>CM072981.1:1243599-1865398 GCA_037013635.1 Plagiodera versicolora
CCGTATATATTTCCTCTTATCCCATAATGGTCTAGTTTGTCGAGTAATTTTCTGTGGCACACGGTATCGAATGCTTTAGAGAGGTCAACGAAAATGCATAATGATGGTTTACTTATCCAGTGAGTTATAAATATTAGATACTAATTGGTAAATTGCGTCATCTGTTGATTTTCCCTCTCTAAATCCATACTGATATTCAGATATCAAGTTAAATTTCGTACAAAAACTGAGTATCCTGATTTTGAGGATTTTCTCAATTATTTTAGATAAGTTTGATATTAATGAGACTGGTCTATAATTTATCATTTCAAATTTACTACCACTTTTGAATAGTGGTTTCACCATTCCAATTTTCAATGATTTTGGAAAATAACCTCTTTCGAAACAACTTTCGAATATGTTTTTCAAGGTTTCAGCGCGTATATTGTCGTGACCAGGAGCCTTTTTTGGTTTCAGTTGCATTATGATGTCGTGGACTTCTCTGGTATCGGTGGGATAAAGATACATTGAATTTTTCAATCTTGTGTCACGTTCTACAGGGTGGGGCACCACATACGAAACGGTCTCTGTATACCAAACCATTGAATATTTCGGAAATTTCTTCTAACAAAGTTATCTGCGTTTGAAATTATAAAAAAGTGACAATGAATTTTGAACGTCCTGTATAATATTGGGAAACGGGTTCTATCGGAATCAATAGCCTGAAAACTCTTTAATGCTTGGTCAAAATTGGAAGGGATGGTTTTCATACATTTCGATGTTATTCAGTCTCCAATTGTGCCCTGCATTTTCAAAAAGAAAACAATAACTCGAAAACGGTTATAGTTAGGTACATGGTACCTTGCATGAAATCGTATTATTTTTCCCTGAACTATCCAAAACTGCAATAAAATACTGGGTGTTCCATATAAAAAAACCCAACTTTGATATGTCACACTTTTATGAACCACCCTGTATACCTCAAAATAATTTCCTCTCGCAGCCTCAATGAATATACAAATGACGAGGAGAAGAAATTTCCGAAATATCCAATGGTTTGGTTTACAGAGACCGTGTCGTATGTGGTGCCCCACCCTGTATATAGTCATCCGGAACTTTTATTTCACTTGCATATGTTTGACCCAAAGTACTATAATATTCATTGAAACTAGCAGAGATGTGCTTTTTGGAAAATAGTGGTGTACCGTCAGTTGATATAATTTTTTCTATTTTTGTTTCTGGTTTGGATCGATTGCAGATATCATTTACGCATTCCCAGAGAGCCTTGGATTGGTTCATGTTATTTTTGATTAATTTTTGTGCATAAGTTCTTTTAGAATTTTTTATTATCTTATCTAGTTTATTTTCGTAAGTATGGTACTGTGTTTTCAAAGTTTGGTTGCTTTGGTCTCTCATTAATGTTTTATACATTGTCTCTTTTTTGTTTATCGATGTTAAGAGTGCAGAGGTTATCCATTTTCTTCGTTTTATATTTTGTTTTTTTAGCTTGACATTTTTTGTATTTCTTTCAATATATGAGTTGAGTTCTTGAATGAATTTATCAGTCATTTTGTCCATATCCCGTACCGAGTATAGGTCGACCCATGTCTCGTATTCCAAATCGGTTTTTAATGATGAGAAGTTTATATATTGCTTGTATTTATTTTCATTTGGAATATTATTATGTGAACTTTGGTTTAGATCTATTGTTAATGCTATAGGGTAATGGTCTGTTATATTGAATTGGAAGACAAATGATTGGATATTTCTATTGGATACAGTTTTAACAAAGAAGTGTTCAATACATGTTTGACTCTGTGGTCGGGTGTAACTATTGATGTATGACTCATACCCAAAACTATTCAAGGAACTTTTGTATTCTTCGACAAACTCTGAATCTGAAAATAAGTCTATATTGATATCTCCCGTTATTATATGCCAGTCACTTTTTTCAATGGACTGTATATAGTCCAATAGATCTATATTGAACCTTTTTGGACAAGTACTTGGGGGTCTGTAGATGGCAGTTATCATGGCATTTGCATATTTTGATTTTGTTGTAATTTCAAGAGCCTTAATGTCACCAATGTTTATTACGCTATATGTGAAACTAATGCTGTTTTTAATATACACTATTACACCATCATTTTTGTTCAGTGTACCTTTGTTATATATTGTGGTGTAGCCGTCAATTTCTACTATATTCAAATCATAGACAAGATATGTTTCAGAGAGTACAATGATTTGAAATTCAAGAGAAAGTCTGTTCAAGAATATTTTCATCTCATCCATGTTTTTTGTGATACTTCTGATATTAAAATGTATTATACTAAATGGATTTTGTTTATCTGGTATAAAATCTTTAACATCTGAGATTACTTTTGCTATTGGTTCGTTCTTATACTCTTTTATGAATGGGTCCATTTTGACTTTATAGTGTTGATACCTTAATATAATACATAGAGTGAAATAAACTAAACATCAATTCAATAATATGCTAAGATGAGAAGAAACGAATTTGAGAATGAGTTCATCAGGCAGGTAATTTCTTACTCTTTTTTTTTTGCGAGTTTGATCGCAATCTTGAAATGATTTCTTTAGGCTTCACTGCTTTCCTTGTAGTTACACTAGTCTGTGGCGTGTTGTTCACTTGATTTTTTTGAGTGTCTCTGATATTCCTAAGTGGTAAATGGTTGTTTTTGTCGATCTTTTCCTCTTCATACAAAATGAGTTGCTGTGTTGGTGTTGCAGGGGTACTATTTGATTTGACGGCGTGTTGTTCTGATTCTTGCAACTCTTGTAAGGTGTATTCTTCATTATCAATAATCAGTTTGTTTCCCCTGATGTAGCAGTTTCTTTGGTTATGTCGTTCCTGAATCAAGTATTTTCTCAGTGCTTGATATTCACTGCGTTGTTGGTCAGTTAAGTCGTTAGCTACTGCAACGCTGCTTCCCTTCAATTTCTTACAATTTCTTATGATTTCGGTCTTCTTAAGGTGGGACAAAAGTTCTATTTTCACCGGACGCTTTGTTTTTCTTCCAAGACAATAAAAATTATTCATATCTTTTTCCTCTAGTTCAACTCCTACTAGATTGTTAAGCTCAGTACAAATAAAATCCGAGGTTATGTCCTCATTCGGTGTAGACCACCCGAAAACAATAATATTATTAGCCCTGTCTCTCCTTTCCAACTTCTCAATTTTTTCCTTAAGATATAAATTTTCTTCTTCTAGGTGGTTCACTCTTCAATCTGATTAATTTACTCGAATTCGTTCGAGGTATATCAGCATACTTTTCGTCAAATTCTATGCAGGTTCTACTGAAATTCTTGTTACATTGGCCATAAATTGTAACAGTCTAAATAGACTGCTACAAGTTATCATTAATTTATTTTTATTTCAAGTTGAGCAGTGTATCACAAATTCGATATAAGTTTTTGTTTAATTTTTTTATGTATGAGAGTAGAAAAAAAAAGTATGGGATAAGGTACCTACCGGTGAAGGAGATAGACGTTCGTAAAAGAGTTGTTGTAATTAGATAGTTGGTTAGCAGTGGAAATCATTAATTTATTTTTATTTCAAGTTGAGCAGTGTATCACAAATTCGACATGAGTTTTTGTTTAATTTTTTTTATGTGTGAGAGTAGAAAAAAAAAGTATGGGATAAGGTACCTACCGGTGAAGGAGATAGACGTTCGTAAAAGAGTTGTTGTAATTAGATAGTTGGTTAGCAGTGGAAATTTTCCAATATTTTATACAGACAAATTTGTCTTCCTGCGAAGGGATTATATTTTTGAAAAATAAAACTTTTATTCTGGGATTGTGGAATTGGCGATTTCTGTTGGTACAGAATTTTGGTTCCCAGAATAATTTCTCCTTGGGAGGATTAATTCCACAGCGTCTAACCCAATATCCAAGAGGGACTATTCACGCTAGTAACATCAAGAATAAGGCCTTCAACCACTCAATCATTATATTAAAGACGACCCCTTGGCCTGGTTTTTTCTTCTTTTTGTCTATGTTAGTTTTTTTTTTTCTTATGCGTATCTTCCTCCTAACCGGCTTATTCTACGACATTTTGTCAAAGATCTTTCTGGAAGAATTTGACGACTTTCTTTTGGGCCTTGCTGGATTGACGCTGTTGGCTTCTGATTGCCGAAGATTGGTACAAGGTGATTCAAGGATATTCATCCCTGCTCGTGGAGTATAAGAAAACAGAAATTGTCTACCCTCGCTGGATTACACGCAAGTTTATGACCACAACTTATTGAGAATTTATGAATTTGCTATTTTTCAATAATAACTATTCTTCTGTAAGTGGAGAACTATTGAGACGTGTATTTATGTATTTTTTTTTTTTTAGAACGACATTTTCTTTTCAAACCTGCGCATGAGCTCACGCGAGGCGTTATTGAAATCATTATTCAATTTTCTCGTTTCCATACTGTCAATAGTGATCTTCAATCCAGTTTCTACAATAGTTCAGATCAGTTAATTTTATTTTTCCCCATACATGTTTCTTTCATGCTGTTGTGAATGATTTTTTTTTATCCGAATATACCGCATTTCGTCAAACCAGATAATATTGTTCTATCTTTTTTTTATCTCTGTTTTTTAACCTACAGGGTGATAGATATATATGTTGAGTCTAGTCATTGATGTTCAATTGACATATTGGTGAGCATCAGTTTATAAAGTAAATTCTGGTGGTACTCAGGGACAATTTGTCTGGCGCCCCTACTTTTTCTTCGAACTGTAATTAGTTTAAATAATTAATTTTTGAACCACACCCATCCCCCACTGTTCAAGCTAGCCGTGAGTACTCATTGATTTCCATCATAGGCCAAAAATATTTTTGAACCCTAAACATATTTTTTTTTTGTTTTGTTTATTCAACCCGAAAGTAGGGTTATAAAATGATGAATTAATCCGACTAAACCGCATTCAAGTGATTATTTTCTGCCATAGTATTTTTACACCCATGCATCTTGAATACAGGATTACAATGAAGGAATGTTAGTTCTCTGTCAGAATGAAGTTCATAGCACTATCCAATATTCATTTTATTGAAGACGAATTCATAACATAAGTGATCATAACTAACAAACTGTACGAGATAGGTATAGGAAAAGTATACTCAATAAAATGGAAAATGTTATAGCTTTTCGAATAAGTGATAATCTACAGGGTGTTCCATTGAAAGAAAACGGAGTTTCAGTCATTTTCATGAGTGCTCGGATGACACTCACTTCTGAGTCTCCCTGTATGCTGAAACTGAGATCCAGTTCATCGATAAAATACTTGATGGTCTTATGCAGATATAACCCAAATTGCGATATTTTGTGGATTTGCATTGAGAAAAAATTTATATTTTTCAATGGTCAGGTTTTGCACAAAAATTTTACAAAATAATTGTCATCTCGTAAATCGTCACAGATAGGTATAGGTTATTATGTATGAAAGTTTTGAGGAATCTCATGAGGATTTCAAAAATGATATAATATACGAGGTGTTCTATTTGAAATGACAAAGTAGCTACTACTTTTTTATACAAGCGGCAACACTGTATTGATGAAAATATTTTAGACAGATAGAGCAAGTTTGATTATCCACGCTCACAAATTTTCGGAAGGATCTGTCTTTCTGTTCTCCAGATACGTCTAATGTTCCATCCACTGCGAAACACCCGGTAGAGTGATTGCTGCTTCTAATGTGGGAATTGAACTGTGTAGGGAATATCTGCATACTTTCACGGAAAGTAAGCTAAGGACTAAATGGTCCTAGGACTTCTACAGAACTACCCAACGGAAGAAACCAGTTGTGGATATTGATCAACCTCAACGATATCAAATAGGGAACTGTATTTACAATATGAAGAAGAACAGTGAGTATTAAGTGCATATCATATACCTATTATCAGCCGATGAACATTCTTCAATGAACATTTTCAGTTGAAAAATGAAGGTTTGAGGTCATTTGTTTTCCTTGATGAGACCTAGATATTTCAGAATAGAACTCTACGATATTCTTGGCAAGATTCTATTGTCAAAAGTCTGAAAATACTAAGAATATGAGATTCAAGGTATTTAGAATTTGTATATCAATTGGATGGTGTAAAGGAATTATGTTGTCTATTAGATTCATTGTTTTGCATGCTGGTTGTTCAGATGGATTCATTCCAGAGACAAAATTTGTTTCAATACCTGAAACTGCTAACAAGGTTTACCATGGAGAAATTAACCAGGATAACGTTCTCCACTGATTCGAGACACAACTGCTGCCTGAATTAAAAAATCCTTCCACAATTGTTATGTATGGATAATGCTACTCATCACAGCACAGGCATTAACAAAGTTTACACCTCAGCTTTTAATAAGGCAATAATTCAAGACTGACTTACTAACAATGTGATTTATTTCGATTATGGAATGTTGAAGCTGCAGTTACTAACTAATTTAGTACAATTGTAGGCCATAGACTTTATGATACATGTAATATATTCTTTGATTTTCAGAAACAAACCAGCCCTAATAAATTATAGCAGAAAGATATGGATATCAAGATCTTTGACTCTCACCTTATATTTGATCGCTGATAGAAACAGATAGGAGTTTTGTGTAAAAGCACATTCAACTATCATAGATTCACGTTAGGAAATGCCATTAGGAATTGAAGCAATATGTATCTGTAATCTCCATATAATCCTGATGAATATAGTATATGGTTCTATACGGATTCACATTTTCAATTTCATAGACTCTCTTACATTAACCATTTGTTTAAACACATTCAACCATATAGCAATCATTCTGGGAATTTCCATCAGAAACAGATAGGTGTTTGATGTAAAATCCACAATTGAAAACCATAGATCCTCATGAGTAACTCCTATAGAATCTCATACATACTCATTCATTTTCAAACTGCAAGTCCTCATAGAAACATAAAGCATTCATCCCAGGAATCGCTGATAAAAACGGATAGGAAACATAGTATAAGGTTCTATACGGAATTGCGGTTTCACTATCCAACTAGGATCTAATAAGTTATCTTAGAATTTTTTTCATCAGTTTCTATAAGACATTTTTGGCAGGGTAACGATATAAAAAAAATTGTTAAAGTTGATAATAATAATATAAATGATAATAATAATGATTATTCAAAAAAATTTTAATTGAATAATGAGTAAGTGAATAAGTAGATATAAGTAATGTTTTGACAATTTCAAGTGAACATTTTCTAGGGTGTGTCAAGATAAATTCTTGTAAAAGATATTCTCGAATAAACAAGTACCCATTAAGGCAGAGCCTCTGCGTGGGCGAGTTATACGTACTCTAAAATATTAACAATCATCAGTACAAGACACTTAATCAATGTAAGAAATGGATATGATGTCAAATTCGCTAAAATCATTATAACATAATAAAATAATACTAAATATAATAAACAAGGCCAAGTGAGACATACATATAAATATTGAAACATAAATAAATATCACAACGTAGATGAAGAACAATAATAATAAATCGCTCCAAAAGGTATTAGTATATTCTAATATTTGAACAATGAATGGATAGCCATACGTTCCAAAGAAAGAATATAATATTTGGTCATTTTCTTGAAGGAGTATATGTTGAAGACTTCTTCGATTATAGTCGGGAGAAAGTTATAAAATCTACTAGCTAAAAAAATATGATTTCTCTGCCCTATTCTCGTTCTAGATGATACCATTTTCAGAGAGTTATTGAATGATACTGAATATAGAATAAGCACGTTCGTGAAGATTGATATCGATCGAGAGTATCAAATCGTGACTACAACCTAAACTGATTTAAATGTCATAACCAGATGTTGAATTCGATGAAAAATTCTGTTGAAGAAATTCGGGCTGAATCATGCGAAGTGAGTTTAGCAGAAAGCGACCACGAGAGAAAGCAATCGCTAGCATAAAGGAAACAATATTGCCGCTGCTTTAGTTCGTAGAATTTCACACAATAGGCATATCGAATAATTGCAAGTTCCCATAGGAAATAGTTTCCGCAGTTCCACGCTCATTTCAAAACGTGGTCAATCAATGAAGGAGTTGGTGTCAAATGATCCTTTGATGATAAGAAAACCATATCATTGTTTCTTCAATTTACTGATATTTACTGACAGGGATGTGATATCAACTTTGGTTTTTCATATGTAACACTGTTCATTCTTAGATTTTCGAATTCTACGCGAAATTCTTGATCGGTTTCATTTCGAATCGTTCCTCTATCGTTATTTGTTTTTCGAAGAATTTTGACAGATGAACTGACTAACGAAAATGTCTGTATTATCAACAACTCTCATGATAGAGAGTTCAAAAACACCGATTCAATTGGAATGAATCGGAACCATCATGTTACACCAGGTATATTCACTATAATCCAATTATTTCAAATTCGAACATTGAGGATATCAGTGATGGTGAAAAAGATTTTAGATTGAACTATGTTTTTCGAAAATTTCAATTATGGAACATTTTTCATGAACCCTTTGTTATGACTTCATATGCCCATATCAAATTCGAATAAACCCAAGCTCCTACTGAACAAAAGTGCAACGGTAACAGAAAAATATTCCTCGAAAAGAGAAATCCAGATTAAACTTGTCAATCCTTCGGCATTGTGGAGCTCAAATTTATATTAAAGACATGCATCTATTTATATCATAAAGCCATGAAGTAATGTTGTACTCCAATAACGTTATCCACCATTGTTGGCATCTGTGTTAGCGTTAACGAAATGGGACATCCGTATTTTGCTGTTGATAATAACTTAGTGAAATGGCTGTAACGAACTGGATATGTATCTCATTTAATTTTTTTGTATACACTAATACGCTTGACCAATCAATTAGATTGCTAGTCTGATGCAAATTGAGCATGATAAATTATAGTTGATTACCTGGTTAAAAATTGATGATATCCGCAATGCTTTCGATGTCGCGAGTAATGTTTCGTTTACATAGGCTGAAAATTTGTCATAACCATCGATTCATTTGAACCTTTTTCGATTATCATTGATGATCTAATAGTTGCTGATTGATATAATTCCTTCCATAGAAACTACTCGGAAAATTGAATTCATATACATGGATTCCATTTCACCATTTAACAAAATTGATATACAATGTATGAACGTCATTTATAATCGAATCTCAGGTGATTTTCGATTGGAATCATTATCATTTGAGTGTGAAATAACGCTTGTGAAGAAAACTGACGAAACTATTGGTATTTTCCAGAAATCGAGAGGTCAATTTTTTCTGAGAATTTCTAAAGTACTTGAAATATTCAAATATAAGTGATCAGCTGAATCAAAAATTAGGAGTGGAATTATATTGAGACCTCAACAGTCGAGTGCAGGCATACTTTTTGCTCACATCTGACAAATTCATTCATTCAATATCAAAGAACTCTAATAACGGACCCTCTAACTAGAGCTTTACGAAGCGGCGCCGCGCGGTGCGGCAAACGTTGATCACAATTGTTTGCGTGTATTTAAGTGAAGCCGTCCCCACATAAGTAGAGCGGTGCGGAGCGGTGCAGATCGGTGCGGAGCGGTGCGGAGCGGTGCGGAGCGGTGCGGAGCGTTCATCGACGAACGCTTCCAGAAGCATTGGCTCGCGGCACTGCTGCTCTGAAACGCGCCTTTCTGTCTGTTGCCGGTCAGATGGGAGTCACCGCGCGTCCAAAAAAACAGTATTCAGACAGGTTGCTGAAGAAAATAGAGTATGATGAACGTATGATAAAATCTGCGTTCATCCATCTGCAGTCGCCTTAACAGCGTGTGAAATTCTCTTTCTTCTAGTCTTGCACGAAAAATATCATGGGCCCAATATTGTCGCTTCTTTTTTCGGCTATTCTAACACGAAATCGTCTGATGATGAGGATGTAGAAACCTCCTCTGGCAATTGTGAACTCGTCACTAATTTCAAAAACTCGAAATACACCGCTTCGCTTGAACACCGCAGTAGTGTAAATTGGCCGGTTGAGGAGCCTCTAAAGGTCATCAGAAGGGCAATTGTCGCAATTACTATTCTGTTTACCCGAAGCTACAACCAGCCAAGGTTAAAAGTTTTCTCGCTCGGATGATGCCCATTGGTCGATTCCAAAACCTCTGAAGGTCATTAGAATGGTGATTATCGCGCAATTACAATTCGAATCACCCGAGACTACATGCGCTCAAGGTTTCAAGTTATTCCTGTTCGGATAACTTGAAAGGGTTGAGTTGACTTGAAAGTGTATAAATTTCTTTACTAATGTAATTCGGTTTTCGATGTATTATCCGACTGAATAGATGATGAGCTGAATGAGAAAATAGTGGGGGGCGGCTATCACAATGGCTCCACTACTCGATTCAAAAGAATGACAATTCTTGACCTTGTTACTTTCATGAAAACATAAGACTCTTCTATGGTGGGAAATAACGCGAGACTACACTCGCCCAAGGCTAAGTTATTGCCGTTCGGATAACATGAAAGGGCTGAGTTGACTTTAAAGTGGTTCAAATCATTATTCCTTCACTGAAATGTTTCTGTTTCTCTAGCAGTCGTTAGGACCACACCCTTTAACTGAATAGGTTGTGAGATCTTTACCTTGATAACAGTCTGTCTCGGCTGCTACCGCACCTGTCATCACGGAGACCATCATTGTATCTAGGTATCCGAATGAATTGATGATAAGCATTTAGATGACCTCGACTCGATGTGTACCAAAATGAAATCTAGAGCTGAAGGAAACAAATGGGGAATGGTATCGTAATTCTTGGACAGAATGATAAAACATGAAAGGGTTGAGTTGGCTTAAAAGTGGTTTAAATCATCATAAATGTCATCATATTCCTTCACTAACATGTTTCTGTTTTCGTAGCAGTCGTTAGGACCACATCCTTTGTCTGAAAAGGTGGTGAGATCTTCACCTTGATAACAGTCTGTGTCGGCTATCTACCGCACCTGTCATCACGGAGACCATCATTGTATTATATGTATCTGAATGAATTGATGATTAGCATTTAGATTGCCTCGATGTGTACTAACATGAAATCTAGAGCTGAAGGAAAGAAATGGGGAATGGTATCGTAATTCTTGAACAGAATTACAATTTTTTTTTTCTCTCGACCCTGAAACTCACATATATTTCGGCTACCATAGCAATCGTCACGGACCATACTATTCATTGGAGTCAATGTAGATATTGTTGACTGACTCGATGTATCGTGGAATAAAACCTTGAGCTGGATGAAAAATGGTTGAGGGGGGTATCACAATGGTTCCCTTTACTCTTGTATCATTATAAAAGCATGAGACCCTTGTACTTGGAACTACACTTCTTTGAGTTTCATCACACACACAGTGCTATTAGGTAGAATAATTTTCAAATAATTTTTCGAAATGTCTACTGCTAAATTCGATGTGAATAAACTCAATAGTCTGATTAATCAAATATCCCAAGAATTACAAACAATACGATTATCAACGTTGACTATTAATACATCTTATCGACTTGTTAAAGTAACTGTAATATTCACAAGATATGGAAGATCCGTCATAGTGTCATTATCAGATGATGACACTGAATTCAAATCATGGTTACCAAAACGTGTAGCTGATCGACTTACAGATGATATTATAAGTGAAATGAATTCTTGGGATAATAATTTCACTCTGAAATATCTAGGGGAAAGTGCTTCCCATTATGATGGAGCAAAAACTCGATCTTTGATGGAATTCAATTTACTATAGTTTCATGTGTAAGTATTCAAATATATTTTTATTATAATAACTAATTATATTTTCTCTTTAATAATATTACAGATATCAATATGTGGATGCTCTACTCCCAACAAGGATGGCCACACGCACAAGACTTGAAAACTGCTATTGATAGGTTAAGATGTGAATTCAATGATTTGAGTTTCGACGCTCTACATGCCATCAATTATAACATGGATACTTGTTATGATGCTGACGCCATCCAGAAGTGCATTCAACTTCATTTAAAATATGAAGAAGGGTCCGGCATATGTAATAAGTTTATATATATGGGAGTCTGAATTTAGAACAATTTTGTGAGCAGATAATCGAAGTTGATTTACGTAAATTTTTGTTTCAATTGATTACATATCTACCAATGGATATTCGCAATTTATACAACCTATTTAATGATGAAAATTGTTATAACTAAGCTGTATAATATAAAATATAAATAAAAAACTCGAATTTATTCCATCTTTTTTTATTATTCCATAATGAAAAAATAATACACTCCATGATGAGAATAGAATAACAATATTCTTTCTCTTGATCATATTTATAGTCATTGAATATATCCAATCTGAACTGCCACACTATCTTCAATGTTAATATGGAAGTATTTGGTAGATATATTCATCAAACTCGAGATCTAGTTGATGTAAAATCATTCAATGCCTCAAACAATACTTTGATAACTTAGAAGATATATTCATGATGTTGAAAGATGAACAACAGAGTTCGAAGAACGAGATTCTGGTGAGTTCACTTATTGAATTGTTTCTCATACAAATAATGAATAATATTTCTCAATTTGCAGGTTGGGCTTTGGAGAAAATCTCATTACTAGAGGTGAATGTCAATAAGTATAGTCCACTAATGGGTTTTTCTTTTGTTAAACAACCACAATTCATCGAAAAGAATAGAGCTGTTGTGAATGTGGCCAATGAAGATCAGTATTGTTTCGCATGGGCAGTCACCTCGGCATTGTATCCAGTATCATATCAAAGTAATAGTGTTTTATCATATCCACATTTCTCTACCGTACTAGATCTGAAAAGAATTGAATTCCCACTTAAATTGCGCGAGGTGTCAAAGTTTGAGGTAATGAATACATGTTCAATCAATGTTCACGGTCTCGATAAATTTTATGATGGGGATAAACTGAAATATGAAATCATTGGACCACTCCATTATTCTCAAAATAGTTTCAATAAACATATCAATCTATTATATTTCACAGGTTATTGCTGTAATGACCATTATTGTTAGATTGAAGATTTATCCAGATTAGTATTATTATTGAATATTATTTTTTGTGATGGTTGTTTGATATACTTCGAGAAAAAAGAATTATCATTGACATGAATTATCCACAAATGAAACTTTCAAACATGATCCATACTCATTCGCATACATAATCGAATATTCATTTGATGATACTGTCACAAAGATTGTAATGTATAGAGGAGAAGATTCTGCTGAAATATTCATATCGAAACTAGAAAATGACTTGATTGTTATTTATAATGAATATTTGAATTGTATCGTTCCAATGCAAAAATTTAGTGTTGAAGAAGAGCTCGAATATGCCAATGCCACAATATGTAATATTAGCCAAAGTGAATTCAAACTTTGGGGATGTCAAGGTCAAAGATCAATGTCATTTGACAGAAAAAAAGAGATACCGCGCCGCACATTCGATGTGTAATCTGAATTTCAAGATTCCGTATTTTATTCCCATAATATTCTATAACTTGAGCAGATATGATTGAATGAACAATTTTCATTGATGAGAAAGAGTGGTGCATTTCCATATAGTTTCGTTCATGATTTGAGTCGACTATATAATGTGACTTCACCATCGAAAGAGAAGAATTTTATGACAATTCGAATGATCAAGAAATATCTGATGAAGAATATAAAAGAGCAAAGTTAGTGTGGAATGTGTTTGCATGTCAAACATTGGGTGGCTATTCAGATATCTATTTAAAATCCAACGTTTCACTTTTGTGTGATATATTCAACAATTCTCGTAATATTTGTATGGACACTCACAAACTAGACCCAGCTCATTATTATACCTCACCCGGACTTTTTTGAGACGCGACGTTGAAATATACCAAAGTAGAATTGGAATTACTTACGCAGATATAAGTATGATGAATTTTTAAAAAAAGGTATCCGTGGTGGGGTATGTCAATGCAGCGATAGAAATAATGAATTCTTAGCAAATTTCGATCCAAAAGAATCAACATCCTATATAATGTATCTTGATGTTACTAACTTGTACGGGCATAGTAACAACAAGTGGTTTTCAATGGTTATATTATATTTTATGACTATCGCTTGTAATAGTTCCGTAGGTTTCGTGTTGAAAGTGGATGTTCATTACCCACTAGACTTACATGGTATTCATTCAGAGTTACCATTCTTAGTAGAATCAATAATTATTCCAACTGGGTCAAAATCGAAAGTATCCAAATTAGTACCTAACTTGAATGATAAAAAAATACATAGGATTCTCAGATTCAATCAATCACAATGGCTCGAAGAATATATCGACTTGAATACTATGTTCAGAAATATTGCGAAAACTAAGTTCAAAAAATCAATATAAATTGATGAACAACAGGGTCTATGGAAAGATCCTCGAAAATGTTGATAATAATAAAAGCGATATCAGTCTTTTGACAAATTGGAAAAACATTCCAAGAATTTTAGACGCCAAAGCTTACATAGCAAGACCGAATTTCAAAAACGTGTCCATATTCAGTGGAAATTTTGTAGCTATTCATATTGGTAAAGTTAAAGTGAATTATAATGAACCACTGTATTCGGAATATGTATATTGGTACTCTCTAAAACATGTAATGTATGATTTCTTATCCTCATGAATTCTTTAGAAGAAGAAGATTGTGATGAACATTGTATCAATAAAAACTTTGTTCTATCATTTTGTAAATTGTAATTGTGTGACTCTTTATATTATGTATAAATGTCATGCAGTCATATATATCAATAAAATAATATTACATTCATTGAAGAAGTTCAAGTGTGACTATAACTTAGAGATGCAATAGGATTTGTTCCTACTGTGCAATATAATTCTAATGTTGTATATTATGTAGAAGAATGCCTAGATGTCGTGGATCAGGTAAAAGTCACATGCCCTACCACCCCATTCAGTTATACCGCATTGACCAAATCTCCTCATAAATAATCTCGTTTGGGCACGTGTCTGAAAGATGTAGGTAGAAAACCACTCATCGCAGAAGTTTCGACTATACTATAGAATTCAATGATCTGTATTATGCCGAGGAAACCAGTATCGCATAGGCATACCCAATATTATTCATTTCGAATTTGAAGAATGAAAAACTTATTTTCCTCAGGAATTCTTCAGAAGAAGATAATAGTGACAGATGATGTATTCAAGAAGAATTTTTTAATATTCATGTAACTTTTCATAGCGTACATGAATGTTGTGTGATAATATCCATGAGGAATTGTTATGTTGATGTGAAATAATGAAAGTGATGAACAAACTTTAATTCCGAAAGAAATTCTGATGATTTCTTCTAATTCATTAGGCACCAAATTTCAATTTTAATATAGGATGCTAAAGTTTCGTATTACAAAATAATGAATTATCTCACACTAAAATACTAGTCATCTATGAAAAATACTATATATATTCCAAACCGCACAATGAAGTTCCATTGTGGTACATAATTTATAATAAAAAAATAATTATAATAATAATAAAAATATCGTCTTCATTATTTCATGAAATTCAAATAAGAAATAAAGGGCGAAATTCATTGCTGCAATGCTATGCATCTCAGAAAATGTTCTTACACTCCACTCTAAAAAAAAAAACATGTGATTGTTTTACATGATTATCGCCTACAATTTGAACACAAATAAATACATCACAGTCGAACACATCGTTTTTTCGAATTCAGTTTTGAAGAAAGGTGGGAATAGAATTATATTTTTGAGAAATTTGGTTTCTAAAAGATCGCCTGAACATTTCAGTTTTGAATTTTGGCACTGCTACCATATTTTTATATCTAATATTCAATTGTACATATCTGTATTATATGTAATTTCTCTATGCAGATATGAATGCTCTATTGTTACGATTATTTTATGGAAAAGACGAATAGCGTGAAATACTCTTCTTTTCTCTATGTTCAACCAACCGATTTCTTGAAGTTCATGTGAGATTCTTTGTCGTCGTATACCAACAAATCAATCTCAATGTCATGTTTGTGGACTAGACCACATCAAAAAAATCTTTTAACCATAGAAAATTCTTCGAAACGTTGTTTTTATTCGTGGTTGAGAAGTGCAGGTAGAAAAAGGGGCATCGTTATGTCAATATTCAACAAGGAAGGAGGGTGGATGTTGAAAATTATGTGTAAGTGTGATAAAGAAGGGTCTATGTATGTGTGTTCTAGAGTATTACGTTGGTAAAGAGTAGGGGTATAAGATTTCTTTACGAATGGATGAAACATGTTGATGTTTCCTTGTAGAAAGTCACAAGCCCTACCACCCCGTTCAGTTATATCATTGACCAATCTATCAATAGATAATCTCGTTTGGGCAGGTGTCTGAAAGATGTAGGTAGAAAAAACTCATAGTGGAAGTTTCGACTATACTAAAGAATTTAAATGAGCTGTATTATACCGAGTGTTTTAGTGTGAGAGAGAAGGGTATATGTGTGTTCGAGTATAATGTTGGTAAAGAGAGGAGGTGCTAGGTTTCTTCACAAAACTCAGACGAAAAATCATTTAATTCAAGACATCTTCAGTCAGTTACAACAACTGAAATTTCACCATTCATTCGTAAAAAAAAAAGAAAACAGTCATCATGGAATCATCGTGGAAATTGGATAGAATTGATCTTTCTTCACCACCCATTGAAATCAGTCAAGAATATTCAGAAACGTTGTTGGAAGAATTTCAAATAGCAACAGAAACAGTAACATTAATCCCGGACCAGTCATTGGCATCCGTTGCCGATGAAGTTGGAGTCACCACACCAAATGTTGGAGTCACCCCACCAGTCGCCGAAGTTGTTCAGGAACGGCCAAGGGCCCTTTCAACAATCATTACAAAACATTCAACGAAAAAAAGGAAGGAGCCCGATGAAAAGGAAAGCTTTCGTTGACGAGGATGGAGTGAAACCAAGTAAGCAAGGGAGGAAGAAGAAGGACTCAGGATCTACAGTACATTCCAATGTGCTATTGAAAACATCGAGGTCTCGAGATCAATTCCCAATATTGGCGAATGCTTTGGGCAAATCATCAACATCTCGTCCGAAAAAGTCGAGAAACAGCAACCGAAATTGATGAGCATTTGAGGTGAGAGTAAATAGTGTCCGCATGGTCATGAGAAAATGTGATGATGACTTGGTGATTTACCACGCGGATATTCAACAATACCAATGTGACAGTGCATCATACAAAAAACGGATGGTGGAGGTGATGAAGGAGACAGCGGAGAAAGAAGAGAATGCCAAAGCTCTCGAGCTTGCCATAAGAAAACAGCAGGAAAAACTAGCGTCTCTCCTCGAAGAAACCGAAGCGTTGCGGGAAGAATTCGAGAGTGCAAAACCCAAATCAGAATTCTGCCTGTCTAACCTCCAGTCGATTCAATGATAGGGAAGACTCACAAAAGAAAAAAAGAACAAGAGGCAATCCTATCAAAATTTTCTGACTGTCTCAAATAGTCACATTCTAAATCATGTTTCGATATTTTTTTTTTATTTCAATATATTATTTTACATTATACATATTATACATTATTTTTTCAATTGATTATTTTTTAATAGATCATCTTGAATATTTTTTTATTTGTTTTCACATCCCAAACTTTCCACAATATGAATCATATTTTCAATAGATCATTTTCAGTACTATATTTTCCAATACTCTTTTCAATTGATTATTTATTTCTCAACAGATCATTCCACAATAACTCTCCTGGAATTACATACATAGATAGTCAAACTTCATTAGAAGGATAATTCGAAATTAATCACATTTATGGTATATTGATTCATTATCCAAGTTACATGTATTTCAATGAACCTTGCAATATAATCAGTATGTTGTCAATATTCCAAACGTTCCAATCTTCTCACTTCTTTCAAATCTTGAATTATTTGTTCTTGAGTTCTAGTGAGTTTGGTGAGTCGAATTTTCAATCCATCAAGTTGTTTCATAAGGGAATCTTTATCAATCTGACCTTGCTCCCTTTTCAATTCGATTCTCAATTCATTATGTTGTTTGGCAAAATATAATTTATATTGTCCATAACTGAGGAGATTGCTGCTTGCAATGCTCGTAGAGTCATTTCTTTTGCTTCGATAATCTGCTCATTCAAGTACCGAAGTTGAACACAATCTTCGTCATTCGTTGGCATACCAACATTTTTTCAATTGTTTTCCTAACATATTATAATTTCCATCAGAATCTAGTAAAAAACCTATACCTGGTGGACCTCTTAGAGAAATTAATGATCTGCTTCTTTTACGACCAAATTTATCAATCGTATTATTCATATTTTCACGTTTTTGATTGAGAGGAAAATAAAAAAAGATTCCAACATTTACATGGTATATTATTAAATCAATATTGTTCTTGAGTATTGTTCATTCAGCTAACTTATCTACATAAAGCGGGTAATAATTACAAATTGAGCAAGCCTCAACCACCCTCACAATATATAGCGGGTTTTTACAGCTAACACATGATGAAATTGGTATATTATCACTGTTTGTCAAGTAATGCGTGTCCATAAAACTATATTTCCCACCTCTTGACCTATCTGCGTAATTACAAAAACAGGTATGACATATGTCGATTGAACCATTACCAGTATCGATGACAACGTTCGACATGCATACACAGATTTGGTGGATTCGTTGGTTTTTGAATTTATCAACATCCACGTAGCGGTGCAGAATTTTCACTTCTTCTTTGATCGTCGGAATTTCATCACCAACACCTTCGTCTTCACAATTATCGTCTTCTTCTGCATATTCCTCTCCATCAAAATCAATTGGATCAATAGCGTACACTCTATTGTGTTGTTCTAACACAGCCACTTCATTAAGAATATCTTCGATTGGGTTCATTTTATCGAATATCTTAACTATTAGAAGAACTTTTGAGAATGGAATATACACTCCACCTCATCAGCATTTATTCAATTTGAATGGGATGTGACGTCCCGTTTTGATGGCTTTGAGAATGGGGAGAAATTTTAAATTCTCAAGGACATTTCTTTCTCAACGATAATCATCATTTCAAACAGTATTGGTGTTTGAATTACGAGAAGCAAGCATTGAGAAAGGATTGTGGTGTTATCGCAACTAGCACGTACTCAAAAGTTCAAGGAATGTAGAATAAACATTACATAAAACAATGTTTTCTATTCGATGATTTATTGATTGATCCTATTTATATTTATATTATATCCTCATTTGAAAAACCCAATCATTTTATTTTTATCTATTTTTTATGTTTCAATATCTTCTCAACTAATTTGAGAATTCCTTGTTCTCAGTAGCCCTTTCTCGTAAAAACATCCTCATTCTCACAATCTCTCCTGATTTGAATTTTATTTATGGAGTTATATTCGATTGACTGTAAGCTTTCAGATTTGTCCTTGAGGAAACATCAACATGTTTCATTCATTCGTAAAGAAATCTTATACCCCTACTCTTTACCAACGTAATACTCTAGCACACACACACATAGACCCTTCTCTCTCACACTAACACATAATTTTCAACATCCATCCTCCTTCCTTGTTGAATATTGACATAACGATGCCCCTTTTTCTACCTGCACTTCTCAACCACGAATAAAAACAACGTTTTGAAGAATTTTCTATGGTTAAAAGATTTTTTTGATGTGGTCTAGTCCACAAACATGACATTGAGATTGATTTGTTGGTATACGACGACAAAGAATCTCACATGAACTTCAAGAAATCGGTTGGTTGAACATAGAGAAAAGAAGAGTATTTCACGCTATTCGTCTTTTCCATAAAATAATCGTAACAATAGAGCATTCATATCTGCATAGAGAAATTACATATAATACAGATATGTACAATTGAATATTAGATATAAAAATATGGTAGCAGTGCCAAAATTCAAAACTGAAATGTTCAGGCGATCTTTTAGAAACCAAATTTCTCAAAAATATAATTCTATTCCCACCTTTCTTCAAAACTGAATTCGAAAAAACTATGTGTTCGACTGTGATGTATTTATTTGTGTTCAAATTGTAGGCGATAATCATGTAAAACAATCACATGTTTTTTTTTTAGAGTGGAGTGTAAGAACATTTTCTGAGATGCATAGCATTGCAGCAATGCATTTCGCCCTTTATTTCTTATTTGAATTTCATGAAATAATGAAGACGATATTTTTATCATTATTATAATTATTTTTTTATTATAAATTATGTACCACAATGGAACTTCATTGTGCGGTTTGGAATATATATAGTATTTTTCATAGATGACTAGTATTTTAGTGTGAGATAATTCATTATTTTGTAATACGAAACTTTAGCATCCTATATTAAAATTGAAATTTGGTGCCTAATGAATTAGAAGAAATCATCAGAATTTCTTTCGGAATTAAAGTTTGTTCATCACTTTCATTATTTCACATCAACATAACAATTCCTCATGGATATTATCACACAACATTCATGTACGCTATGAAAAGTTACATGAATATTAAAAAATTCTTCTTGAATACATCATCTGTCACTATTATCTTCTTCTGAAGAATTCGTGAGGAAAATAAGTTTTTCATTCTTCAAATTCGAAATGAATAATATTGGGTATGCCTATGCGATACTGGTTTCCTCGGCATAATACAGATCATTGAATTCTATAGTATAGTCGAAACTTCTGCGATGAGTGGTTTTCTACCTACATCTTTCAGACACGTGCCCAAACGAGATTATTTATGAGGAGATTTGGTCAATGCGGTATAACTGAATGGGGTGGTAGGGCATGTGACTTTTACCTGATCCACGACATCTAGGCATTCTTCTACATAATATACAACATTAGAATTATATTGCACAGTAGGAACAAATCCTATTGCATCTCTAAGTTATAGTCACACTTGAACTTCTTCAATGAATGTAATATTATTTTATTGATATATATGACTGCATGACATTTATACATAATATAAAGAGTCACACAATTACAATTTACAAAATGATAGAACAAAGTTTTTATTGATACAATGTTCATCACAATCTTCTTCTTCTAAAGAATTCATGAGGATAAGAAATCATACATTACATGTTTTAGAGAGTACCAATATACATATTCCGAATACAGTGGTTCATTATAATTCACTTTAACTTTACCAATATGAATAGCTACAAAATTTCCACTGAATATGGACACGTTTTTGAAATTCGGTCTTGCTATGTAAGCTTTGGCGTCTAAAATTCTTGGAATGTTTTTCCAATTTGTCAAAAGACTGATATCGCTTTTATTATTATCAACATTTTCGAGGATCTTTCCATAGACCCTGTTGTTCATCAATTTATATTGATTTTTTGAACTTAGTTTTCGCAATATTTCTGAACATAGTATTCAAGTCGATATATTCTTCGAGCCATTGTGATTGATTGAATCTGAGAATCCTATGTATTTTTTTATCATTCAAGTTAGGTACTAATTTGGATACTTTCGATTTTGACCCAGTTGGAATAATTGATTCTACTAAGAATGGTAACTCTGAATGAATACCATGTAAGTCTAGTGGGTAATGAACATCCACTTTCAACACGAAACCTACGGAACTATTACAAGCGATAGTCATAAAATATAATATAACCATTGAAAACCACTTGTTGTTACTATGCCCGTACAAGTTAGTAACATCAAGATACATTATATAGGATGTTGATTCTTTTGGATCGAAATTTGCTAAGAATTCATTATTTCTATCGCTGCATTGACATACCCCACCACGGATACCTTTTTTTTAAAATTCATCATACTTATATCTGCGTAAGTAATTCCAATTCTACTTTAGTATATTTCAACGTCGCGTCCCAAAAAAGTCCGGGTGAGGTATAATAATGAGCTGGGTCTAGTTTGTGAGTGTCCATACAAATATTACGAGAATTGTTGAATATATCACACAAAAGTGAAACGTTGGATTTTAAATAGATATCTGAATAGCCACCCAATGTTTGACATGCAAACACATTCCACACTAACTTTGCTCTTTTATATTCTTCATCAGATATTTCTTGATCATTCGAATTGTCATAAAATTCTTCTCTTTCGATGGTGAAGTCACATTATATAGTCGACTCAAATCATGAACGAAACTATATGAAAATGCACCACTCTTTCTCATCAATGAAAATTGTTCATTCAATCATATCTGCTCAAGTTATAGAATATTATGGGAATAAAATACGGAATCTTGAAATTCAGATTACACATCGAATGTGCGGCGCGGTATCTCTTTTTTTCTGTCAAATGACATTGATCTTTGACCTTGACATCCCCAAAGTTTGAATTCACTTTGGCTAATATTACATATTGTGGCATTGGCATATTCGAGCTCTTCTTCAACACTAAATTTTTGCATTGGAACGATACAATTCAAATATTCATTATAAATAACAATCAAGTCATTTCCTAGTTTCGATATGAATATTTCAGCAGAATCTTCTCCTCTATACATTACAATCTTTGTGACAGTATCATCAAATGAATATTCGATTATGTATGCGAATGAGTATGGATCATGTTTGAAAGTTTCATTTGTGGATAATTCATGTTAATGATAATTCTTTTTTCTCGAAGTATATCAAACAACCATCACAAAAAATAATATTCAATAATAATACTAATCTGGATAAATCTTCAATCTAACAATAATGGTCATTACAGCAATAACCTGTGAAATATAATAGATTGATATGTTTATTGAAACTATTTTGGGAATAATGGAGTGGTCCAATGATTTCATATTTCATTTTATCCCCATCATAAAATTTATCGAGACCGTGAACATTGATTGAACATGTATTCATTACCTCAAACTTTGACACCTCGCGCAATTTAAGTGGGAATTCAATTCTTTTCAGATCTAGTACGGTAGAGAAATGTGGATATGATAACACACTATTACTTTGATATGATACTGGATACAATGCCGAGGTGACTGCCCATGCGAAACAATACTGATCTTCATTGACCACATTCACAACAGCTCTATTCTTTTCGATGAATTGTGGTAGTTTAACAAAAGAAAATCCCCTTAGTGGACTATACTTATTGACATTCACCTCTAGTAATGAGATTTTCTCCAAAGCCCAACCTGCAAATTGGGAAATATTATTCATTATTTGTATGAGAAACAATTCAATAAGTGAACTCACCAGAATCTCGTTCTTCGAACTCTGTTGTTCGTCTTTCAACATCATGAATATATCTTCTAAGTTATCAAAGTATTGTTTGAGGCATTGAATGATTTTACATCAACTAGATCTCGAGTTTGATAAATATATCTACCAAATACTTCCATATTAACATTGAAGATAGTGTGGCAGTTCAGATTGGATCTATTCAATGACTATAAATATGATCAAAAGAAAGAATATTGTTATTCTATTCTCATCATGGAGTATTATTTTTTCATTATGGAATAATAAAAAGATGAAATAAATTCGAGTTTTTCATTCATATTTTATATTATACAGCTTAGTTATAACAATTTTCATCATTAAATAGGTTGGATAAATTGCGAATATCCATTGGTAGATATGTAATCAATGGAAACAAAAATTTACGTAAACCAACTTCGATTATCTGCTCACAAAATTGTTCTAAATTCAGACTCCCATATATAAACTTATTACATATGCCGGACCCTTCTTCATATTTTAAATGAAGTTGAATGCACTTCTGGATGGCGTCAGCATCATAACAAGTATCCATGTTATAATTGATGGCATGTAGAGCGTCGAAACTCAAATCATTGAATTCACATCTCAACCTATCAATAGCAGTTTTCAAGTCTTGTGCGTGTGGCCATCCTTGTTGGGAGTAGAGCATCCACATATTGATATCTGTAATATTATTAAAGAGAAAATATAATTAGTTATTATAATAAAATTATATTTGAATACTTACACATGGAACTATAGTAAATTGAATTCCATTAAAGATCGAGTTTTTGCTCCATCATAATGGGGAGCACTTTCCCCTAGATATTTCAGAGAGAAATTATTATCCCAAGAATTCATTTCACTTATAATATCATCTGTAAGTCGATCAGCTACACGTTTTGGTAACCATGATTTGAATTCAGTGTCATCATCTGATAATGACACTATGACGGATCTTCCATATCTTGTGAATATTACAGTTACTTTTACAAGTCGATAAGATTTATTAATAGTCAACGTTGATAATCGTATTGTTTGTAATTCTTGGGATGTTTGATTAATCAGACTATTGAGTTTATTCACATCGAATTTAGCAGTTGACATTTTGAAAAATTATTTGAAAATTATTTTACCTAACAGCACTGTGTAGTTCCAAGTACAATAGTCTCATGCTTCTATGATGATCCATGAGTAGAGGGGCCATTGTCATACCCACTCAACCATTTTTCATTCAGCTCAAGGTTTCATTTCACTATACATCGAGTCAGTCAACAATATCTACATCGACTCGAATGACGATTGCTATGGTAGCCGAAATATGTGAGTTTCAGGGTCGAGAGAAAAAAAAAAACTGTCATTCTGTTCAAGAATTACGATACCATTCCCCATCTCTTTCCTTCAGCTCTAGATTTCATTTTAGTACACATCGAGGTAATCTAAATGCTAATCATCAATTCATTCGGATACCTAGATACAATGATGGTCTCCGTGATGACAGGTGTGGTTGCCCAAACAGACTATTATCAAGGTTAAGATCTCACCACATATTCAGACAGAGAGTGCGGTCCTAACGACTGCTAGAGAAACAAAAACATGTTAGTGAAGGAATATGATGACATTTATGATGATTTAAACCACTTTCGAGTCAACTCAACCCTTTCATGTTTTATCATTCTGTCCAAGAATTACGATACCATTCCCCATTTATTTCCTTCAGCTCTAGATTTCATTTTGGTACACATCGAGTCGAGGTCATCTAAATGCTAATCATCAATTCATTCGGATACCTACATACAATGATGGTCTTCGTGATGACAGGTGCAGTAACTTACACAAGCTATTATCAAGGTAAAGATCTCACCACCTATTCAGTTAGAGGGTGCTAGAGAAACAGAAACATTTCAGTGAAGGAACAATGATTTGAACCACTTTCAAGTCAACTCAGCCCTTTCATGTTATCCGAACGGCAATAACTTAGCCTTGGGCGAGTGTGGTCTCGCGTTATTTCCCACCATAGAAGAGTCTCATGTTTTCATGAAAGTAACAAGGTCAAGAATTGTAATTCTTTTGCATTGAGTAGAGGAGCCATTGTGATAGCCCCCACCCCACTATTTTCCCATTCAGCTCATCATCTATTCAGTCGGATAATACATCGGAAACCGAATTACATTAGTGAAGAAATTTATACACTCTTAAGTCAACTCAACCCTTTCAAGTTATCCGAACAGGAATAACTTGAAACCTTGAGCGGATGTAGTCTCGGGTGATTCCAATTGTAATTGCGCGATAATCACCATTCTAATGACCTTCAGAGGTTTTGGAATCGACCAATGGGTATCATCCGAGCGAGAAAACTTTTAACCTTGGCTGGTTGTAGCTTCGGGTAAACAGAATAGTAATTGCGACAATTGCCCTTCTGATGACCTTTAGAGGCTCCTCAACCGGCCAATTTACACTACTCACCGCGGCTGCTACCAAACGCCGCGCCGCTTAGATGAGAATAGCTTGTTCAAAATGACGGTTCGCGCAGCGAGGCACCGCGCCGCGCCGCTCCGCACCGCTCTAGTGAGAATCGGCCTGTTACTTCGAGATTGAGAAGTTTGTGTATTAGTCATGATGCGTGGAATATGTGTAATAAATATCCATATATCTTTCGATTATTTCATTCGAATTTCATTCATGAATATCATCCATACATCCTTACTTCTGGTGGTATATCATATGGTGATATATCAATATTATCCTTATATTTTGAAAATGACTCAACATCTACAATCTGTGAAGAACATATTATATTGTATTATCAAGAGAAGTGTGATTCAAACCGTAATATCACAGGGTTGTTTTGTATCCAAATGCCATCAAGGATTAAATCAAGACTAGTCAACTCGCGAAATATAGGGAATTATAATTCATAGTTTCCTATACGAACAGCTCAGGAAGAAACTACGCTAGTTTCGGCTCCCAAGGCGGCAATTGAAATCAACGACTCCACTTCAGTGAGTTCAGCAACGAAAGAAGCGTAGAAAAAAAAACACGAGACGGGCATATAATTGCAGGGTACAGTGTCGTTAGTAAGAGCAGCGATAGCAGAGTAAATAATCTCGACCCCTTGTGAAAGACGACGGAAATATGCGGGGAAAAAAATCACTTCTCGAGAAAGATCATTAGCGGTATACCGCGAAAGTCTTTTTCCGTGAATGGTTCGTTTGATCTCCCTGAGGTTTTCCGACATCTATTTTTATGTCCGCAAATAAATATGAGCAATTCGTATACAGAAAATGAAGAAAAGCTTTGCACCGCGGATATTATTGCAGCTATCGTAACCACGCTAATAGAGGGGGGAGGCAAGGGCTGCTTCTCTTGCTCGGCGTATTTCCCAGGCGAGGTCTTGTTCACCATCGCAGATAGGTAAAATAATGCATACGTGAACAGAGGAAACCTCCAATTGATCCTTGGATATGATGTCACCACACTGTGTAATAGTAATCCATTCATCTACTGAATGTCACAATGCCGGCAAGTACAATACATTATGGGTTACAGGTTTGTATGATAAAATGCAAAATGAAGTGAAATATAATCTGGAAAAACCTATATTGATTTCGTCCTTCTGTCGTGTACTATGACCGTGTACCTCCCTGTCCTGTTTACCAATAAAGTAAACAATCGATAAGTCAATATACAAACTTGGTAACGACATAATACCCAATTAAACAAAGTGGTTTTTACATAGTTCTTCATCAAGCAAGTTTGTCATTCGTACATAACTCAAATAACTTTTTGGTTAAATTTCTTTTTTAAAAAGATTTATTTTGTCATGTGTTCACAACAGGATACTGAATCTAGACTGAATATCATTTTTAACATAATACACTATCTAAACTAATTGTCATCTTAGAGGAAATGATGACATTGCAAGTTAAATGTCGGTGGCATCAGTTACACATTATTATACAGGGTCCCCGTAATTCGAACTTAAGCATGAGGATCTCGGTTACCTTGAGAGATACGATGTTGCTTGAATTAGGGCAAAGTTGCGCATTCTGGCACTGATCAATAATCTGAAAAGAAATCCGACCTATCTTCCTTGGTTTTCAAGATATCGCTGAAAAACGGAATTTCACGATTTTCGTTTTTATTTTTTCAATGGAAAACCGATCAAGTTATCCATTTTCAACTGTAACATTCCCATAGCAACTTTTTGCGAGGAATTAGGAAATAATATTACATTTTTTCTAACACACGAAGAAAGAAACAAATGACAGTCAACTTTTTATTTTCTTATGGAAGCCATATTGAATTTTCATATTTCTGAATGCAGTTTTTTTTTCTGATTCCGTCAATGTACTACACAACATGTTTTGATTTCAAATTATGGTCGAAATTTCCTAAAAAACATTTTTTCGAAGATTGCCGTGGAAAACAAACTCCCCAGATTTGTTCAATTCGAATTTTGACAGTTCAGTAGTCTTTCCACTTTTGTGAATTGCAATATGCCATTTTCCAATGAAGAACAGAGGGATATGTTGGAAATTTATTATGCTTGTCATCGAAATGTTCAAGTAACAAGTGAAACATATCTACAACGTTTTCCTGAAAGACAGCAACCAAATACTGGATATTTCCTAGGTCTCCATAGAAATCTGGGCCAATATGGTTCATTCCGGTGATCCAGACATAAATATCGCGAGAGAGCTAATGAATATGAAGAAAACATATTACAAGCGGTATGTTCTCATTTTCAGATTGAATTTCAGTTATTTCAGATATTATTTTATATTGCTTAGGTCCAAGATCACTACATATCAACGAGACAGGGTTACAGAATATTTGTCGGAAATGTTTCTTAATAGGGTTATTGCGAATAATGGTGATGTACGTTGGCCAGCGCGTTCTCCAGACCTATCACCCTTAGACTGCTTTTTATGGGGAACAATGAAAAATGAAGTTTATAAAACTGTACCAGTCGATATAAATGACCTTCGGCAACATATTATCGACTCTTGGAGACAGATCAGGAGACGAAGTATCGAAAGAGCAATTGCAAATGTGAGAAAACGTGAGAATTATGTATACTGGTGGAAGGTGAACAGTTTGAACAGCTTCTCTGATTATTCATATTTTGCTTTCAATTTGTTTGTTCTGTTCGGTTCACATGCTATACCTGTTTATAAAAAAATAATTCAACATATCCCTCTTCCCTTCATTGGAAAATGGCATATTGCAATTCAAAAG
Organism: Plagiodera versicolora; assembly: GCA_037013635.1. NCBI lineage: Eukaryota > Metazoa > Arthropoda > Insecta > Coleoptera > Chrysomelidae > Plagiodera > Plagiodera versicolora. Next base: position 1,272,062 of record CM072981.1, read on the forward strand.
AGTGGACTCCAAGCGTAAAAACTATTGAACTGTCAAAATTCGAATTGAACAAATCTGGGGAGTTTGTTTTCCACGGCAATCTTCGAAAAAATGTTATTAAATATTAAATTAATATTAAATTAATATTAAATATTAGGAAATTTCGACCATAATTTGAAATCAAAACATGTTGTGTAGTACATCGACGGAAACAGAAAAAAAAAACTGCATTCAGAAATATGAAACTTCAATATGGCGTCCATAAGAAAAACAAAAGTTGACTGTCATTTGTTTCTTTCTTCGTGTGTTAGAAAAAATGTAATATTATTTTCGAATTCCTCGCAAAAAGTTGCTATGGGAATGTTACGGTTGAAAATGGATAACTTGATCGGTTTTCCATTGAAAAAATAAAAACGAAAATCGCGAAATTCCGTTTTTCAGCGATATCTTGAAAACCAAGGAAGATAGGTCGGATTTCTTTTCAGATTATTGATCAGTGCCAGAATGCGCAACTTTGCCCTTATTTAAGCAACATCGTATCTCTCAAGGTAACCGAGATCCCCATGCTTAAGCTCGAATTACGAGCACCCTGTATACTGTTCGTAATGTAATATAACTCCTCCCCCATTAGAATGAAGCTTCCTCTGGAAGGTTCGGTTTTCTTTCGCGAGGAATGACCTCTATAACCTGGTCTGCTTTCTCAATTTGATTCGTTGTTTTATTCCATTGTAACCAAATATAGACCGTGCCTATCGCAGGAATGCTGATGTACAGGATAATAGGCCATATGCTGGGTTTGTGATAGTTGAAGTCTTGAATTACAGTGGGAATAATTCTGTTTGTTGGAATTTCTGTCATTTTCAGCGTTTTCAAGTTCACCTCGAAGTCCGTGAAATTTTGTTTATCCAAGTTGAATTTAAGATTGTTCGCTACCAGTGGCGTACCATAAGTTTTGTCTTGAAAAGCCATTTCTTGTCCGTGGAAGAATAACTTGCATTGCGAGTTTTTCACCAGGTATACTCCGGCTAGGTTTTTCGTTTGTATTTCTTCTTGACACTGGAATTTCAATTTTTCTTCCTTCAAAAATACTCCCAAGTATTGGTCAATTTCTGGTATTCTTTCCATTTGGCTTTCTGATATTTCTAATCGGCTATACAGTTATTGGTGTTTTCTTCGAGTATAATTTGTTCTCCACATGTTGTTTTCATATTCCTCAGAAGATGACTTGGACAGTGAAATATTTTACCTTGCGTACATTTGTCATTTAAGGCTTTCATTGTATTATCTTTAGATCTCAATAAGTAGTGTGAATTTGAAATGATTGTTAACAATTCCGATTCGTGTCTCGTGGGTATAGGAAGCAAAAAGTAGAGATCAAATATAGTTTCGAAATCGATAGGGATTGATAGGAAATAGTAAATATCATTGTTTTCTACTTCATATTTGACATCTATGATTTATTCGAAATCAAGAATATTTTCGTATGACAATTCGAAAGGTAGTTGATTTTTATAATATGATGAAACTTTCCTAAGCTCGAGAAACAAATCTTTCGATTTCATAATACTAGGATGCATAGTACTCAGTTTGCAGAAAGTTAAGGAATTTTCGATGTCTTGTAAAATATTGAGAATTCCATTTAAAAGATCTAAGATGATTTAAAATATCTTTAGCGTATAAAATATGTTGATGTTGTATCTCTTCATTCATAATTGTTTTTAACTGTAAAATTCTAGATTTTAATTCAATTTCATTGTGTTGAATGTCTCGAACTGTATCATTGAATTTTTGAATGATTTGTGTATTCAAACTATATTGATTTTTCAGTTGTTCTTGAAGGTTTAATTGATTTGATTTTAGATGGTCTAATATGTTGTTTATTCTCTCGCCATCTTTAGCGTCGAGGTTTCCAGTTATGCCTTTCAGAACTGATCCTAATCCATTAAGTAATCCTCTTTTATTTCTTTGGTTTGGAGTATGGATTCGGATGTTTTCGAATTTGAGTTACGTCCCTGAAGCCGGTCCTGCCCACGGAGACAATAGGTGCGTTCCATTAAGCGCTCACAATGATCACGCTCACGACCACGAATTTTGTCGTTCCACTTGGTTCTGTGCGTCATCGAAACGCTCACGCCGACCCACCTATTGAGATGGGTCGTCGTGAGCATGAATCATGACGTCATTCATGACATTTTCGCCACCACCCCAACGATCGTGGTCGCCATGTGGAACGTCTGAATGAGTGTTTTGGGCGTTGTGAGCGCTTAATGGAACGCACCCAATGTGGAGACATCGAAATAGAAGACTCAGCTTCCTACCGGACTTTATCTTTGCATTTTTGCTGAATATGTTTCACACCGCAAATTATCTTTGTTCTATTATTCTAATCCTATATAAGTGGAACTTATAATGAAATTAACCATTTCATTTTCGTCACTTGTAACCTGCATTTTCAATGTTCATTAAAACCATCGAGAAAAGTAAATCCTTTATTGTGTAAATTGGTGAATGTTGAAGAAGAGTTATTCAACACAAATTTGGTTTCAAAAAGCTACAAGGTGCTTCTACGAACCACAACTGCTAGGGGCACAACGTAACTTTTGTCTTCGATACTTGCTCGTGTGTATTCTACAATGGTAACGTAATTTTCTACTGATCGAGTAAATATAGAGTTATTTTTCATATTTTCCTTGACATTATTATACTGAGTGTTCAAATTATCATATTCATCGAGAATCGGTTTGATATCGTGAGTGAAAGTATGTTCTGTTCGTTGAAGTTTTGCATGGCCTAATTTGATAGGAAGGATTCCTAAGTTCTGTGTGATGTTTTCTATTTCTGTTGCATGTCCGAAGCAGAAATAGAAGGATCTGAAATAGTTTTTGATCAAGTTAGTTGTCTAGGCCTTTTTATGTTTGATAAATGAATATTTTCTACAGTGTTTTTATGTGTTGGGTTAATTTTCGCTGTTTTAAATTCCGGGTTGACACTTTTATTTTATTCAATTTTTTGACGTTTGAATTTATTTTTCTGTTTTTGCTTATCTTTAACAAAAACTACTTCCGGAATTGCTGGAATTGGTTCCCTATTTTCGTAAGCCTTTTGAATTACCTTTTCTTTGCCTTTCTGTAAGTAAATCATCGTTCAATTTTTGATACAATAATTTAACTTTATCTTTATGATTGGAAATGTAATTATTTACTAGTTGTTTTCCTATATCGATGTTGAATGGACAATCGGTTTCTAGATGACCAGTGATTATTTCATAGGGTTTCAATTCTGTTGCAGAATGAACAATGTTGTTGTATGCTAATAGAGCATAATTCACTTTTGATTCTATCGAATCATTTTTACATTCGTCTTGATTGTCGAGGGTCGAGTGAAATCTTTCTATGAGTCCATTTGATTCAGGGTGTTGTGAGCATATGTAATGAATTTTTACTTTATGGATTTCGAGTAGTTCTTTTACTAACGAGTTTTTGAATTCTAATCCATTACCAGAAATTATTTGTTCTGGAATTCTATGATGAGTGAATTATTTTATCAATTTATTTACGACTTCCAAACCTTGAAGATAATCTAATTTATATGCTCGAGCATATTTTGAGAATGCATCAATGATTGTTAAGAATTTTGCGTTTTCTAAGGTTATACTATCGATGTGCAAAATTTCAAAAGGTTCAACAGGTGTAAGTGTAATATGATATTCAAGTTTTAATGGTCTCCTGTCGTATTTTGTAACTAAACATATTTTACATTGGTTGATATAATTTTGGATTAATCTTCTTTGATTTGGCCGATAGTAGGATGTTTTTATACGTTTCTCTGTTCCGTCTAAACCTCTATGGTTTGTCTTACCTTCATGGTATTTCTGAATTATTTCATTAATTTCGTTTTCATCATTTACATCAATTAACTTTTTGGTACATCTGACAAAGTTGATTTGGGAATGTTTGAAGAATTTCTGTAGAATGTTTGAAAATCTTTCATATATTGGGTCTTCAAAATAAAGGTAATATTTGATTTTCGGTACGATAAATTCTTTGACAAAATTGATGATATCTTGTTCGTAATTGTTTCGTGAAATTTGTTTGAGTATTCTTTGTTTCGAGTTATAAAGTTTAATAATACTTGGTTTTGCTGGTTCATAATTCACTTCAGAGATTATCAATTGATTCTTTCCAAAATTTACTGGACAATCGATTATTGGTATTCCAACAATTGGGTTTTCAGAGTTAGAATGTATTGTTTGATCGTTATCATCTTCTGCGTTATTTTCTTGATCTGAATCGTTAGCTTCTACGATCATAGATTGATTATCCGTTTCGATATTAGTAATATTTTTTTCTAAATCTTGGTTGAATTTTGTTATGTACCCAAAAATATCAGTTGGTTCGTCATTATTTGTATCGTTCATGTTCAATTCTATTCTTGATAAAGCATCTGCATATTTATTATGTACTCCTTTTTTATACTCAATTTCATAATCAAATTCCTCTAACTTGGGACGCCATCTAAGTAATTTAGAATTCGGTTCCTTGAGTGAAAACAACCAAAGTAACGGTTTATGATCACAAACAATTTTGAATCTTCTTCCAAATAAGATTCGGAAGTACTTAACAGCCCATACAATTGCTAAAAGCTCTCTTCCGATGGTTGAGTAATTTTGTTCGGATTCGTTTAGTGTTCTACTCGCATATGCTATTGGTAGGCCAGAGCCGACCTTTCCTTGAGATAGGACAGCTCCTATCGCTATATTACTCGCATCAGTTGCAAGAACACAAAATCTTTAGTGAAATCTGGGTAATGAAGAATGGGTTCATTTATTAGCAAGTTTAGACATGTTTCAAAATATTTTAGGTATTCTGGATTTTTGGTATCGATATGCTCTTCTTTCTTTAGACATTTTGTTAATGGTTTGGTAATCTTGGCGAAATCTTTGATGAATTTTCTGTAATAACCTAAAAGTCCTAGAAAGCCTTTGATTTGTTTGGTATTTTTAGGTAAAGGGTAATTTATAATAGCTTTAATTTTGTCTGGATTTGGGCGAACGCCTTCAGGTGTTACAATGTGTCCTAGATAAGCTACTTCTTTCCTGTGAAATTCCGACTTATCTAGTTTAATTTCGAAATTGGAATCACTCAATCTCTGGAATACTTCTCGCAAACGATTGATATGCTCTTGGAGGCTTGTACTGAAAATTATGATATCATCGAGGTACACGAGATATTTTTCATTCTGTATCCCTCTCAAGATATTATCCATAACCCTCTGGACCGTGGCTGGTGCATTTTTTAAGCCAAAGGGCATCCTAAGGAATTCGTAATGACTGTTGCCTGTGTTAAAAGCGGTTTTTTCGATGTCATTATCAGTCATTTCAATTTGGTGGAAGCCTGATGCCAAATCAAGAGTTGAAAAATATTGGCATCTACCAAGTTTCTCTAGTAGTTCTGTAATATTTGGCAAAGGATATCGATCACCAATAGTTTTATCGTTCAATTTGCGATAATTTACAACTTTTCGCCATTTTTTCTTGCCGGAAGCGTCTAGCTTCTTAGGTACAGCCCAAATTGGTGATGACCAGGGCGAGTGAGATGGTCTAATTATATTTTGATCTAGCATGTTTCGAATTTGAGTGTTGACTTCTTGCTTATGTACTTCGGGGTATCTATAAGTTTTAGTGTACACCGGTATTTTATCAGAAGTTTTCATGACGTGCTTAACTTTGCTTGTAAAAGATAATTGGATTCCGTCAATATGAAAAATATCGGAATATTCCTTAATCAATTTAGTTATTTCGTACTGTTCTTCAGAATTCATGTGTTCGGTCCTGACTTTGGCAATATCGAATTGACATTTTTCGAAATTAACATTATTTAAATTTGGATTGGAAATGGTCTCATTATCGTCAAAATTTTCGGCATCCATTGGTTCTGTCATATCTACAATCAATTGAGAATTCGATGAATTCGTTATTGTGCAAATAGCTCGATGATTTTTGACAGTAGTCAAACATTCTGGAATTTCTAGTTGTGAAATTTTTCATATGGGATGATAGCTTGTCCATCACTAACGTTTTTGATGTTCACATTGATTACTTGTTCAGATCTTGGGGGTATTATTATAATATTTGTACATGGAGATTCTTTGTGGAATTTCAGTTTTACCTGTGAATTTGGAGTTATTAACATGTTGTTATTCAAATCTATTACAGCATTCGATAGTTTCAAATTATCGAGTCCTAAGAGACAATCAAAATGATCATGGAATTTGAATAAGTGAAATTTCGAAGGTAATTCCAATTTATTGAGAATTTTAGAACAGGGTATTACTGTACTATATTTTTCAGTAGATGTTCCATGTGCAGTTGTAATTTGGAAAAGGTCATTTTTTATGGAAGATTTAAAATGAATTATGGCAATATCAGGTCTGATAAATGATTTTGTACTACCTGTGTCTATCAAAAATTTCTAATTATTTTCTGGAAATATAATATATGGAAGTTCACTAGTATTGTTAGTAAAATTCATTAGTACAAATCTATCTGGTTCTCTAATTCCGAGGCTTCTTCCTCTAAAAAATGTTCTTCTTGATTTTGATCTGATTCTATTGGATATTCATCTATTATTGGTTCATCGTCTATGTTGAATAATTCTTCAGCAATATAATTTGGTCTATTTTGTCTAAAATCGATGAGTTTGACTGAAGTTTGATTGATTGGGTACGCGGGAGACTCCGGTATTTCTAGTTGAAATACTCATTGGTGTTGTTTTCGGTAAACTCGGTTTTTGATTAGGTCTTCATGCAGAAAAAATTTTATTTTGATTTTGGAATGAGTTTGGTTGTTGTTGGTGGTGTTGAAATGAATTAATCGGTCTATTAGGTATTCGGTAACTATTTGTAAAATTTGTGATTTGCAAAGGTGGAATAATGCGTTGTCGATATTGAGAATTGTGAGATGGTGGTTTTGAATCAAATTGATTTTTCATTGACCTCTGTGGGGCAGTATCTAATTGAGAATCATTCGTTAGCATATTAAGTGAATCATTCAAATCTTTCGGATTTTTCGTTCGCATTAAAGAGCCAATAGGATTTTTCAATCCTCTTAACAAAACTCGAAGTCCTAAACTACGAACATATGAACCTAATATTATCATTTCTTGCGGGGATGCACTAGTAGTCAACTGTGCAATTTGTAGATTTAAAATGTGTTGGATTCTATTGTAGAATTCAAACGGCGTTTCGTTAACTTGTCGCAATTCAGTAATTTCAATGTTTAATGTAAACTATCGCGTTTGTCTGCGTAAGTATTGAGTAGAGCATTTTTCAAATCTGCCCAGTTTTTCATGATACAGGACGATATTTTCGAAGCGGCATCGCCTTTGACTTTTGCTAAGATACTCATTCTGAAAATCGTTTATATCTTAAACGTTATAAAATTTGTTTACAAGTTTCTCGGAGATTTCGATGAATCTCGGTAATAGTTCCATTTCACCGTGGAAATCTGGAATAATATTGAAATGTTCTTGCTTTAACACTGCCATTGTGTTGTTTGAATCGGGGATAATTGGGAAGGTCTTATGAAATTTGAGGATCTCGAGCGATTCGAGGGGTATTCTTGGAAGTTTGAGTCCGAATCAGAATTGTTTGAGAGTTCAGAATTTTCTGTATCGCAATGATTATGAAAACCTCTGTATGACATGGGTACTTACAGCAAAATCCAAACCCACTTCATTTGTCCAGGGCCAGGCATTGGAAGAGACAGCGATTGTACTTCTGGTTGCTGACTGTTGGTTGGAAAACGAACGGATTCTTCTCGTCAAGCTACTCAGTTCACCTGACTGGATTTTTCTGCCGTACGCGTACCGATTTTTCGAATAGGTCGATTAATCGTTGAGACGAATCAACTTGTTATATTCCCTAACTGTTGATCAACCTATCCTACCGACTGCGCCACTTAAATAACTCTTTGTTTAAGTTACTTTTTTAAAAAGGATTATTTTGTCATGTGTTCACAAACAGGATTCTGAATCTAGACTGAATATCATTTCTAACATAATACACTATCTAAACTAATTGTCATCTTAGAGAAAATGATGACATTGCTAAATGTCGGTGGCATCAGTTACATATTATTATATACTGTTCGTAATGTGATATAACTTATATATATAATTCGATGATATTGGGGATTGCAGCAATGTCTAGAGAAACCTCTTTTAAGTTTGTCCAAGCTTTCGGAAATATATTTATTCCATCATCAGGAAAACTACAAAATAACATTGCTTGTGAGATCATATTAATTATTGAAGTGAAATGCAACTTACACTTACATGAGGATGATGAAACAGATGGTACAATTAAAATGATAGATTCCATGAGAAGCATACAACGATTATGGATAGTGAGTTACATACAGCATGAGTTACAGTTATCAAGTTAAAATTGTAATAGTTAAAAATTATTTACCTAACCTAACCTAACCTGCTAGTAGATTTCGAACCACATGGTTGATGACACTTCCTTTTCAATAATAATTTATAATATATATTGTAATGATCTGTTCTTTAGTGATCCGCGGTTGATAGATTGAATATTTTATATTTATGTATTTTTGACCTTATTATGATATGCAACGAAAAACAATATCAAATAAAGAATGAATGGAATACAGATCAAATCAACACAATATATAATTACCAAGCCCCTCGTTAAAAGTGTCCCAGCTGTGACGTCGATGTCGCTTGAATCTTTTTCTTTTCTCGACTAGGATCTCTCCTCCAAAAACTCAGTTCGGTACGCCTGTAAAACTTCTCAGGTGGATTCAAACAGCGCCTCTGTTGACGATTTCTATATATAGCTTTTCAAATGAATTTCGAAACTTGAATTGTTTACTGGGGAATAATAAAAAAAATAGACAAGATTGAATGTCTATAATGGCAACAGAAATTACACACAATAACAGGTAACAAGTTTAAAAACCTGCAACAACTTATACTTGCTATGATGGAATGGAAATGCAGACAACAGTGAATGAAGTTATGTGAAGTTAATGTTTTCAATGAAAGTTCAGTGCAAAATAAAAATATAGTTCGTTCAATTTTGACTTGACATTGTGAAAAGGACGAGTAATACCTTGAGTCTTCTTTCTTAAAGTGAATATTACCCTTGTAATATGAACTGGGAGCTTCCAAAAGACAACTTTTGCTTAAATGTTCCTTTTGAGTATTTTCTTCCTTCAGGAATAGATTTCCTTGGCCCTTTTACTGCCTCTGACTGCCACGTTCTGGATTGTTGTGGGAAAACTCGAGGTAATTTAATTTTCTTGCTTGATTTTGCTTTCTAGACCATGGACTTCTCCTTTCTTTCTTTTCTGATTAATTTATGCTATTTTATCTTTCTATTTCAAATAAATAGATTTTGTGATGGAATTTCGAATAATGATTCTAAAATGAATTTTGAAAATTTCTAAGTTGAGACGGAGTTTGACATATCCTGAAATGTAATGCTGAACATAAACAAGCCACACTGACTTCCTTTCAAGCTGCGGAAAACCGATCAAAGCTGAAAAACAATTGCAGATTGCGAAGCGAACAAACCAGCAACACAGCAAAAACAATCCAACAAGGAACTTGTATAATGTATTGTTATCAATTTTCCATTCTTCTTCATTCCATATTCACTCATCATATTCCATATCATAACAATATATATATATATATATATATATATATATATATATATATAATATACATATATACATAGGTGTGAAAGTTGGACGACTGTCTAAGTTAAAGAAGAATATTTTTTTAATTCGGGTATGCAGTCAACAAGGGGATGGAAAATAAAGTGCACTCTTTTTTCTATTCAAGCTTTCGAGCCATATATTTGCTCTTCTTCAGGAACTCTACAATGAATTAAAAATGAACAATTAATTGATGTGAAAAAACATTTTTGCTATGTGTGTACTTACGAAAGTGAGGTTTGAAATCCCTTTCACTTGCCGTAATTTATAAAATTATGTAACAAGGCACAAACAAACTTGGTATAATACAATACAGCTAAAAATTTTTTTATTCAGAATTATCATGGTTAAGTAAAATGAGTGCAAAACAATTCTAAAATTCCACATGGGCTCTTATGGAGGCCATGTTTGATTAGAGAGGAAATGATGTATGATTGACGAATGACAATAAAAGTTGATATTTGAAGTCAATGACAGATTACTAGTGACCCTGCTGCCAACATAAAATGAGATGAAAATAAAGACACCAACGGCTCCACGGGAACAAACAAAATTTTTTTTTTCTTTTTTTTTTTTCTTATATTAAAATGAATTTTGGTCCATCCCATAACACGGGAGGCTGAGTAGATATGAATAGATAATGTTGAGATTATCAATGTCCGTTCTGGAATTCATTGAATTAGGCTCTTTGAAAATCTGTGTCATTTCTAGAAAAGTTCTCTTCTTTAAATTGGATTCATGCTCCAAGATAGTTACACCATCATAATCTGGGTTGTGGTCACAGGAAATAGTGTGATTGGCCAATGAACAAGTTTTTTTTAAGTTTCTGATGTCACTTTTGTGGGAGCTAATTCTGTCTTTCAACTTCCTTTTGGTTTGGCCAATGTACTTCTTTTCACATTGAAAACAAGGGATAGAGTAAACTAAATTAGAGTTGTCCAATAGAGGATCTTTGTCTTTTAATTTTGAAAAAATATTATTCAATGTGATTTGGTTTTTGTAAGCAATTTCAATATTGGGAATTTTGGAAAACAATTTGTTAAATTTAAAGTTAAGAGATTCAATATGTGGCAATGTAAGATAATAAGTTGGTTGCAAAGCGTTATTCGCCAAATTGTTGATTGTGTTATTATTATTGCTGTTATTGCTGCTAGGATGATCAATACCAATGGAAGACCTACTGAAAATCAGCTTGTGTACAAGGTTTGGTGGATAACCATTCTTAATGAATAATTGTAAAAGTTTTTGAAGATTGATAGTTCTTAGTGAAATGTGATTTGTCCTAATAACTCTGTTTTTCATACCAATGACTAGATTCATCTTTTGTCTATGTTTGTGATATGATTTGTAGTGCAGGAATCTCCCTGAGGCACCTGGTTTGGTGTACCAGCCGGTGTTTATCGTAGCTGCGACCGTGGTGTATAGACGTGTTTTAGTTCGCTTAAAGAGATCAATTCAAATCCTCGTTAGTGCTTCATACTGCATCGTTGTAACATATATAATGGACATTTCGAGTGATGGTGAAACCAAAAAACTTTTACCAAAGCGTCATGAACAACATAACATAGTAACAAGAAGCAAATGTGGTAGAGTAAAAGCAATGAGTGAATCATCCACTCTGGGAAGAAAAACAGTAGCAGTCACAAAAAGTAGTATAGATAAGAATGATAGCAACACACAGGAAAAAATATCTAATGATATCCATATACAGAGGGGCCCACACCAAATCAATAAAGGAAGAACAACTCCTATTGAAATAGATATTCATCTCGATGATATCTTTAAACCAGCGAAACCTCTGGAGAGGACCCCACCTAGGAATATACAATTTACAGTAAATTCTTCCTCGGGAGAAAACCACAGTAAAAGACAAAGATCAGAAACTAGCCCAATATATGGAAATACCACCAAAAGAGTACGAGACCAACAAGATATACCGGGAAATGATGAAACATTACAGACGGACGAGAAATATCATGAATATGGAGAACATATTGAGAAAACAATATTTACGGAGGAACTCATTCACACAATATTTGCAGACATTGATGAAATTCATGCAGCGACAAGTAGAGAGAAAGAAGGAACAATCATTTTTTCTAAAGATGACCGCAAACGTGTAAGAGAAGCGGAATTTTCAATGTGCAAACGGCTAACATTATTGGTACATAAGGTTGGAACTTTGGAGAGAGAGAATACTTCCTTGATTTCGAGGCTAAATAAGATGAAAGCAGAAAATACACATCTAGAAAAAACTGCAACAGATAATTTGACAGGAAATGATCCAAAGAGTAGTAGTATACATGGCAAAAAATATGTATCGTATGCTGATAAAGTAAAGACCACTACAGAAACCAACACCAACATTATTGCCAATACTTCATTGAATATACAAAATCATCCAAGTATCGACGGAAATCATCAGTGGAAGACACCCCCAACAAAGAAAAGACATGAAACTCTCATCAAATTCGAGAATATTGACAACCCAAAGACAGCAATTCAGCAACTCAAACAGCAAATCAATGTTAAAGATACCGAAGGAGGATTCAAGAACGTGAGACAATTGAAGAGTGGGACAATCATAGTAGAAAGCCACACTAAAAGCCAACAAGAAAAACTGAAAACTACTTTTCGAAATACAGAAAACGTGACAATCACTGAATCCATGAGTACTGATCCAATGTTCATGATTACAGGAATAGATAAAGGCTTTATTAATGATGATTTCGTGAAAGAAATAATACGACTTAATGACATAACCGAGGATCTTCGAGTAAAAGCGTGTATGATAGAAGAGAAAATCAAAGTAATAGGAAAAAAAACAGTGTCGAAATCAATCAAAGGAAAATTGGATACTCCAAGCACCACCAAACATTGCAAAATGGTTTATCAGAAAAGGATTAATTAATTTTGATCTAGTGAAAGTATACGTACAAGAACATATAAATTTGGCATTGTGCTTTAAATGTAGTGGTTTTGGACACGTATCTAAATACTGCACTGGAAAACTATGCTGTCATAGATGTGGAGGAGAACATGCAGGAAAGGATTGTAGTGTGGAAAATGAAAAAGATATGAATTGCCCGAACTGTCAAAAAATGAAGTTCCATACCACCAACCACTCGGCTCGCGATATGAACTGTCCAGTATATAAATCACGTATGAATAGAGTTCGAAGCAATGTCAACTATGACGCTTTTTTATGAGTTCTGAAAGAAAACGGCCTGATGGGGGTACAGTAGTCAATACGGAAAACTCACGTAATAAAAAACTTTTCAGCATTATACATCAGAATGTGCAATCATTGGGCAATTCAGTGGACAAACTTAATAAAATGTTAGAACAACACGCGGACTGTAACCTGCTATGTATATCGGAACATTGGAAATCCAAAGATCAACTGGAATTGTTAGCAATTAATGGCTTTAACCTAGCAGCTAAATTCTGTCGTGCAGAAGGGCAACACGGAGGGTCAGCAGTGTACGTAAAAAGTGGACTGAAGTACAAAGTTGAATCTAAAGTCAATAACTTATCTGTGAGTGGAATTTTTGAATGTACCGCCGTAGAGTTAAAACTGAACAAAAAAGTTATTATTGTAATATCGATTTACAGACCACCTTCGGGTGACATAAGAATATTCTTTGAGAAAATTGAACAATTATTGCTTATTGTTTTTGGGGAAAACAAAAAGATCGTTATATCTGGGGACTTCAATATTGAAATGCTGACGGAAAACAAAGGTAAAGTGGAAATATTGTCACTTATGGAGTCGTTCAACTTATACCCCACCATATTTCAAAATACCAGAATAACACCCAGTAGCGCTAGTTGCATTGATAGTATTTTCACTGATAATGAATATATAGAAAGCATGTTGATTGAGAATCATGTATCAGATCACTTAGCACAGAAGATCATTTTTGAATCGGAACTTGATGCTCGAAACAAATCGATATACAAGAGGTTCTTCTCTAGTCAGAACAGAAATGATTTTCTGAAAACTCTTAGTGAGGAAAATTGGCTGGGTGTCTATAATGTTGTATCTTCTGACGTGAACATGCAGTGGAACATTTTTATGGATAATTTCATTCGTATTTTCAATCATCATTTTCCTTTAAGATTAATTCGAAATAATAAGTTCAGTCCTAAAATAGAGAACACTCAAATTATCGAATGTAAGCAAAGATTAGATATTCTATTAACTATGTATAAGAATAACATGGGATTCAAAGATGTTTACAATGATGTTAAAAAGGAATATGATGAACTATTGAAAAAAGAAAAGAAGAATAAATTTGAACAGAGAATCAGAGCATCAGATAATAAAACAAAATGTATGTGGACGATATGTAAAGAAATACAGGGTAAAGTCAATAAAAATACAGATTTTGGTATTAGGGGAAGAGGAGATGAAATTCCTAATAAATATAACAAATACTTATTATCCATAATTCCTGAACTATTGAACGATCTAGAAAATGTTCCATTCCATTGTCACGTAACTGAAAACAATCAGTCCATGTACTTAACACCGGTAACCGAACAAGAAATTTTGGAGTTATCTAAGAAAATAAAAAACAAACTTAGCAGTGGTATAGATGAGATACCGACAAGTATTATCAAAATGGCGATTGGAGAATTGAAAGATATTTTATGCTTTCTGATCAACAATTCTTTCAAATATGGAATTGTACCAGATAATTTGAAAATTGCGCTGATAAAACCTTTACACAAAAAAGGTGACCATGAGAACATGGATAATAACAGACCCATAAGTTTGTTACCCGGTTTCTCAAAGCTGTTCGAACTAGCTATGTGCCACCGATTAGTGAACTTCATGAATAAATGTGGTCTATTTGATAACCATCAGCATGGATATTTGAGAGGAAGGTCCACGCAAACAGCAATATTCGAATTCATTCAAACAGTTTTGAGTTACCTTGAGGGCGGTCTTTTGGCAATGAGAATTTTTCTGGATTTGTCGAAAGCATATGATTGTCTAAACACAGAATTGTTGATCAGGAAGCTGGAATTATATGGAATACGAGGCAATGCAAAACAATGGATTGTTTCGTATCTTAGTAATAGAAAACAAATTGTTTCAATAGTTGAGGAAGGACAAAATTATCGTTCAGATGTCATGGTGAATGAGATGGGTATTGCACAAGGTAGTATATTAGGGCCTATTTTATTTATAATTTATTTGAATGATCTGTCGCTTGAGGCACATAACTTGAAAAGAAACATAATCAAATATGCTGATGATACTAATTTGTTGACAGGAAATAAAAATCTGTCAGATGTAATCGAACAAGGCGATCAGTTTTTTACTGATGTTAAGGAATGGTTTACCAGAAATGGATTAATTTTAAATAAAGATAAAACGAAAATAATTATTTTCAGAACAAAGCTCTCTAAGGTAGACAAACCACCAAACTGTGAAATTGAAGGAAGACATCACGATCTGTCGGATAATACAAAATTCTTAGGATTGCATATAGATGAATTTTTAGATTGGTCACATCATATAGACATTTTATTAAAACAACTTTCATCAATTTGCTATGGTATAAGAGTCGTAAGTAAGTACATGGATAAAAATACTTTAAAAATATTATATTATGCCAATTTTGAGTCAGTGATGAAATATGGAATCGTATTTTGGGGTCAAAACAGTCAGATTCAGCACATTTTCACACTGCAAAAAAGATTACTACGAATTATCAGTAATATGAGTCACCGAGAGTCGTGCAGATCTGTATTTGAGTCTGAAGGTCTCATGACCGTTCATGCTCTATATATATACGAATGTTTGATGTTTCTTTTCAATAATAGGGATACATTCCAGCAAAGTTCGAATCATCAATATGATACTAGGACGATAGACGTGAATTACCCGATACATCGATTAGCGTTATCAGAAAAAAGTCCCAATTACATGTGCATTAAACTTTTCAATAAACTGCCCAACAATCTGAAAGTGACTCAGAGTCAGAAAGTGTTCAAATCAGGAATTAAAAGACTATTGATTGGATTGGAACCATATAGTGTCAGCGAATTTCTGCAAATGTAGTTCTGCGAATGTATCCTAAATGTCAGTGATATTGATGACGTCATTTCTTTTAGTGTATAATGCATGTTTCATTCATTCATGTACATTATTTTGAATTAAAGAAAGTTATTATTATTATTATTATTATTGGCATACCCAGGCATTGTTTTTATTTTCGAAAATGAAAACTGTTGTGTCATAAAGAAAATCAATCAATTTTAAGAATAACTCCCTGGAAACTTTGCAATGTGAGGAAATGTCATTCCAGTGCCTGGTGATACTCTCTTTTGCTAGTTCTACTGTAATGTTATTGAACAACGATAATGCATCTAGACTAATGATCTTGAATTCCAAAGGGAGTTGAAACTCATTTATGAAAGAGCAAAATTCAAAGGAGTCCTTGACAAAATAATTATTATTTGAGTTATATGATAGTGTGAGTACGTTGGTAACAAACTGAGCAACGCCTCTATTAGGACTGTTAATGCCTGAAATGATGGGTCTGAGTAGGAGTATGGGTTTATGGATTTTTGGTAATCCATAAAACTTATTGATCGTTCCATTGTATATTCTAAAGATACACCCTTCTTCTTTAGAAATCATATTCTTTTTCTTAAGCTCTGTGATCAATTTATTTGCTTTTTGTTGAATGGTACTAGAGGGGTTTCTATTTATTGATTGATAATAAGTATTATCATTGAGAATGTTCAAAGCTAGTGACGAGTATTGTTCTTGAGTCAGGATTGTCGTCACTTTCATTTTGTCTGATTGAATGATTTTTAACTCTGGATTATTTTTTAGGAATCTTTTACATTTTATGTAAGCATTGTACATTAGATCGTTGGAAGAATCATTGTGTGAACAAAATTGGTAATGATATTTGTAGTTTGAGTTAAGAAAATATTTCTTTCATTGTTTGGGACGAATTGTGAAATTGAGTCAATATCTGCTAAAAATTTAGGAATATTAATATCTTTTTTCTTTGGTTCGATGCTAAATTTTGGTCCCAGAGCTAGGAAATCAGAGATCTCAGAAGGAATTTCTGTGTTCGTTAAATTTTTAACCCAAGCCGCTGGTATTTCCACTTTACAATTATGAGATTGTTTAAGTTTATTGTATTTGACAATATTTCGCTTCTTGATCTGGAAGAACCGTCGGTCAAACGAAATAGACTGTCGTTTGTAAAAGTCTGTGGTAATGTCATACGGGATAAGATTATTAATGGTCGACTTCGTATCGACCAACAATCCCTCCAAACCACGAATGCTGTCATGAGTAATTTTGATCTCTGAATTTAATCAATCAATCAATCAAAAATATACTTTATTGACAAAGATTTTACCTTATTGACAAAGCATGTAAGTGTAATAACACAGAAGAAAAATTAAGGAAAAAAGAAATTAAAACAATGAAATTTCAGTACAAAAATTCATCATCTCGTCCATTCATAGCAGATGTACACAGTTCATAAATGAATGTATCATAAAGTAGCGTTGGGGTCAATAAAGTCAAAAAAAAATAGGATCACACTATTGATATCACATTATTATCAAAGCGTTACATTGATTTCGGGGTGTATATCGGGTGTTTCACAGTGGATGGAACATTAGACGTATCTGGAGAACAGAAATACAGATCATTTCGAAAATTTGTGAGCGTGGATAATCGAACTTGCTCTATCCGTCTAAAATATTTTCATCAATACAGTGTTGCCGCTTGTATCAGAAAGTAGTAGCTACTTTGTTATTTCGAATGGAACACCTCGTATATTATATCATTTTTGGAATCCTCATGAGATTCCTCACAACTTTCCTACATAATACCCTATACCTATCTGTGACGATTTCCGAGATAAAAATTATTTTATCAAATTTTTGTGTAAAACCTGACCAATGAAAAATATTAATTTTTTCCCAATGCAAATTCACAAAATATTGCAATTTGGGTTATAGCTGCATAAGACCATCAAGTATTCTGTCGATGAACTGAATCTCAGTTTCAGCATACAGGGAGGCTCAGAAGTGAGTGTCATCTGGGCACTCATGAAAATGACTGCAACTCCGTTTTTTTTAATGGAACACCCTGTATATTATCACTTATTCGAAAAGCTTTAACATTTTCCATTCTAATTGAGTATACTTTCCCTATACCTATCTCGTACAGTTTGTTAGTTATGATTACTTATGTTATGAATTCGTCATCAATAAAATGAATATTGGATAGTGCTTAAGATAGTAGGCTATGAACTTCATTCTGACAGAGAACTACCATGTTATTCATTCATTGTTATCCTGTATTCAAGATGCATGGGTGTAAAAATAATATGTCAGAAAATAATTACTTGAATGCGGTTCAGATGGATTTATTCATCATTTATGTTCAATGTAAAAAGAATATCAGTAGACCATGCAGCGAGTTTGATGAAAAGTATGCTGATTTACCTCGAACGAATTCGAAAAAATTCATTAGATTGAATAAAAATTTTGTAATGCTTATATCATCATGAAAAGCTGAGAGTAACAAAGTCTAACATGTGTATAAATCTAGAAAGATTTCAAAAACATTTCAAAATTTCTTTTCAATCTAATGAATTTTTTCGAATTCGTTCGAGGTAAATCAGCATACTTATCATCAAACTCGCTGTATGTTCTACTGATATTCTTGTTATATTGACCATAAATGATGAATAAACCCATCTAAACCACATTCAAGTAATTATTTTCTGCCATAATATTTTTACACCCATGCATCTTGAATACAGGATAACAATGAAGGAATAAAATGTTAGTTCTCTGTCAGAATGAAGTTCGTAGCCTACTATCTTAAGCACTATACAATATTTATTTTATTAACTGTACGAGATAGGTATAGGGAAAGTATACTCAATTAGAATGGAAAATGTTAAAGCTTTTCGAATAAGTGATAATATACAGGGTGTTCCATTTGAAAAAACGGAGTTGCAGTCATTTTCATGAGTGCCCAGATGACACTCACTTCTGAGCCACCCTGTATGCTGAAACTGTGATTCAGTTCATCGACAGAATACTTGATAGTCTTATGCAGCTGTAACCCAAATTGCAATTTTTTGTGAATTTGCATTAGGAAAAAATTCCTTTTTTTCAATGGTCAGGTTTTACACAAAAATTTGATAAAATAATTTTTATCTCGGAAATCGTCACAGATAGGTATAGGGAATCATGTAGGAAAGTTGTGAGGAATCTCATGAGGATTCCAAAAATGATATAATATACCAGGTGTTCCATTTTAAATAAGAAAGTAGCTACTACTTTCTGATACAAGCGGCAACACTGTATTGATGAAACGCTCACAAATTTTCGAAATGATCTGTTTTTCTGTTCTCCAGATACGTCCAATGTTCCATCCACTGTGAAACACCCTGTATATACATATATGTATACCTGTCTCCATACAATATATCAATCTCTAGACAATATAAAAATCGAAAATACATACATTGAAATTCAATTACACAATGCTACATTGTAAAACAAGCATACCAAATTAAAAAAATTTAAATCAACATAAAACCTAAAAAACAGCATATCACTCATATATAACTCATATAAATTACAATTTCCAAATTGGAATACACAATATCGGACACGGAACAACTGGGACAATTGAAAAAACGGGACAATCAAAGAACAAGAGAATAAAAATGGTAAAAATGGTAAAAAATGGTCAGAGTACGCCATCGTGATACTCCTGCAGGTTATAGTATGCCTTCTGCAAAAGTGCTTCTTTCACTTTTTTTTTAGAACTTTTTTGGGCAAGTTGCATTTCTGTAGGCTGCTGGTAGATGATTATACATTTTTTTGCCTTCATATATTATTGAATTTCGAGTTAGGCTAGATTTGGGAATAGGTAAGGGAATACAGGCTTTATTTCTCGTCTCGTATTTTCCCATTTCAGTTGGATTTGAAGTGATGGCGTATTTCTTATGCATCAGGCACACAGTTTCCAGTACGTAGAGGCAAAATAGAGTTAATATTTTTTTATTAATGAATAATGGTTTGCAATGATCACGGAACTGAGCTTTACAGAGGCATCGAATTGCTCTTTTCTGTAATATAAATACTGAGTTAAACAAATAATCACCGCACAAACCCCAGAAAGCAATGCCATACCTAAAATGGGACTCTATCAATGAGAAATATACCAACCTAGCTGAAGCTGTACTTAGTTCCTTTGAGACTATTTTTATTGCAAAGCAACCAGTTGATATTTTTTTAGTTAAGCTAGAGACATGTCCATCAAATTTCAGTTTGTTGTCTATGTGCATGCTTAGGAATTTTGTGTTTGGTTTATTCATAATTATATGGTTCTCCAAGAGTAAATTATCAAGGTTGAACTTAAAGGAGATAACATTTGTTTTGTTCAGGTTGAAACACAAAGAATTGGAGTCACACCACTGTTTTATTTTAGTGAGGTCGAGAGCAATCACTTTTTTCAAGTCATGTATGTCATTCCCGTGCCATAAAATAGTGGTGTCATCTGCAAAAAGGTGAACTTTCCCTGAATGCGAATAGTGGCCAAATCGTTTATATATTAAAGAAACAGGATTGGGCCCAAGACTGACCCCTGTGGTACGCCTATTGTGATTTTGCTCAACTGTGAATGGTTCTCCTTCATTTTCACTATCTGGCTTCTCCCTGATAAGTATGTGCGAAACCAGTTTAAAGAAGAATTTCTATAGCCGTAGAACTCAAGCTTTTGCAGCAGTAGTTCATGGTCAACACAGTCGAAGGCCTTCGAGAAATCGCAGAATACTGCTGCAGCCACTTCTCCATTGTTTAGAGTCATAAAGGTACTTTCGAGCAGAGAGAAGATTGCATCATTTGTGTTTTTTCCGCTTTGAAATCCATACTGAAATTTGTTTATTATATTGTTTTTTATAAGATGTTTCATCATTCTTTTTTTTACTATTTTTTCTATAATTTTTGATAGTGTTGATAGAAGTGAAATCGGTCGGTAATTTGCGGGTTCTTCTGAATCACCGCCTTTATGGAGAGGTATCACGACTGCTTGTTTCAAGCAGGATGGGAATTTTTCCGTTCTGAAAGATTTGTTAATTGCGTCCACTAGAATGTAAAGAGCAAAGTCAGGGAGATTGAAATTGGTGATGGTGTAACTATCTTGGAGCATGAATCCAATTTAAAGAAGAGAACTTTTCTAGAAATGACACAGATTTTCAAAGAGCCTAATTCAATGAATTCCAGAACGGACATTGATAATCTCAACATTATCTATTCATATCTACTCAGCCTCCCGTGTTATGGGATGGACCAAAATTCATTTCAATATAAGAAAAAAAAAAAAAAAAGAAAAAAAAAATTTTGTTTGTTCCCGTGGAGCCGTTGGTGTCTTTATTTTCATCTCATTTTATGTTGGCAGCAGGGTCACTAGTAATCTGTCATTGACTTCAAATATCAACTTTTATTGTCATTCGTCAATCATACATCATTTCCTCTCTAATCAAACATGGCCTCCATAAGAGCCCATGTGGAATTTTAGAATTGTTTTGTACTCATTTTACTTAACCATGATAATTCTGAATAAAAAAATTTTTAGCTGTATTGTATTATACCAAGTTTGTTTGTGCCTTGTTACATAATTTTATAAATTACGGCAAGTGAAAGGGATTTCAAACCTCACTTTCGTAAGTACACACATAGCAAAAATGTTTTTTCACATCAATTAATTGTTCATTTTTAATTCATTGTAGAGTTCCTGAAGAAGAGCAAATATATGGCTCGAAAGCTTGAATAGAAAAAAGAGTGCACTTTATTTTCCATCCCCTTGTTGACAGCATACCCGAATTAAAAAAAAAATATTCTTCTATATATATATATATATATATATATATATATCTATATATGTATGTATATATATATATATATATATATATATATATATATATATATATATATGTATATATATATATAACTGTCAATGGGAATTCTGTTACCAAATCAAATAAATGTCGTTATACAGCTCTCTCGAATCAAAGAATGCATTGAAATGATAACTACTATTTGAAAATACAAATATCTTAATATAAAATGAAAGATAATCGAATTTTGTATTATTCACATTGAAAAAATACAGGGTGTTCTATTAAAAATAACAAAATTATCTGCGTTTGAAGTTACAAAAAAGTGACAATGAGTTTTGAACGTTCTGTATAATATTGGTAAACGGATTCTATCGGAATCAATAGCCTGAAACCTTTTCAATGCTTGGTCAGAATTGGAAGGGATGGTTTCTATACATTTCGATGTTATTCAGTCTCCAATAGACCGCATTAGTGATGACATCACAAATATGCAACCAACATTACACTGAGTCCTGAATCTTTTGGCGCAAAATGATATGTTTTATACTCGACCTTAAGTACGGATGACATAAGAACGATAATAGTAGTATCGTAACAGGCCCTTTTGTTTTATGCTCTCAGATGAAATAAGTTGATATTCAAGGAATTGCATCTAAGGGACCTTGGATATGAAGAATGGAGGTAACGATATTTCCATAAAACGATTTTCTGGAATTTATTCAGAAGTGTTTGAGAAAACTTTCTTCACGTTACCCATTCCATACGACGTATTCATTCTTTTTCTATCGAATTCAAACAGATACATTTCTCAATTATTGCTTGTAACAGCGAAATAATTCAATAAATAACATCATAATTCGAACCACAGATTCTGAACCTTAGATAATGGTTACTTAAGGTCTATATTAGCGCATCTTCGTTCAGAAATATTTCGTTGTGACTCAATGTACTGTTGGTTGCATACATTTTGACGTCACACTAATGTGGTCTATTGTATCCTGCATTTTCAAATAGAAAACAATAACTCGAGAACGGTACCTCCTATGAAATCGTATAATTTTTTCCTGAACTATCCAAAACTGTGACGAAATACCGGTTGTTCCATTTAAAAAAACACAACTTTGATATGTCACACTTTTTCGAGCCACCCTGTATACTCCAAAATAATTCTCTTTTGCAGCCACAATGAATATACAGACAATGAAAAGAAGAAATTCTCGAAATATCCAATGGTTTGGTTCACAGAGACCGTGTCGTATGTGGTGCCCCACCCTGTATATATGTATATATTTTTTTTCGAATAATATATAGTTTGCCAAAGTTATGGGTTGTTCCCCAGAAAACTAGACCATATGAAAGAGACGACTGAATAAGGCCAAAGTATAGTAGTTTGAGCACGTCGATCGATACTGTATTCGATAATGAAACAATATGAGCTCAGTTTTGAGGCTGTATGATCAACATGCGTATTACATGTCAGTTTCTGAACTAGATAAACTCCTAAAAATTTCGTACAAGCTGAGTTCTCTAAGGATTTTCCTTCTGATTTAAGTAACATGCATTTCTCTCTTAGATTCTCCTGAAACGATTAAACTAGTATCATCCGCGTAAAGTATTGGATACCCTGTTTCACTCAGTTCTTGGGTATATCAGTTATGAAAATATTGAATTGAAAGCATGATCCTTTTGGTGTTAAGAAGGAAGATACTGTAAATTGGGTAGGATTTCTGAAAAAACACCACAACACCTACACAACTACTTCAAGGCATACTTTCTGGTCGCCTCAATTTCAGATGAGCAATGCCAAACTGTATGCTGGGCACGCCAAGGAGGATAAGTGGGCTGCTGAATCAACAAGGCCAAATAGAATAAGGTGGGATATAATCAAATTTAAATCATACAAATCTCCTGGAGAGAATGGAATTCTTGGTAAAGTCATGTCATACCGACCTATCTGGCTAGTATCCTTCTTGGTAAAAGCATTAGAGACACTCATATATTAAAGTTGAAATTTTGTCAATAAATCTTTCCAATGAACACCAATATGCGTATTTTTTTTAGATAAAACTTCCCACGAAAGGAGACATCCTGTAATGTTCAGAGAACATCTTGAGAACCAAAGGAAAGGAGGTAGGAATTAGTGTTCTTTTGAAATTTCTGAAGGTCACATGCCTCGGGGAACACCTCCCTGCGCAATGTGTTCCAGAGCCTCGCTGTTCGTTGGATGAACGGGTCTTTGAAAAGAGAAGTTCTGCAAGTCACCAAATTAACCACAAAGAGGTGTGAAGACTGGACTTGACGAGTTAACCTCGAAGAGACCGCCAAAGGAGGAACGATTGTTGATATTTCAGAAGAGCATCGCCCATGAAAATATCTATAGAATAGAGATAGATCGCCGACCCTTCTACAGTGTTCCAGAGAAGTAAGCGAGTAAGTAAGCGAAGCATCACCGATGAGACGAATTGCCCTTTTTTGGACAGGTCGAATTTGTGCCTTATAGATCGTAAGCAGCTGACTAGAAGTGAAATAGCTCCTGGCACGAAACAGAAAACCAAGTTTTTGAGATGCACTTTTTATAGTCTGGACTACTAATAAAATTCCTAGATGATAAAGAGTGAGCTGTAACGACGTTTGTCTATATTGAGAAAGCTTTTGTTAACGCATCTACAAAATCGATCTCTGAAGCTTTGAAAAAAGGGTGACCATCCGTTCTGTGATAGTGGATGAACGCCAGCTTGGAGAAATGGCAAGGGATGCCCACATCGAGGGGTATTATTACCTCTCTTGTGGGCCATACTAGAATGCTATGGTATCCAAGAATCCAATATTTAAGCTACATCTGGATTGCTACAAGGTTCTGTTCTTGGTCCCTTAGTTCGTCATGTCTATCAATGAAATTGTAGGAAATTTTAAATGTAGGAACAGGTGATTTGAAGATATACATATGATCTAGTAGATGATTAGAATACTTGCTCTCCATCTTATGTGTAACGGAAGTAGGCTACCGTTGAATATTTCCAAATATATACACTGAGTTTCATAAGTGAGATGAATTCAATTCAATATCAATATGATATTGATGATACTGCAAAGAAAATATGTTCAACATTTGATGATCTGAGAATCATTTTGGAAATTGAGGTTCTCTGAGCACGTCTTCACTATACAAAATAGCCGTGGTATCGATGCCAAGGAAAGAACTTCCTGACGCTAATGAAAATCAAAACTTCAATATATTCCTTGCACAAAAAATATACAATTAACATCGACATGATAAACAATTTTTTGCTCCATTCTTACCTGAATATTGCTTTCTTCTCCTCGATGAAATTGTTAGATGAAACATGTGAGAAAAATTATTGCTGACAGGTTCAGAAAAAATATGACTATTTCTCGATTCAATCAAGTAATTTTCCCATTTCTTTGAATGTTGTGATGTACCTTCTTCTTCTTGTTTGTTTTTGGCGTTGCTTCTAGGCAATTTCCAGCTCGATTAGATGATGACCACGACGTATCTGGCTCTAGGCCATCTCGAGACCATCCACAATAGTTGCTGTCTTGATTATAAGGTTATGGGAATCGTTCATTTATTGCAGTCGAAGATGTTGTCAATGATAATGAAGCCAGGACTATAATAATAATAATATTAATAATAATAATAATCTTTTTTTTCAAATAGGCAACCTAATATACAAAAACATTTGGATGATTGGATGGATAAAGTCACATTTCAACTTCATAGCAATGAAATATGTATGCTCGGAATTATCCAAGCATTCAATGAATAGAAAAAATAACAATATTGATTACAAATACTAGATATACAGTGCGTCCATAAAGTTACGCATAAATTCATTATTGGCTAAATGAACAATAAAATTAGGAATTCCCAAAACAGGTCAATTTAGGTTAGGCTCAGATCAGGTGATCTAGCAGGCCATTCCACTGGTCCCCTTCTTCCTATCCACCTTTGTGGAAAAGTTGTGTTTAAAAAATCGCGCACAGTTACTGCGAAATCCCAGGTAGCAAGCTGACGTCATAATGACGTCTCTTTTTGGCATTTATTGGTCCGCAACGTCATATTACCAAAAAATGACGTGAAAACTGACGTCATTTTTTGAATGTACTGTAGACGTCATAACCAGGACGTTAGTTTGACGATATTTTTACGTCATTATAAAACGTTAACTCATTGTTTTATATTTTTGCATTTTGATGATTATTCCAATGATCCTTAAAGGTTCCTAAATATTTTTCATCGAAATGCAAAAGTTAAACGAAAGTTTACCATAGATACCTTAAAGTGTGTATAGGCAAGTGTACATTGTAGGTACAGAATGGAATCAAATTTCTCTTTAGGCGAATAAACAGACGCAATATAGGTATTATTATTCAACCACAGCCCATCTTTTATGAGGTTCGTATGATTATCAACTTATTGAAAAACAGTTTGAATTTGGCGCTTCAAAACAAAACGTTCATTATTTGTTTGGCGTTCGGCAATCTCCGGAGTTATCGGTATCGGACAAGTTCGGCCACAAGCCAACACGCAACGTTGACGACGCACACGCCATTATCACAAAAATTTTGAGGTTGTTATGTATTCGATTTCGATTGAAATTTCCTATTGATTACAGAAGTCGATTTCCGACCGTCGGTTGTGAATTGTGCATTTCCTTTACTAGTGATTTGTAAGGTAAGTTTAATATTTGGTCTATTGCATGTATTGGATTTGATGTCATATGTACTCACCACTTACCATGATTCCTGTACCTATATCATGATGCTACGTTATTTCAAGGCTTTTTCCTTTTTGTGAAAATAATTGTATCCTTAAGGTTAGTGTGCTGATTAAACTGATTTTTTGTCGAGATACTGAAATAATTTGATGAAAAATCAAGAAACATATGATGAGAGTCCAAATTAATGTGTTAATACTGGTGAAAAGAAGCTTCTTATCAATGAATCTACCTATAGAAAAAGAAAGAATCTTAGTTATATATACACAATTCACTTATTTTGGTTAACTGTATAATAAATAGAGTCGACTCTTCTAAGCTATGAAAGATCTTGAGATGAGTCTGCACAAATAACTTTCTGTTCAGACAACTCAAGGTACTTCTTCCTTTCTTACTTTTACAATGGTTTTTTCCTACATATCTGTTATAACTGGTGGTAATCTAGAAGACAGAACTTTCAACAATTTGTTCGACCAAATGAAATTTTTAAAATACTATCACATCTGTATATTTTTGAAATTTGTTGTTTTAATAGTTTGTGAATAATAGTAGAGTTTTCATTTATCTATTGGTCATTAACCATTAAATTATATATATTTTTGAACAATAATTTTTTATTTCTGGAAAGTTCCTGTGCCTTGGGGATTTCTACTCCTCTCACATCCCCAACAAGTGGAACAAGTACCCCTACATCAACTATTCACAATAAAATTTGGCATTATTTCTTCCTAATGAGCTAATCAATTCTTGGTTTAATTCAAATGTTCCGAGTTAACAATTTTACTCTTGATAATTGTGATCCTCATAGTTCAAAAAAATAACTCCCTCTACTCAAACTGTTATTTTATATATATAATATGAATATATATTATATTTCATTATATCTTTATTATATCCTTTGATGCCGATGGAACATATAGATTTTCGTTCTCTAATTGTGATTTTATTTACAGACCTTATAACATCATAGATAGGATATTGATTTGTATATGCACTAACATCCAAATAATATGAGCTTGAGACTAGCAAGTGAATACAAATAATTTTGAACCAATATCAATATATATATATATATAATAAATAGGGACGGCCCATTAACGTCGAAATATAACGTCATAATGACGTTACAGAATGACGTCTTTGGTCTGTGACATAATCACGTCATCCTACCGTCTTTATGGCGACATTCTTTTCGTCAGCAGGACGTGTCTGGTGTCGAAAAAATGACGTTAAAATCACGTCAGCTTGCCGCCTGGGATGTGGCGGTGCGCCATCCTGTTGAAACCAGATTCTGCGCTCTACATTAGTGGGTATTTGAATATCAGGAAAAAGCTGGATCAGATCAGGAATTAATGTATTTTGTAGGAAATCCAGATATAATGCTCCTGTTGAGTTTTCATCGAAAAAATATGAACCAATAATTGTCATTACTTTGTTAGTAAATTTTTGCATATTTGCCCACCCTGTACCAATTTGAAGCAATATATTATACATTTTTGGAATCAGCTCAGCAAAGGCAATTTGGAACTTGAAAAAAGGGGGGGGTTTCATTCGAAAAAATTGTGATGACGTCCTTACACACCCTGTATATTGGATTATGATTGGAAACAATAGAAAATTGAAATCAAAAATCGACATGTTTTGGGAATTCCTAATTTCATTGTTCATTTAGCCAATAATGAATTTATGCGTTACTTTATGGACGCCCTGTATATATGATATTATAATATCGATGCGTATGTGGATGTTGTATCTTCAAATAACTATTAAGTCCTTCAATAATGTCACAACAGATTCACTTCGTTTTATTTCAAGCGGGATGTTATTGTAGTCTAATAGTCCTTTATGGAATAAGGAGTTCATGGATCGGGTAAAGTTCAAGCGTGGTACATATAAGTTAGTATTTCCCCTAGTGGGGTAATTATGAATTTGGTGATGGGGAACAATAAACTGATCAAAATAGGAGGGTGCCATACCAGACAGTATTTTCAAGATGAATACCATGGCAAGATAGAACAGACGGTCTCTCACAGAAAGGCAATTCAGAACTTCCAACATTGTTTTAGTTGGCGTGTATCTATTACATCGCAAAATTATGCGCATGCCTCTATTCTGTAATTTTTGCAATGCGGACAAACAATTTGAATCAAGTTGTGATAGTAATCGAAATGGGGTTGAATGATTGATTTGAAAACCGTAATGGAAGTCTGAAACGGTAAGTAGCTGCTTACGCGGCAAAAAAAATTTTTTTAGCAATTTAATTGGGAATATGATTGTAATATTTTTTCATATTCAGTGTTTGATCCACGATGAACCCCAAATACTTGTATTCCTCGACAATTTCAACTTTTTGATTGTAGATATTTATACTTATGAATGTTTTGTCAATTGAATTATGTTTATGTTTCGTTGTAATCATTGCTTTCGTTTTATTGGCATCCAGCTTGAGCTTATTAATGTTGAGGAATTCAGACACTCCGATCAAAATATCATTAATTTTATTGATAGCTGTTTATAATTCAGGTTCACTCACTGCAATCAACGTATCATCTGCAAATAGATTTATGAATTCAAATCCATTAATGAAGTTGATGTCATTAATGTATAGTACAAATAGAAGCGGGTTCAAGACACTACCTTGAGGTACACCATTATTGACACATTTTCTGCTTGAATATGTCCCGTTAATTTTAGTCTGTTGAGTTCTACCAGAGAGGTAGCTTTCGAACCATTCAAGTACGGAACCAGATATTCCATAATATTCGAGTTTTTTTAGTAGGATAGTAACATCAATTGTCTCAAATGCCGTTTCAAAGTATTGAAACACTGCCACAATATATTTATTATCATCAACATCAAATTTCCATTTGGATATGGAAACTGGAAGTGCTGATTCACATGAGTGTTTAGATCGAAATCCGAATTGGTTTATCATAATCAGCTCATTACTTTCAATGTAATCAATCAATTGTTCATACACTGCCGTCCCAATCATTTTTTCAAGGGGAGATGAAGTATTTATCGGGCGAAAGTTGATGGCTTCATTAGTATTGGTACAGGAATCACTGTACTATTTTTTAGATTTTGTGGTAATTTAGCAGTTCTGAGTGAGGTATTAACCAAGTTTAATAAAACTCCACCGATTGACTCAAAAACACTTTTAAGTACTTTGTTGTTTATATAATTGGAGTGTCATTTATTATCAAAGCTCCTAATAATGAGGAAGTTTCCAATATTGAGATTTTATTTTTTCCATAAAATATATGAAAAATTATTACACCCGTATTTTTTCTTTTTTTTGTGCGATCGAATTTGACTCCAGAATTTCGTTTTGAAAAACTAGTTTTGGCTCCTCCACCATTCTGATGACGTACCAAATGAAAAACCGGGTTCACACAGGAACAAATTGAGATTTTGCGTGCGGAAGTACAGTGTTGCCCTGCTTCTAATTTATTCTAAATATTCGGAAAAACTGACCAGAATATCTTGGTAAAATATGTCGTGGATTTTGTAATACCAAATCATGGATTGTTTACCTTTCGTGATATAATATCATATATGTTTTATGAAATATAACTAGCACATAACATGCGGAAATATATGAATGCGATGATATAATCGAGGGTTATGGCTGAATAGAAAATAAATGAATGAATCGAATTTGTTCTTGAAGTGAATTAATTCAATATAATTTTGTGTTTGAATTTTTGGAACAGCTTTCAATTTATTTTCATGAAAATAGAAAGGTAGATCTGGCAATTGTGCAAATGCATTCGTAGATTTCGTCCGCGATCATCCGGATTACATCATAACATAACACGTTGACAGCTAAATGTGGTTATGTGTTATGGGTTATGGAACTTACGATAGCTATATTCACTCTGAACTCACTAAGTACGTCACAGTTTCCCGCCTCAAATTTTATAAATTGGTTTATTTTGAAAAAAGAATGGAGTTGAATGATTTGTATTGTCATTCTAGAAAGTAGAGATATCAAACTAAATAGTTGAGTACTTATTTGATGAGAATTCGTCATAAGGAAACTTCTCCATTGTCCTAAGTTCTGACATTGACAATAATCCGAACTTAGATATCTCACAATTAATAGGTGGGAGATCATTGTAAGTCCAGAAGGGAGAATGAGGAATGGTGTTCTTGATATCTATTACACTATCAATGAAGAAACAATTGAACTTCTCTGCTTTCTCTATATCATGGGTGACTTGACAAACTCCTTGGGCTGTTGGAAATAATATTGTTTGTGGAAGTGAATCATTATTCTGTTTGACTAATGCCTTCAGGGTTTTCAACATTTCTTCCGAGTCCTTCAAGTAATTATTGATTTTATCAGTATAATAATTGATCTTTCTCATTTTAAGTAAATTAACAACTTCATTTCTGCAACGTTTATAAATAACCCATTTGAGTTGTTAGTCAACTTCAGTGGAACATGTTTTAAAGTCTTTATATGCCTTATCTCTACATTTGGTTGACTCTCTAACTTCATTATCATACCAAGAAAGTTGACCATCTCTCAAGTTGAAAGTTTTCATAGGGGAAATGGTATTAATATTTGTTTTAAAATGTTGTTCAATGTTGGAATATATCACATCAACGTCTGCAGAATTCAGGTCCCAATTACAGTGCAGAAGTGAATCATTTAATGCATTGAGATGATATTTGCTCAAGTTCCTGAAGTATTTTGTTTTATTGCTACTAAAATTATGAGAGGCTTTGATTGGAATGGTAATGACATTGTGATCAATAATTTTAGGGGTATCGTGAACTGTAGATGAAGCATAAGCTATATTACTTAGTACATAGTCGATTAAAGTGCTACTGTTATTAGTAACTCTGGTACAATCTTTGACCGTCTGCTCAATCCCCAACGAAGTAATGTAGTTTTTGAATTGACTAACGTATCTATTATTATCATTACTATGGGTGCGTTCCATTAAACGCTCACAACGCCCAAAACACTCATTCAGACGTTCCACATGGCGACCACGATCGTTGGGGTCGTGGCGAAAATGTCATGAATGACGTCATGATTCATGCTCACGACGACCCATCTCAATAGGTGGGTCGGCGTGAGCGTTTCGATGACGCACAGAACCAAGTGGAACGACAAAATTCGTGGTCGTGAGCGTGATCGTTGTGAGCGCTTAATGGAACGCACCCTATGTTAATAAGACAACATTACACAGGTAAAGCGGAAACATAATGCATCAAACCATCGAGGGAAAGGAAGATTGGAAAGGTTAACTTGAGTCGAGCATTATAATTTGATCTTAAATTAGCCAACATCTTGGTAATCGTTATAGGTGTAGCATAGTGCATCTTAATAAATTCACCAATTCGTCCCTAATTATGTTGATTGGGCATTCAAAAAAATATATGATTCAGATCATCAAGTTGTCCACATTCGCAAAAGGGGGAGACCCTAACATTTAATTTGTGCAACATTTTCACCGTCAGGCAGTGCCCAGTTCCCATTCTTATTATTGTTGTTATGTGTCTCCGGTCTTTGAACGCAATTAACGAGAACCAACTTTTTGGGTGAAACTTATCTTGAACATTAATGTATCTATATTTTTTGTTTGGTACCAGAGCTGACCATTTATTTTTAAACTGCTCAGCAATATCTGCCTTAATTTTGGTATTGAATAAATTTCCATAGGTTAAGGTACGTTTAAAATTCTTCCAACGTTTTCTAGAGTGTCAGCTTCGGTATAACCATCTATACCCGAATGGCCCGAAATCCATCCCATCCTTATGTCGTAACCATTTTTGTTTGATTCTAATATGAAACGTTTAACTCTCATGGTCCAATAATCCGCTTCTGCATTGATTAAAACATTGTTGAGGTTTTGAATGGCACTACTTGAGTCTGAGAATATGATAACATTTTTGATTCTCTTTTCGATAACTACTCTAACGGCTTCGTGAATTGCAATTATTTCGGCCTTGCATATGGAGAGCAGGTCGTTGAGCCAGCCGGAAAAATTGAAATCTATATCTGAAATGTATATTCCATAACCCACCCTATCGTCTTTTTTCGATGCGTCTGTGTAGACGTAACAAAAAGTTTCTCCATATTTCTCAGTGGATGTGTAGAATTTTTGCTTTGGCATTGTTACTTTTTTTTTAGGTTACAGTGAATTATTCTAATAAGGTTAAAAAGATTGTCGAAGTCAATTTCATAGCATGGTGAAACCTTCGACTTGTAGATTTTATTTTTGAACGGAAGGAATCTTTCAATCATTTCTATTGAGTAGGTGACTTTAGAATCTGAAATATTACCTCTATTGATATTATTATTATTATCATTATTATTATAGCAGCTTCTGCCAAGATAGCCGCTTTAGGAGTAGATTTCATGCAACCTAAACTAAAGGTGGAAACATAAACTACGTTGCCGTACCTGCAGTTGACGTTGCCGTTCAAGTTACAGATGTGTCCAATACATAAACTTGTCGCTGCTCTGCCAGCGCATGCGTGATAGGATAGTATTTATTTACGTTTTTCAGAATAATTCTTGTTGTGTTGTATATACCAATATTCTAAAATCACAAATCCAATATTCCATGATGAATAAAAAAAAATTTGTTGGGTTCTTTGGGACTTATCTTATGTGCAGTAGCATTGAACAAACTAGAGAGGCGAAAGCTTTTCAGGCGTTATAAATGTCGGCCACTTGACCGAAATCGAAAGAACAGCAATGCCTACATGTACTTTTTGAGGATGAAAGAATGTGATCCAGAGCAAGGCTTGAGATATCATCAATAAGGTCGCGGGGTCGGCACCCCACCACACTCTACATACAGCCTTCAGTATGTTTATTGCCTTTTTGGCCTTCACTATTATGTTCTCTACGTGTGCATCCCATTTTAAATATCTATTAAAGATGATACCTAGGTATTTGACTGACGTTTTATATTCAATTGTTTGATTATTTATACTTATTGGTGGCGGGTGGATTTTCCTACCCCCTTTTTGCACTTATTCATAGACAGGGAGACAGGTCGTTTTGTTCAAGAAACGTCTTGACTCTAGACAGGCACTCGTTCATGTTAGGCACCATTTCCTCTATGTCCTTGCCCTTTAAGAGAGGAACCAAATAATCAGCATACCCTACAATTTTTATGTTTGCGTTTTCTAATTTGAATAGATCTGATAGATAGATGTTGAACAAAATCGTGCTTAAGGGCGACCCTTGCGGTAACCCTGATGTTGCCAAGACTGAACCCAAAAAGACTCCATGGTCCCCTATCGTGTATAGTAATTAGTTTGATGGGGATTTTTAGATTATCCAATTTTTGATACAGTTCATATATGTTGACATTGTCGTATGCTGATTTAATATCTAAGAAAACATCTAGAACTGATTCTGAAATACAAGGGAGGAAACGTACACAGTGTTGTCATATATGCCTCTTCCCCTGCGAAAACCCAGCTGATTATCCGAGAAGATTTTATGATGTTATATAAACCAGTCCAGTCTGTTCTTTATCATGATTTCTAGTAACTTGCCGCCACACGATGCCAAAACGATTGGCCTATAGTTTTCTGCAACTTTGGGGTCCTTATTAGATTTCAATAGGCGAATGATATTATATTGTTTCTATGAAGTGGGTATTTGACCACCTAAAATCAGTTCGTTACAGAAATTAAGATAGACTTGTTTCCCCCTGGTGGGCAGATTTTTGAACATACCATATGCCATATCATCCATTCCTGGCGCAGACAACCTTTTATTTTGTAAAGCATAATTAAGTTCTGTTGAATAATTTTGTTGTACAACCCATTTAACACAAACATCTATGGGATGTCGCATTCAAGTCAGTCCATGTAACATAGCGAATCACAATCATACTTCACTGAGATTGCCACGGGATTCCTCATGAGAAAGATTATTCACATTCTTCGTCTCATTTTGTTGGATGTGAGATCTATTTGGTGATGAATTAGTGAAGCACTCTAACATAACAGGGACATTTATATTTGAATCAAAAACTTCAGTCGATGGAAATCAAAATTCAATGTATCCGAGTTTTGAGAGTGATTCGCATTAAGTAGAATGGAATTACATTACAATTATTTTTCATTTGTGAATCAACATCTCATGGGAATTCATTTGTGATATGGAAATTATTTGAACCGCCTATACGTTATTTTGACGTATTTTTGGATATGCCTCTTTTAAGTCTATTGAAAGGACGATGAAACTCCTTTTCAACCTCTATAATAAAACTGAACATTGACAACATGAACTAAAATGTATTTTATTAATTTTCAGATGCTGTTACACAAGAATTTTGAGGTGTTTGAGATACTAAAAAGATAGTGGCTACAAATAAGAGAAAATTGCAAGAGTGAAGCAGTATAGTGTCATGAGTTTTTTATGTTAAAGTGAAATTTCAGTTACTTATATGAAAGTCATAATATGTATGATTTTTCAAAGGTTCTCCAAAAATAAATGATGGAATCTTCATCATAAGCATTTTTCTTGAATCCCATTTTCTACTGAAAGATTCATGAACTGATTCAGAATGAGATTCGTAATCAAATAAAATGGAGTATTCTTGTGAAACCTATCATTTTGTCTATGTGACGTGAATGCGACTTCATTATTGATTCCGAAAATTAAGTATATGTGACTCCCTCAGAAGCACAATATTCTCCTCAAAAGGAATTCCAGATAAAAGAATGTGAGGCAGTTTGAACTTCACATTGTTAGTAATCCAATGCATCAATGTGATTTCTATTGTGATGCTGAATGAAAATCAAAAAACGACCAAAAGGGTCCCGAATAGAAGTCATTGTGATGTTAGTGAGAATCTCAATTCGAGTCACGGCTGTGATCTGGAACATGAATGTGATGCCCAATCACATCTCTGAGACGAATTTGTGTTAATTACTATTAGGTCTCATTTGAAAATTTGGGTCAATAGCAACCACTGTCATTCT
Organism: Plagiodera versicolora; assembly: GCA_037013635.1. Lineage (NCBI taxonomy): Eukaryota > Metazoa > Arthropoda > Insecta > Coleoptera > Chrysomelidae > Plagiodera > Plagiodera versicolora. Next base: position 1,307,407 of record CM072981.1, read on the forward strand.
TTTCAAAACGCTCTTTCTTATACTATTGTCTATAACTGTATCTTTATTTTTACAATTTGTGTTACTTGCAAAATTTTTAAACTCATTCCAGACATACGAGATGTTAGAATTTCTATTGAGTGTATGACAAAAGCTGACAAATTTCTCCTTTTTCTTAATTCTCAGTTTTCTCCTATTAACAGCGACATTTTTTTAACATTGATGTAGTTCTCTAAGGAAGGGAGGTTGTTGAATTTGTTCAAGGCGTTTTTTCTTTCTGTAATCCATTGAGTACATTCCGCGTCCCACCATGGGTTGCCTCTTTTATAAACGACGCTGCAGGTTTGGTTAGGGATCGATTCTTTCGCTGCTTGATTCATTATTTCCGTTAGCTCTTTATGATTTAAGTTGTTGTCGTTGTTTATAGCGAGTTGCGTTAAATTTTTTTCGTAGTAGACATCCCAGCTGGCCTTTTTGAAGTTTCTTGATTCATACGTGTTGATGATTGAATTTTTAAGGTTGTTGTTAGTATTTAGAGTTAAAAAGGTGGGGAAGTGATCGCTATTTCCACAGTCCTTGGTTACACTCCATATCGAAGTCAGCGCCAAGCAACTGCTAACCAGTGTTAGGTCGACAGCGCTGATTTTCGAGTAAGGTTTGGTCACTAGGGTGGCTGAGCCATCATTTATTACCGTCAGTTATCTTTAAGAAAATCGCTAATGATTCTACCTCCTCTATTCTCCGGTGCATTGTCCCATATAGGATGATGGGAGTTAAAGTCGCCCATAATTATTATTTTTTAGCCTTCGTTCTTGATAAGTGACTCTAGTAATGTTTGATCGATTGCAGAATTTGAATTGCAATAATTGTTGATAATATCCAAATCTCCTATTTTAATCGATACGTATTGTATGTTGTTTGAACAAAATTTTTCGCTTGAGCGGAAGATTAGATAATTTTTGTCACAGGTAGCCACACCTCCATAGCCATCAGGTATGTCTTGTCTAATTATGTTATACGATTTTAGAATGAATTTGCGTTCATGCAGTAAAAAAGTTTCATTCAACAATATGACATCTGGGTTCTCGTCCGTAATCAATAGGTTAAGATTCCCAATATTTCATTTGCCACTGCGGATATTCCACTGAAATGATTTTAATTTTGTTTTGTTATACATTGTTTAATTCGTTTGGTAAGAAAGTAAAGTGCTTGCGGGCAGCCCTACTGACTGTCCGAATCCTGATCCAGGTCCATATAATATGAACCCGAATCCAGCCGAGACATCAGGACCCCCCTACAAACATTTTTGTTAGCGTCTGAGGTGTTGTGTAAAAAATTTAAGACGGAGTTTAGATCCCAAGAAAGATTATGGAAATCATCAAAACTATCTGAAGTTGCACTTGTTGTAGGCATATTGAAATTATCCGAATGAAATGTGTCTAGTGAGGGGTTCAGAGTATGCTGCGAATAGGATTTTTGCGGTCGGGAGTTGGGAAAGTAGAGGTTTTGTTCCTGGGTCTTACGGTCAAATCCCTTATGGATCATTTTTTTTACTGGTGTCTGTCGAAGCTACTTGTTGGTAGGATCTTTTAGTACTGATATTTCTGGAATATTGACCTATCGTTTCGAGGAATTGAGTGTTCAGGGCCTTTTTGAGCGGAGTTTACGTTATGTTTAGCTTTTAAATTTGGAAAATCACTCGAATTGTAAATGAAGTCGCCTTCAGAAATATAATTTCTTTTACACACTTCGTTAGCCTCAAAGAATGTTAAGTTTTCAAATGCCATTAATTGCTTGATATTTATTTGTCTAGTATATTCAGGACATCTTTTTTTAGTGGATTTGTGATTGTTTTTATAAAAGAAACATAGTGTTCCGCAGGAAAAATGAAGGGTCGTTGTCTTCGTTGTGTTTTTCAGCTGAGCAGTTGAAACATTTTTCTTTACCCTCGCAGTTGGTTCTGGTATGGCCGTATCTGAGGCAGTGAAAGAATTGCGTAACGGGGGAAATGTATACCATTATAGGAAATTCGAGAAAGTAAAAGGACACAGCTTTGGACAAAACGAGGCCCTGAAAAGTGGATAGTACAGTTCCTGTAGAAATATATGTTGGTATATTATCTTGAATCACTTCTCTAGTCATCTTTTTCACGTTCAAGATCATCTTTTGCAGAACAGTGGCTCAGTAATTCTTCCTCTGACAAATCTAAGTCAACCCTTCTTATTGCTATTCCTCTAACAGATACAAAATTGTAAGGAATATATATTCTATAACCTTTTTCTAATAGCGAGCTATTTTTAAAGAATGAATTTGCAGCTGAATAAGTCAGAAAGTGTACGGAAATTCTATTTTCAATATGTCAGTTAATTTTAATTTGAAGATATCTCTGACAATTTTCATATTATTGCTTTTAGCGATACTAAAACCTACTTTTTCCGTGGATTCAATCTAAACAACATAGGGACCCTTATCTTCAGCATCATAAAAAATGTGATTTCTTATTGCCTGTCTTTCAACAACTTTTTCATGTATGGGAGGGGGGCGTGGCTATCAATTGTTTCAAACCAAAAATCACTTATTATGGACAGAGCAAATGATGATCGAAAGTATATAAATGTGAGCTATTACAATGCTCAACTCACCCAGTAAACAAACCACAACACAGAGATAGATGGTAGAAAAATCCTTCTATCGAATAGCTCTTGCTGAACGAAGAAGCGAACTCAAACCAAATTCAAACTCGACTGTGTGATGTACCTTTTCCATGGAGTATCAAGAAATTGGGTTATGTTGACTTGGTATCAATTAATTGGCCGTTGCAACTGCAATTATAACGAAACAAAACTTGTTCTCTTTGAGACGATTCAGCGGCGATCGTTCATTACTCAATCAACAAATTATTCACTATCAGTATCTACTATGACAATATCATAACCCCGACTGAGACATCGACAATTCCTTTCGTCCCAATGGAAAACGCCTGCAACATTGTGAAACGAAGTTGATATAATCTCAGATCAACTAAGATAATCGGAAGTACTCTGAAAATAGGTTCAGCTGTTTCTACGAAAGATATTCATAATTATACTCAGGGATTAGATTAAACTAAATTAGATTAGAAAAGGGGCTTGTGTGACCTGGGAGTCTCTACACTACGACCTTTACAGATCTATTGTGTACGTCCTCCTATGTTAGAGGTTAGGCCTACCCTAGTGACTAACCTGAAAACCTCAGCCTTGACAGTCCTTCGCAATAGGACAGAACGTGTGCTGAGGTTTCCTCATCTTCTTGACAGAACCTGCAAATGGCTGTGTCTGTGAGTCAGGTGTTATGTGCTCATTCAGACTACAGTGCCCGGTCGGGATCCTAAATATGATTCTGATTGATCACCTATTGTAGCTCAGTAGGTACTCTGGAAATTTTGGTGGTGGTTCTTTGATGAACATTTTGGCCTGTCTCGTTCCCAGCGCCCATATCCACCATTCGTGGAATTGCTTATTTATCCAAGCACTGTTTGATGTGCTTTCGTTGAAACACAAATAGGTTCTGGACCGATTAGAGCACCTCGTGCTCCCTCTTGGACTAGTACATCAGCCTCTTCGTTGCCCTTATCACCTGTATGGCCTGGTACCCAGGCTAGTGATAGTCTGATTTGACTGCCCAATTCATATAGGGTTTTCATGCAATCCCAGACGAGTTTGGAGTTTATTTGACTGAGAGCTAATCGCTTTGATGGCCGCTTGACTGTCGGAGTAAATAGCAATGGTATTTTCCTCAGACTCCTGCTTAAGTAGCTCCTCGGCTTCGTGCTGTATTGCTGCAACTTCTGCCTGAAATACCGTCGCTTCTGCCTGAAATACCGTCGCATGTTTTTCCAAGCTCAGTGAGATCCTGGTCTTCGGCTTGGTTATGTATATACCTGCACCTACATCCTGATCTGTTTTTGAGCCACCTGTATAACATGCCAGTTCCGCATTAATTGGAACACCTTCTTGCCATGCCTCTCTGCCTGTTATTGTAGTTTAAGATTTCTTCTCGAAGCTATACTTGGAAAGTTATAAAGGGATATAGGGTTAAGAACATTTTCAATAGATCCCAAAACAGGCCGCAACCATAATAGCACACAATGTCCCACGTTCTGGTCTGATAAACGTCGAGAGGATGTTCTAATAGGTACATTTGATGAAAATGATCTGGAAACAGTGAGGGTGAATTTGTATGTTTATTAATTGTTTTCAAATTGATGAATTTATAGAATGTAAACAGTTATATTCTGTTCATCTAATTTATTCATGAATTATAAGTTTTAATATGATTCTGAATCTCTGATATATTCTTTTATACAGCAAAATTATTTGCAAAAAAAAACAATACTTTTGTATTGGAATTTCTTTGATAAATATTCAAAAAAACAACATGAGACCACATGAAAGAAATAAAATAAAAATATCACTCAGAAAAAAATGTTTGCTCCAGGGTGGTATTTGTTTTTCTATTATTCTTCTCTGAATCCATTCTTGAATTTTCAGATTGAATATTAATAATTAGTAATTTGGTATCTTCACAAATAACAAAAATGGCATCGGTATAATATCTGAGTGAACTTCACATTTCATATGTCAAATTTTTATGTGGTTCAGTGGCATAATAGCGACGTTGCCAAACTATTTCCAGCATGGGAACAATATCGTGCGATTGTGTATACGCGCAGTTGCAAACGATGTCAAGAATAGCGCCCCAGATGACATTTGTCGATAGCGTCCAAACGGTCATCAAGGGTTTTCAGATAAGGGATAGTTTATAAAATTTACAATTCTTCTCCACATTCTGATCCAGATGTGATAGATTATCATACAGGGTGTTTCACAGTGGATGGAACATTAGAAGTATCTGGAGAACAGAAAGACAAATTATTTCGAGAATTTGTGGGCGTGGATAATCAAACTTGCTCTATCCGTCATAAATATCTTTGCAAAACTATTCGAGAAGATCGTTTATCAAGAGATATTAGCATCCGTTAAAAACGTAATTGTGGAGGAGCAGCACGGTTTATTTTTCCCAAAAAAGTATCGAGACGAATTTATTATGTTTTTCTGATTTTATTTCCGAAGCTCTAGATATAAAAATTCAGGTAGACACTGTGTACACCGACTTCGGCAAAGCGTTCGATAGGATAGACCATTCTATCCTTGTGAAAAGGCTGGCGGGGGTGGGTGTGCACAGATCGCTGTCGAAATGGATCTGGTCCTACTTAACTAATAGGGAGATGATGGTGTCAGTGAATGGATTCAATTCACATACCTTCAAAGCAGTTTCCGGTGTCCCGCAGAGAGTTACCTTGGTCCATTATTTTTTATTATCTACATAAATAATATGAAGAACTGTTTTGAACATTGTCGAATACTACTGTACGCTGACGACTTGAAAATATTTTATCCGGTAAAAAATTTCGACGACTGCTTGAAAATTCAAAGTGACCTTGACAGACTTACTGAATATTGCGATAATAATAGTCTCTTTTTGAACTCGGCCAAGTGTTTTGCCATAACATATTCAAGAAATAGAAATCTCATCCAGCACATCTACAAAATTAACAATTCCAACCTTGAATATATCAGTAAAATTAAAGATCTAGGCGTCACACTGGACACAAAATAGACTTTCAACAATCATATAGACAAGTTAATCAACGGGACAAACAGGATGGTTGGGTTCATAAGGAGAAACGGAAGGTGTTTTCATAATTCGGGCACCATCATCTCTCTGTATTATGCATTCGTCAACAGCAAGCTTTCTTTAGCGTCAGTTATTTGGAGTCCTCAATACGCCATACACTCAAAAAGGATGGAAAGTGTTCAAAATGAATTGTTAAGATTCCTAGCCTTTCAAAACAAGATTTGCTCGCAGGACCACAATTATCAGCCGATCCCAAAACAATTTAAAATTTTGCCACTCAGTAAAAGACGTACTATGTCAGACTTATCTATTCTTTTCAAAATCGATTGTCCATATCTACTCGGAAAAATGAATTTCAACGTTCCCAGTAGAGACAATCTTTGATATTATATCCTATTCAATATTCCTTACTGTAGAACCAATCTGGGACAAAACTCTCCACTAGTTCGGATGCAAAAAGCATTCAATACATATTGTCACGATCCCAATACATCTGTAGACATTTTCTCGATGTCTCTGCCTCGATTCAATTTCAAGAGAATGTTTTTCAATTTAGACGAATAGTTAAAAATGGCTCCTCATTCCTTGTACTTGTTCTATTATATGATCTATTATTTATGACTATATTATTGATATAAATACATTTCACACCATATTTTCAAATCATATTTGTATAACTGCCAGATAATTTTTTACCGATAAGTAATGTTTATGTATAATTTTGGAAATAGCTTAGAATAATTCTTATATAGTGGATGCTGTTCTCTGGAACTCTGTTCTGTTCCTCACAACTTTTCCACATAATTCCCTTCACCTATCTGTGATGATTTTCGAGATGAAGATTATTTTCTCCAATGTTTGTGCAAAACCTGACTATTGAAAAATATCAATTTTTTCCAGTGCAAACTCACAAAATATTGCAGTTTGAGTTATAGCTGCATAAGACCATCAAGTATTCTGTCGATAAACTATATCCCAGTTTCAGCTCAGAAGTGAGTGCCTTTCGGGGACTCATGAAAATGACTGAAACTCCGTTTTTTCAAATGGAACACCTTGTATATTATTACTCATTTGAAAAGCTATAACATTTCAAATTTAATTGAGTGTACTTTCCCTTTACCTATCTCGTACAGTTTTTCAGTTATGACTTATGTTATGAATTCGTTTTCAATAAAATAAATATTGGATAGTGCTTCAGATAGTAGGCTATGAACTTCATTCTGACAGAGGACTAACATGTTATTCCTTCATTGTCATCCTGTATTCAAGTTGCATGGGTGTAAAAATACTATGGCAGAAAATAATAACTTGAACATGGTTTTGATGGATTAATTCATCATTTATGGTCAATGTAACAAGAATATCAGTAGAACATGCAGATAGTTCGATGAAAATTATGCTGAACTACCTCGAATGAATTTGAGAAAATTCATTGGATTGAAGAGAAATTTTGATGCTTGAATCATCATGAAAAGTATCGAAGTCTAACATGTGTATTAATGAATCTACAAAGATTTCAAAAACATTTTAAAATTGGTGATTAGTTCATTGAGAGAAATGGAATCTTAGGTATCAATGGTCTATTGATCAATCTACCAACAGACCCCCATCTCTTACAAATCGAACGATTACTTTGGGCAGGTACTGATAATGAAGCATTGTATATTATGTATAATTTTTATTTCAGAATTTATGTAGACGACGTATCAAATAGATATATTCCTGATTCATCTATTATCATTAGCATGATCATCAATTTCAATAACGTGAATATTTCGAAAAGAATATACCTGTTTCCTTATAACAATAAGTTGAATGAGAAAGATTGGGCAATCGTTTTTATGATTACATCTCATAGAATTGTACAACTTGAGTTCCAAGAAGGCGAAGTTCAATAATACCACCTAGCTGAAGTTTTCCAACAAATTCAATTCCAAGTTGCTGAAGCAATCAATGTCCTAACTTTTCGAATAGGATAGATATATTCCAAAACAGGTGGGAGTTTCATCAGAAAATTACAATTACTTATTTTTGTCATAGTGAGTTCAACCATTGCAAAGAACTCCATTTTCATTTGGGCAATGAGTTGATAGGCGTATTCATTCTCTGTATTCATAATGATTGATTTTATAGCAATTGGAAAATTTATCGACTCATGCGAAGCCACACCATAACATCTATAATTCATCACCAAAGTCGTCCAAAGTCAAGGACTGTCAACTCAGCATTTTGATATTATAAAACAACTTGGAATTGTTCATCTCAAGCTCTATATCATTTTGACTGCGCTCTGAATGAATTCCACTGCAGCACTTTTCTTTTTATATCAAGTAACTTGCCACCTACGCAATCAAAATTGACGCAGTCGGTAGGATAGTTTGGACAACAGAATAAACGACAAAAATCGCGTTTTTCTGGTCTGTACCAATACTTCAAACGAAGACCAAGTTAGTGGTTCATGAAAAAAAAAGAAGATTACACCTGGTAGAAGATAAGCATCGTCAAAACCAGTTCGAATTAAAGGACGAACATCGCCGAAGATTCGCAAATACCAGACAAACATCGCCAACACCAGTTCAAGGATAGGAATTCCAGGAACGAGAGACAGCATCGCTCAACTCCTATTGGGAGTAGGTTGAGAAAAAATCAACAAGAAGCAACAAAGCAGCAAGCAACAAAGCAGCAAAGCAACAAGAAGCACGAAACAATTCAACAAGAATCATGCCTCATCACCATCACGCAGAGAATGAAAAGAGTAACAGTTATTTTACAGTAAGTCATTTCAATTATCTTCATAGCCATGTACCCATCCATGTATATATTTGATAATAATAATCAGTTCACTCAGAGTAGAGAGTAAAATAATCGATTTCCTAATTTGAAGTCAAATTCAGAAACAAATATCGATATTCAAAATTTCAGTAACAGTAGGAAATAATTCAACAATGATAAAAGTGAATTATCAACTACATAGACTTCATATTGACACTTTTTCTAAATACGCTGGCAATCCGAGTTTTCACTGATAAATGTGAAAATTTACATACTAGTATTTACACCGCAAATGAATCATTATCAACTCTCATTGTGAGAGTAATCGTTGGAAAATTTACTGGCAGAGTTTCAAGTTTAATTGGTTCTAGAATAGAATTAAAAACTTGGGAAGATATCAAAAATTCATTAAAATTATGTTTCGGAGATCAAAGAAATCTTGATTGTTTGGTTCAGGACGTTATTGTAATGAGACTTAACAAAAACGAGACGTCATATAATTTTGGCATCAGAGTGCAAAATTCTAGACGTCTAATCAGAGCAAAACTCAATTCATCTAACGGAACTGCATAACAAAAAACTATTCGAATGCAAAGTTACGATCATTTATCACTCAAAACATTTATCAGAGGACTAAAAAATCAATTCAGAATAACATTAGGTTGAGAAATCCTGATAATTGAGGAATGTCCTTAGTAATAGGAAAAGAATATTTCATTTCACCCACTACCTAATATAACTGATATTTCAGATAAATCAAGAAAAATACAATATTTCACCACCCTTGACCATGCTGATGGTTTTCATCAAATTGAAATGCATCCAAACGGTATACAAAAAACAGCGTTTCCGATGAAAAATGGTCAATACGAATTCAAGATAATGACCTTCGGATTAAAAAATGCACCGAGTACATTTCAAAGAGTCATGGATAACATTTACGAGGATTACAAAATAATCATTGCTCAGTTTATTTAGACGACAGCGTTATTTATTCAACATCACTTCGAGAACATATACAAAAATTAAAAACAGTTTTCGAAAGTCTAGGACAATCAAACTTCAAAGTACAACTAGACAAATCTGAATTTATCCTGACAACAGACGCATCAAACATAGCGTTACGCGCAGTTTTCTCACAAGGAAACTTGAACAACGATAAACCAATAGCATTCGCATCTAGAACATTGAACGAATCAGAACAAAAATACAATACGATTGGAAGGAAACTATTCGCAATTGTATGAGCATGTAAATATTTCAGACCATACTCATTTGGAAAAAAAATCACAAAATTAATGTGATCATAGACCATTAATCTGGCTATTTTAATTGAAATAATCAAATTAAAAATTAGTTCAGGAGATATTGATGAAGACACATTTGACTACAAATTTATCAGGAAATACAGACCAAACTTTTCAACCAAATCACCCTGTAATTACTCGTTCAAATAAAGATAAGATCCAGATAATTTCAGATTTGGTGATAAGACCTTCAAATAAAAGTATGACGCAACCATGAAAACCAAATAACTCAACATACGACGGCTAATGAAACAACAAACTACGGAATTCAAATCTATATCAAGATCATCAACAATAAGATGAATCAAATCATTGTTTTACCAAATCCATATCAAACAAGAAATATCCGAGAATCATAAAATAACAACATTGAAAGTTCCAACAAAGAACAAAAGGCATCTAATATTAGAATTTCTCAGAGAATATACGATAACAGCAAAAGTGTACTGTATGCATTTTTTTAATGATAATTTATGCAACGATTTCAATTCAGTTTATTTTGAAACCGCATCAAAACCATTTGAAATTGTTTATATTGATTTATCCTTCTTTGATAACGAGAACTACCTAGTACATTCTTTCACAAAATTCGCTCGAGCATATAAAATTTCAGGAAAAACAGCAGTCCATATTAGTCAGGCACATAGACTTATTACCTAAATATAAGGATATCTAGGATTAGAAGTATTTGGTTAGGCACTAATCAAAAACTTTTCATCATTCGGAATACCTAAAAAAATGATTATCGATCAAGGTACATAATTTAATAATGACATGGTGGAAGAAATTTTGGATATGCATGAAATAAATATTCATTGTACTACCCCAGGACATCATGAATCAAATAGTATCGTGGAACGTTTCCACTCGACTATATTTGAACATCTGAAAATAGTTGAAAAAATATAACCAGATGAAGACGGAAACATAATGGATTAGGCTATACTAGTTTGAATTCAGTCAACACCTTTCGAACTTACATTCGGACACACTCAAACAAGAGATCCTGATGGAATTATCTTACCAACCGTCTATGAAAAAGTCAACAGTGCCCATCTGTTGGTCGAACCTTGAAAATTGAATTGATTTAAATGGTCAGCTTGTACGTGGTACTCACAGTGGAGTTTGAACATCATCTTGAAAATATTAATAATTCATGTTAAACATATTAAATGTAGAATGCTAACGGGAAATATTGAACGTAATGACAAAATACACGAATAAATAAAATGTTAGGTGAAAACATGACACCACAACATATGAAAGCACAAGATTACATCATAAAAAATAACAAAACATATTAGAATGTGGAATGGCAATGAAAAATATAATACATAATGATAAAATACATGAATAAATGAAACAATAGGTGTAAATACAATACTACGATATATACAGTGCGTTCATAGAGTGTGGAAACGCTCCATTATCTTACGATATAATTATTTTACAAAAAATAATTTTTCCCCCACCACCTTATCACAAGATATGACGTCATCGATATTTTTTTTTAATTGAAAGGGTATATTTTTATATCAAAAATTAAAAGCACATATTTTTCTGAGTTCAACCATACCACATACGTCATATCTCACACTTCAAGTTACAGTATACTGAGTATAAAAGAAACCAGTGTTTATATTTCTCAACATTCATTTAATTATTTATTTTGCAATGGAAACCTGAGAATTACTCAGTAGTTAGTACGAGTATATTTGCCATACTGGAGTAGTAAGCTATGAAAACATCTGAAAGCCCTTAGCAATCAGACAATATGTTCTTAGTTACCATTGCATATGTCATTATTAAATTGATTTGTTGTGTAGCATATCGATTTATAAGTCTGCAATAATAACTATCTGAAAAATATCACCCTAAAAGCTATTATTTGAAATAACGATGGGGCTGTCAGAAAAACAGAGAATAGAAGTTCTGATGATCTTAGGTTACGGCGATCGTAAAAGAAGTATGGCAGAAGTATGCGAAATCTTTAATGAAAAATATCCTAATCGAGAACCAATAAGCAAATCGACGGTAAGCAGAATATTACATAAATTTAATGAAATTGGCAATGTTAGGGATAAGCCTAAGAGTGGCAGACCTACCGTTGCCGAAGATACTCAATTGAATGTTTTACTTGGAATTGAAGAAAATCCTCATTGTTCAATCACTACTTTATCTGAAAACAATGAGATATGTCGTGGTGCTGTGCATAAAATTCTAAGAGCAGCCAAATTACATCCATATAAAATTAAACTGATACATGAACTTAATGAGGACAACTTTGATAGGCGCATGGAGTTTTGTGAAATTATGCAATAAGTATGTAATCAAAACGATGCGTTTGAATTTAATGTCTTATTTTCGGACGAATCAACTTTTTTTACAAACGGTACTGTGAATAACCAAATTTGTCGTTATTGCGCACCAGAAAATCCCAATTGGACGATGGAAGCTCATACCCAATATGCCCAAAAAGTCACTGTGTGGGCTGGGATTCTTAGGAATACCATTGTAGGACAATATTTTCTTGACGGTACTGTGACGGGTGGAAATTATTTGGAAATGTTACAAACTTATGTAGTTCTATATTTAACTGAGACATTTCCAGATATCAATCAACCTGATCGAATAGTTTCTACTATTTGGTTCCATCAGGATGGAGCAGGTCCACATTATGCTCGAGTAGTTAGAGATTTTCTTAATGAAACGTTCCCCAATCGCTGGATTGGACGACGCGGACAGATTGAATGGCCTGCTAGGTCCCCAGATTCAACTCCCATGGACTTCTTCCTCTGGGGTTAATTAGAAAGTAAAGTGTACATAAACCGACCCCCCCGTTTGAAAGACCTTGAAGAGAGAATTCGAACTGAAATTCAACGAATTACATCAGATATGTTGTCAAACGTAACCCAAGAATTCACCAGACCTCTTGAATATTGTCAACTAACCCAAGGAGCTCAGTTCAAGCATTTGCTGTAGATTTGTTATTTGTTTATTTTCACTACTTCTTATGATATTTTCATTGCAAATAAATAATTAAATGAATGTTGAGAAATATGAACACTGGTTTCTTTTATACTCAGTATACTGTAAATTGAAGTGTAAGATATGACGTATGTGGTATGGTTGAACTCAGAAAAATATGGGCTTTCAATTTTTGATACAAAAGTATTCCTGAGAATCATAGCCCACACAGTGACTTTTTGGGCATATTGGGTATGAGCTTCCATCGTCCAATTGGGATTTTCTGGTGCCCAATAACGACAATTTTGCTTATTCACAGTACCGTTTGTAAAAAAAGTGGATTCGTCCGAAAATAAGACATTAAATTCAAACCCATCGTTTTGATTACATACTTCTTGCATAATTTCACAAAACTCCATGCGCCTATCGAAGTCGTCTTCATTAAGTTCATGTATCAGTTTAATTTTATATGGATGTAATTTGGCTGCTCTTATTGAATTTTATGCACAGCACCACGACATATCTCATTGTTTTCAGATGAAGTAGTGATTGAACAATGAGGATTTTCTTCAATTCCAAGTAAAACATTCAATTGAGTATCTTCGGCAACGGTAGGTCTGCCACTCTTAGGCTTATCCCTAACATTGCCAATTTCATTAAATTTATGTAATATTCTGCTTACCGTCGATTTGCTTATTTGTTCTCGATTAGGATATTTTTCATTAAAGATTTCGCATACTTCTGCCATACTTCTTTTACGATCGCCGTAACCTAAGATCATCAGAACTTCTATTCTCTGTTTTTCTGACAGCCCCATCGTTATTTCAAATAATAGCTTTTAGGGTAATATTTTTCAGATAGTTATTATTGCAGACTTATAAATCGATATGCTACACAACAAATCAATACAATAATGACATATGCAATGGTAACTAAGAACATATTGTCTGATTGCTAAGGGCTTTCAGATGTTTTCATAGCTTACTACTCAAGTATGGCAAATATACTCGTACTAACTACTGAGTAATTCTCAGGTTTCCATTGCAAAATAAATAATTAAATGAATGTTGAGAAATATGAACACTGGTTTCTTTTATACTCAGTATACTGTAACTTGAAGTGTAAGATATGACGTATGTGGTATGGTTGAACTCAGAAAAATATGTGCTTTAAATTTTTGATATAAAAATATACCCTTTCAATTTAAAAAAAATATCGATGACGTCATATCTTGTAAGGTGGTGGGGGAAAAATGATTTTTCGTAAAAAAAGATGGAAGACTGAAATACAAAATCGACCTGTCCAAGCCCTGAAGCCATACTGTCTGTCACTCAGTACTCTGTTTTCATTTGAGAAATCTATTAGCCGGTTTCTCATAATTTTTTCTATAATTTTGGCTATATTAGATATTAGAGATACGGGTCTGTAGTTTGACACATCTGTTTTTCTCTCAGCTTTGAAGAGTGGTTTAACTAAGCCTTCTTTCAAATTGGGGAAAATTGCTGCTACGAAGACTTTATTTGTAATATAAGTGAGAGGTTTTTCAATTTCTTCTATTTTTTGCTTCAATGTTTCCGATCTAATACCGTCTTCACCATGAGACTTTTTGTTTTTCAGTGAATTTATCGAGTTGCATATTTCTTTTTCTGTCGTCGGAAATGAATACATACTGTTATGAATGTTTTCTAAATCTTCTTTGTGTAATTATCTACTTTTTGATATTATTTTCAATAATTTATTCTTGTTAGATACGTATTGATTTTTCAAAATGAAATTGTTTGGATCCTTTCGTAGTTTCATATACAAGTAATTTTTTGTTGTTACAGAAGTAAGCACACTTTTTATCATCCATGGTTTTTTGAAAGTAGTATTTCTTTTTAATTTTTTCATGGTTGTTGCATTATTTACATAAAATACGAACTTTTCGATAAATTTTTCAAATTTCATCAAATGAATATTCGTTTCCCTCTACAACTCTATCCATGTTTCACGTCTTGGATTAGTTTTAAGGTCCTTGTAGTTTATGTCCAATGTTGTCGGTTTTAGATTCGATTGTTCTTCGACAGTTTATTGATAGAGCAATTGGAGAGTGGTCCGTTATATCATGCCTGAAAATAAACGATTCGGCAAGCTCATCTATATTATTTGTTTTCACGAAAAAATAGTCTAAACATATATGGCTATCTGGTCTTGTATACTCATTGATATAAGATATGAATCCATGGGAACTGAGGGTATTTTTGTAATTCTTCACATCTTTATCATTTTTATTCAATAAATTCATATCTATATCACCTGTTAAGATATGGTTATATGTTTTATGATTAGTTGATATTAAATATTCGTTAAACCCTAAATCGAAATTCTTTGGACAAGTGGCTGGTGATCTGTACAATGATGCAATCATGTATTTTCCCAATTGCGTTTCAATCCTTAGTTGGATACATTTGATTTCCCCAATATTCAATATTTTTTGACTACTCCTAAATTCTGATCTTACAAAAACAACGACACCATCATTTCTATTCAAGTTTCCAGTTTCCAAGTGTCATATCCCTTGAGTGAAAACAGGGAAATATCTGTAATAGTACGAGTTTCTGTTAACACTATCATATCAAAATCTATATTGAAGGTTGCCAATCTAGTAATAGTTCATCATAATGTTTTTGTAAGCTCCGTATATTGAAATGAATTATTGTCAAATCATTTGTTTTTGTGTATCTATTCAATTCTTCGAGATTGTTGATAATTTCACTCTTTATTGGATTGTTTTCATGATCTCTCAGAAATTGATTCATTATTTTTCGTTTATATTATTTCACATTTTACCTCAATACATGATTATTTTTTCTTTGGTTGCTGGGAAGTTGAGTTTAATCTGAGGTGTTTCGCTCTATCTAATATTTTGTCTTCTTTCTTCTTACTTGTTTCGATTGCTTCAGTTCTTCTTGGGGTTTCTTCTTGCTGTTCTGTACTGTCATTCAGAATCATCTTGTTTTGGGTAGGAGTTGCCGGTTCACTATTATTCTTGTGGAATGTGTTGTCTTGGATCGAAACAAAGTCGATTTCTTCAAGTTGTTTCAGACTGAATTGACTACTGTCTACCACTAATGTATTCCCATCGATATAGCTTATTCCATTTGGGTTTTCTTGTCTTGTTCTGTCAAGGTACTTTTTGAGTAATTTGAATTCTTCTCTCTGTTTGACAGTCAGATCGTTGGAGATACTGATTCCAGTACCTTTCAGCTTCCTGACACTTTGGAAAAGGGACAGTTAAACCGTTTTTCCAAACAGTAGAAATCATTCACTTCATTTGCTTTTATATCAATTTTGAGAAGACTTCTTAATTTATTTGTAATGAAATCCAGAGTGATATCACTATGTGATTTTTTCCACCCGAAAATTACAATGTTGTTTTTTTTGTTCTATATTTTTGAGTTCTATATTTTCGTTCTCTAGATATTTTATATTTGAGTTCAGTTCTTCGATTTTTGATAATAATCTTGTCTCGCTGGCGTTAATCACATGTTTCAATTCATCCTTAGAATCCCGGATATCTTTCCGAATCAGTTTAATACCAGCCTCACTCATATTTTACAATTCTCAATATCTTGCCTGGGCTCAGGCGATCTGGCAACCATGTATATGTCCCACGTACAGATCTCCTGTGGTCAAAGGTCGATTACATGGAGTTCTATAGTATTTTGGTTGCTAATTATATATATGCCCAAGTTTGCTGGAATGATTTTGTCCCTCTTTTTCACTCACTCGTCAACTACTGGACTTCTGTTCACTCTGGTACACCGTTTGAAATTTATTTTGGAATTATTCAATAGAAACTTGATAATACCAACACTAAGAGAAAATATCCGCTGTATTGCGCGACGTTGCCACGATAATAGATATCATCTGATGAATTAAAATCTCGGAGTTCTATCATTCAAACTGGGGTATGCCCAAATCAAAATCGATTGTTGGTCATTTATTCAAATATTCGACATAACACACATCATTGAAGAATTTTACAAGCTACAGGTAACATTCACGATACTTTATTGAAAGGAAATTATGCAATTCTTATAACTCAATCAACAACATCGAGAATGAATATTTGTACAAATAAACCAGCCGAATCCCATCGTAAACGAATAAAGAGACAAAAATGAATTTTCGACGGTCTAGGAACAGTAATATAAGCATTAACTGGAAACTTAGATAGAAATGACGCAGAAAAGTACGTCAATACAATCCAAAGATTGTCAGAAAATCAATCGAAAATGAAAACAATTATGTAAGATCAAATAACACTCCTTCGGAAATCAACCGATAATTTTAAAAATAACATAAAGGCTCTAGCTCACAATCAGAACAAGATTATCCAAATTGAGATAACATTGAAAACTAAAGAACTAGTCAATATCGAAACTTATGAATATTTTATTATTCACACTGTCCTATTCCAAATAAGCGCAATTTTTAGCGATTACTTTTTCCAATTTGAATACATTCCATAATTTCATGATGGATCCAAATGAATTACTGAAAGAAATCACAAATATGAATAGAAGATTCACAAATGGAAAACTTCCATATGAACCGATCATAAAAAATATTTTAACTTTTGAAAAGATACTGATATTGAATGCTATAGTGAAGGAAAGCAGATAATATTTATTCTTGGAATACCAGTACGTTACAAATTGTAATGAAATTGAAGTAGAAAATCAAGAAGACAAAATCCATGAAATTGAGGATACCTGGATTGTTATTGCTCCAAAAAAAATATTGCATACCAACAATGCGGAAAGAATAAAGACAACATAGCCTTAGAAGGAACATGGAGGAATTGAATTCCGAATGCCAAATCAAATTAGAAGACACCTCAATAAGAAACTATCACAGTTCCCAAAAACAAATCAATATCATCGACCTCCCCGAATATAAAGAATATTTCCATGTCACTGAACATCTGGAAATAAACTCCGAACCTTTGAAGATGGACTCTATTAACCTAGATGAATTGGACCATATTAATAACAAATTTGATTTTCAAACAGACAATTTGAATGAAATCAAGACATCACCTATTGTGAGAAATATTAGTGTATGACCGCACGCGGCTTGAGTGGCTACCGGGTGCGTCACAGGTTGCGGATAGTGATCGGCCACAGCAAATGATCAGAAAGTGACGCAGTGGTTAGTAGAGGAATAAGAGCTCGTATGATCTAAAACTGTACTGGTAGCTCGTAAATACTCTACCGCAGACAAACTCCTCCTGCCTAGCTGTCGTGTCGTGGCTAAAGGCCTGCACAGGAGCATAACGGCGCCAGTATCTGCTAGACCCTGGTCTGCAGGACTGATATACCTTACAGGACCTCTGCTGTAGGCATGTATTACGGGAGGTCTATGCGGGGGGTCTGGGCTTAAACACCTGAACCAAGAGGAGACAACCTCAATAAAAAACCTAAATCCTACGGTGGGTGGACCAGGCTTATGGGATGCGTGGCTGAGTAGAAGTTCAGCCAATGCTGGTCCCACCTTGAGGCACCGGGCGACACCTCATTGTATTAGCCTTCTCTTCCTGTGAATCGGGGTAGCAGGAGAGTGACCGTTCAAGACCCTGGTACTCGTGGGATATAGTATGGACACGGATACAAAACTTTCTAAAAAGGAGGAATCCAAAGAGATAGACTCCCTCAGAGAGGAACCTGAAATGGTAGACTCTCAACAAGTAGCTGGAGCGGTTCATGGGGTTGCGCAAGCAATGGACATGGACAAGGGCTCCAAACCTCGACTTTCTGGTGCCCTTAAAAGGAAACTCCGGAAAGCCGAGAAGATTGCCTCTGGAAAATGGACAGAGGACAATCCTAACAAACCTGCTCCAAAAAAGCAGGTTCCGGGGAAAAAGGCGGAAGAGGTCAAAAAACGGCCTCGCTCCGACTCGAGTACCCCCGGAAAACAAAATCCTACAAAAAGACATAGGAGCCAAGAGCAGACTATGTCTTTTAACGTAGTAGCTAGGGGGGTGAAGATGGCGATCATAGATCGCCGTCTTCCAGAGGTGCTCCTAGATCAGGGGAAAGCGGACGCTATACAGGGGAAGCTTTTGGAACTGATCGCTGGAACGCCGTCGGGAAGTTCAACCTCACCTCAATTTGAACGCTCGTCGTTTGTCGCAGGGTTCTGTTGGATGTACTGCGCAAACGACGTGACGAAAAACTGGCTGAAGGCCAACATTGCCTCGCTTGGGAACCTTTGGGAGGGTGCCGATTTGACTGTGGTTGAATCGAAAGACCTCCCGAAGCGCCCGAGAGTGTTGGTACATGTGCCGGACGCCAGTGAAGAGAAAGAGGTCCGAAGCTGGATCAGCGAACAAAATCCGTTGCTGAAGACAGACAGGTGGATCCAGATCAGCCGGAAGGTAGAGGACAAGGGCCAGACGCTGGCCTACTCTATCGATGAGGCATCCATGAAGGCTCTGGAGGCGGACAACCTCAGGGCCTACTATAAACTGGGGAAGTTATTCTTCAGGACCCTGAAGTCTGGTCCGAGTGATGCAGACAAAGGTAAGAATACTTCAAGCGAACCTACAGCACAGTAAGGCAGCCTCAACTGTCTTATCTGGGCTAATGGGTTCATTTGACATAGCATTGATTCAAGAACCCTGGATTAATGGGGGCGTTATCAGGGGACTAGGAGCGAGTGGTGGTGAGCTATTCTATTGCCGAACTACTGATCGCCCTAGGGCCTGTATCCTTGTTAAAAAGGGCTTGAAAGTATTTCCTCTAACGAGTTTTTGTTCTAGGGACCTTGTTGTAATAAAGCTAACCCTGGAGAAGGGGGGAACGAAGGCAGGGGAGATCTTAATAGCCTCTGCCTACTTCCCCAGTGATGCACCTACTCCCCCACCACCAAGCGGAGTAGAGGAACTGATGGCTAGTTGTAGAGGAACTGGATCACAACTAGTCATGGGATGCGATTCTAACGCCCACTACCACATCTGGGGAAGCAAAAATACAGACCTCAGAGGTGAGTCGCTACTGCAGTTCATTCTAGCTAACAACTTGGATGTGCTCAACAAAGGGAATACACCAACCTTCGTGACGACACGGGCCAGTGAGGTTATAGATATAACTGTAAGTACTAATATTATTTCTAATAACATTAAAAATTGGCGTGTATCTGACGAGGTTTCTTGCTCAGATCACAGACACATTAGATTCGAAATAACGGGCATTAAAACCCAAACTTCAAACTATAGGAATCTACGCAAAACTAACTGGGGAGCCTATAAGGCAGACCTAGACATGCAATTGCACTACATTCCTAGCAAAATTGATAATACCATAGAATTTGATGACATCGCGGAGCAAATGACTGACGCGATGGTTTCGGCCTACAATTCAAATTGTCCTCTAATCACAAGGAGTTACAAACGTAACGCACCATGGTGGTGCAAAGACCTCGCTGATTTGAGAAAACAGGTTAGACGCAAATTTAACCAATCAAAGAGTAATGGAGAATGGGGTGAATACAGAACCATTCTAACAGATTACAACAAAAAATTGAGAAAACTTAAGAGGGACTCTTGGAGAAAGTACTGCGAGGATATCGAAAAAACCGCCGCAGGTGCTAGACTTCAAAAGGTACTTTCAAAAGGTCCACAAAGTCCGATCGGAGCTATAATAGGCTCTGATGGGAAGTACACCCAGGATGAAAGAGAAACACTGATGGAACTTTTCAGGGTTCACTTTCCCGAATCCAAGGTAATTGACGACGCACCTGTAGCACAAAGACCGCTTTCTCCGGTAACTCTCAACAGAAGAGTGACTAGGGAAAACTGGGAGTGTGCTAAGAAAATAATCACGTGGCACAAAATGAAATGGGCTATCAACTCGTTTGAACCATTCAAATCTGCTGGACCCGATGGCGTTTATCCCAAAATGCTACAAGAAGGGCCAGAACTTCTACTTCAAAAACTTTGTATGGTACTAAGAACCAGTCTTGCAATGGGATATGTACCAAAAATATGGTCTAAAGTAAGAGTCGCTTTCATACCTAAACCTGGCAAGTCAGAACAGGATGGGGCGAAAGCATTCAGACCAATAAGCCTAATGTCTTTCATACTGAAAACGTTAGAAAAACTTCTCGATAGGTATATTAGGGATGAGGTGCTTGAGAAGAAAGCTCTGCATAATGACCAATATGCCTTCAGGGAAGGAGTCTCCACGGAGACAGCACTACACAAGCTCGTTAAAAGAGCAGAAAATGCGCTTGAGAAAAAGGAAGTGCTTCTATGCACATTCTTAGATATAGAGGGGGCATTCAATAACACCCATCTAAAATCCATCACACGAGCTCTCGCTCATCACAATATCGAGGAAACTATTAATAGATGGATCGAGAATATGCTGAAGAGCCGTGTGATAAAAAGTACCATCTCTGACACTACACTGCAGGCTAAAGTTACAAGAGGGTGTCCACAGGGCGGGGTTCTGTCACCGCTTCTGTGGAGTCTTGTTATTGACGGACTGCTGCGTATTCTAACCCAAAATCACCACAGCGTACTAGGCTTTGCAGATGATTTGGTTATCATGGAACAGGGGAAATTCAATACCACTGTTAAAGAAAGGATGCAACAAGCATTAGACCTCACTACTGAATGGATCAATGAGGAGAGCCTAGCAGTTAGCCCTCACAAAACTACAGTAGTAGCATTCACAAAACGAAAACGAAAAGAAGAGCTAGGACCTCTCTACCTGAATGGTACACCTATAGAGATGTCGGGGGAAGTTAAATACCTGTGAGTCATACTAGATTCCAGGCTAACTTGGAACCAACATCTACAAAGGGTTACAAAGAAGGCAACCATGAGCCTTATGGTTGTGAGAAGAACATTTGGCAAAACTTGGAGTTTGAAATCAAAAATTATACATTGGCTGTATAAAGTGGTAGTTAAACCAGCCATACTTTATGGTGCAATCGCCTGGTGGAGCAAGACGTTGCAGCATAACGCTATTAGAACACTAAGCAAGGTGCAAAGACTTGCTTGTCTATGCATAACAGGGGGAATGAGGACTACCCCAACAGCGGCCATGGAGGTAATGCTCTGTCTTCTCCCGCTTCACCTTGAAGTGCAAGGGGAGGCTAGAATGGGGCTCCTCAGATTACCTGTAGCGTCAAAAGATAGTGGGAAAAATACACCACTACAATTCGTTGGGGACAATATCTTGCAGATGCCAAGAGATAATATGATCCCTAAATACATCTTCGAAAAACCCTTCGAGGTGGTAATCCCGGATCGAAGGGAGTGGCACGAAGTTCACGCTAGAGAAGAGCAAAACAGAATGATCTGGTACACAGACGGATCAAAGACTGAACAAAGATCTGGTGCGAGAATTCATTCCCCTACCCTGAAGAAGAAACACTCCTATGCGCTTGGTGAAAACACCTCGGTGTTCCAAGCAGAAATATTTGCAATTTTACAATGTGCAAAAATATGCAATGAGAAGGCCTTCAAGGGGAAAGGAATCCATATTTATTCGGATAGTCAGGCCAGCCTAAAAGCCCTTGCAGGTTATAACGTAAAGTCCAGACTAATCTGGGAATGTATCAACGAACTTCTGACGCTGGCAAGGTCAAACAGAGTTAAACTGATCTGGGTACCTGGGCACAGTGGAATAGAAGGCAACGAAATAGCTGACGAACTAGCTAGGCAGGGGTCAGCTACACCTTACTTTGGCCCGGAACCAGTACTTGGAGTACCCAAGAAACTACTTGGTAACTCCATTAAAAGACGAGTCAAAGAATTACAAAGAATAGCCTGGGATAACACACCAGGACAAGAATATAGTAAACTTGTTATTCAGATAACAAGTGAAAAACGAACTGATGAGATACTTAGATTAAGTAGAGATCAGATAAGACTAGTAACAGGTCTCCTTACAGGACATGCTCCTGTCAGAACACACCTACAAAAAATTGGGCTATATCAAGGTGACCAGACTTGTAGATTGTGCGGCTTAGAACCTGAGACTATTGAACACATTTTGTGCTATTGTGAGGCACTAAACTATAGAAGAGTAGTACAACTAGGGGAACCTGATTTGAACCTAGAGAATGTGGGAACCCTGAAACCTAGTGACCTTTGCAAGATAGTCAGAGGGACCAATGTGTTTTAGGGTATTGGAATGATAGGGGAAATACAATAAGCCTCCGGCTGCAGTATATCCTTTGGACCCCTGTAGTAATAAAAAAAAAATAATAGTGTATGACCGATAATGAAGTATATTTTGCTTTCTGTTTTTATATGAATCATTGCTATCAATTATTTCCAGAAGAAGCTACATCGAAGGGACAAACTAAGGAAATAACCCGAAGAATCCGAGATGCAACATCTCTATCCTTATCCAAATCTCCATTTTGAGCAGGGAGGAGTTATGCGAAGCCACACTATAAGATCTATTGGTTATCAAAGTCGTCCAAAGTCAAGGACTGTCGACTCAGCATTTCAATATTATAAAACTACTTGGAATTTTTCATCTCAAGCTTTATATCATTTCGACCGCGATCTGAATAAAGTTCACTGCAGCACTTGTCGTTTTTTTTAAGTAACTTGCCACCTACGCAACAAAAATTATCGTGAGTATCACCTATAGTAATAGACCATTCCAAGGTGACGTCATTGACAGGCGACCATATTGCTTGTGGGCCACACAAATCAATAATCCTATTAAAAACAACGTAATCACAGGTCGAAATTAATTGTTTTTTCTTAAAAATACCACCATTTTGTGCAGTGGTTGGGTTTTCTAAGAGGGGGGAAAGGGATAAACTTCGTTTTCTTCGAATTCCTAGGGCATACAAGGGGCGTGGAGAAAATTTAGATGCATTATCACAAGAACGTCGTATGGCATGGATTCGAGCACTAAAACGTGGATGAAACGTTTGTGAACAATGCAAGAATATGTGAAAAACATTTTGTAACAGGTATGTAAGTCGTCTTTTTGAAATAGGTGAACTAATAAGAGTATTGTTTTCTGTTGGTATTTCGTTTTTTCATATATATTTTAATTTCAGTGGAGCCAGCTGAGCTTAGAAGATAAAAACAATCCTGATTGGGTACCCTCAGTGAACATAGGATACCAAAGTATCAGAAGTCAGGATGGAATAAATTATTCATTTAGTAATAAATAGTCTCAGTAGTATAGTGTACATTTTTGTTTCATCTCTTCTTGTTTTCAATAAACAACAGAAAACTAACAAAACTTATGAATATCACCATAACTTCCATCTATCAAACAAGCTTTAGATAATATTTAGGTATATAATCTACCTTGGCATCAACAATGTGGATCAATTTTCTTTGCCAAAACTTCCAAAACAAATCCAGCCTCATAATACTTATAGGCTCGCAAATACTTATTGTAAGCCTTCATCTGATCCCCGCTATAAAAACTATGACTGGTAATTAAATAAGTCTATTTGGTCTAAACTGGGCAGGAAACTTACTTCGGTAATTTCTCCTGGCACTAAAGCGTAGGGGTCTATATTATTTATAAAACTCAACTTCTGTTCATATCGCACTTTAATGTCTTTCTCAAGCGAAAGATAATAATCACTACGATTTATTTTTAATTAAATCACTCGGGAAAAACAAGAAATAACTTTGTAATCACCAAATTTGGCACAACAGGGCAGAACCACCACTGTTAAATAAATTGAGATCGAATCTTTGTATGCTCCACAAGCAATATGGCGGAAATGTCAAAGTCAGGTGACCTGGAATGGTCTATTAGCCAGTGGCTATGAATTCTGCCCGGAAGAAGAGGAGAAGGAAGAGGAAGAGAGAGAGAGATAGAGAAGGGTCGAATAATTAGAAATCATTTTTGTAGTACTCGACAAAGTGTAGTCATAAATTTGGTTCTGAATGCCGATATAATTATTGTTATATACATGGTCGGTGCTCCCTGATATCTTTATGATGGCGATACATGGTCCCGAGATCTCGTTGGAAAGATATATATAAAAAAAGTTGTTTTTATTGATGTAATTTTCGGACGAGTTTCACTATTTGGATTATACCAGCAACAAGAATGAACATTAGGACCGAGTAAACTGATAGTGATGTAGCAAAACATAAAGAAAAGGGGCAGCTTGGAAATCAAGTACCAGATATCGATTTTAAAAAACTGAACAGCACTAATTTATTACTTGACCACCTTTCCCATTTTACATAATTCTTGGGGTGATACCCCTACTTTTCCACCCTTTACCCTGTGGTGTGTTTTTGATGAGCCACCTTGTATATAGAAATAATCATACGAACGTTCAACAAGAAATATGCAAACTACCTCATACACAAGAATCAGTTTATATCAGAGTATATTTTGTATTGAATTGATAATTTGATTAAAAATGTTTCAATTCGAGAGATAATACCCTCAGAATATTTTTTCTTATAATATCACCAGTGTGCTGAATTCAAGAATTCCTTCCATCTGATCATGAAACGCCGATTTTCCTACCAATATTTGTATACATTATTGGTAGGGAATCCAGGGGTAGCTTTTTTCATTGTGAGCCGTGGGAAATATTCTCATCAGAATCTGCAATAGCTTGTCGATCACATCAAATAGATTTTTGGAATCTTTACTGAATTTTCTCCGTTCCATTCATCAAGTTTCCAATGTCAAGCCTACCATACCATACCCAGTGTCATCATTTCACCACACACTACACCAAATCGTTTGAACTCCAATAAAAACCATTTTTTTTTTCATTTTAAATATCGCAGAATCATATCCTGTCATACATCGTTGTATTGGTAATTGAGTATGCTATCCAATACAGGGTTTGACGGGCCATATAAAAAAATAAAATTGATACGGAAAATCTTTCAACACTGTTTTGTGGGGATTGAAAAGTGGCAAAGTGTCTTTTGTTTTCTTGTATCTCTTCAAATAACGTCAAAAAAAAATCAAAACGAAATCGACCGATTGAGTTTTTTCAGGCATATCTCCGGAACTAATTGGAATTCCGGAACTTTCTGAACTGCACATGAAGAATCATCAGATATATATTAGTCCAATGCATTCAGCTTGACTCACCCAAAATACTTTATAAAAACTTCAACTCACATTGCAATATCATAGAATATAAAAACAAAAACATTATTTTCGAAACATAATGAAATACTAGATGGTATTATTCACAAAACAAAAATGGTATGCTGTACAGACAAAATAAAATCAAAGGAAACAACAAAAACATTGATTATTACCATATCACACTATTATACTATGATGATTCAAATAATGGATTGCCACTGTCACATTGAAAATAATATTAATAGAAATTGACTTGTTTTTTTTTTATAGTTCAATACTGTTCTGAACATGTTAGGCACACTTTATGTTGAAACCATATCGGGTGCGTTCCATTAAGTGCTCACAACGATCACGCTCACGACCACGAATTTTGTCGTTCCACTTGGTTCTGTGCGTCATCGAAACGCTCACGCCGACCCACCTATTGAGATGGGTCGTCATGAGCATGAATCATGACGTCATTCATGACATTTTCGCCACCACCCCAACGATCGTGGTCGCCATGTGGAACGTCTGAACAAGTATTTTGGGCGTTGTGAGCGCTTAATGGAACGCACCCATCATGTTATATTTCTAATCAAATTATTGAAAAATTCTATATTCAGCTTTTATTGTAGAGAAAGATGTTTCTGAGTATTGAAAACAGTGTATACATGTTTGACATTATAGAATATCATTCAATATTCTGAAACGCTGTCTATGTATTTTAACAAAAATACAAGATTTTCTTTCTTCCTTGGATTAATAGGTTCGGGACCATCATAAACCTGTGGCAAAAATTCGGGGATAATGTTTCCTCTTCGTTTAATGTTAAGCCTACAAAACGGCTCATTCTCGTCGTGCGAATACTTCACTTCAATAACTCCAAGTGGCAGTTCTTTTGAGAAGCGTAACACTTTAATATCATGCCAACGTATATTTGCTCCTGCTTCGGTGTGATCGCGCTTAACAAAAACGCTTCTTAACAAAGAAGAATAGAGCAGGAAGTCTTCTTTTTGCATTTCAACAACCTTAAAAGGTTTCTTTCCTCGAACGGTTCGAACAAACTGATACCAATCATGAGGAATCCTTATTTCGATATGACATGCAGCTTTTTTGGCTCGTTCGATTCGTGCATGATCTGAGTCACATTCTAGTCTGGAGTGGCCAACTTCTAAGAACTTGTGTTCAATAATGTTTATATTTTTTGATTGATGCAGAAACCAAGAAAGTGCAGCTGCCACAGTATTATTTTTATTTTGACCGGGGCAAGAATCTGAATATAAAACTACCTTATTAACACTATCGGGCAAATCTTTCAAAAATTGAAAATAAATATACAAGAGGCAATTTGATCTGCTCCACGGTCTGACAAAGCTTCGTGCCACATAAAACAAGTTGTAATTTCTGTACAACAATCTCTCATGGTAAAGTTATAGGTCCATAATTGTCTTTTATAATATACTTCACTTGTGGTCAAAGCCGGTGTAGGTAAATTCTGTTGAAGATCGAAAACAATGACACGCTCAGTTTCGGAATTTCTAGCTCTCTCTTTGTCAATTTTTTTTCTGACTGTAAGCTTTTTCCGCCATTTCCAGGTGTTTATCTTTCTCCTTTACTTTATTGCTTCGTTCTTCTTCAGTAGCTGCACATTTAATATCATTTTGGAGCTTATCGCTGCCGCTTCGATCTTGTTTTCTCTATTTGCTTGATTTGTTGTGTTTTCTTCCCTATTTAGATTAATTGAGAAATTATCTAATCTGATTGTCTTCGGTCCAATTCTTACAATAGATGGCTCATTTTCAGATTCTTCCGATGAATCTTTAGGAATATAATCGACATCCCTGTCGTCGTCACAAGACTCGCTATCACAATCATTTTGTAAATCATAACCAATATTTCCATCCTCTCGACTTTTACTACAGCTTGGTTCAGATTTAGAATAATAATTTAAATTATTTCTGTTTCCCTCTGGCTGAGTTTCGTTTATGTTTGGTTCGAGAAGAATAGCTGTGTGAGGAGCTAAGTCAGCTAGACTGGGAATTTTTTCAACAGTGACATTCCGAGATTCATTGGCACTAATTTTTTCATTAAGCTGAATTTCTATCATTTCTAATATTCGTTTTCCTCGTGACATGGTGTAAATCTAAAATCAATAACCTGCATTATTATTATTACCTATTACTGGAATTATTTCTTTTTAGTTTTAATTTTTTAATTTTACTTAGGTTTAGTTAATTAACCGTTTTATTAAATCTGTAAATCTTTGCACCTGTTGCTATGATTAAGGATTCCCCACTGGTAGATCACTGGTAACTACGTGGCAACTATCAAATTCACTTAAATGTGAATAAACATGCCCTTAATTCAAAAATCAATTTAGTACTAATTACCGAATTTCAAAAACCAGTTGTATTTAGTTCCTCAAAGTAAACAAAAATAAATTCACTTACCTATTTTATTGACTTTTTATATCAAAAACTTAACTAAACAGAAACTGCACTGACATAACCTTAATACAATTCGTCAAAACTTGATATGTCACCTTTCCAAAGCCGACCAAACATGATATGTCAGACATAACAGGTTTTGGCAAAAACTGAAATTGCGTTCACAGTCATATCAACTACTGTCAATTTTAAACGCATGCTCAGATTCTTGGATTGACATATCAGCTTTTGGCGCAGATAAAACTAGACTCCTATTACATATCAGGGTGATATAACCTAAAAATTAAGAAAAAATGACATATCAGCTTTTGGCAAATCATCACAGAAATGTTCCACTCAATCATTAAGAAACTTAACATGGGGACTTCGCATCGATAACAATATGTGGATTTTGATATCCACAAAGCGAAGTCCCATGTAAAACCCAGGGAGGTTCCCAAGATGATCTTCAATGTGATATTATTTGGTATTCCCTGCGACTCACTGTTACTGTTTTGGTTGACTGGGGAGAAGTCCTTGCACCCTGGTATATTTGTTTATTAGGGACAAAGTTGTACTCGGCAAGCATATCCAGATACACAGAGGACAGGTCAGTGTCCGATTTAATGTTAATGAAACTATTCCTGTTATTTACGACGGCAGGAGATTGAATGCCCCTACCGCTATATACAGGGTCACTCACGGTCGATGAAATTTAATTCTTCTCTTCTATCGATCTGAAATATTTTCAGTATGGCGGCGTTGCTGCTTCTATCGAAAAGTAGCAACAACTTTGTTATTTCAAATAGCACACCCTGTATTTCATTCCAT
This sequence comes from Plagiodera versicolora, assembly GCA_037013635.1. NCBI lineage: Eukaryota > Metazoa > Arthropoda > Insecta > Coleoptera > Chrysomelidae > Plagiodera > Plagiodera versicolora. Next base: position 1,336,456 of record CM072981.1, read on the forward strand.
TTATCGTTTCTCTGAAACTTTTCAATTATTTTCGTATGTTACTTCACTATACCTATGTTAAGAGGTTTTCGAGAAATTAATTGATTTCCTTATTCTTCGTGCAAAACATAGCCTCAATCAAATGTTTATTACTGCGGTATTTGGATTCATGGAATGCTGAAATTTCAGGTATAGTTCACCAATCTCCTGTGTATCGATACTGTCTCAGTGAATTAGTTCCCCATTGTACAGGGCCGTTCCAATTTGATGACTTTGACAATGGATACAAAAATTGTGAAAAGTGCATTTTTTCGAATAGAATGCCCTGTATATTATCTGATATCCTAAAAGACAATTGAAGTTCCTTCTAAATGATATATTATGTTCCTGTACCTAAATAGTCAGGTTTTCGAAAAAGAAAAAATCAAGTTTATACATATGTATGAAAATCGGATTATTTTCAAATTAGATTATCGTAAATGAAAGTGTGAACGTTTCCAGTCTCAATAATGATATGTTTCCATGATATTTCATAGTTTTCTTATACAAAATATGGCAAAATGACGTGGGTACATAGTGAATTGAAAGACATTCGAATTCAAATCTATATTGTGATTCTTGTTGAGATGTAATGATGAGTAGTGTTCACATGATGAGCAATTGCACAACAATTTTTTCCCACAAATAAATGAATCTATAAGAGGATTTCTTCTGAAACACACCTATTAGAGTTGAACTTTGATTGGTTTTGAAATATAGAAGCATCAAATGAGGAAGAAAGAACAGATATGATACTGGAAGATAGACATTTTCAAATTTCACCATGTAGTTATTATGTACTTCCATTGAATATTTGATTCGATTCCTGGCATATGAGAACAGTCCATTATATCATTTGAACCATTCAACGGTTATCCACAATCAATAGTAGTCCAAATATGATGAATATGTTCCATCAATCGAAAACACTTTCAAAACAAAAGGTCAACCTAACCCAAGTTTTTATTCGGAGCATCGCTGAAAAGTGGAAAACAAGTGGCATCACGGCTCAATCTGGCGACGCGTCACAACTATCAACCCAGAATGAATAGACCTTAGATACATATTGGGAATTGTGATTTATTTCACTCTTGACTGACTACAGGATTCGACTCGTTTTATCCCACAAATGTCTCTGAGAGCTCTTTTTTGAATTGTGAATGTGCTTCTGATATTTACTGAATTTCCCCAAAACTCCATACCATATTGAAACAACCTGTACAAGTAAGGGTAATATATTGTGATGTTTCTATGATTTTTTTCTTATGGTGGATATTGCGAATGTAGCACTGTAATCGTAATACGTGAATCCCAAGAAACCTCACACTTTATTTCCCCATAAGGTATTTCGATATTGATTTGATCACATTATTTGGAAAGTTATACCATGCGTTTTATCTGTATTAACACATAGATTATTTGAGGAGAACCATACCCAGGCAGCAAGCTGACGTCATAATGACGTCTCTTTTTGGTATTTATTGGTCCGCAACGTCATATTACCAAAAAATTACGTGAATACTGACGTCATTTTTTGAATGTACTGTAGACGTCATAACCAGGACGTTAGTTTGACGATATTTTTACGTCATTATAAAACGTTGACTCATTGTTTTATATTTTTGCATTTTGATGATTATTCCAATGATCCTTATAGGTTCCTAAATATTTTTCATCGAAATGCAAAAGTTAAACGAAAGTTTACCATAGATACCTTGAAGTGTGTATAGGCAAGTGTACATTGTGGGTACAGAATGAAATCAAATTTCTCTTTAGGCGAATAAACAGACGCAACATAGGTATTATTATTCAACCACAGCCCATCTTTCATGAGGTTCGTATGATTATCAACTCATTGAAAAACAGTTTGAATTTGGCGCTTCAAAACAAAACGTTCATTATTTGTTTGGCGTTCGGCAATCTCCGGAGTTATCGGTATCGGACAAGTTCGGCCACAAGTCAACACGCAACGTTGACGACGCACACCGCACACGCCATTATCACAAAAATTTTGAGGTTGTTATGTATTCGATTTCGATTGAAATTTCCTATTGATTACAGAAGTCGATTTCCGACCGTCGGTTGTGAATTGTGCATTTCCTTTACTAGTGATTTGTAAGGTAAGTTTAATATTTGGTCTATTGCATGTATTGGATTTGATGTCATGTACTCACCACTTACCATGATTCCTGTACCTATATCATGATGCTACGTTATTTTAAGGCTTTTTGCTTTCTGTGAAAATAATTGTATCCTTAAGGTTAGTGTGCTGATTAAACTCACTAGGATTTTTTGTCAAGATACTGAAATAATTTGATGAAAAATCAAGAAACATATGATGAGAGTCCAAATTGATGTGTTAATACTGAAGAAAAGAAGCTTCTTATCAGTGAAAAAGAAAGAATCTTAGTTATATATACACAATTCACTTATTTTGGTTAACTGTATAATGAATAGAGTCGACTCTTCTAAGCTATGAAAGATCTTGAGATGAGTCTGCACAAATAACTTTCTGTTCAGACAACTCAAGGTACTTCTTTCTTTCTTACTTTTACAATGGTTTTTTCCTACATATCTGTTATAACTGGTGGTAATCTAGAAGACAAAACTTTCAACAATTTGTTCGACCAAATGAAATTTTTAAAATACTATCACATCTGTATATTTTTGAAATTTGTTGTTTTGATAGTTTGTGAATAATAGTATAGTTTTCATTTATCTATTGGTCATTAACCATTTAATTATATATATTTTTTAACAATAATTTTTTATTTCTAGAAAGTTCCTGTGCCTTGGGGATTTCTACTCTTCTCACGTCCCCAACAAGTGGAACAAGTACCCCTACATCAACTATTCACAATAAAATTTGGCATTTTTTCTTCCTAATGAGCTAATCAATTTTTGGTTTAATTCAAATGTTCTGAGTTAACAATTTTACTCTTGATTATTGTGATCCTCATAGTTCAAAAAAATTACACCCTCTACTCAAACTGTTATTTTATATATATAATATGAATATATATTATATTTCATTATATCTTTATTATATCCTTTGATGCCGATGGAACATATAGATTTTCGTTCTCTAATTGTGATTTTATTTACAGACCTTATAACATCATAGATAGGATATTGATTTGTATATGCTCTGACATCCAAATAATATGAGCTTGAGACTAGCAAGTGAATACAAATAATTTTAAACCAATATCAATATATATATATATATATATATATAGGGACGGCCCATTAACGTCGAAATATAACGTCATAATGACGTTACAGAATGACGTCTTTGGTCTGTGACATAATCACGTCATCCTACCGTCTTTATGGCGTCATTCTTTTCGTCAGCAGGACGTGTCTGGTGTCGAAAAAATGACGTTAAAATCACGTCAGCTTGCTGCCTGGGTAGTGTATTATCTCCGCAAGTTGCTGAGATGACGACACCGACAAATCTTCAAGGTTGTCGCTTGAGACTATTACACTCGTATCGTCAGCAAAATTAATTGCTCTCATATCTGTTCTAGTCCTATTTCAGTGATAAAAAATAGAATAGTAGACACTGCAGTGTTTCCAGAATATTGGAAGATTCATCCCGTGGTAGCCAAGTAGTCTGAGGCGTACACTATACCTAAAATAGCCAAAATCCATAGCGGATACACTAGTGCTTCGAATCCCTCTGAGGCGAACGCACATTTCATTTTTAAGAGAGCAATAAGTCTCTCTCCACTAGAAACGTTAATTACAGAGGAAAAAGTGTTCGAAAAATTCCAATTTTTCGCGAGAAATGGTAGTTGTGATTTAGTATCAGTGGAACAGTGGAACAGTGCATCTCTTTTATAGTAATAGTTCTCAACAAGGTGCAATTTTGAGGCAGAACAGTGCATTTCAGTCCTGCTGTCAATCGAGAATCCAACAAATGATCAACCTTTTATCAGACTAGTAGCAAGAAGTGTTTTTACAATCAAAAGTACTGAATTTCTCATCTACATTTCACGCTTTGCGTTTTTTGTTCGCTCACCGAAAAAAGGACAGGTCCGGACTCAAAATATTTGATAATATACAATGAAATGTTGGTCATGTAAAAGGCCTCCTGATGAGGGGAGATATATATTCACGTGTGATATCTGTAAAGATCTGCAATGTAAATAATGCTGTGGCGTGACTTGCTCTGAAGTGAAAGTTGTGGAGCATAAAAGTAGAGACATGATCCTAGCCTGCAGTAAATGCCAGAATCACTCCCATTATGAATCGTTCCATGAAATGTTACGAGCCATGGAGCAAACAATGATTGGAGAATTCAAAAATCTACAGACTGTTATTGAGTTGCGGAACAGAAAATTTTCCGAACAAGATGAGGTGATGAATAAAATATCAAAGAAAACACTTGTCGGTGATGCAGGAACCGGTAAAACCTATGCCAATGTGGCTGCTGTTGAAAATACTGAAATCATAGTGATTAAACCAGGAGATAAACAAGACAGTGATGTAACAGAAAGCGATTTGAAAGAAGAAAATGATCCTAAAGGTTTGGCCATTGGAGTGAAAAATATGAGTAGTGAAAGAGGAGGTGCTGTCATAATTGATTGTACTAATACAGTGGCAAAGCAGATAATCAAGCACAAGGTCGAAAGTGATTTGGAAGTTAATATACTGTCGCAGATGGAGTAAAAAAATCCTGAAATCATTATTCGAGGCGTAGAAGAGGAGTATATCGATAAGGATGATAGTGCTATAATAGAATGCATAAAAGAACAAAATTACCTTCAAATCGACGAATCAACAATAATAGAGGTGCAGAGGAAATATAAACAGAGGAACAAAGTTGATAAGGGCAATATAGTCCTCACTGTGGATGTATCACTTGAGGAAAGAATATGTGAAATGGGAAGGCTCAGCATAGGATGGAGAAGATGTATGGCACACGAGTTTTATAGTGTGATGAGGTGCTTCAACTGTGCAAGATATGGTCATACAGCTCAAAAATGTGAAAACAGCGTTACATGTTTTAACTGTGGAGGAACACATAAATCAAAAGACTGTCATGATCCTGAGAACCTGAATTGTATCAATTGTACTGAGACAAATAAGAGACTGAAAAAAGCGCTGACAACAAACCATTCTGTTTTCGACCTTGAATGCCCCTGTTATAGGAGGCATATATAAATGACAAAGAAAATTACAAAGGAAATATATCTATGAGTCTATTTCATCAATATGTTGAAAGTATTTCAAATTGTGTGAATAATGTTAGTGTAGTAGTACAAGAGCTCAAGGTACATTTCATTGTCCTTACAGAACATTGGAAAATAGCAGACAGTTTGAAAGCATACCATCTGGACAACTATAAATTGATGTCGTCTTTTTGTCGCAAAAATCAAGGGGATCATGGTGGAATAGCCCTGTATGCCTTTACACTACTGAACCCTTTAATAAGGGATGACATAAATAATTCAAGTGAAGGATTTGATTTTGAATGTTGTGGTGCTGAAAGAAGAATTGATAATACTCATTGCAGGACATTTGAAGCATGCAAGCAACAGGAGATTGCATTGTTGCAACATGCCATTCACTGGTGAGCAATCCGCAGTACATGTGGAGAATAACATTTTGTTGGTGATTTTCAGATACATTTTGGGCACTGTGAATTTGATACTGTTAATTAAAGATAGACCTCTGTATTTATTGTTATTCAATATGTTGTAGATAAAGAGTACTGCTTGTATCTGTTTTCTTTTTCCAATGGAAACCACTTTAAAATCCTCCAGTTGTCTAACATTTCGATTAGAAAATCAACTTACTCTTCTCAAACAGAATGGAATGTAACAGAATCAATGCAAGAAACAAGTAATCATTAAACGAAACTATCATTCAATGAACTACAAATCAAATGATTATTCGAAAGTTAAAGATAAACATTAATGAAATAAGTGTTCGAAATATCCACCATTTTGTTAAATGCACTTTGAGGTTCTGGAACCCATACTTAATACAGATCCGACACAAAGAAATTTAGATAAGGGTCAAAACCCCCTAAAAATCAACTTTGAATGACATTGTATGATATGTCGTTGAATTCAGCGTTGAAATTCATTTCGAAAAGTGTCATAAAATATGCAGGTCCGTATTGAAAAAATTTAGGTTGAGGCTGGCCCAGTGCGTACGAAACGTTGGATACGAAATCTGCTTACATCAAATTGAGGATAATTAACTGTCGAATAAAAAATTCCTGTAACATTTTTTGATAATATTTCAAATAAAGTTGTAAAAGGAGAGAAATCAAAATGACAGAATCTACTTTTCTTATGATATCTCAATAACCGGCCCTGATAATCCCGATTTGTTTGAACTGCTTGACAATGCTTTCATGAATGCAACTTTTTCTCCATTTGACCGACCCCCTAAATCTTATGGTTTAAAAGTTACCAATATAATCCCAATAAACAAGTGGCCACCCTGTATAAATTGTGTAGTGTACACACCTTCAGCAACCAGTATTGAATACGATCTTGGAAAAATGGAGCTTCTTTTATAACGAGCCACTGAGGGTGATAAATGTGTTCTGGTTGCTGGAGATGTCAACATAGATATGTTGAACATTAAAAAAAAAGAAATGAAAGGAATATACACCTAGTAATCAATTTACTGAATTCCCATAATATAGTTTTTACAATAGATGAACCAACTAGAGTAACTGTTCTCGGCGCAACTTGTTTGGATAATATACACTTTGTCCGTAAAGTATGGAACAAATTCATTTTCAGCTAAACAGGTCATTTCAAGAAATAATCCTGAAACACGTCGATTTTTGATTTTGATTTACCGTATTTTAAAATAATAATGTAATATACAGGGTGAATTACGTTCGAGTAATGACGTCACCGTCATATCTTTCAAACAGACTACAGTTTGCGTAGGGCATAATACAGAATCATATTACTCACATGAGAAAACAATTGTTATGAGTGTACCACAGGGTAGTTCTGAATACATCTAATACGAACTGTATTCTTTTGGCAGACATGGCAGAAACACCTTAGAATTTCCAGACTCCATTAATCTTTGTGAAACTCAAATATCATATGCCAACAAAAAAAATTTTCTTGGTATTAGCATTGATGAAAACATGTGTTGGTCAGAACATGTGACACAATTGTGTGGCCTCAGCAGAGTGTGTTACGCTCTCAAGGAACTGAGGAAGGTTGTAAATCCTGAGACTCTCAGAACAGTCTCCTTTGGTCAATTTTGTTCAGTTATGTCATGCGGAATACTTTTTTTGGGGTGGATCACACAGTCGGGAAGTCTTCACAGTCCAGAAGAGAATGATTAGAATTCTGGGAAATCTCAAAGTGGGTGAATCTTGTAGAGGACAATTCAGATCTTTAAATTTGTTGACTGTACCTGGTGTTCGTTTCCAAAAATAACCAGTTTTTCGATGGTGTACTGCCTTTCCATTTTCGTGATACAAGGCACAAAACCAATCTCACGTTTCCTCTACACAAGACCAGTCTTTTTGAAGGAGGCAGTTTTTATAAGTGCGTAGAATATTATAACATGCTTCCTAGCAGGATTGAAGAGTTGAAAAACCTATCTAATTTCAGAAGAACTGTTATCAGATACTTGATCGATTTTGAACCATATAAAATTGAGGATCTTGACTCAAGAATTTTAACCTAGCTTTAGTGTTAGAGTTAGTTATGGGGTTGGTTCACCATATGTATGGTGTCTCACCACGTACAAGCTGACCATTTAAATCGGCTTCTGTGGAAATGATCAATTTGCACACTCAACAAAACTGATATCAATGCATATACATATATTTGTTCTGTGAATAAACATATATTATCATATTACTATTATTGTATCTCAGAGAAATAATTATGGAATTTGTATTATGACGGTGCTGTGCGTTTTTTTTGCCGGGTTTTCTTGAAGTTTTGTGACCAAATGGGCCACACTATTCCATATAGGCTGTTCCAGCGCACAAACAAGAATGCAGTCAAATAAATTGCATGTTCCATTTTCTGCCTTGCATTATGTAATAGTCGAAATCACATCTTCTTGCATTATACATTTCAATGTAATGTGTTAGCATGATGTGTTAAGATGATACAAGAATATATAACGCCGTAGATAGCCTATATGACTGCTGAGAGCCAGCTAGACAGGCCAAAAGAATAATGGAATATGAGTGAATGTGTCTGTTTCTTCTCACAGAGATTGTCTCATGTGGCCTATGGATATCAGATAGATAATACTCTCCCAGATAAGTGTGATGGAATTAAGGACAATGTTGTACTATTGAGTAGTAGACTAGATTGTAATTTATGATAAGAAATGGTAGGATTTTTACCAAATCTGAATTATCGATTTTGCAATACTACTCATGAAACCAACGATAAAGAATAATATATCTTTAATGTGCTCAAAAAACCGGGCTGATCTGGAAATTTTCAAAATGTTTCAATTCTTCATAAACGACTCATGAAGTGGATGAACACACTGTATTCACCAGTAGAGACGACTCATATACATTCACTTTCTTGATGGTCCAATTTTCAGTTAATCTTTGAACTGGGTATTCATTTCTCACAAATGCATTCGAATTCAGCTTCAGATTTCTCGATATAATACCCAAATAAACCCGCTACTGTTTTATTTTTGTCCGCTTGAAACATTTCCTTTCGCTGTCGAAGCAAAAAACTTCCAACCAAGTCAATACGGGATGAGATGAATTCGTTGCGGTTCGACAAAAACGAAAGAAAATCAGGAGTCGACCGTGAATGCAAAGAAAGGAATTCTTCGAGGTCTGAAATAGGACAGTGTAACTCTATGGAATGAAAATATCTTGTTAGCAGTAATAGATGAGATAAAGAAGATGAACTATCTTTACATTACGACATTTCTCAAATAAAAAGTAAAGTATTCTTTTATTCGATATAATGGATTATTGACGAGGCTGTTGACACCCATTGGGTATTTCAATGCTATGTACTCATCAACATTTGCTCATCAAAACTACATTTTCAATAATATTTGGATTTTATGAATTCATCATCATGTATCAACACCATCAGTTCACTAAGATACTCCATTCTGATGTCAGTGATGTCATATCGAAGTTTTTATCATGGCTAAAAATAAAATCTGAATAGAGATGCCGAACAAATTTTCAATCCTGATATTTCATGGGTTATCCAAAAAAGAATCTGATTCAAATGGAATATTTTTAGAATTTCGAATCATCGAACCTTTCCATATCATAACTTGAAGCTTTGAATAATGCAAACATTCAATTTTGCCTCATTCTGGTGGGAGGAATATTCTACTTGATTTTCTGCAGTTGGATAGTTGAAAGCCTATGCATGATGATTTTCAGAACTATTAGGAGCATAGCACAGAGACTATGTAGATATCTACTTTTTCATCAGGTTTCAAAATATTTGAAAATTCAATTATTCCAGTGAATAATACACCGGGTGACAATTCTGAAATCATCAATGGGCATAACTCACAAACGCAATTCTTCAAACCATTTTTTTTAATATGTAGGGGGAATTTGCGAATTCCAAATTGGAAACATTATTTTCAATTGAATGATTCTACTGATACTATTCACCGGACAGATTTCATAATACACTAATAGTTATCAATTCTGGACAATTTTGGGGTTTTCCTATATATTTTAAAACTCAAATACTTTCACATCTGAACAAGAAGAAAGTCAAAATGTCTGGCTGTATGTATAATATAAATGTGTACCAGTGCAAAAACAAGTTCAAGTTGAAACATACTTAGCATTCCTGATCCTTAACGAGTCATTAGCTATACAGGTGATACTCTCATGACTTGATGTCCACAGTTTTAGGGCATATTGCTTGTCGAGATTATGCCTGAAAATGAGATCGGTTGTTCATTTGAACTCATTCATCGTTCTCAAAATCTTACTATTGAATTTTACTCATTTTATACAAGAATTACATATCAATTGAGATTAATGCAGAATTGGATATCTGAAGTTTAATGTGATTATTGCATATAGCATACGGTTATGTCCTCTGATCTTGATGAATTGCGATGATAGGAAATTGAAGCTCCCTAGAGCTTTCAATGTGAAACCTGCAATCAAATACTGATGAAACCAGGACTCAATTTTTTTGGCATGTGATAACACTGATTCGATTTCCCATATTTTCATGATCACAAAAGAAGACAAGCTAATTTTGAAAGCAATGAACAAAAATATCAAGTGTGTGCTCTAATTTCCTGTTCACCTCGTTCTGTTTGATATTCCAAATTCATTCGAGAGATGATACTTCAATAGACAGCCGAAATCAAGAAAAATATACATCATTGTTATTATATTTCTGGCATTCAGATTATTCATTAAGTTCATTGCGCTCTCCTCCTTCTCCGTTTCCACGCCCGCAAAGCACATTGCCGGTCCATTCTATATGTCAATGATCATTCGGCTACTCTGACAGTGTATTCGTATTTCTTTCAACTTCGTTCGGAGGTGAAACGTCAATTCGAGTCTTATGTCGAGTTATGTTTGTTATCATCACACCCAGTAAATATTGGAGATCGAGAAGTTTCGGCCTTTTGTCGTCAGTGATGAGTAATTACAATCGGCAAACCTAAGAGAGGCCAGTAGTATAGAAGCCAGTAGTATACCTTCATCGAATTGATGACTGAAAATAATATTCTGAAGCCCTTCGATTGGCCTTCACTCTCTCAAAGGCCTTACATACATGAAGTGTTGCACACAGCACTATATTGAATTGAATGTATAAAAAAATATGCATTAGTTGTCAAATTTCATTCTCGTTGTCTTGGCTTTCATTTCGAATTATCGAACTAAACTCATCTTATCAGGTTAGTTTGCTTAGTGTCTATAACATTAGTATTTGTAATTGCAAATGTTCAATACATTACAGTGCATCTATATTAGTATACATCTTATAGAGATGTATAACTCATAAACAAACAAAATCCTCTCCTAGCTGAGTTGTAATTGTTTGTGGTAATAATCAGATTCTTTTAAGTGGAAATTTTTCTTCATTGTTTTCAAACGGTCATATTGTTTGTTCTTGTAAAGTAGGTGAAGCAAATAAGGTCTTTGTCCTAATAAGGCCTATTTTCGATATTCCTCACTTCACGATTTCAAATGGCCACCAATGTTTGTAGAAGTGTGCGTATATATCAATTCATGCACATAAGCATAGCAAATGTTAGATGCCGTGAGCGTCTTGGAACCTGCAGACACGACGCGGAGTGTGGAATGCATTTTATGAAATTTTGGCAAAATGAAGTATTTTCAGAATCATTGGTACATGGTGTGCTGAGTTTCATCAATGGGATCTTTATACGTTCATACATCTCCTCAATTGAGTATGAAATCAGCAATATCGATTTATTCCAAATGATTATTATTCATAATACGCCATGCCCTAATAAGGCCCATAAAAAAATGTGGAGGCCTTCTTACGGCACAGTTATAGTACTCATTAGGACAATGTTTTATCACAGTAAAATAGTAAACCCTTTGTCCCCGTAACATCATGGAAAACGGATCATCAGTTTCTAATAAAAGGGGAAACGACTCAATGGACTTCGCAACAGACCTATAACACCGTTGAAATGGTAGGAAGAGGTGTATCATCCATATATGCTGCTGCAGCCAGATACAACCAAGAAGAACCATACGCAACCATCTAGCGAGTGGTTCGACTACACGAAAGCTAGGTCGGTCGGCTATAAAAATGTTGCGCATACAGGCTTTTTCATTTAATAAAATTGAGAAAAATTCCCGTATATCTACACAACTTGCTGTTGCTGCAACATAAAAGCAAACCTCTGGAAAGAGTGCTTCTTCAACAGGTTACGGCATCTAAACCAAAACGTCACGATAATGAACATTCTTGGTACTGTTTGTGAAGAAGATCGATCATGTCTCATTTGTAGTGTTTGGTATCATAAGATGTGTGTTCGATTCAAGCCACCTGATAAAATATTTTACTGTTCAGGAGCTTGATTTAAAGAAATTAATAAATATAATATGAATATAGAACATACACTATGAGAAACTTGTTTGATCTGATCCCAAATGACGGTGATCAACAAGGCCAGAGTGACATTTCAGTTATTTGTGTTTGTGATATTCCAAATAACCAGTGCATTCTCATAATAAACCTGCTATAGTTAGGCATTAACAAAATCAAGATAGGCATTTTTTTGGTGCACCTACCTCAGTTTCCATCAAAAAAGTATATAGTGGGGCACCACATACGACACGGTCTCTGTAAACCGAATCATTGAATATTTCGGAAATTTCTTCTTTTCATCATTTGTATATTCATTGAGGCTGCAAGAGGAAATTATTCTGAGGTGTACAGGGTGGTTCAAAAAAGTGTGACATATCAAAGTTGGGTTTTTTCAAATGGAACACCCGGTATTTTGTTACAGTTTTGGATAGTTCGGGGAAAAATAATACGATTTCATGCAAGGTACCATGTACCTAACTATAACCGTTTTCGAGTTATTGTTTTCTTTTTGAAAATGCAGGGTTCAATTAGAGACTGAATAACATCGAAATGTATGGAAACCATCCCTTCCAATTCTGACCAAGCGTTGAAGAGGTTTTAGGCTATTGATTGCGATAGAACCCGTTTCCCAATATTATACAGGACGTTCAAAATTCAGTGTCACTTTTTTATAATTTCAATCGCAGATTACTTTGTTATTTTGAATAGAACACCCTGTATTTTTTCAGTCTGAACAATACAAAATTCGATTATCTTTCATTTTATATCAGGGTTTCCTATACCTAGCTTGAATAATTTTCAAGATATTGGCATATTGGCAACGACATTCATTCGATTTGGTAACAGAATTCTCATTGACAGTTATTATACTTCACTTCATCGAATTTTTATTGTTCACTGAAATGAAGTATTTATTCAGATCCATATCCCGACCGTAGTTAATTTTTTTTCACTATTCAACTGAAAAACTTTAACAAAACATGAAATGAAGATGTATCCAATTCAAACTAGGTGCTCGAAATGATGATTACAAAGAGCTACTCTTTCTATGAAAGATTGCCTAACATTTGAGGCGACACTCTTCGAAAAGCAGACCTTATTCTTTCCTTCATATTTTCCAATATGGTTGGAGGAGTGTCGTCAATCTCATTTTCCAATTATCCCCTTGAAAAAAATCAAGGCAAGTCAAATCTGGCGATCTCGCTGGCCAATTTTGTGGTCCTCCACTACAAATCCACCTTTGCCGAAAGGACATTCAGAAACTGTCGGACAGTAAATTTGAAATGAATATGGATCCAAATAACAGTAAAATATTCGATCAATTATGTTACGATTAATTAATGCATCGAAATGATAACTACTATTTGGAAATGCCAATATCTTGAAAACTATTCGAGCTAGGTATAGGGAACCCTAATATAAAATGAGATGATCGAATTTTGTATTATTCAGATTGAAAAAGTACAGGGTGTTCTATTTAGAATAACAAAGTTATCTGCGTTTGAAATTATAAAAAAGTGACAATGAATTTTGAACGTCCTGTATAATATTGGGAAACGAGTTCAATCGCAATCAATAGTCTGAAACCTCTTCAATGCTTGGTCAGAATTGGAAGGGATGGTTTCCATACATTTCGATATTATTCAGTCTCCAATTGAACCCTGCATTTTCAAAAAGAAAACAATAACTCGAAAACGGTCAAAGTTAGGTACATGGTACCTCTCATGAAATCGTATTATTTTTCCTGAACTATCCAAAACTGTAACAAAATTCCATTTAAGAAAACACAACTTTGATATGTCACACTTTTTTGAGCCACCCTGTACACCTCAAAATGATTTCCTCTTGCAGCCTCAACGAATATACAAATGATGAAAAGAAAAAATTTCCAAAATATTCAATGGTTTGATTTACAGAGACCGTGTCGTATGTGGTGCCCCACCCTGTATACAGAATTTGGAATTATTTGTTGGGATATTCAGCATTCAACAGCAAAAAAATAGGCACGGTAGTGATATATTTCGAGATGAATTAAGAACAGATGTTGATTTGGATTATTTTTATAACCTGTTCGAAACAAAGACGTTCATTCTCACAAAAATTGTAAGTATTATGGAGATTCAACTGTTTATTATATGTATATTATTCAATCAAGATTTATGTTATTGAATATTTCACAATATCCTCAAACATGCAGAATGGATGAGAACTATCTTGAAGTTTCCATTCAATATCGAGGACAGCAAAATGGCAGAAAAACTGTAATCTCAGATTTCTCAATGCCGAACATTCCTGAATACGCTATGCTGTGGACTTTTTGATATCCTAATACTTATAGGATGAAATTGTATAATGGTTAGTTTATACGGCAAATAAGGAATAGAATGAAATGAAAATGCACCAATGAAATTACATTTCATTCGAGTCGTAACAAATATTTGATTAGTGCATTGTTTCATTCTATCCTGTATAAAGTAACCAAATTTTCGAATCATTTTATCGTATCGTAAAAGGACTTCTTCATATGTGATCAGTGAAAGGTGGAATAAATCCAAAGTGATGTTTCAAAAATTCATTCCAATTATTGTTTATATCATGATATATTTTGTAAGTTACGAAACTGAAACAAGTATTTTTCATCACACATCAAGAATCATTATCATAGGGAAGAAATCTTTATAAATATATAAATAATATGTTCTTTCTTCAAAACGAAAATATTCCATATCATTCTTCAAATGTGATTATTGCGATGGAATTATCATTAATTTCTAGGAATATTCGTCATTCATTACACCCTATGAATGCTGAACGGAGTAGGTGTGAGCTAGTAGTATCTTAGGCCTTTCAGTCGACCGACCTTTAAATGATGAAAGGCCGACGTTATTCCGACGACTAAACCAATGAATACAGAAGGCAATATGCCGGATCGATTTGTTCAGCCGACAATGTTGTCCGACGAAGTAGAAGCGGGCCTGTGCCGGGCGTAGTGAACCTATAGTTGTAGGCGCGATGCAGACTTACGACGTCGGACCGATTTTCATATAAGCGGGAAATAATCTGAGACCTTTTCTTTATCGACCAAAAATTTTTACTGAGTGGGTTCAGTATTGGCATTGAAAAGGGCCAGAACTACTTGAAACTTCCGAATCACTTCTACCAGCCACGTTTTATCCTAGATGATTTGATGTATTGTGTGGAGACCAATATCGACAGGAAATTGGACGAGCTAGAAGCTTATGAGAATTAGAGCATGTAACAACCAGTGAAATAGTGCTGAACTGTCTCAAGGAATTCCAGTCACGATTTACACGGCCCCTATTGGTAGGAGCACATTTATTGCCTTCGAAACGTTGGACATGGTTGATTATATCTTTCTCGTCAGAGTTCAGAGTAGTGTCAACAAAAACATTTTCAGATTGAAGTCTTCGAATATTTTGATACAGGGATTAAGTAATACATCATTTGAAGGAGTTTGCCATTTCCTATACAGTGCTGTTTAATTTTTGAAAAACGATCCACTCTTGAAGGAACTATGGAACTTCGAGACTCCGATGGTAATACAAAAATCTATTTGAACTTCTTAAAGCCGCTACTCTTCAACGACATTCATATCGTGATCAGTGCTATTTTTGAAACGTTGCCGTACATTATGAAGCATACGTGGTGTTGATTCGCGACGTAAATTGAAGATTCTATATTGCAACTCATTCAATATATTTGGTCATGTTGTTTAAAGACAATATATGTAATTATATTATGATATACATATATACTATATCTATTATTATTTGATATATTTTGTGCTGAAAAGTTGAAAGCTTTCGGAAAGGAAATGTCGAACTTCCTCGAAACTCTAACCATTAATGAGAAAGCATTATTAGCGTCATACAAAGTGGCTTACAAAATATCCAAATGCAAGAAACCACATACTATTGCGAAGCAACTAATTTTACCGGCTGCAATTGTTATGGTAGAAACAATATTTGGTGAAACTTATGATAAGCAGGTTGAGAAAATTCCTCTGTCAAACGATAGCATTTGCCGAAGAATTAACGACATATCGGAGCAACAGCTTGAATCTGAAAAAGTTGAAAACTTATTCGCCATCCAACTTGATGAAGCAACAGACAACATAAACGATGTTCACTTATCGGGTAGGTGAAAAAAACTTTCAGTCGTACTCCACCAAATACAAACTTCATTGAGAGCGTGTGAAAAGGGACATGTTTCGAAGGAATAATCCTTCATCTTCAGCCAGAAAGAGGTCTACAGAAAACAGAAAAGTCAGAACTGTGATTCATAGTGAAAACTTTTTAACTCACCCAATGTGGTGGAAACTTTTTTAACTTGAAATATATGTGAAAATATCAAAAAGAATAAGAGGAATTTACCGAATTAACCGCAAAAAATAATTTTGGCGGGTACCCTGATGTTAGGGGTTGTGGTTAGATCAGGTGAAAAATAGTGTCAAATGATAAAATTGTGACCATGCACGTGTTGTCACTGAAAGGATCATGACAAGGAAGTGATGCTAGAAATGACATAAAGTCTGAGGTTGCCTTCTGTCACCCACAGAGAAAGACGCCACGAATCAAGGTGAGTCACCGACCCATGGACACATGGAAAAGATCAACGCTCAATCGTGCAACATCAACTGACCGCAACAACCGTAACATGAAACCATGGCCGCCGAGTGAGCTTGAAGAAAAATCACTTTTAATAAAGAGAAGAAAAACATCAACAAAACGATCAATCAAAACAATAAGGAATTGAATAGTTTTAAAATTCAGAGGTTAAATGCATAAAGGAACAAACCAACTTTGAAAGCTTTCGCATCAAAATCATCAAGTCTTGGGCTTACTATTGTTTTGCAAGTGGTTATTGATGTCGTTAATTATACCAAAAGCCGGCCTCAGAAATCAAGAATTTTCGCTTCTCTTCGTGAAGAGATGGGTGCTGAACATAAATCATTGATATTTTTTTCTCCACCCAGATCGTTGTCACGCGGTAAAGTGGTCAAGCGCATTTTTGAATTGAGAAATGAGGCATGATGAATAAATGCAATCTTCATCAGACATACGGGGTATTGGTAACTGGATATTGAAAAAGCACTTAGTCCTAAATACGGACCTGTCGACTTATTTTACATCAAGAATGTGATCCAAAATTCGGGATATCATGAAATGATTAGTAATTTGATTGATTGAAAGTGAAAGAATAGCATTTAGGAAAGAAAAAGGTATTTTCTTGAATTCTACACCACCTTTTCATCGAAAAAATTAATTTTGACTCAAACTAATAGGTATAAGGAATAGTTTTTTCTGCTCTTTTCATTTCTGCAAACGAATTTTCGAAATTTCATCATACAAGTTGTTGTATTGATGAAGTTTCTTCAATTTTTTCAAGTCCGTACCTGGATTATTAGTTTTATTCATTCGCAATTCGGTAGCATACAGGATAATGAGTTTATGTTGTGAAAATGAATAAAATATACAATGCGAATCGTGAGTCATGAGCCATTGAAGAGATAGGAGAAATACATAAAACACTCTGTATCTCGCTTATACAGGGCGCTAGACCCATCATATGGGGGTTTTTCAGAACCCGCTAGGCGACCTCTGAATCACCCTATATAAAATTCTGGCTATAACATTAACGGAGTTACGCTGCAATTTGTCTCGATTTCTTGATTTTTTGAGAATAAGAATGTAATATTTCGTTTGATTTATTTACTACTCATTTGACGCCCTCCTCGGCTCCCTGCGGCGCCTCTTCAGGGAGTCGCGCCCCACAGTTCGAGCTGAGTGCTTGATATATTCACCGTACCACTTAGATACTCCCGAATTCTTGATCTCGATCTCGAACCATGAATATAATATGGTTATTGCTTATACAGTGTAGTGGATTAAGTGTTACAGCCCCTTCTTATCTTCTTCAGACAGTCACCCTTCTCATTTTTCAAATGAGGATGTTGTAACAAAGTGCTTTCAGCTACCTTCATTACTAAACGTATGCAACTCCTGAGGGGGCCAACCTTACCCCTCTAAAATACACTAACCTATCATTCCGCTTTGAGCCTAGGTTATCAGTAAAACAGCTGACTTACACACCCTGTATACTGAAAACCCTGTCCAGAAAGTTAACCAGACATTTCAGATATGTATTACATGTAAACTGAGTTCATAAAAGCCCTAGGACAGCCTATAACTTGAGTCTTCGATTTCTGAATCTGAGAAGTCTTTCTGAGTGTCTCCAGAATTTGATTTTCACTTCAGAACAGATTGATGATGCCTACAGGGACTTCTAAGGGAATTGAGAAGCGATGCGGAGGAAAATTACTGAAACTAACACATTTCAAGAAATCTGAGCTGACCCTGAGATCATGGAAATGTTGACCTGTAAATAACTCTTTTAGTCCTGAATATTTTTGGATAAAACTTGTTCAGCAGCCTCAGCAAAGATAGGGAATCATTTCCATATCCCTGTTTTGTATGAACGTTCCTTCGATTTCACGTGCTTTCCAGGTTTTTTGCGAGCGCACCAGCAAAATAGTGGAAGGTCACATATCACCTGAGCCTTTCGAACCAATTAGAAGCCAGTCCTTGAGATGATTTTCTGGAAGTATAAATACCCCACAGACCCAAGCCCCAAGATTCTTTTGATGCGATTCTGTTAGATATTCTTTTGATTCTAGTATATTCTTTCCGATTCTATTCATTCATACAGTTCGTGATTTTGTTTGAGTTTGATTCAGTCCGAAATTACCAGTCATACCGTTTTCGCCAGTTTAGTTTTGCCGTTTTCTTTCCGGAATCTTGTGTTTCTTTGAACTTATTTTCGTTAATCTCTTCTTCTTCTTCTTCTTTACTATTGGCTTTGCTCCTGTAAGGGCAATTTGCCAGCACATTCGGGGTGGGGTGAACTTATTTGGCTTTACACCATGTCAACCCCACGATTGGTTTTAATGAAATGTAGCTGTGGAGCAAAAATGATATAACCTCCACCGGGGTTGGTTACCCGATCTTGGTTTTAATCTTGATGATTATAAATGAATGTTAAGCTGTGTGTTATTGTTTATGGGGTTTGAGGTGTTATAGACATGAAGGGTAGGTACATACAGTTGACACAGATAAGGTGAAGACGTCACAATCGATTTAAGCTTGCTGAAAAAATAAGAAATTTTATAGGTTAATTTTATTGTATATCAGAAATATTAGTAAAATTTTAATGCGTGTTTCTGTGATTTTTCACAAAATAATTGACAAATTAAGAAGGGGTTGGAGACCCGTGACGACCATTTCATTATAAACGTCAAAGTTTGGAATGATATTAATTGGACACTCTAGGAAAATATGATCCAACGTTTCCATCAAACCACATTCACAGTTTGGTGCTTCTTTAATTTTTATTTTATGTAAATTTGAAGAGGTTAGGCAATGGCCTGTTCGCATTCTTATAATTGTTGTAATGTGTTTACGATCAATAAATTCAAATTCTGCAAACCATTTCTTTTTGGGAAAGGAAGACACTATTCTTGCGTAAAAAGTAGCTTTTGCCAAAAATTCATTGTGTTCTTCAAAAATTGTGTTTTTTATAATATTTACTATATCAGATTTGTCCCAGTAATATTTTATTGGAATATTTAAATCTGCACCTATTTTAGCCAGTTTGTCTACCTTTTCATTACCCTCTATTCGTGAGTGCTGTGAGTAGTAATTTTCAGTTAGGAGTAGTCTTTTAGTTTGTAGTGATAGATAATCAATATTTGGGTTTAAGTCGTTTTTTTTTATTTTGTCTATAGCTCCTTGAGAGTCTGAAAAGATGATAACATTAGTAAGCTTTTTTTTCAAAATAATCTTTAGAGCTTCATGTATCGCAATTATTCCTGTTGTACATATGCAAAGGTTATTTTGAAGTCTAGATGAAAAGTTGAAATTTATTTGGGAAATATGTATTCCAATTCCTACACTTGAGTTTGTTTTTGACGCATCTGTATATACAAAGATATGGGAATTTTTATAAGGGAAAGTTGCAGACAGAAAGTTTTGATTTTGAGAGTTTATGTCTTTTTTCACATCTAGTTTAATGATTTTTGTCTGGTTTATTGAATATTCGTTACTTACTTCAAAGGTGGGGTAATTGTTTGATTTATTCATTTTATATAGGGAAGTAGGTAGTTATAAGCCTGGATTAGATATGGGGACTCTTTATTTTTCCAGAAGTTAACATTTTTGGCGCAGATGTTTCTTAGTTTTTGAATGAAATAAATTAAAGGATGTCCACTAATGATAATAACTTTGCTAAGAAATTTGACAGCCAATAATTTTCTACGGTGTTCTAAATCAATTTCTGTAGCCTTTGCTAGGAGTGCATTCGTGGGTGTGGAGCGCATACATCCCAATGGCACTCTCAAACTTTGCATTTGTATTGTATCTAACTTTTTGAGGTAAATTTAACTACAAGGTTTAATGAAAATTGATGCATAGTCTAGGTGGGATTTGATAAGGCCGTTATGTACCATTAGGAGTGATTTGGGGTCCGCACCCCACCACACTATGCTAAAGGTTTTCATAAAATTTATTCCTCTATGAGTTTTTTCGATTGAAAAGTCTATGTATTCATTCCATTTTAAATTTCTGTAAAAAATGGTGCCCAAATATTTAATTTCATTCTCAGAATTTGAACTAAATTCATTTATTCTTATTGTGGGAAGTTCTATCACTCTTGGGTTTTCAGTGAAAAAAATTGGTTCACATTTTGCAGTTGAAAGTTTTAAATTATGCTCATTGAGCCAGTCTGATAATAAATTTAGCATTTGGTTAATAATTTCAGCCATTTCAAGTGGGTATTTTCCCTTTATATATATGACTGGGTCATCGGCGTAACCAATTATTTTCACTCTCGGGGGTGGTGAAGAGAAAATGTCTCTAATATATATGTTAAACAATAACGTACTTAGAGGCGATCCCTAAGGAATGCCCGAGTTAGCTGTTGATAGGCCCAAAGACTCACCGTTTCTATTTTTTGAATAGAGAATTCGTTCAGATAAAATTTTCAATATCAAATTTGTCAAATAAATTGGGGTGCCAATTTCTACCAATTTATTATATAGTTTAAAAATATCCAAATGGTCATAGGCGTCCTTAATATCGAGAAATACAGCAAGTATTGAGAGGTTTTCTCCAAAAGCTAAGTTCATCTCTGTTGTTGAAAGAACTTGTGCGTTTAGGGTACCCTGAGCTTTTCTAAAGCCCGTTTGGGCCCAGGGAAAGTATAGTTTGTTTTCTAAGAACCAGTCAATTCTATTTTCAATCATTATTTCTAGGGTTTTTAGTAAACAAGAAGACAGAACTATAGGGCGGTAACTATCTAATAATGAAGGGTCTTTATTTGGTTTTAATAAAAATATAATATTATAAGATTTACAAGATTGAGGGATGTTTCCTCCCAATAATATTTTGTTAAATATTTCAACTAGTGCCAATTGCAGTTTCAGAGGGATATTTTTAAGCATAAAGTATGGAACTTCGTCCATACCTGTTGCTGAATGTTTTTCATTCTTTAATGCCAATTTTAGTTATTCAATTGTGAACCATTTTATTTCACTCTGAGTCTGAGTTAGTGGTAGTGGAATAAAATCAACATTACCTGAAATTATCGACATGTTACTTAACAAATTCTGCCTTAAATTGTCTGGAATATCCTGTGAAAATTGTTTTGTTTTTGTTCCAGAAAAAGCTTTGACTTTATTCCAGACATAACTTCAATCAGAATTTTTATCCAATGTCCCGCAAAATTTAATGAAACCTTTTCTTTTCTTATTTTTAAGGGCTCTTTTTGTAGAAGCTTATAATTTTTTTTGCCTGAATGTAGTTGTCTAAATTTTGGTTATGTAGAGATATTGATTAATAATAATGGATACATTTTATTTCGAGGAATATCACAATATATTGATGTATATAACAGACCTCATGAGGTAACATTAACAGAAACAATCGTCAAGTACATTTTATATTACTAAGATATATTGTAATGCAGATAATCATCTATAGAGTACGGCTCGATTTTCAGAAGTAATTCATGATTTTTTTTTTATAGAGTCAGTTTTTCTATATTTCTTATGATAGCTGGTGATTTGTTATAAAATTTTATGCAGTTGTAGAGAGCACTTTTTTCAGTAGATGCAAGTTTATGTTGAGGATAGCTGTAGGCAGTATTTCTTGTGCTATAGTTGGACTGTGGTTTTAGGTATTCAAACTGAGATTTGTTTTTGAAAAGGTATAATAAACATTGTTGTATGAATATTCCATAGAAGGTTAAGATTATACTGTGTTTGAAATGTCCTCTACAAGAATCGCCCATTTTCAATCTCCAAAGAGTCCTTAGAGACCTTTTTTGAACTGTAAAAACTGTGTTTGCATCCCTACTATTTCCATAGAAAGCTATACCATAACGTATGACAGATTAATAAGGAACATTCGTCGTCCCACCAGGGGTTATTTATTTTAGAGTTATTATTGTTGATTATTTCAAGTGGTGTTGTTTCTGACGCTGATTTCTCTAGTATTTGTGTAAATTTGATGTGGTCTATTTCATTTTTGGAAAATCCTACTGCATTTGCAACTGAAAGGTCATAGAACCGATTCCAGTCGGCCTTGTTGAAATTTTTTACTTTGTATAGTTATCTATTTGTATCTTATTTTTGGAATTTATTTCAAGAAGTGTAGGAAAATGGTCACTGTAGATTTTGGAGCTAATGCAAGGTGAATAAGGGTAATATCAAGGGGATTTTGAGTATTGTTATGAAAGCTAGTGGACGTGCCTTCACTAACTAACACGTATTCATTTTCGTCCAAAAATTCTATCAAGATTTTAGCGTTATGATTTGTACTTGCGCTGTTCCATGAGCGATGCAGCGCATTTAGATCACCCATAAGCACGCTAGAGCCTTGTAGGTTACCGAAAATTGAATCCATATTATTTTTTTCGAGTTTGAATTGAAGAGGGGAATAAACATTGATTATATTAATATTTCCTATTTTAATAATGATAAACTGAAGGTGGTTATCTACCATAGAGGCCTGATTATTTATTATTGTAACTTTCATGTTATTTTTTACACAGGTGACTATGCCACCGAATCCATCTGTACGGTCTTGTCTAATTATTTTATATGAATTAAGTATAAAGGCTTGGTTTGCTTTAAGCCAGGTTTCGTTCAATAGGATTACATTTGGGTTATTTTCTTTCATTAAATTGATTAGGTCCCCTTTATTTGAAGAAACACTTCTAATATTCCATTGAAGGATTTTAAATTTTTTTATAGTTTTTTGTTGGGAATTATTGAATGTGCTGAATTGGTGAAGGTTCTAAATCCATTTGAGGACCTGAACCATAATTTTGGTCACTAATAGCTTGAATGTTTTCAATTAATTGATTGACTGTATTCAAGAGTATGTTTTTAAGTAAGGAATCTAAAGTTTGAAAAGCGTTGTAATAGGCACTATCTGGGATTGTGAAGTTAAGCGAGGCTAATTTGTTTTCTAAATTAGAGTGATTTGAAGATTGAGGGTAAGTTATTGGTTGTGGTTTATTATTTTGTAGGTTGGGTATACGAGAATTGGGAAATAATAGAGCTTCACTGTGAGCTACTCTGTCATATCCTATTTGAGTTTTTATTTTATTCCGTGTCCGGGATGGGGTAAGTACTTGGCTAAATTTAGGGTTGGGTCCTTCTTTAAAATTTACACTTCTCCTTTGAGATGGGAGGATAGCATTTGTATCTTTTCCGCCATTAGGGTGTTGTGGAAGTTCTGGAAATTCCTGTTGATGAGATATGTACTCACTTGGTGCGTATGATTTGGGGCATAGTTCAGAAGTTTCAAAAAAGATTATATTTTCATATGCTACGAGTCTTTTAATGTCCCTTTGGCGATTAAATTCAGGGCAAATTTTTGATGTCGATCTATGTTCGGTACTTTTGCAATGTAAGCATTTTGTGTGACAGGAATAAGAGATTGTTTGATTTTCGTTAATTGTAGAGTGAGTGTCCTCTTCCCCACAATTGAATCATTTTTTTTTATTCCCACAACATTGTGTTACTGGAGCTACATAGGGTAGATTTTTTTTTTTAGTTTATAAATGGCAACGTTTTTAGGTAAAATTATTCCTTCGAATGTAATTAAGATGGTGGTGGTTGGATCATATTTTACTAGAGTTTCATCTTCATTATCATTAGCAAGGATTTTACGGTTTGGTCTAACAATGTCTACTATTTCAAATGGAGAGTCAATATATTTCATTAAATTTTTCAATAAAATGTTATTATGTATCTGCCTTACAATTCCGTCACATGTCACAAAATTATATGGTATATAAATTGAATATCCCTTGTCTTTGAGAATTGTATTATCAGTAAATTGATGAGCTGATTTATAGTCACTAAATTCGATTGATAATCTATTGAGACCTTTATTATTAATATTCTTTATATTGTCTAGCTTTAAGTCAAAAATTTCTTTGGCTATTTTTAGGTCATTGAATTCACTTATATTGTTGCCGGATTTTTCTGTTGATTCTATAAAAACTACAAAAGGTCCCTTATCTGATGGGCTAAATTGTTTGGGAATTTTTTCGTTATTTTTAATATTTTTATTTAAAAGATTTTCGTTCAAGGTCGATGACATTCCAGTGTTATCATTTTTATTCGAATCTTTGTTATTGGATTTAAACCGTTTTGTAGTATTTTCATTTAGAATTCCATTTTACGACGACTCTGATGATGACCCAGCAAACATGAATGAGCGGTAAACAGACGGGCCGTTGCCGTTAACAGCGGAAAATCATCGGCAGCGGCATACTGACATCGGCAAAATGTTAAAATGACATCAGTCCTGCCGCTTTTGTTGTGATACATCAACATTTCTTAGAAAATGGACACTGAGAAAACAATATAATAAATACAGCTGTTTCACAGCTACTTAAATGGCTGAACACCCAACCCAACTTGTCAAATATCCATCTCAATGCTAGAACATTGTTGAAAACCTTATCTGAAAACTACTTGAGACAAATGGGCGATGGAAGCTTTTATTATTTTGGTAATACCAATATGAATGTACTACTTTTAATCTAGATTTCAATATAAATGGCCTTTCAATACATAAAAGCACTGAGATATCTTTTTTGAGCTACTGGCCAGTAGAGTTCAATCGGAAACCAAGAACAAGAACTTTCTATCACTTTGAATACTTTCGAATATGTTTCAGATATCTTGATTTCACAAATATTTCAAATATGGTGTAATATTTTGTAAGAGAAGTTTTTCCCTCAATATTCCATTGTTTGTTTTTTTTTCAGAATTGCTCACAGAAATTCTGAGGCAATTGAAGATAATTAAAGAGGATTCCAGTTATCTGATTGAATTGTACATATATTGATGATACTAAGAAACAAGTATCTTCTGGGAAGGCAGCCAAAATTTATAGTTTTGAAGAGTTATCCATATTGAATGATGATTTGTCAAATAGAACCAAATTTGCTGAATGGGTATGTTGTCTCAAATTATAATATTATTATTTTTTGGAATACTAATTAGTTGAAATTAATTTCAGTGTTGTAAGCTGCAATATATTGGGAGGAAAATAAATATGAACTTTTATAACAAATGACTTGGCAAGGAAATCAAACTGGACAGGAAGGAATGAGAAGACAGGTTTTAAAGATTTAAAAAATGTGATTCAATTATCACATGGTAAGTTTCTTTCAGGCTTAGTATTTCTTTATATGTATATAATATTTTTACCTTGAAAATGTTTCCAATAATTTGAACCTTACAGCCGTTATTATTTTCACATTTCATATTTATTTTTACTTTTTCTGTGTAGCTGCTGCCCAAAGGATATATATTTTTTGTTTATTTTCTAATATGTTATTTTCTCATTATATTATTTTATATTTTACTCGTTGTATTTTATTGAGATACCTAAAACCTCTGGTTGAACTAGGGTGTAAAGCCATCATCCCACCTCAATCTGTAAGATGCAATACCAATGCATCGGAACTTCAAATGCCCGCTAAAGTGCCGCTATCTAGACAGGGCGGCTGATAGTCTGGTGGCCTACTAGCGGCCGCAGGGACGCGGGCTAGCCGGGCTGACGGCGTATCACGATTAAGGGCCGCTGATGTCGGCATCGGCAGTTTTTAAAGTACCTCAAGCGGCCCGTATTTACTATATTTGCTGGAGAGTCTGCTAGCCAATCTAGTTTTTTACTTTTTTTTCGGTGAATGACCCCCTCTGGGGTCCTCGCCATCCTCCATATTTTGTTTTTTTCAACAAAATATAGAGGAAAGCGTAAACATCTCGATAAAAATAAAAATATCAATGAATTTATTTTTAAACAATCCAATAAATCGACTTACCACAGGATAGTTTGTACACAACAATAAAATAGTTACAAAATTCTAGGAATGTTAGTATGTTTTGCGCGGGGAAAAAATACAGCCGTTTTAGATATAAGAATACAGGTATGCTACTAACTTTTTTCATTTTCGTTCGTCTTCGCGCATGACGTCACGCGGGGAGCAAAACAATGGTTTAGCAGGTATCATGCCGTTTCGATTCACGTTCTCCACAGCTCTGGGGCGCTATTCTTGACATCGTTCGCAACTGCGCGTATACGCTTTTTGCGAATGGCCTATTTGCGAAAACTTACACGATATCGTATTCTCGACCACCGTTCGCAAAGGCATACGAACGACATCGTTCGTATGTACGAATTAGTTTGGCAACATCGCTATTTAGCCACTAAACTACATCAAAATATGAAATGTGAAGTTAACTTCGACGCCATTTTTGATATTTGTTGATATACCAAATTAATAATTATTTATTATCAATCCAAAAATTTAAGTATGGATTCAGTGAAGAATACCCGAAGAAGAAATACCTCTATGGAACAAAAAAGAATCATGTTAGAGTTCATGAAAAAAAATCCTAAGTTGTCGTCAGGGAAATTCACGATTTTACGCAGCTAGTTGCCAGAAATTTGTGGCAAGAACTATCGAATTTTGAATGGCTGTGGTGGCGGTACATACAAGGATTGGAAATATTGGAGAAAGGTGAAATACATCAAAAAGTCGATTTAGTGTTGAGCTTATTTTACATTTATTTCAGACATGGCATGATATTCAATCACAGAGGAAAACAAAATCTTGTGTTAACAAAGTTTACTAAAGAGGAACAGGTGGTGGACCCCATAAAGAGAATTGCACTACTGAACTTGAGAATGAGGTACTAGATACTATAAATTTTGTGACTCTTAAAGGGAATCCAAATGTTGAGGAATCATTCTCAGAGTTCTTGTTCGATAATCCTCAAGAGACCCCTGATGCTGGGTACATAATGGGAAAAATATCAACCCAAACAGCAAATCCATTCATTCACCAATATGTGAATTGAATTAACCAAAAAATCCCATAAAGAGATTTCCAGGAGCACCAAAGAAAAAGTTGATTTATGCTTCAGAGGCTGCAGAAAGTTATAGAGTGAATTAAAAAAAATTATATAAAATCATCATATTATATAAAGAAAATTGAGATGTTGGAAAGATTGTCTATAGCAAAAGAGAAATCTGCAGATGCCAAAGAGCGAATGGCAGATGCCAAAGAAAGAATGGCAGATGCACTAGTAGTAATCTCAGATACTTTGAAAGAATTCATTGAAACAATTCAATAAGTTACTATCTTTTAGTTTTTTTTTTTTCAACTAATATGTGATATTTTGTATTGGATGATTAATTTAGATTTATTTATTTTTCTCATATATGGTGATTTTCGTGTATTTCTAATTTTTTCAGAGTGTTATTCTTATTTTAGTTCTTTTGTTATTCGTTTTCATGTTATTTTTTGAATTTGCAATAAAAATATTTCAGAACAGATGTTATTATTATTGCAAATATTTTTGCTGTTTAATAAAGTATACACAAATTCAGAATTATATAAAACATAATTAATAAATAAATTTAATGAACAGAATATACATTCTATGAATATATCAAATGAAAAGCAATAAATATACAAAGTGTCTTAAAATATTTTCTACATTGCCATTCACCAGAAACTTCTAAATTTCCAAAAGGGCTATATACTGTACACCTTCTTTGGTTTTTCGTATACTTTACTATACTCGTATACTCTACTATACTATAGTAGAAATCGTGCCAATCGTGGTAGATAATGACTCGAAAACATATACATTGTGACATAACCTTGCGAAAAGAAACAAATCGGTGTTCTAAGACGTCCTAAAACCAGTCGCAAGTAAGTTACGGACGCCCAACACCACTCGTTGTAAAATGCGTACGTTCACAAAATCGCGAATAGTCAAGAATAACCAAAGTCAAATATCATTCGCAAATCCATGACATGCGAACGATCCTCATAGATGCGAATGGTCAAGAATAGCGCCCCTGTTCGTTAATCTCATGTGTTTTCATTTTCATTGTTCTAACCTAGTATCTGAACTTGCCTGACCCGCGTGAAGTGAGCGCACCAGCCGACAGCCGAATGCCTCTAGTTGCCGTAGCCCGTGTAATTATTTTCCATTGACTAACGTTTGTACCAGAGATAAGTTACAATTAGATTTGCACGTCTTATGGAAAGTTTGGAAATATGGTCACGTGATTGATTTTCGTTTCAACGTGATATCATAGATGTCGCATAATGCATGAATTTCTATTTCAGGTAATGTGAAGTTAGCAGTTAGCAGCTAATTTTATGAACATATATGATTTATTTTAGTGATTGGGAAAATAGTACTCAATAGTGAGGTCATGAAGTTTTCATATTTAGCTGGCTGTTTCAGGCATGAGGCTATTGTAATATAGTAAAAAAATGTTTATATAATTTCATTCGTTATATTATTTATTGACTAGTTTCATAAAATGAAGAAGGTTCGATGTGGGAGATAATACAAGGTTACCAGTGAGGACTCTACGAATTCTGATGAAAGTCGCGAACTGAAAGTTTTGATAAATTATGTTTGAAATTATTGTGACCCTGGAATATAAGAATTGAAGATTCTGGAGAATGAGTACGACAAAGGTTATTTCTCTTATGAAGGGGTTCCCACTTATTCCCACTCAGTCATGAGAAGATAAATGGAACAAATAATTGAATCTGAGATTTCTGTCCAATAAAATTTCGAAATGTTCGCATCGTCGCAATAAAGGTTAACTTTTTGATATATTGTTTGTGCAGACATTATAAACAAATTCCCAAAGCAACGAATCGATGTATTTTGTACGGGGGTTGCAAATCGCGAAAACAGCCCCTCATTGCTGGTTTTTGGGCGTTTACGCGAAAACTATGTACTATACGAAAAAAAAAAAATAACGAACAAAAGTTGTAGAGATTTCTTTCCTGCGTACTTCGAAATCAAGTTCGTTCGATATGGATGCACGAGTCATTTTCTGCGGGCCCGAAAAGACGCGTGTGTAGGGAAAGTGCGAGGACACGAGGAGTGGGACAAGGCGCGGCACCGTCTCACCCTTTGTCGTCGAGCCGACTGACCGACAAAGTGGACTTTTTTTTCGATTTCTTAGAAATAGTAATTTTTTACGAGTTTGGAGCGCGCCTTCTTCCTTCACACCCTTCGTCGGATACATAAAAATTTTTGACTCGAAAACTGAAAATACAATTTTCTCAGGAACAACCATTTCAGAGATTACATTATGAATTTGTAAGGGAAGGCATGAAATAGTTCTACAATATAAAGAAATAATATACATTCGAAAATTTTAGAAAGTTTTTGCTTATTGAAATCTCTGGAATTAATGCTTATCCAAAAAAATACATTGTATACAAAACGAGACCTTCATACCTACTTGGTTTGTTTAGTATATTTTGGTTTGTTTCACTCCTTGATCAGCTATGGGACGGTTTTATGGGGTGACTCAGTTAACACCATCCAGATTTTTAGGCTCCAGAAGCGAGCAATAAGACTGGTAGCGGGTGTCGGGTATAGGGAGCATTGTCAACCAGTGTTCAAAAGACTGGGTATTCAACCTCTTCCCTGTATTTACATTATGCAGAATCTGACTGAGATTCATTCTAGAAGGCAGAAGACTCTTAGAGTTTCTAGCCTCCATCATCACAATACAAGGTCTGCTGGTGCGAATGATTTGGTTGTGCCTCGATACAGGTTGATCAAGTCGGAGAGGATTTCATTGAATTTCAGATTGTACAATAAACTTCCTTCCCAGGTTAGATCTCTCAGTGAACTTTGTTTCAGGAAATATGTGAAGAGAGTCCTTCTTGAACATTGCTTCTATACCGTTAATGAGTATAATTGAACACCAATGCTATGATCTTTCATCTTTGTGTTATTTTATGACATTTTTGTTTTTTTGTTCGTCACTATTTTTATTCAATTTTGTCTATTTTACTGTGACTACTGTGATACTTCAAATCGTTCGATATTATTTCTGTCGTTTGTATCATACTTGAATTTGTAATCCTGACTTGCTATAAACCATATTATGTATGTGTAACAAAGTCAAATGAACCTACCTACCTACCTACCAAATGGATTCACACAATTATCATGGATAACGGTTTTCAGGCAGCATTTATGGTCCATCAATTTTCGTAAAATTATTTTTCGTTTTAGTTTAACGTCGTATTTTATGAAAAAAAAGACATGGAACTGGATGCAGAATTCAACGCTGACTTCGATGGTGATAGAATATACAGGGTGTTCCATTGAAAAATATACTGCTTTTGCTATTACGGAAAAATGCAATACCCTGTCCATCTGGAACTATTTTCAAAACTTAACCTTTTTGGTGCCGTGTAACTTTTATTCAAAACTTTTTTTCAAATGAATCATCCTTATCGATATATATATATCGATATATCGAACAAATGCGCACTGTTGGGACACTCGGTATAAGTTATGACATATTTCAATCCACAAAGATTATTGAAATTGTGAACAAAACAATCCAAAAGCATTTTATGATAATTACGGAGAATCATCATATATTATATAAACATGATTAATTATGTAGAATAATCATCGTAGTTGTATCAAAAAGTTGATCAAGTTATTATGTTTAGATTCAATAGTAGAAAATCAAGAAATTTAATTGAGATGAATGAATTAGAAGGAAGGGAAGGCGAAGAAGTTTTTTTTTCATTCCCAGTCAATCAGTTTTGGTTGCAGGGAAGTTGTAGGGAGTTACCATCGTGGAAATGCGACTTCACAATATTGATATAAAAAACTGCAACTGGGGAGTGCCTAATGTCCGCAACATTGTATATCACTGGTAATTACCTAATACATCACAATGTGGATGTGTGGAAGGTACCATGAACAGCAACATTGCGACTTCGCATTTTAGCACTTATTGGAAAGATTATTGAACCAAATGAGCTTTCAAATTACGTCTTCCGTTGAAGTTATATTCATATGTAATTTGGTAATTACCATCGTGGCCATGAATTTGCTCTCTATAAGCGTCTTCTAATTTAATTAAAATAATGTTAATTTTGCAACACCCATGGAATTAGTACCTGGAAAGCAGACTAAATATACCTCAGCTGCCTTATAGTTCAACCATTTTATAATGCCTATGAAATGTGCATAGGTTAAGTCTATGAGATTTATATACAGGGTGGTACACCAGTAGGTATAATCAGAACCAGCAATAAAACACATCATATGCCTGCTCTTCATATTGAATCTATTTTTCATTCTTAAGAGGAAATAATTAAACGACTATTAAAAAATACTGATCTGTATATTTTGAATATAACACAGGGTGAGTCAAGCTGTACGCATTTCTAGCCAGGCATATGGCTGAACAGAAGCATCAGATATATATTAGTCCAATGCATTCAGCTTGACTCACCCAAAATACTTTATAAAAACTTCAACTCACATTGTAATATCACAGAATATAAAAATAAAAACATTAATTTTGAGACATAATGAAATACTAAATGGTATTATTCACAAAACAAAAATAGTATGCTGTACAGACAAAATAAAATCAAAGGAA
The DNA here is from genome assembly GCA_037013635.1 of Plagiodera versicolora. Classification (NCBI taxonomy): domain Eukaryota; kingdom Metazoa; phylum Arthropoda; class Insecta; order Coleoptera; family Chrysomelidae; genus Plagiodera; species Plagiodera versicolora. The sequence goes on from CM072981.1 coordinate 1,368,587, forward strand.
ACAACAAAAACATTGATTGTTACCATATATCAGATTATTATACTATGATGATCCAAATAATGGATTGCCACTGTCAACTGAAAATAATATTAATAGAAATTATCTTGTTTTTTTTTATAGTTCAATACTGTTCTGAACACGTAAGGTACACTTATGTTGAAACCGTATGTTATATTTCTAATCAAATTATTGAAAAATTCTAAATTCAGCTTTAATTGTAGAGAAAGATGTTTCTGAGTATTGAAAACAGTGTATACATGTTTGACATTATAAAATATCATTCAATATTCTGATACCAAATTCCGATAATGATACGACAAAACGGTTGAGGAGTCCATCTTGTTAAAAAGCATTGCTTTTCAATGGGCATCACCTTTCCAATTGCACATTTATGAGCATCATTTTGCCATTGGAAATGTATACTTACATGCACCTAGAGCTGTCTTATATTCTTCTTAACAAAAATTATTTCAAAATACTGCACACAAAACCAATAATTCAACCAATCATCAAATACGTACCACACACAGATCATAATTAGTTATTTATGCAACATGTGCATAAAGTAGTACTTTTTTTCACGAATGGGAAGTTTGACGCGCGAGCCGTAGGCGAGTGCGGCAATCCCATGAGTGAAAAAAAGACACTTTATGCATGAGTTTCATACAATATTTTTTCTACGACTGTCAGCAATTAGAAAAAGAATAAATATAAATTGATATATATTTACGCAATTAGAAAGAGAATAAATATAAATTCTACATTTTATTTTATAACAATGAAAATAAGAAAGAACAAATTAATAATTAACAAAACAAGAAGCAACTTATAAACTTTCTTTCGTAATAGTAATGTTAAAAGTGCAGTTGTTGGGATTATTAATATTAAATTTTGATCCAAACAAGTTATTTTTTGACTCATTTAGATGTACTGATTCATGTGCACTATTGTTCACGTTTGCAATATTTAAGTTGTTTTCACACTCATTTATATTTGAGGTCGATGGTTGGTTGAAAATATCGGTGTTAGTTCCATGTCCACATAGAATCCTTGTTGCACAATCCATTTTAGTGTTAAAAGAATTGTCCACGTACCCTTCGGCAACAGTAGTGGACTTCCATCCGCCATGTTGTTTTAATTTCAGTATATCCCCGCCGGAATCAACCAGAAGCGAAGCCGAAGTGCGTCTAAAGGTGTGACCTGTATATGCATCTGGTTGGGGTAAATTAAGATATTTGGCAATTATTGAAGGAATTTTTGAAAATGTGTTTATGCCTACTACTTGTTTAGTACATTTTCCGTTTCTATATGATAGAAAGAAATGTTTATTATCTGCATTTTTTGGTCTAAGTTTAGCATATTTTCTATAAATATTCAACAAATTCGAGTTAGCAATTCCTGTATCTCCAATGACAGTGAAGCGGCGTTGTGTATGCGTTTTTGAATCTGGAATTCTTGCTAGTAGAACTTCCCCCTTGTCTTCAATGTTATCAACGAGTGTTTTATATAACTCATCTCTTCGACAAGCCCCAGCAATTCCTAATATTAATGTAACCTAAAAATGTACAACCCATTAAATAACGCAAAAAGAAAATAACTACAATTTTACCTTAAACATTAGATACTGGTCATCCGGTGCTCCCAGTAAAAACTTATTTATTTCTTCTCTTGTGAATGTTTGAGATTTTTTTGGTTTGTACCCCACTGACTTCCGCTTAAGGTAGGCTATTAGCTTTGAAAATTTGCTTATATCCACATTATTATTAATCATTAATGTTGCTTTCAACTTTGAATAAGTGGACCATAACGTTGAAGATTTAAATTTTTTCGATTTTTCCTCAAAATATGCTAATAATACCCTTTCTGTAAAACTGTGAACTGAATTTTGAATGCGCCATTCCATAAACGTGTTGTACTCCTTTTGATAAATTTCCTTTGATTTCTCAGGCATCAAGTTTTGCGTTGCCACATTTGCCTTTTCGATAATATCTTCGGGTGTGCATATTTCGTGTTCAGAATCTTCGTCAATTTCCATATTTAAATAAATTTCAGAGTTAATTTACAAACCTTGTGTACACACGTACTTAAACGTCAAAACACAAATCTAATTAAATTTGACGTTTCTAAAACGAAGATCGCGAGACAACTACAATTTGTTTTCAGCGCACTCTTATGATTCGGTGCATGTAGTTGCATCACGCCAGAGTGAAATAATGACCCGCTACGACACTTTTTTTCACGATTTTTACCTTTTTTTCACTATTACCATAAACAAGCGTTTTGCGCACAGAAAATAGTGAAATATGGTACAGTTTTTTTAACAGTCGTAGAAAAAATATATTATTTGCACCTTTCCTTTGTTCCTTGACTTTTGTTCGTGTGCACGTGTTGTTGCTATGCCCTGCGCAAGCGGCAATCCTATGTTCGAAATATATGAACAGAGATAAGTCGCAAAGTAATAGCAATGTGCACTTCATCTGAATCTCTCGATTAAATGTTCCACTCAATCATTAAGAAAGTTAACATGGGGACTTCGCAACGATAACAATATGTGGATGTTGATATCCACAAAGCGAAGTCCCATGTAAAACCCAGAGAGGTTTCCAAGATGATCTTCAATGTGATATTATTTGGTATTCCCTGCGACTTACTGTTACTTTTTTGGTTGACAGTGGTGTCCTTTTCACAATCGAGCGGTTCATCAGATTTCACAAATTTGAGAACGGTCGCATCGCTTTTCTGTTCAATGCTTTCACTCTATTTTACCTGTATGCTTGATTTTGCTTTTCTATGTACAAACATATTGAGATATTTGAGGTTAACCCGTCAAGTCCAGTCTTCACACCCCTTTGTGGTTAATTTGGTGACCTGCAGAACATCTCTTTTCAAACACTCGTTCATCCAACGAACACATTGCCTAGGGAGGTGTTCCCCGAGGCATATGACCTTCAGAAATTTGAAAAGAACACCAATTCCTACCTCCTTTCCCTTGCTTCTCACGATGTTCTCTGAACATTACAGGATGTCTGCTTTCGTGAGAAGTTTTATATATATATATACAGGGTGGGGCACCACATACGACACGGTCTCTGTAAACCAAACCATTGAATATTTCGGAAATTTCTCCTCTTCATCGTTTGTATATTCATTGAGGCTGCAAGAGGAAATTATTTTGAAGTATACAGGGTGGCTCAAAAAAGTGTGACATATCAAAGTTGTGTTTTTTTAAATGAAACACCCGGTATTTTGTTGCAGTTTTGAATAGTTCAGGGAAAAATAATACGATTTCATTAAAGGTATCATGTACCTAACTATAACCGTTTTCGAGTTATTGTTTTCTTATTGAAAATGCAGGGTTCAATTGGAGACTGAATAACATTGAAATGTATGGAAACCATCCCTTCCAATTCTGACCAAGCATTATAGAGGTTTCAGGCTATTGATTCCGATAGAACCCGTTTCCCAATATTATACAGGACGTTCAAAATTCGTTGTCACTTTTTAATAATTTCAAATGCAAATAACTTTGTTATTTTAAATGGAACACTCAGTATTTTTTCGATCTGAACAATACAAAATTTGATTATCTTTCATTTTATATCAGGGTTCCCTATACCTAGCTTGAATAGTTTTCAAGATATTGGCATTTCCAAATAGTAGTTATAATTTCAATGCATTCTTTGAATCGAGAGATCTGTGAAACATAATTTATTTGATTTGCTCACAGAATTTTCATTGACACTTCATCGAACATGTTACAGTTTACTGGAATGAAGTTTTTATTCAGATCCAAATTCCGAACGTAGTTCATAAAACATACAATAATTATTTCTATTATCCAACTGAAACTACAATAAAACATGAAACACACATATATTCAATTCACTAGGTGCTCGAAATGATGACCATCCTGTTGAATACAAAGAGCTACTCTTTCTATGAAAGACTGCTTAACTTTTAATAACATTTGAGGGGTCACACTTAGAAAAGCAGCCCTTATTCTCTCCTTCATATTTTCCATTGTGGTTGGAGGAGTGTCGTAAATCTCATTTTTCAAATATCCCCATAAAAAAAAAATCGAGGCAAGTCAAATCTGGCGATCTTGCTGGCCAATTTTGTGGTCCTCCCCTACCAATCCACCTATGCGGAAAGCACGTATTCAAAAACTGTCGGACAGTGAATTTGAAATGTGCCGGAGCTCCATCCAATTGTAACCACATTCGTTGTCTGATATTCAGCGGAACATTTTCCAGAAGCTCTGGCAGATCATCTCGTAGAAAATTTAAAAATTTTTGACCATTTAAGTTTCCATCAAAAAAGTAAGGTCCTATAACTCGTGTACCAATAATTCCCCCCCACACATTAACCGACCATCTATTCTGATGATCCAGAGTGCGGAAAAAATGGGGATTCACATCACTATAATAATGAAAGTTGTGTCTGTTCACCAAGCCATTGTTATAAAAAGTAGATTCATCTGAAAATAAAATGGTATCCAAAAAATGTTCATCTTCACTAAACTTTTCCAGAACCCATAAACAAAACTCGATTCGTCGATGGAAGTCTATTTCATTCAATTCTTGGTGCATCTGAATATGGTACGGGTAAAATTTGTATTTTTTTATTACTCTGGAAATGGTCCGTCTGCTTATTCCTGTATTTTTCTCGATCTTACGTTGGCTCGTATGAGGGTTTTCTATGACTGTTCCCATAATAAGAAATTCATTTTCATCATTTCCAATGATAGCTTTGGATCTATTTGTCTTTTTATAAGCTACATTTCCAGTCCTACGAAATGTATGTAGCAATCGTTCAAAAACCAGCTTGTTTGGATGATTCCGGTCTGGATATTTTTGGGCATACACCCTCGACGCCAAAAGACAATTCTCTGAACACTCACCAATCGCTAAAATCATATCTATCCGCTCTTGAATGGAATAAGTTTTCATTTTCGACGGTTTTGAGACAGTGAATATTTTGAATAACGTGAAACACAATAACTGTCAATGAGAATTCTGTGAGCAAATCAAATAAATGATGTTTCACAGCTCTCTCGATTCAAAGAATGCATTGAAATGATAACTACTATTTGAAAATGCCAATATCTTGGAAACTATTCAAGCTAGGTATAGGGAACCCTGATATAAAATGAAAGATAATCGAATTTTGTATTGTTCAGAATGAAAAAATACAGGGTGTTCCATTCAAAATAACGAAGTTATCTCCGTTTTAAATTATAAGAAAGTGACAATGATTTTTGAACGTCCTGTATGATATTGAGGAACGGGTTCTGTTGGAATCGATAGTCCAAAACCTCTTTGATGCTTGGTCAAAATTGGAAGGAATGGTTTTCAATCATTTCGATGTTATTCAGTCTCCAATTGTACCCTGCATTTTCAAAAAGAAAACAATAACTCGAAAACGGTTATAGTTAGGTACATGGTACCTCATATGAAATCATATTATTTTGCCCTGAACTATCCGAAACTGCAACGAAATACCGGGTGTTCCATTTAAAAAAACCCAACTTTGATATGTCACACTTTTATGAGCCACCCTGTATGCTCCAAAATAATTTCCTTTTGCAGCCTCAATGAATATACAGATGATGAGGAAAAGAAATTTCCGAAATATTCAATGGTTTGGTTTACAGAGACCGTGTCGTATGTGGTGCCCCACCCTGTATATATAAAAAAAATTGCATCCGGTTCAGGTGAAACAAATTCGCGTTGAATTCATTTCCTGCTAAGTTGACTGCTAGTTCACATTGTAAAGTCCCGCTCGTGAAATCAGCTGAAAAGTGTAATTTTATTCCTGGGCTTAAGCACGTAGTATAGATAGGAAGAGTCCGAACGTGATGTTAAATAAATGGTAGCATTTTGGGGGACAGAATGTTTTGCCGGTAGAGCGCGCCACGTTTGAGAAGTACTCGTTTAAATCCTTATGCGGGTAATCTTGTTGACACTGACAGCTCGGAAAATATTATTTCAAAAAATGTGAAATGAAATTTAAGTTTCAGAAAATTTTTCGCGAGCCAGCGCGTATTCACGTGTGATAATAATAATAACATCGGTACGTCCTGAACATTTGCGCAGCTAGTGGCAGAAAAGAGAACAATGATCTGGGTTCAATATTGTATACCACGAATACTGCAGAAAAGCCTATACCGTTCGGACTCCTTATATCTTTACTTCGTGGGCTCAAGGTACAGATAAAACCAACTTACAGATGCGCAGCTTCGAACACCGCCTTTGATGTTCGAGGGTCCGATTTTCGTGACCTTGATACTCTTTAGAACCACACTGAGAAAAGTGTATTGTTCTTTTACTACAATCTACATCGAGAAAACACGCTTGCACTTTTCTCCCAATGAAATCGAAAAGGAAGTTCTGACAAATTCAGGTAGATTAATTCAGATTTGGGAATATTAGAATGTGAAAACATGAAATTTGAGAGAAAATCGATGATTAGTTGTGATATTTTCGTGATATACATTGAATTGACTGAAATATATTTATGATGAACAATTTCAAATATTCCAGTGACTTTTTGCATCATATATTGCAGTGTTTTCTGTCATTTATATAAATAATTATAGAAACATAGAAACCGAAATATTAATGAAAGAATGAATTCAACACTTTGTTACTGAACATATATATACAGGGTGGGGCACCACATACGACACGGTCTCTGTAAACCAAACCATTGAATATTTCGGAACTTTCTTTTTTTCATCATTTGTATATTCATTGAGGCTGCAAGAAAAAATTATTCTGGAGTATACAGGGTGGCCCATAAAAGTGTGACATATCAAAGTTGGGTTTTTTTAAATGGAACACCCGGTATTTTGTTGCAGTTTTTGATAGTTCAGGGGAAAATAATACGATTTCATTGAAGCTATCATGTACCTAACTATAACCGTTTTCGAGTTATTGTTTTGTTTTTGAAAATGTAGGGTTCAATTGGAGACTGAATAACATCGAAATGTATGGAAACCCTTCCTTTCAATTCTGACCAAGCATTAAAGAGGTTTCAGGCTATTGATTCCGATAGAACCCGTCTTCCAATATTATACAGGACGTTCAAAATTCATTGTTACTTTTTTATAATTTCAAACGCGGATAACTTTGTTATTTTAAATAGAACACCCTGTATTTTTTCGATCTAAACAATACAGAATTTGATTATTCTTCATTTTATTTCAAGGTTCCCTATATCTAGCTCGAATAGTTTTCAAGATATTGGCATTTTCAAAAAGTATTTGTCATTTCATTGCATTATTTGAATTGAGAGAGCTGTGAAACGACATTTATTTGATTTGGAGATATTATTTTCATTGACAGTTATTATACTTTGCTTGATCGAACATTTTACTGTTATTAAGATCCACATTCATTTCAAATTCACTGTCCGACAGTTTTTGATTATGTGCTTTCCGCAAAGGTGGATTGGTAGGGAAGGACCACGAAATTGGCCAGCGAGTTCGCCAGATTTGACTTGTCTTGATTTTTTCATTGAAATATTCGAAAAATGGGATTGACGACACTCCTCCAACCACATTGGAAAATATGAAGGAGAGAATAAGGGTGTCGCCTAAAATGTTAATTAAATATTAGGCCGTTTTCCATAGAAAGAGTAGCTCTTTGTAGTCATAATTTCGAGCACCTAGTTTGAATCGAATACATTTTTATTTCATGTTTTATTGAAGTTTTTAGTTGAAAATTGTCTGTTAAATGAACTACTGTCGGAGTATGGATCTGAATGAAAACTTCATTTCAGTGAACAGTAAAAGTTCGATGAAGTGAAGTATAATATTTATCAATGAGAATTCTGTTACCAAATCGAATGAATGTCGTTTCACAGCTCTCCCGATTCAGAGAATGCATTGAAATTATAACTACTATATGAAAATGCCAATATCTTGAAAACTATTCAAGCTAGGTATAGGGAACCCTAATATAAAATGAAAAATAATCAAATTTTGTATTGTTCAGATCGAAAAAATTCAGGGTGTTCTATTTGAAATAACAAAGTTATCTGCGTTTGAAATTATAAAAAAGTGACAATGAATTTTTAACGTCCTGTATGATATTGGGAAACGGGTTCTATCGGAATCAATAGCCTAAAACCTCTTCAATGCTTGGTCAGAATTGGAAGGAAGGGTTTCCATACATTTCGATTTTATTCAGTCTCCAATTGAACCCTGCATTTTCAAAAACAAAATAATAACTCGAAAACGGTTATAGTTAGGTACATGATAGCTCTTATGAAATCGTATTATTTTCCCCTGAACTATCAAAAACTGCAACAAAATACCGGGTGTTCCATTTAAAAAAACCCAACTTCGATATGTCACACTTTTATGAGCCACCCTGTATACTCCAAAATAATTTCCTTTAGCAGCCTCAATGAATATATAAATGATGAAAAGAAGAAATTTCTGAAATATTCAATGGTTTGGTTTACAGAGACCGTGTCGTATGTGGTGCCCCACTTTGTATATATATGTAGAATGTGATATCTTCTGGATACATTAACATAGTCTATTTATTTAAGCATGAGAGTTGTGAAAAATTGATAGTGTGTGGTGTTAAATAATACACAATAAAAGTGATAAATCCATTTATTCAAATAAATAATTAAAATTGACCAATTTTTCATAGGATTATGAGATGATTCTATCAATTCTATCTCTATCTCATGGCCTTAATCTTTTTTCGCAGTTCGAGCTTGCGTGAAGTTCCATAACCCAGTTAACACAAACATCTATGGGATGTCGCATTCAAATCAGTCCATGTATCATAGCGAATCACAATCATACATCACTGAGACTGCCACGGGATTCCTAATGTGAGAAATTATTCACATTCTTCGTGCCATTTTGTTGGATGTGAGATCTATTTGGTGATGAATTAGTGAAGCACTCCAACATAAATTTGCAAGAATGCGACTGGTCGTTTTTGCATAAAATCACAGATGTGAACCTTGTAGTTGGTAAATTGAATGAGAAAATATATTCTATTCCTGATACACACATAACATACCATTATACAAAACAGTGAACGACAAATACTCGATATGGTACTCTGCCGAAATTATTGAAAGTTTTATGAAAAATATTATACCTTAAAGAAATATGATATGACTAAATCAATATTTCATTCAGATCGTTACAAAAGCTTGCGTTCCATCATAAAAACACCAATTGAGCGATCATATGAAATGTATCTAATAAATGTATTTCTGGTGGAATGGATTATGATGATCAAGAACTAGAGAGACCTCAAGAAATAGTAAATGCGTCTGCTGAGTTCTTTAGCAGCGTGTATCTTCCTAGCAATTCGAACGATCGTTCAGAATAGGCAAATAACAGAGACATTCCCGAGGATGAAGTGATAGAAGCGAAAAAAAAAAACTCAAGAATAAAATGGCATCTGGTTTTGATTCTACACCATCATTCATAGTCAAAGATTGTACCTCAGTTTTAGCCGCTGCTTTATCTGTTACCTATCGTTAGTAACAAACAGCAACATTTCCCGATGTTTGAAAACTTACCACAATCCCTCCAATTTTGAAGAACGGTGATGTGTCTATAAAAATTATAGAGCAATCTCGATAATCTCAAACTTCACAAGGGCATTTGAGGTGGTTTTGTATAAGCACATCTACTTGTCAACCCACAACTAAAAAAGCGAATTCATGGTGTCATGAGCCACCGCAGCACAGCGTCAAATCTTGCATTGTTTTTCCATTATGTGTACTCATCATTAGATAAACAGGGACAGGTGGATGTGATATACTTGGATTTTTTGAAGGCCTTCGACAAAATTGATCATAACATTTTATTTCTGAACTGGATGTTGTTATTGGCCTTAGTCAAGAACTATTAAGTTTTTCGAATCGTACCTTCTTGAAAGAAAACAAATAGTTTATTACAATGGATACAAAGCACACACAAGAATTCCTACGTCTGGTGTACCCCAAGGATCGAACTTAGGACCATTGTTGTTCTCAATATTTATCGATGATTCAAACACTCGAATAGATAGTCGTAGATAATGTGCAGGCTCGGTATGGAGTTAATAACCTATATCTGAATATTGGCAAATGTAAAGTCATGTCATATACAAGACACACATATTGAACATCCATATAATATCGGTTGTGGTTTGCTGACTCATTGTAATGAGACTAGAGATTTATTTAGGTGTGTTCTTTGACTCCAAAATGGCCTTCGCCTATCACATTGATAAAAATCTTGTGAAGCTAATGAAATGTTGGTATTTACCATACGGAACTGTCAGTACTTCACAAATATGAACGCCCTAAAAGATATTATACTTCTCTTTTGTGAGATCCAAGCATTTATTCAGGAAAAAAGAAAAGATGTGCTCCAATAACTTTCCTACATAAACTCCTGCACAACCAAATTGTTTACACTTTTCTCCTATCAGAATTGGACTTGAGGGTACCAAGGGCTCATTCACGTCTGAATCTCACATTTCACATTCTCCAATTGAATATATGTGTGATAACTACAACTCGATATGCAGTTTTTGCGATATTCATATTTGTTCTGTGCAGCATATGAAAGAGGTAGAAATGGAAATGTGAAAGTGACTATATTCAATATGTTTATGTGTTGTTATCAATCTAACCGTTCATCACCATAAATACCTGATTCATATAATAATTATTGATTATTTATAATATCAGATGATCAGTTTCGTCTCATTAATGCAATGTACTCTCTATTGTTTTTTTTTGTATATTAATATTATTTCACATGTCACATTTGACTTCGATAATATTTGTTGATATGTGTCAATTATATACTACTTAACAGAACTCAGGGTTGTTATAGATTCAGTTACTGTGAAAATTCGCGTGGGTCTATAAAATATCCTTATTTTTTTAGCAACGCTGTGAAAAGTGACGACCGTTTATGTTTTTGAAGCGGTTATTTATCAGTTAGGAATGTGGCAGGGTGAAAAAACTGAGTGCATTTCTTAGTACACTAGATGTAATGGTATTTTAAAAATAATAGTGATATCGTCTACTGAATGGGTCAAGACTGAATTTTCGTATAGTTTCTTTATCAACAGCTCTGGTTCATACTGCTATGGAAAATTAATTCACACATAGGTAGGAAACAGACGAGAAAAAGAGAAACTTATAGAGAATGAGAGAGAAGATGATGTATATTAACTAATTCGCAAACGATTACTAATCTCATTCATATCTTCGAACCCGAGGCATATTCGAAAATTAATTCAAATCGACCTATGAATTGGGATAACAGTCATAGATCCAGTTGGGGTCCGAATAAACTCCTGCTCAATTTCAGTATCTATCTATTTACGTATTGATCTTCGAGAGCATGAATGGGAAATAGAACGACATGAGGTATATTCCCAGAAATGATATCAGCTTGAGTTTTTCCTCATATTTCTCCAAGCTAATCGGAAAGAGATGAGGTTTATGTCGCTTCATCGATGGAAAAACACAAATAATGAGAGGGATTCGTAAGGTGGAATAATCAATTGATTATTCAGTGACAAATTTATTTTCAAATAACACCTGATTCATATTCATTTCAGTGTCAGAATTCATGATATATTCACGACTGATAATCAATAAACTCTACTTATGTCCTAAATGGTAAACTATTCGTACCGCTGCAGCAGATGCATCCACTTGAATTCATCATTCTTGACGACACCTGATACAGAACATGCTCATCAATACATTCAAGAAGATTCATGTAATGTTGAATGTTATATCAGCAATTCAGATTATAATAGCAGTTCAACAATACTGACCTTGCATTTTTTCATGTATTTGTGTCATTGCTGCTACCGCACTTTCAACCATAATCGTCCAAAAGACACATTTCAGCAAATAGGAACCAAACATGGTTCGCATACCGTTCAATATATTGGCCACAAGGATTCACATTTCCCAGATATCAATGGTAGTCTTGTGTTAAAAACATCGCCGATCATTCAGATAAAGAAAAGAAATCACAAGCCGAATGACTCGAATTTTTCTGAGACCATCACACGTTGAAAGGTTTCTGAAAAAAAAAAAAACAGAAATTAGGAGGTACATTTCAGCATTGATATCCTTCTTCCGCGAGAATTCATTCACTTTCATTTCTGAGCAATGGGGTAATATCAAGATTGAAAGATTATTGAATCATCTAATTCAGAAAAATATTTTGAAATGACAAAATGGACTTTCCTGTTTCGAATTCACATCTGAGTTGAATCACAACATCCTACTCAGATATTTTCAGCAGCGACCAATACAATTATGAATGAGAAAATTCAATGAGTAAAATGTGGCGTATATTGAAAATGGAAATCATATTTGGCTGTGGGTTTGTTGAAAAGGATTATTGTTCTCCTTTTCAACCATGTATCACATGTTGGGTCGCTATCGATATGCTGGTCTTCAATATCGATAAGATACTTTACTAAATTCCCCTTTGTGTTTTCTTGTTCATTTCAAATGGAAATGTAATGGGTAATTCCGCCTACTTGTGAATAATAACGAAAAAACTAAATGAATAATGAATTGAAGCATCATTTTCGCTCTTGAAGACTCGCACATCAAAAGCGACTCAACATGTGTCAATGCCAACTATAGGTTCCATCTGTAAAAATACTTTGTAACAACAACGAGACTAAAATCTCGTAGGGAATGTTCTACAGAACCATTTTGAAGAATCAAGGTATCATCAAAATAAATAAACTGAACTGATATATTATTAAAAAAATGTAATGCTGGTTGGGTTCAGGTAAGTTTCCGAATTGAAATATATCCGAATTTTCATTCAGACCAACTCTGAACATATTCAAAAACGAATATCGCCTTGTTCCTGGTAACACGTGATAGGAGCATCCACAGATGAAAAACTCTTCAGCTCTCCCATGTAAATTGTTCGTCGTACACAACATTTTTATTTTGATGATGGAATTGAAAGAACCAGAGGAAAATTTCATGTCAAAATATCCACGAAAACTAAATGTGTTCATTGATGATGATCATCTATTGATAATGGATGGTCTTCTCAGAAAAATCATTTTGTCAATTTGTGAACAGGTTAATTTTTGGATAAGTTGAGGAGATGTCAATCACCAAAATCTTTTTTTCCAAATGAAACACCGAGTATATCATTTCATCATCTTATATAACCATTTTACATCTTTGAATTCAGTCCTTATAATGTACTCTACCAAACTATTTGCAGTTCAAGAATAATACTAATAATAAGACTACAAAGGCGTACATGAGTCTGGGTTTTAGAATTGCATCGTAAAGCCATTTCATTGTGCTTGGTTTGATGCCCCAACTGCTGCCCATGGCCCTCCTAAGTTGCCATAGGGCAGCCACAAATTGGCGGCTCTTATTCTCTAGGTGTCTTCCCCATGTTAGCTCACTATCTAGAGTGACTCCCAGATATTTCACTTCTATGGATAGCTCAAGAGCCTTTCCATTCAGTGTCAACAAACATTGTTTGTTCCATTTATATTTTCTGGTAAAGACCATAACCTCCGTTTTACTGGGGTTGACATTAAGTCCGGTTTTCCTGCACCAGCTTTCTACCGTCCCTATTGCTTCTTGTGTGGTCTCTATAAGTGGGCCCAGAAAGGGTCCGCGCCTTATGATCATTATGTCATCAGCGTATCCCACTACCTGTGTGCCCCCTCGGCTGAGTCCCACCAATAGGCTGTCTACTACCAGGCTCCACAACAAGGGTGACATGACCCCACCCTGTGGGCATCCCGAGGAAACATTTCCTCTAATTGTTGTGTTGCCCTTGTTCGCTTCCAGTTGCCTGTTTCTCAGCATGTGGCTCACCCAGTCAACTAGCATTGTAGGTGCGTCAAACTTCTCCATGGCTTCTTTGATGACGCCACTGGCCGTAGGATTGAACGCACCCTCTATGTCAATGAAAATGCTGATAGCAAAACCTCCATTTTCGAGTTGGGGTTGTATCAGCTGTTTGACCTTCAATAGAGCAGTCTCGGTGGAGAGTCCCGCTCTATAGGCAAATTAGTTCATGTGAAGTGGTTTCGTCCGGAGTACCTCGTCTCTGATATATCTATCGACGAGTCTCTCGGCCGTCTTCATCATGAACGATGTCAGGCTTATTGGGTGGAAATCCTTCGTAAAAGTGTATCCGCCTCTGCCTGGTTTTGGAATAAACACAACCGTTGCTCCTTGCCAGGCAGCAGGTACGTGTCCAAGTATAAGGCTAGCCCTTACCACTCTGGTCAGGGGCCCTGCAATGGACTGACCCGCCTTCCTGAAAAGCACAGGGTATGTTCCGTCTGACCCTGGTGACTTGTATGGTTTGAAGGATCTAATTGCTCATCTCACCTTGTCCGGAGTAACAATTTTGTTACCGACCTCACGATTGCGGCGCCAGACTTGTGCCTTCACTCTGACTGAGCTCGCTCTTGTCCTCCTTACTTCTCGCTGATCATTGTTACTCCCTTCGATCCCCTAGGAAGCTGGGAAAGTGTGTCTTCATCAGGCATTCCAGGGCCTCTTCGTCTGAGGTGGAGAACCTGCCATTGGGTATTTTGAGGGAGCCGAGTAAAGCCTCTGGATTATTTGAGAGTGTTTCATCCAGCCGGGCTGCCTCAGTCCCTTCACTTATCTCTTCACAGAAGGAGGTCCAACTAGTCTGTTGGGCCTTCCTAATTTCTGTTCTGATCATTTAGGGTAGGTACTAATATTTCTAATTACATGAAAAGCATACATAACATGTTCAAAATGGCGACCTCCTTTGCGTATACAGGCTCTGCATTAACTGAGAAACGACCTTTTCACTGCCGTTAAATGAATGTCAGATATTTCCGCTGCAGAAACTCGGCATCATCACGTATGGGTGTTGCTTATAATTTGCCTTTTATGCAACCCCAATAATGAAAGTCCAGAGGATTTAGGTCAGATGAACGAGGAGGCCACAAAATTTCACCTCCTCTTCAAATTCATCGGTGGGGATAAGTTCGACTCAAATGTGCGGTAACTTCGCGTCCAATATCTCGATTATAAAAATCCTGAGACTCCACATTTATTCAGAACCAGCTCGGTGAACACTAGATGGTGTCAACTGAATTCCATTTCTCAATGAAACGTCTTATCTGTGTTATTCATCACACTCTTCGAATACCTTGTTTAATCATGAATACATTTCTATAATTGTTGAAATATATATTTGCATCAAATCGTATACACGAATCAACAAATGATATTTTTAGCTCATTAAGTAATGACAAACTAAATACAAATCGATGAGAATGTGAGATTATCTGAATATCCAAATAACAATTTCAAGTGACCATTGTTGTGGATAATGTACAATTTCAGGATGATGGATAATAATATTTCTTGATATGATACATATTATCAATTTACTGAATAAAAATGATAAAATTTCATTATCCATTTTCCTAATTCGAAATCAACAACCGATATTCTCAGATTCTCTCCAGATAGTGCATTTCATGATTATCTAGGAAGGTCAAGTATCTGATTCGACGTCTGTTCATATCGATGTATCGATTTTCACAAAGTTATTCTTCACAGTATCTTCAAACAGTCTGTGGCAAACGGTCTCAACCAATGCCAATCCCCCCTCACACACTCACACAAAGTATCTTCAACTGTCTTTTCATTGAAAATAGATGAATAAAATTATGGACTTCTGTTCTTCTATTGAATATTCTATTTCGATATATTAACTCACTTCTTTGATTTTTACATTGCACATCCTGGAGATATGCACTCATTTTCAGCAAGGATTACATCCTATATCCAACAATATTTCATTAGTACATAGTCGATGAATAAGATTATTTCTAGTCCATTTCTTATTTCATGATCTGGAATGCTTCTTTCGCTTCATTCTGGATCAAATGACACGACTAAATTAGACTCATGACTTGACCGTCAGTTGTTTGAATGTTGCAAATATAAAACTAACTCAATTTTGCTAACTCGAAGTTGTGTTTCAATTTGTTTATGTATGAGTAATGGTTAATAAATTCTATTCAACAGAAACTCATGAAGTAGATGATGATTATATCATTTCATGTGACAATTCTATAGGTAGAAAAAAAATTATATTTATTATCATTATTCTCACTGTCTCGACTCCTATTCACGTCAAGAGAACATTGATTAGATTGATTTTGTCGATTTCACAACTCATGTGGGAAATAAAGATTCTTCAACAAATATTGGTGAATTCCAATAGGATAGAATAACATACTTTATGACAAAACAACAAAAAAAAATTGTTGTCGATTAAACAGTGATTAATATCATTCGACCAGGATTTTTTCACTACATCTTCAGATTGGAATTTATCGTAGATAAATTGGAATCGGATTGAAATTCCAAACAATAGAATACCGATCCTGATGAGATGCCTACACTATCAAATTATAATGACGACGTAAAATATTATCGCGATCTGATAATTCATGTGATTGACATTTTCTTCACTCTGAAATGTGCCTATTTTGACTCCGATTCAATCAGTTTCTACTTGTTGTGAATTCAATACATAGAAGTATTCGTGATAGATATGATCAACCAAGTGGAGTTAGAGCAGAAGAGAGGTGAATAGATGAGTAAAGTCATATTTCAGCACTATAAGAAATTCATTTTAATTTCAGTATCGGTATCAGTTTTTCATATTCACAATTCCATAGGAATCATCTATGATATAATCATCTTTTTTGAATCTATGAATGTATATTTCGTCCATACCTTACTATAACTAAAGAGGTTGATTCACCTAACTGATTCATGCGGGGTTCATGGAGAACAAAAAATTTTGGTGGCAGCTGCAGCTCAATTTGACCTATTTTCCTAAAATATTTTCAATACGATATTACTCCTGTTCAAATTGGAAGTTATACCAACTTCGTTTTTTTCAAATAGAACAATAAGTGTGAAGTTATCCACAGATTTTCAGCCACAGATTTTCAGCTACAGTTTCCGACGTGAAGGAAATTTCAAATCTGTGGCTGGTATATGAATTAATTAGCACCTGGACTGAAATCTGTGGCTGTGGCCTATATATATACTAGCTGACCCGGCAAACGTTGTTTTGCCATATAAATAATTTTCAAGGAATTTCTAGTGTAGACAAAAAATAGCTTACTTATTTTAAGTATGTAAGAATGTGGTATATGCCTGAAATAGGCATGGAGCACTGTGAACAATGAGGGAATATAAAAATAACAAAAGGCAAACATTATTTTTAAGTTATTATAATTTATTCCTTGAAATTATATATCATTAATTAATCAATTACAACAGTATAGTCTTTCCAATATCAAATGCAGAACACAGTTATGCGAGGAGTAATCAATATTTAATATACGCCCTATATAAACGCATGGCACTCACGCCAAAATTAAGAAACAAAAATAATGATTAGTACTCGTACGAAGTCAAAGAAGCCGCCAGGGTCAACGTGGACTCGAGTTATATGTGTCAACATCCCTTTCAACCAATGAAAACAGTGAATCAGGCAAGCATTGGCACTTTATTGAGCGAAGGGTTATGGACACTCGGAAGCTACAAATCATCTTTTTTACTCATCAGACAGCCCTCGCGAAGTTCAGTCTGGATATCAGTGGTGTAGTGTGGTGTGTTGAATTGAGAAATTTTATTGAATAAATCGAAATATGGCGTTTTGAAGACCGTGGGCGAATGAAAATAATTGAGTGCTAAATAATGATTCGATTGCCATTTAAGGAAAACTTTCTCGCATATGATTCCAAACGTATTTATAAAAATAATAAATTCATAAAATAAGGTATCCCCGCCTATGGCAGATCAAACGAAATTGTCGGTAAGGGTTCGGAGTGAGTTTTTATATTCTGCAATTGATATTGGAAGAACTAGAACACTAACAAACAATATCACTCTCTTAATGCTATAGTGTGAACATTATTTTTTGTTAGTCCATCTTTAGCTTACACAAAATGGATGGTTTACTCACTCAAGAGCATGCCACGTATAATTGTCCGTGTGAAAAACATGGTGTTCTCAAATCTAAGCCACAAATAGACATCGTTTGACCTTGGGATTTGTTGATTGTCATTGCGAATGCCAATCTAATCGGAAACTGAATACGTTTGAATTGAATTGGCACATCTATAGGTATAATAGGAATCCCTGGTATTTAATATATTTTCACTTCGGAACTTGCCATTCAAAATGCTGGATTCGATCACGTTTCTTACTAATTCTTGAATGACTCATCGCGTACCGTCGCACAGCCGGGGCGGATACAAATTACGAAGCAAGATAATCGCAGATCAAACCTTTAATTGTAAAGTATGCGGTGGCATGCCTGGCAAATCCAGTGGGTTCAGTGCCGTCGCACTAAAATGGCTATTAAAAAATAAGGGTTGATCGTAGAAGGGTGAAAATTGAGGATCGTATGTATTTTTGTATGTCGTATCATAAAGAAACAGAAATTGAAAATTTTTTTCTAAAAAAAAAAAAGATTCAAGATTATTTTTAGGATATAGTTTTGTATTATGTCCAGCTTTTGTAAAGAACTTCTATACATTGCTCCCCAAACCAAAATACCATAACGAAAAAGTGATTCAGCTAGAGATTTGTAAATCAATAAGAGTAGATTTCTCGATAAAAACTGGCGTAGCAGGTAAAATTTATATATTAGCTTCCTCACCTTTTTTGTCAGATAATCAACATGATTATTCCATTTTAGACTTTTGTCAATAATTATGCCCAAATATTTGACCTCGTTTGTTTCTTTGATTTCATCCCTCATACCTGGAACTGCAATACCGGAGAATTTCGGTCTGTTGTTTTTTGTTATTGAGAAAGCGAGATAGTGGGTCTCACTAGCGTTCAATGAAAGACGATACACACTCATCCATTTATTGACTGATTGCATGCCTAATTGGACGGAATTTTTGGTTTCTGATCATGTATTTCCACTGAATATTGCAACGGTATCATCAGCGTATGATATAATTCTTGCCTTCACTTTTAGATAGAGCAGTGAGTTTATATAAGCTTGAAAAAGTACCGGACCAAGAACGGTTTCTTTGGGGACCCCCATTCTCACAATCACAGTTTCACTTATTGTATCATTTGTCTTGGCAGATTGTTCTCGATTAGTCAAGTAACTGCGGAAGACATCCAGCACTGCACCACGCATACCAGAACGCTCCAACACGTTGAGAATGCCTTAGCCACATCCAAAAATACTTCAGTGATACATCTGATAACACTGTACATAGCATCAGCAGTGGTTACACCAGCACGAAATCCATATTGGATATTGTGTATAATCTAATTTTCCTCAAAAAATTGTACTATCTGTGATTTAAGGCATTTTTCAAAGATTTTACCAAAGCTATTAATCACGCTGATAGGTCTGTAATTACTGATTTTACTTTTGTCGCCATTTTTATAAATCGGTGTAATTATAGAAGATTTGAACTGATTGGGAACATGTCCCTTCTGAATGATCAAATTAAATAAATACTTAAGGGGTTGCAGAATATATTGGTGGTTTCGTTTGATTATTTCTGTAGTTACTCCATCTATGCCAGGGGAAGTGTTATTTTTCAATGTGCTCTATCAATTCATTTTCAGTTATTGGATGAAGAAACATGGAATTGGGATTTATTTCAATATTTACATCAATTCTTAACGAAGTGTCAATATTGCTTACCATATTTATACCAACATTACTGAAATAATTATTTGCATAATTTGCCATTAATTTGTTGTCACTGAATATAACGCCATCTTCATCAGCAATCCGTATGATGTTTTTATTTTTGTTTCTTTCATTTGTAGCTTCTGATATTAGTTCAAAAGTTTTTTTGAGATCATGTTTATTGTTTTCAATTTGTTTGAGATGATAGTCAGTTTTATTTTTATGTAGTAGTTTATTTAATCTATTCCTGTAGGTTTTATATTCGTGTTCTAGTTTGTATGAAAAGTGTTTATTCAGTTGATTTTTCAATTTATCCCCATTTCGTATTGATACAATTAATCCTTCAGTTATCCATGGTTTTATTTTTATGTGTTTTTCATGCCAGATTTTTACACTTTTGGAGTTTTCAGTGATATTATTAAATATTTTTAAGAAGAGATCAGTTCCGATTTGTGGATCATTTTCATTTAAAATCACATCCCAGGTTTCTTTCTGTAATAAGTTTTCTAACTTTTTGTAATCAATTTTTGTTGTATATTTTTTTCTGTTTTCTGGAATTTTTGGTTTGTTTGAATTATACTCTATGTGAAGTGATACTGGATAATGATCGGTGATGTTATACTTGAGAATATATGAATTAAAAGTCAAGTATTGGCTATTGTTAGGTTTTTTGAGGAAAATGTGATCAATACATAATTTGGTTTCAGCAGTGATTCTTGTAGGATTCAGTATGTATGGCACAAATCCGTGTTTAGCTAGTACCGAAAGATATTTATTTACGTAAACATCGTTTTCATTTGATAAATTGATGTTGATGTCGCCAATAAGAACACCCATTTTATTGGTCTGTATTTTGTCCAGGTATGAATCAAGTTCATCGACAAACGAGATCAGGTTAGCTGGGTTTGGCCTGTATAGGGCAATTACTCTACAGGACTCTCTATCAATTATCAAATCTATGATACACAACGAAACACCACATATAGCCAGTTTGTATATCGAAACATCATAGTGCAGGTTTGATTTTATAATAATCAAAACTCCATCATTTCTATTGAAATCACTATCACTGTGTATTGTTGTATACCCTGGTATATTAACATTATTTATAGAAACATTTTTAAAGCACTCACTTAAGACAAAAACGTCACAGGTCAAATTGTATGTTCCAATGAGTGCTAAGAACTCATCGAAGTTTTTGTTGGCACTTCGGATATTGAGATGTGTAATGTTGAGCAGCTTATTTTTTGAAGGTAGCAAATCTTTGGGTTCTACATATTCCCCCGGGTGGTCTTGTTCTAGTAAACTTAAATTTTCTAGGACAGTATCTTGATCAACTAGAACCATCAACTACTGTAATCAATTTTAGTTGGACAATTAATGTCTGTTGAGTAATGATCAACACTATTTTTCAGTTTGTACTCATTATTTGATTTCACACAATTGACACATTTTATTTTGATTTTTGGACAGTCTTCTTGTTCATGCTCATCACTACATAGAGGACAAATTAGTTTGTTAGGACAATTCTGTTTTTTATGATAGAACTCTTGACACTGGAAACAACGTGGTACTGTGAGATCCTCAAAAACCGGGTAACGCTCCCATCTAATGAATACCTTTTGTCTAAAAGTTGAAGATGAACATTCTCCAAAAACTGTTGACTGGTTGTTTCTTCCCTTTTTGATAAATGTTACCTTGATTTCGTCTAGAGCTTCATTTTGTTGTAAAATTGAAGTTTCAATTTCCTCTTCCGATAGATTTTGTTGAAACATTGGTATTTTGATCCTCGGTTTCTTCATCTTTGATGATTCTATGTCATACACATTTTTCAGTTTATTCTTGACTTCCTCCTCTAGAACTTCAAATTCTGTCTTGTTTTTGCATTTGATGATGACTGATCCAGATTTCGATGGTTTCAAACTTCTAATGCCTATTTTTAAATTGGATGGATTGATGGTATTTATAATTTCATTTTTAGTTTTTTCAGCATTCTGAGGAGTCTTTGGTTTTATTATTATATCAGGAACGTTTTGCAGGGCTTTGTTGGAACTTTGTTGTAGAGTCTGGGAGTAAGTAGACATTGCTGTACAGGTGCGTTCCGATTCGTAGCAGTTTAGTTTATCCTGTAACATCTTTATAATTTCGTTCTTATCATTTATTATTTCTTCTTTATCCCTTATAATGTATTGTGATATTTCAACATAATCATTGTTCCTGCATTTTCTACAATTGAATTTCAAAGTACGTTTTTGTAGTGGTATGCATTTCAGTTCAGATGCAGTTAGATCAGAACACTCTGCACAAATAAAATTTCGACAAGAATCACAAGAAAAACATAGAGATTTGACTTCCTTTGTTGGTTGTTTTATTACTTTGCATAAAAAACACTTAATAGTTTATTCATTATCATGGGAAACCATACAAAAAGTTTGTAGACTTCTTTTACCAAGTATAGAATTACTTGGTGTGCACAATATATAGGTGCAATTTTCTTCTAAAATATCAGAGTAATCACTTTATGTGTTACACCAATTTGTAGTATTATCACAAATCCATGCATGTGCAAAAAAGGCGATATTTTTCCACAAACATTCACTGGTAAATTAACCACCTTTTAAAGAGCTCTCCGAAACACGTCAACACTCGTCGATTGATCGAACTGAAATAATATTATAATGACGATATTTCTTCTTGGAAACATATCATCTATGTCACACAATCGATCTCAACATTCGATACAATTGTCAGAGAAATATCATCTTCAGGTTCCGATTATACAGGGGTATCAACTTTCAGTATTACGAAATGGTGAATTCGTTTTCTGGAAAGCCGTATGGGTGACAAGAAAATCGTTTTCACCATGGTATTTTACATCAAAATCTGCAACTCTGACCTGATTTATATCGACACACATCTTCAGGTTCCGATTATACAGGGGTATCAACTTCCAGTATTACGAAATGGAGAATTCGTTTTCTGGAAAACCGTATGGGTGACAAGAAAATCGTTTTCACCATAGTATTCTATATCAAAATCTACATCTCTGACATGATTCATATCGACGCTCATCTTGAGGTTCCGATTATACAGGGAATTCAATTTTCAGTATCACGAAATGGAAAATTCGTTTCCTGGAAAACCGCATGGGTGACAAGAAAATCGTTTTCATCATAATATTCTACACCATAATCTACATCTCTGACATGATTTCCATCGAAGCACATCTCCAGGTTCGAATTATACGGGGGTTTCGATTTTCAATATTACGAAATGGAGAACTTGTTTTCTGGAAAACCATGCAACTAGAGAATCATTATGACTTCCGTATCTCACACAATAATTTCCATTTGTTACATCATTCTCATAGACGCATACAAGATGCATGCATATATCTTGGTCACAGCCACAGATTTTAGTCTGGGTGCTAATTAATTCGTATACCAGCCACAAATTTGAAATTTCCCTCACGTCAGAATCTGTGGCTGGAAATCTGTAGATAACTTCACACTAATAATAGAAAACTATTGATTTCAACATTCCCGAATTTTATAGTTTCTCCATTTGAGAAGAGCTTGATGAACATTTTCGAACACTGTTAGAGGTATCTGATAGGATACTCTTCAATTGATGTGTACACCGAGATTAAATTTTTCATCATGAAAATTGTAGATGATACAAATATTTTAGTTAGTCATTCCATCAGTAGAAATTTTTCGAAAAAATGGAATGGCTCAAAAAAATCAGGATGGAGGAGCAATTCGAAATCTAAACTGGATTTGGAATTTTATGTATGATTTGAATTCATAAGAATAAATAGGGTGTTCCATTTGGGAAAATAAAGTCGATATCAGTTCCGGTTCAACCGGGAGTGGCAGCGTATTGCAGAGAATTAGTTTATATTGAGTAGCTGTAGCTGCCATCAAAATTTCAAATTCATATCTCTGTTAGTTCACCATAAACCCCTAATCAATCAGTTAGATGAATCGCTCTGTATAATCTAGTTGTGATCGTCTACTCAGTTTCATGAAAAGAGTATATCTTCACAGCTCTTGAGAGTTGAATTTGTGCTGTAATATTTGAATCTGTGATTTTTATCGCTGTTTATTCATTATCATTAATGAACCCGTGAAATTCCAAGCATGCTTTCGTGATTATTAGATATCGAACTGGAGTTTGAATCAGAACATTGTTATATTAGTTTCAACTCAACAACATTATGTTATATCCCAAGGAATTGCTATTAACCATATGCATTTCTTTTCAATCATATGTTATTGCCACTATCTATTTTGCAATCATTGAAACAAGTTTATTCCACTGGATATCAGTAAGTACTGCTACCTGAAATATTTTCACATAATCTTCATGATATGTGGGATTCATGGTCTTATACAGAGGTATGGGGACTATGGCACTTTTGAGTAGTGGGGACCATTTTTGAAGAATAATTCGCAATACTCAACCTAGGAGCGTATGTATCTAGGGGATGATCACATGATTTATATTTGACAGTACGTATTGTGAACAAAACAAACGGGTAGGATTTGAATGGTGGATAAAATCAATGACAAAAATAATGTATCTTGCAAAATTCTTCCGAATAAATCGAAAAACATTCGTATTTTCACGAAGCTAATAGGATCTGATTTGTGATTGGCTCACAAAGTGACAAAGAGAGGGCAGCACTACAGGTGGCGAAATACGAGAACCACCAAAATTGATTTTTGGATGGTAAAATTCATAGGGGGGGGGGGGCTAGCGCAGTGGAAGAGTGCTCGCCTACCAACCGAGAGGTTTGCAGGTTCGATCCCCGGTCGAGGTAGAGATTTTTCAATATCTCAGACCGAGGATAGTCCCCTACGATTCGCTGTTGCGTTCAAATTAACAGCGCTACTCCTAGGTGGCGTATGGAGTTAGTAACAAAGCCTACCCAGAACACAGTGTGAATGGAAAAAATACATCTATATGTAGTGAGTGTCCTCGAAAAATGAAAAACTGGCGAATGGGCAAGTATCCGTAGCCATCTATCCCCTTTGATTCTCCCCCCCATGGTAATATTCATAATCGACCGATTGGTTGAATAAAGTAGGACAGGAACCTTTGAATGATTCATATCCACATAGAGGCCTCATATTGCATATGAGCACACAAAATTAGTTGCCCTTGAGTTCTACAACATTTGAACAGGGTTATCTGAAAGTATAATAATTTAATGAACAATGTGATTATAGGAATATGTTTTGCATAAAAGTTGTTATACAGTTGTTATACAGACTGAAACAACAACTGAATATCACATCTATTACTGATGAGAATGGCAACAAATTGATAAACCCCTTAGAGATCCCCAATAGTT
The DNA here is from genome assembly GCA_037013635.1 of Plagiodera versicolora. Lineage (NCBI taxonomy): Eukaryota > Metazoa > Arthropoda > Insecta > Coleoptera > Chrysomelidae > Plagiodera > Plagiodera versicolora. The sequence continues at coordinate 1,393,684 of CM072981.1, forward strand.
TTTGTAACTACTTTTCATATTGCAGAAACGGCAGTGGTCTTAGCATATGGTGACCAAAAAAAATAAAATTTGTACCACTGGCCCAGTTTGCAACAACTCGCTTTTTTTTTCATGAAATAACGTCGCAGGAAGTAGCCAAACATTTGTCAGAAATGGTCAATAGGAATTCCTGTGGTCATGATGGATTATCTATAAAAGTCCTTAAATATGTTGCGGATTACTTCATCTACCCCCTATGTTTTATTTTCAATCTGTCAATTATCCATGGAATATTCCCACATCTCTTGAAAATTGGAATGGTTATTCCACTCCACAAAAAAGGCGACATGAGTCTGTTGGAAAACTACCGACCCATTACTATTCTCTCATGTTTTTCAAAATTGTTCGAAAAACTAATACAAAAAAGAATAACTATATTTTTGTATGAATTCCAACTGCTATCAACAAAACAACATGGATTCAGGCCTAATTTTTCCACAAGTACAGCTGCATTCAGTCTCTTCCAAAATATATATGAGTCAATTGACCAAGGAAAACATGTATTGACAATCTTTTTTGACCTCACTCGTGCTTTCGACTGTGTTGACAAGGGAAATTTAGTGAGAAAATTATCGTGTATGGGTATTCGTGAACCTTTGAATAAATGGATTGAATCGTTTCTATCAGATAGGCAAATTATTGTGAAAGTGGGCAATATGAAATCTAAAACAGAAAAAATAAACTTAGGTGTACCCCAAGGAAGCGTTCTGTCACCCCTCCTCTTCCTTATTTTCGTTAATGACCTTGAAAACCACTTGCCACAAGATCTTAACCTGGTCATGTTTGCGGATGACACAACTATAAGTGTATCAGTAGAATCATATGATGAAGTTCAGTGGAAGGCTAACAATCTACTTGAACAATTTCATAAATGGTGTAGTGGCAACAAGCTCATCATCAATGAATCTAAAACAAAATATATATCATTTCAACTCAGACGACAGGCTCAAATTATTAAGATTGTTCTTAATAATAAAATTCTTGAAGAGGCTTACTCAACCAAATTCCTGGGTCTTTATGTAGATCGCAATCTTACATGGTCAGAACACATCAAACACGTCTCCAGAAAATTGAGTTCAGCATATTTTGCAATACGAAATTTGAAATTAATTTTATCCCAGAAACAATTGATGAGTTATTCTTTAGTGTATCCACATTCAAAATACTTACTGATCTTCTGGGGTTCAGCAGTCGATATAAATCGAATATTTTACACTGCAAAAGAGAATTATGAGACTCATCTTCGATATAAAACCCCTGGACTCATGCCGCCCATTATTTTTATCAAAACATATAATGACTGTCTACAATGTATTGGTGTTGGAGGCATCTGCATTTGTAAAAAGTAATATGGCCTTGTTTCCACCTAACAGTAGCATTCACAATCATAACACAAGGAACGCTTGCAATGTACATATCAGGAATTTTAATTTAACAACTTTTAAAAAAGGTCCCATATATGTCTGCAGCACCATTTACAACAAAATTCCACCAGAAATAAGAAATGTTGATAATTTAGGTCGTTTCAAGAAACTGTTGAAGGAATACCTTAAAGATAATTCATTTTACTCTATAGATGAGTACCTAAAGTCATAAACATATTGCAGATTGTTACTGATATGTATTTCTTTCTTCTTTTTCTTTGTTTCCTCACAAACTGATGTATGTATGTTATGTTTCAATGTATGTATGATTGTAATCAATATAATACTATGGCTGTGACTTTTCACTTCCTGTTAAGGTTATACGTGAATAAATATTATCTATCTATCTTTACCATTAGGGGTTCATGGAGAACCAACAGGAATATCAACTTGAAATTTTCTCTATTTTCCTAAAATATTTTCGATACGCTGTTATTCGCGGTTTAACCGGAAGTGATATCAACTCAGTATTTCGAGATAGAACACCCTGTTGATTTCTACAATACCGAATCCTACGTGGAATTCTGGATCTGTTGCATTCCAAATCGCTCCTCTACCGCGATGTGTTTTTGAGATATTCAAATATTTCGAAAAATTTCGACATGGACCAACTAAAATGTATGTTTTTTCCACAACTTCAATCATGCAAAGTTCAATCTCTGTATACACATTGTTGAAAGAGTATCCTATCAGGTACTCCTAACAGTGAAATATTCAACAGGGTTTTCTTTTTGGAAACTTCGAATGTCAATTGATAAGATGAGATTCTGCATTCAGTTCCAGTGTGCTACAAATAAACAAAATTCCTGACCAATAGATCACCTTGTGATGTCTTTTCTCGTTTCATTCACTTGATACACTCATTTCAGCATCGCTACTTTCTGTTCGTAAATTCTCTCATCTAAGAAATGACGTAGAGGAGGATCAACTACCTCCTCCTCCTGAGGACAAATTTCATCTTCTGCATGTGGTCTTCTTCATTCTTGGCATGGGAGCCATGTTGCCGATGTCTTTTTTTCTCACAGCAAACGATGTGAGTATACAAGAATAACTGTTATACATAATAAACATGTCCATTCGGAACGATCCAACGTGATTCAGGTTGTGTTTTTGTTCTAGCGATGAATTAATATATTGTAAAGGTTTTAAGAAATATTGTACAGTTTTTCTCGACTATAACATTGATGAAATAACATTGTGTCAAATATTCTGACTGATAATACGTGAAAATTTTGAGAATAGAGCTTTGACATGTGAACTTTCAATAAAAAATTGTGGAATTCAGTGAATATATTACATAAATAATTCATGTAATAGATAAGAATACAATGTTATTCAAACATATCTTTGGTGAAATTGATATTTGACAATGATCGAGGTCTTCGGTCTTCTTTCTCATGTGAAATTATAGGATAGAGTAGAGAGGTATGAGAATTACCTACGTAAATTTGAAATTGTATAAATCAAAATCTCAACAGTTTGATTATCCTGACCAATGCATCCATGATTAATTGAATAATGATATTTTGCTACAGTATTGGATGTACAAATTCCGAGAAATTAATGGTACTCTTGAAGATACAGGAACGAAGACCACCTTGCAGAAAAACTTTTTATCTACTTCATCCGTCATCGGTTCAGTTTCCAGTATCGCCACCAACGTGATATCTTCAATGTTCGCCCATAAACTCACTTTGAGATTCAGATTTGTGGGCACGATGGGTATAACTGTAACGTTCTTTTTATTGTACACTATTCTGGTCGAAGTCAACACGGACTCTTGTGAGTATCTGATGGTTGGAAGAAGAGGATATATATGTTACTTGTATTTCATATAGTAGATTGAATGCATTTATCTGATTCAAAGTACACCAAACGGTTGATCTCAGATTCAGTTCCATTGGTATCAGTTCCAATATTACTACTACAGAGGAAAGTAGTACTACTCCTCCTTCAAGATGTTTCTGAAGCTACATAAGGGACCTAATTACTAAATAAGGGATAATAATTCCCCCCTGAAATTCATCTTTCCATCACTTCTCGAATATTTTCACATTGAATGAACTATAGGCAATTTGATTGTTGTTAACTCTCAGATTAAATAATCAATTCAGTCAATTCAGCGTATGGTACTGAAAGAATTAATATACTTTATTGATTCTTGCCATTAAAAAATCTGTCAGTCTGCCGTCATAAGTCATTTCAGTGGATTCCTTCACAATTCGTCTCGTCGGGAGGTGTTCCCCGAGGCATATGACCTTCAGAAATTTAAAAAGAACACCAATTTCTACCTCCTTTCCCTTGCTTCTCACGATATTCTCTGAACATTACAGGATGTTTCCTTTCGTGAGAAGTTTTATATAAAAAAATATATATATATATATATTCGAAGGTTTGATATTTGCCACACTCGCAAGAAGGGCTCAAACTCTCGCACCATTTGTATAAACTTTGTAAAGTATAGGTGCATCTTCCATACTGCGTTCTGATTCTCTTTAGCGTACATCGAATTTGGTGGATCGAAATGTGGTGGTTAATTGGTGATGCATGACACGTCATTATTTCGTTTCGATGTCCATTCCTGTTATATTCTATTCATTTCTATTTGCATTCAAAGCGGTCTTCATGGGTACTATTCTGGATCGGAGGTGGTTATAGTTAGCATACTCGATGTCTGTATAAATTGATAATTCTTTTATCTGTATACCAGATATCCTAAATTACCTTATACTTACAATATCTCGCTTATTTGATAAGATAATTCAAGAACTAGAAGAAAGTTTTGAATCGCCTAAGATACCTTCATAATGACCAATGAAAAAACTTTCTTGCATTTGGCAGGCTTGTGCACCTACCTGTCACTTTCCATTTCAAAATAGTACCCCCTGTATATTGTCATTGAAAACTGCGTATTATTCTATTTGGAATACAACGGAAATTCACATTTCAGACTCTTTCATTTCACTTAATTATCCTTATTATTAAAAAAAATTTGTTATCAAGAAGCAATGCCGATGTCGAAAAAAGAACTCGAGTATTGTGAAACACTAACTAGTGAAGTTAATCGATAACTCAATTGTTCATATTAATAAAAAAGCCTGTCGGCAGCAATCACGTTTTTTTATGGACCACCGGGCGTACACATTATCGCCCGAATATGCGGGCGTAAAATAGCACATAATCGCCCGAATATGCGGGCGTAAAGTAGCACTTCACCGCCCTCGGACTACATTACCGCCCGCCGGGCGGTAAAATGGCACTTTACCGCCCGCTTTGCAATAAATTAGTTGAGCAGGCGCTTTACTGAATTTCACTCTCATAGCAACGGAAATCTATATTGACTGAGTAACCATGGTAACGTGGATTCCATCACTTCTTGATTTATTTTTCCAATATAATCTGAACCTCACTGCATCGGTGATGTATTCCTATCATGCTTGAGAAGTGGAGAGGTATTTACAATAAAATATACTGGTCGTGCATAAAATGTTGTATGTGTTTCGGGCGTAAAATAGGCTTTTATGGACTGTAGCGTGTAAGTAATAGCCTGAGCGATAGCGAGGGCTATTAACACCTTGATACATAAATAACTATTATGTCATTATGAAGGTATTTCTGTGCCATTTATTTTTCAATTATTGAATCATATTGTCAAATAAGCGAGATGTGGTATATATACGATAATTTGAGACACCCGGTATAGTGTATATATATGTGGCTCAGGTATAGGAGAATTTGATTAGGTACTGGAAGTCATTCTGTGGGTATCGGCCATAATTCTCAAATTATTATCGAGCAGTTCATCTATTTTATAGGCACATCAAGATCTTCAGCACAATATTTCAATTATATTGTATATGTGATCTATCGACTGTAACACCTAGGGTTTTTGTTATATCCGATAATTTTGTTTTCAAACTATCCTTTATGCGAGTCTGGTTGAAGTCTTCATTTCCAGAAATATTTCCCTAATCAATCAACAATTCGATGACGCCAGCTCAGTTTTTATTTTCATTGAAACACTGCTTGCATGTTTGTGGTAAGCGAAAGAAATCAATCATCGTGTTCAAGACCAGAATTTTTTCAAAGAATTTCATTGAATATTCTTTGACTTGTTCAGTTAAATAGTCTTTTGAGTGTAATTCACAGATAGCAGTACTACGGGTCCATAGCTTTCAGGTGAGTCCAGCGATTCACCTAGTAACAAAATAGCTATGACTTTAGATATTTTGCATTATATGGATAGATTTTCAGTTTTTAGTATATTGGTGAAAACTGTCAGATCGTACATTTTTTGCACTGTATCAAATACTGAAATTATCGAATCAATAACTTGCTGTGGAAATTTCATTCACCGTGAAGGGTCGGGAGTATTCCCTTTCTTTCGATGGGGTTTTCAGGTGCTTGAGGTCTCGTTCAACTTCTACTATGTGATCTGTGTCCTTTGGTGCTCTAGACATGCTACTGCGCTTGGCGAGATAGTTGCTCCTGATCTTTGTATACATAATACACTCTCCAGTTCTTTAAGTGGAATCTGCTTATTAAGGGATAAAAATTCGAACTTCCTACGGTTCACAGTAGGCTGAGCAGAAGATCATCTGCTATCTCTAGGTCAGTGGTTTCGATTCCATTCGGGGACTGACGGATAGATGCAATGGCAACATCTTTTTGAAATTATGTCTCGTCAAATAATTTCGATCTTTGTCGACGACTATTCGTTGGTTCTCGAAATACCTGCTGAAGATTTTTGTCACCATAGAGTCTATCCAGACGTTTGATCAAAGATTCATAGCTGTCGAACTAACTTTCACGGATATTCAAAGCAGCTTGCTAATATTGGTGCCACTTATTTGTCTCCCAAATTCCATCAGTTGGCTTCGTTTTGAATAATTCTTCGAATGATAGTGGTATCAGTCTTGTAGAATTAGCTGCCGTTCCTATTTCCTTTTTGCACACGAATTGGTTATTTTCTAGTTTCTCCATTCTCCTTCGTAATGACTTCCTGATCTGTGATTTCATATTGCTGAGCTAGTTAGCTCTCGTTGACATTTAAGTCACAAATCCCAGTATTTTATTCTGTCGAGTAACCAGTGCCGACATATTTTCAGGATTTCCTTTTTCTTGCTGAGCTTTCAATCGTGATGAAATCTTCTCCTGCTGAGCTACTGTGCCGAAATCTTATCTGCAGGCTTCTCTAAAGAAAACGTTCAGAGATGGAGTCCATTTTCAATCAAATACTCTCTCAAACGGGGTTCAAGAAACGCTTTTGTACCTGTAATTTCAAGATCCCTTTCTTCCTATTCACGTTTCAATTCCACTACCTTCAATTCATTGCTATCTATGGAGCTTTCGAAAATCGAAAAATTATTGCATGGAAATAGCTAGTGGTCTACTTGAAAATTCAGTGAGATGTCCTTCCATGTTTTTTTTCACTTCCGTTGGAATTGTTTCTTCTAAGTTGTACAAACTATTGATTTCATTATAGTTCTCAATGGTAGAAAATTGATAGTTATGTTTCCTTACAAGACATTATCCGAAATGGAAATATCTTGAAAGTCACATGCATAGCTTGCTTTTTGAAAACATGAAAATCATCAAATCATAAACTAACTATATATTCTTGTCAAAAACAATCAATTTCAGAGAACATATCATGAGGACATACTTTGAAGGCCTGAAATAGTTCTCTGCCGGAAAAAAAAACACCCTGTTAACAAAACGACACTTTTATTCAGACACTTCAGTCATCCTTTCCCTTCGTACCCACCAAAAGGGTTCAATTACTAATCACCGATTTTTTTTTTCTGGTAGTATTCGTAGATCACTGATTTTCATGAAATTATCACTTTTTATTGCTCTAGTTTGACAATGTCGCATACTATACAGGGTATCCCGTAAAGACCACGTCAAACCGAGGAATGTAGATCGTAGGATAACCCACCTGCTGTGACAAAATTCCCTTCATAAAAGTCTTACCGTTTCCGAGATTGTTTTTTGAATAATGAATTATTGCCCTTCTCAATAGTTTCGTCAAAAAATGTTGCTCTGCTGATGGGCAATGTGATTCCTGAATGGCAACTTAATCAATATTGTCATGCTTCGAAGGCTCGGAAGAATATTGGATCTTTGAATAACTCATACTCTCTAGAATTGATGAATTTATTTGGTACAAATGTTATACAGGTAGGGGAAACGACTATCATATTTTGATTGTAGGGTATGTCACCCCTTGTGCCCGATGCACCTCAACCCTGAAATTTCAAATGACACCTTCATTTTGTTATATCCCAGATGAAGGTCTTTTGGAGTAGAATTTACATACACAAGAATTTTCCCTAAATTCCATACAGGGTTGAGGAAACTGTGACTGCAATTTCATTTCATTAAATACTCAAAATGGATTCCATTTTGGAATGAACGAAAGTATAATCTATTTTCAAACATATTCTTCACATTTTGCATTACAATATGCGCATCTATTCCAAGAGAAGTGTTTGAAAATGTGAGAGAGAGTTTGAAAATAGATTATACTTTTGTTTTGCCAAAATCGAATACATCTTGAGTATTTGATTAAATAAAGAAGCACTTTAGAAAACAGAGTTGATTTCATTCAAGTTATACACCTTCTTTGACCCTGTATAAAATTTACTCAGTGACTCAGACTATAACTATGGTGGTTGTTGTTTCCCCCACCTGTATAACATTTGTACCAAATGGCGCTTTTCGACATTTTTTAGTTTCAGAGATATTTGCATTGAATTGAGAAGTTTTTTGAATTGACACCCTGTATATTTGATATAACGATGATTCAAACCATTCAATAGTATTATAATATATATAGGGTATTCAATTTGGAGATTATATTTGATGCCTATGAGTTTCTCTTCCGATTCTGAAAAAAATTAACGATATATATATAAAAGTTCAGTTTGAGATAAATACATGAAGACTTCATACATACCGTATCATATCGAATTTCTCATTCATAGAAAATTACAACAATGTTTATTCTGATATTATTGTTTTGTGGATATTCCATTTGGAATGATGTATAATAAAGTCATATTTATTTTTCAGGGCAATTAGGATTTTTCATTTTGACAATGGGCATTTTCTTTTTGAATAACAGTAAGTGTTACTCCTATATTCGAATAATCATAAACTATTCACCCTTATTTCGACTACCTTTCAGTTGCATGTTCCCTTTTTATGATGAGCAACATGGCTATGATGTCAAGATTCCCACCAATTTATATGAAAACAAACATGTATGGCAGTAGTTTGGGTATGTTGATGGGGTCGGTGGTGCAAATTATCTGCCTAACCATTGGAGGTAGTTCGACGCAAGTGGCGCTGATTTATTTCTTGATCGGAACAATCGCTTGTGCAGTCACGTTAGCTGCAGCTTTCTACATTCATTACATTCCCAGATTCCATCACTTTCTGGTGAGTTGTAAAACTCATGAACATAACAAAACCATTATAGAAATACTCAGTTGATAACATTGAATACATTACTTAATTCTCCACAAAATGTATCAGGAGCTACTATATTCACTATCTACGTGAGTCAGATCTAGTTGGACTGTTCAGGTGAGCTTCTTGGGGTGTTTTCTGGTAGTAAAATATTTAAAATATTTTTATATATTGAATGTATTAATCCCTGTATAGACTAGGTAGTATAGTTTTTCTCTCCTTGAATGTTGAGGTTTTTTTACTTATCGTAGGGGAAGATGAGGAAGGATACCCCTCGTTTCCTATCTATGGGAGATTGTTTGGGTTTATGGATATTTGGTCTAGGGTTATTTTGTGGATTCATTAGATAAGCCAATGGCGGAAAATTTGTAGCGTTATCTAGAAGTGAAAATTGATTATGAGTTGCTATTTTCGCATGAGATGAGTTGTTTACAATTTTTCCGCATCTTTGAATGATACATTACGTGTTGCCATACCTTTTTTTATATTGAGTTGTTGCATATACTCTGGGCTATTTTCAGAAACAGAGTTATGATCTCTAGTTCGTCAATATAAACAAAACTCAGGCAAATAGTTTCCCAAAAAAGTAACAATTATCATTTGCCTGTCTATCAAAACTTGTTTACCTTCTCTATCCGTAAATTTGCGTTACATGCGCTAGACATTGATTACTTCATAATCATCGCATTCGATATTTTTTCTTAAAACTTCTTCGTTGAAAAATTCATCGACTATTCGGCAACTCCCTTACGATGCTTGAAAAACATGGGGATATAAGCTATCAATTAATTTTTGATCATAACCTTGGAACAATCAGCAGCTTAAAAAGTTTTGAATACTACTTTTACCCTGATCACTCCTATAGATACGATATCTTGTACATCATTTTTAATGTTTTACGTATACAAAAAATGGTCCTTTATCATTAAATTCATATTTATTGTCGAAATCAAAAGAACTTATGTCTTTAAGATCGTTGTTATCGCCAAGAGGCTCTTCCCGCCCTCTTAATCTTCACCCATTTCTTACCAGAGTAAGGAATGTGAGGAAGAAACAACAATAAACAATTCACCAAAAAAAAACAAAAGAACGGGAAGAAACTAGATACCTATCCACCAAAATGATGTGTACGGAAAGTAAATAAAAGTTATTTTTGTATCTAGTGTAGAACTGATTTTTCTTAGCGAGGCGCAGTTAAGAAAAATAGTCGAGATCACCAAAGTATTTCGCGCATGAGATGCAAACAAGATTTGTTCTACAAATGTCAATTATATTGTTCTGAAATAAGAAATGTGCTTAGCTCAATTTGAAAAATAGTATTGACCTGGCTTGAACTGTTTTTACAAATCAAGTAAACGTCTAGACAGGTTGCCTGCCGATATGGAAATGACAGCAACTCGTGAAATGAATCCAAACAATGGTGACGACATATAAACAGCCTCAAATAATATGTAATCATAAAATAACAATATCGATTCATTGCAAACTTCCTGATTGCCTTCTCATGTAATCATTTCACCATTTTCTTTGAAATTTGAGTGGCTGAGAGCTTGCTCTCAGATTGGAATCAGTTGAATATTGCTCGAATGAATCGTAGCATCCAAGATATGTGGAAGAAAATCTTGCATAGCAATATGCGAATTGAAATCGACTCTTATTGGTCTTTTTATCTTGAGGATATTTCATCATTTGATTGAAACGTATCATGTTGAAAAGTTTCGTCGAAAGATGAGAATCAGTTATGGATACATTTCAATGTAAAGTGTTGAATACAAGATAACATCTATAGGAAAAACCAAAGTCCACAGGTGTTTCTCAGTTATTTTCGAAATTATTGAAAAGGCGATGTCATATTCGAAAACTTCATGACAGAGAGCCTGAACAAATTTCTGGTAAAAAAATATCTAATACAATCTTGGAGAGATTCGAATCGGAAATCGACAATTTTTGTTTTGTATTATCTCCAAAATCACCAGAGACATCCATAATATTCCAGAATAATATTCAGAACGGAAATGCTCAACTTTGCATCTGAAACTTCGTATCTCCAAAGATAAGCGAAATTCCCATTGGGGCACTCCAAAAACGAATAACCTGTAGCCATAACCTATGCGTAATTCCTCTTACGTTCAACTCAGTATAAGATAGCAAGAAACAGTTTCACCATCAAACGTCCTAGGACTATCATGAAATTATGACCATTGACTAATATCGCATAATGGGTCAGCTACTGAGAAGAAAGCTGAAGGAAACTCATTCTTGATTTGGAACGGTCTGTGGCAATTGTGAAACAGAAAAGTCGAAGAAGGGCGAAAATTTCCATTCCATCTGAACCATATTCTTCTATTCATTGAATAAAATTTCAGGGAGATGCCGTGGCCGACACCAAAAAGCCGATGCCCTCGTTTCGAGTGATAATGGAGGTTTCCAAGAATGTCTGGCCCTTACTTTTATCTGGTTTCATTAGTAATATTGCGATGACCATGAGTGGGCCAAGCATTACAGTACTTATTGTTCCTGAAAATCATTTCAAAGGAGATCTCTGGACAGGTGAGTCTTATACAAATCTCTTTCGATGAAGAATTGAATGTTACATAATATCAAAGGATAATATGAAAAATAAATGTGGTTGAGTGAAAATAATGACAATTATTTTTTTTTTTTTGAAGTAGGCATGAGTATGCCAAATTAATATTACTGTAGATTGTAAAAACTATATGGATTGAATGTTTTAATAATACTTCAATAATCTGAAAAATATCAATTAACAAATTGATATATTGTCGGGACTGTTTACGAAAAATTCGAATCCATGTCCAATATGATCAAATATATTACCATTATTGGATATAATTTGTTGCATATCAATGAATGTACGTGTTTTGATATACAAGGTGTTAATTTGAAAACTGAAACTACAGCTTGTACAGGGGAATACTACTGACTGAGGCCGTTCATTTGAGATATCACAAAAGAGGTAATGCCATTTGACATTTCGAAGTTGGAGTGTGTCGCGCTGACGGGGTGATTCATCCCTTCACCGAAATATTGTGGTTCTAGTTCCTCTTAACTCTTTAGCATTTGTGCCAAACGGCGTTTTTCTAACTTTCTTATTTCGCGAGATAGTCGCATTGGAAGTTTTCAAATTTACACCCGGTAAATGAAATCCATATAAGAAATGACGTTAGATGATTGTTGAACAGTATATTCTTGTGTTTAATCTAACATCAATAATCATAAACACTTTTTTTCAGATAAATATTTCGTTCCTGTTATCATCTTTCTTCTTCCTGGTATTACCGGATTGATTGGGAGAGTTTTTGCGACACCTTGGTTGAACGTAATTTGAAATCATTACTATTTACTGTTGATTTATTGATATTCGATGAGTCGAGTCAGATTTCCTCTTATCAGCTACAAGATTATATTGAAATCGATAGAAAATATCAGCTGAAAAAAAAATGTATTCTCATAATTGCGGAAAGATATATCATATATATCAGAATTACTGTGAATTCGAGAAATATCATCGTAATTTTTTTTATTCCATCTACTCACTTGCAAAAGGAACCATTAAAACGCAAATTTCGATGTTTGTATGGGGCACTCGGTAACTATAGAAGATCCTCAATCGCTTTTTTTAAGATAAGTTCAATTGTGGAATAAAAAATAGGCTCTCGTCTTTCGTTTTCGAGTTATGATTGATTGATTGATGAGTTCGATTTTTTGACTTTAAAGACACATACGAATATCGTGGTTATCAATGAAGTTAGGAGAGAATTACTTTCACATTCTTCAGACACTTTTTTCGTTTAATCCATTGACGTAGAGAAAATTGTTCAATTTTGAGTTATGACCTATGGTTATATTTCTCAAATAAAAATCTCAGTTGGCTATAGTCTAACTGAAAATATTTCATTTTCCTTTTCAACCATGTATAATATGTTGGGTCGCTTTCGATGTGCGAGTCTACAAAAGCGAATATAAGATTACACTGCATTCCTCTTTGCATTTTACTACATTTATATCGAGTAGGCGGATGTCATTCATTACGGTTTATCCATTTGTTTTCGTCATAATATCAATAAACACATTTGATCGTGAAAGTGAAAATGTCGTACGAAAATTTTAAGAAAGACGATATGTTAGCATGCCTCATTCAAAGTAATTACAAACGTAATAGTCGCATATGACGTATTTTTCGATCGATATCCAGAATGAAGACAACCTAATAAAGCTATTCTCGAGAGGTTTCAAGGGAATCTTATTCTTATCATTTAACAAGCCAATACCAGAAAATAATGAAATCAAAGATGCAGAAGAAAGCAGTATATCTGTGATTTGAAATGACGATTGCAAATCCTCCGATTTCAAGTCGTCAAATCGAAGCTGAATCTGTGATATCAAGGCGTCGAACTTTGAGTATACTCAAGAATAAATAATAATAATAATGAATTCCATCGTTATACAATACCGAAGCGACATTACTCACAACCAACTGATTTTTAACGAAGATGAGAGTTTTGCAAATGTATCGTCAAAAAAGTCTACAAAATCCATTTTTCTCCAGTAATATAATATGGACAGTGACGCTTTGGTTCAGTGTTTGGTATACTCTACAACGAAATCAGGTTTCGGCTTATCATATATCAAGAAAATCTCAATGGCCAAAGAAACTACAGAATCCTAAATCGAAAAATGAGAGTTTCGGATAATCTACGAAAAAGCAGTGCAGACATGAATGAATTGTGACAACATTTTATAGGCGCTGTGGAATCTATTTCTAATATTCAAATTTATAATGTAGTATGTTGTAAAGAGATGTGATCTATTTATCGCTCATAATAGACATCAGTTTAAACATTTACTTCAATTTGTATAACTTTTTTGTAGTTTTGATCAATTTTGAATTTATTCATCTGTTTTCGTTGAATGAACCACAATTGTTATTTTCGTGAAGACTCGCACATCGAGGGCAAACCAACATGGTTAAAAAGCTGAGCTATAGCCAACTATGATTTCCATTTGAAGAAATACAGCTTCAGGTCATAGCTTGAAATTCAATTTTTTTTTTTATTATCTGTACGCTGATGAATTGAACGGGAAAAAGTGCCTGAAGAATGCAAAAACATGTTTCTCCTGATCTCACTAACAACCATGATATGTCTCGAAAAATCTAACTCTCGTTTATAACTCGAAAACAAAAGACTATAGCCAATTTCTGTTTTCGCCAATGAACTCATCTACAAGAAAGCGATCGAGGATGCGACCTCCATTTTTTCGTATCTCCTATATTTACCGAGTTGCCTTATACAAACATCGGAATTTGTCCACCGTGTACAACATGCAGGCTTCCTTCATGATAATTCAGTTTCAAGAATACAAACATTGGATCATTTCCATTCCAGTGATAAACAGTCATGTTAACCTTTCCAATTACACTAAAGAACACAGCATAATTTGTTGAATATTGAATAATACTGACTCTTGATTAAATATGGTGTGATAGTGTAGTTCTATACAGGAATTTTACATTCATACATTTTGAATTCCTATTTGATCATATTACATATGCACTGCTATTTTTTCTTTTTTTAGAAATCCAACGTATATTTGTGGTTAACTATCAGCATCATCGAATCAGTTGGTATATCTCCACTCTTCTTATTTTGCAATTTGAATCAGAATCATTTGCCAATTTTGTTCCATAAAGATTGGCAATTTATCACGTTAATGTGCGTGCATACTATCTCTGGTTCATACCTCACCACTGTATCACTTCTGAGCATGATAAAGTGAGTTAAAAAAATATTCATCAGAAAAACATTACCGACAATGTTTCTCCAAATATAATATTAAATAAATCGATAAAAGCGTAGCGTTTCCAGTTGTAACAGAAGTTGATGTCAACTTGCACTTTCAGGTATGTGCACCTTTTTCACAATTCCAATCAAAATGTCCTTTTCAAGGATACATTCATCCAGCATCAAGAATTGATGAACCTTTGTATCATATTGTCTATTCATTGGGTTTTTTATTTTTTTTCAGTTTATTTCAATAACAATCCTGACGTAGATTGTTGATTTTATTTCAAATCAAGATGTTTTCTCCACTATCAACATCAACTGGAAATGCTATGGCTCTGACAATATTTCATTGTTAATTTCCATCATACTTCTTCGTATCGGAAAACAGAACACAAAAATCAGAAAATTCTTTGAAAAACAACAGAAGGATCACGGATATTTTAAAAACGAAGTTGATTCATAGACTACCCTATGCAAACTTACATCCATTGAATTATATCAAACCATAAGGAAGCGAATCCTCTCCTAGGAGAATATGAATTGAATGATTAGAAAAAAAAATCTAACTGAATATAAAAGAAGAAATCGATAATTTATTTCTTTCAACGTCATTTTGGGCAAGGTGATGAGGTAATATCAGTGAAATCAATATGTTCGGATCGAACATTCGGAATAACCAAGTTATTATCAATGATATAACAGATCTAACGATATTTTAAATCGATGGTGTTTCAGGTTCTCAGAAACATCAGGTGGAAGTAGGATAACTCAATTAGGAATACTTCGTGATATATGAGCCTAGCAATTCTCTACCATCACTCATCACTGATAATTTATTTCGCAACATCAATAGTGCAACAGTTTTCGTCGAATATTGTTTTTCTTTATTACTCTTGTTTGACATTTTATGTAAATGATGGGACTGAATGCAGAATTTCATACTGAATTCAACGGTGTCCCATACAAAAGTGAACTCATCATTGTCTCGCTTATGTTAGCACCTGTATATCTCGAAGTGTTATTCCACTTCCACACACAAATGAGCCACCATGTATATGGAAATATCATGCATCATCATTTGATTTATGGTTTTATCAATTCCAGATTTGCAGGAGATAAAATGGAACTCACATTCTTAGTTCAAGCTACCTTAATGGGGATCTTCATGCAAGCAACTTCTCCATTGTCGTCTATTTGGGTGAACATTTTGTAGAGTTGATTGATTCTGTCATTTTATGCAGATTCGAACAATGATCCCAAAAGATTGAACCTATAGATTTCAGGATATACAGAAACAAAGTATATAACATCGTTGGACAAGCATACGAGAGAGTTCATCAGCTTATTCTTGACATTTGCACTTTTCAAGAACACATGACGCGTTCATTCAATACTGCTTATTATAAACAAGATTTGGTACAATGAATTGTCATATACCGGCTATAATCCACAAAATGTTTTTTTTATGTTCATCACGTTTTTGTGATCTGTAATATCAATTTCATCCATGAATACGTTCACTTATCACCCTATCATGTGACGAAGAGATGAAAAATGATTATTTTATTCATGGCGAAATAGCTGTAAATTCTGAAAGTTTGATTTTCAGCTATATTTCACTATTGTGTTTTCATTCAGTTATTCCGATCATTAAAGAATTGTTTGGATTTTATTCAATGATGGATATCATTCAGCCTATCTCTCCTCATTGGTCAGTTTCATGAATTTTTAATTACATCAACGGTTGTATTCAAATTGTTCCGTCCATCGCATAAAACAACAGTTGTTTATCTTATTCGATAAAATGATAATGACAATAATGATAATAATAATAATGATAATGATGATAATGATAATGATATGTTTATTCACTGACTGTTATAGTTATATGTATATCATACAAATGAATTTTGCGGACATGGTTCTTGTTCATTTCCACAGAAGCTGATGAAAATCAGCTTGTACGGAGCACTCCAAAGAGTATAAACATATCAAACTAAGTATTTATGAGTCGATATATAGGAATATCAGAATATAAAACGATAGAAATACCAAATATGAATAATAAGAATGCACGAATGTGAAATTGTGATGATATGAAAAAGTTAGAATGTACAAATGTGAAAGTGTAGAAATATCAAAATGTGAAGAGTATGATATAAAAATATGAAATTTTGAAACACTGAAACACTAAACATGAAAACTCAAATAACAATTTGAAATGTAAATGATTAAAAATACAGAAATCCAAAAATACAAGAATGTACAAATATAAAAATATCAAAAAAATTTGAAATTCTAAACGGGTAAAAATGGAATAGAATTCACGAGATACAAAAATGTAAAGTCACAGGTACGTGTTCATTATGTCATGACACTTCTGACGTTTTCCTGACAACAGTCCCTACGCAAAAATAGACACATGCAATCTTTGCAGGAGTGTCACTTACTGATCAATTTTCCTTCATTGGTTCAATGAAGCTTCGATCAATTTATGAATAATAACATCCTTTCATTTTTCTCTAGAAATAAAATTAGTTGTTTTTTGAACCATTTCAGAGAGTTTCATCAGGAATTTTTTTTGGTGAGTGAATGAACAACTTTGGAGCCAGATATCAGTAGCTTCTTCGTCCTATGGATTTAGAAGCTAGTGGTATGTAATGGTGGCGCCTTGTGCTCGTCCCATATGGATGATTTGGAGTGTTATACCCAGATTTGTTTTCGTATAGTTGGCATCCTATCTGAACCATGTAGTTGTCTGATATCTAATATTTGTGTTTCGGTATACAGCAAATTACTCGAATATCTTGCAGGTTTGTTGAGTAGTATTTTGAGAAATCGTAAGAGATCATGAGAGCACGCAGATAGGTTTTTTATACTCCTCCTCCACCAATAATGTCATAATGTAAGTCTGATTCGAGTATATATATTTCTGGATATTCAATTTTAGGTTAACTTATAAGATCTTGTTAAATGTTCAAAGGTGAGTGCTGATAGGTACGAATACTGTTTAATAGAGAGCAGTCTGCTGTCAAACCAGTCTTTCAATTTTCCTAGATCTTCTTCAATATTTAGCTTCATATTGTACCAGTCGTCGTTCTTGAAGAATATCATTGTGTCGTCCGCGAAACTCATAATTTTTTGAATTGTTTCTTGCATGAACAAATCATTCAAATGAATCACCAATAACAATGGCCCCAGTACTATCCCTTGGGGTACACCACAAGTTATTTTCATTTCTGTACTGACTTGGCTCCCGATTCTTACTCTTTATTTCCTGTTCGTTGAATAACTTTTTATTAATTTTTGTTCATTACCCCGTACACGCAAATAAGACACATAATACATTGTGGTGAAGATTGTGATAGGCAATAGATTTCTGTAATTTTGCTGATTTGTTTCAATAAATATGTGATCAAGGCACGATTTCAATCCATTCCTTACCCTTGTGTTGGTATTTATGGCTGAGTGGAAACCATATTCACTCATTATGTCGAAAAAGGTTCTCGAATCTTTATTTTCTTTCAATAGAGCGATATTGATGTCACCAATAAATAGTTTTGCTTAGCATATAGTAAAGTTGGCTTTGAAAGTCATCAATTGTACTTGCTGGAAATCTATAGAACGCATATATGCAGATGGTTTGTTCGTCTACAATTATTTCAATCAATTTTCACACTTCTGTTCAGCTCGATATGATAATGAGATTGATATGAGTTCGCTTTTACAGAAATGATGACACTGTCATTCTGATCATCAGATAATCAGTCATATTAGGTGAGGAAGCATCAGGCGCGTGCCAAGTCTTTGTTAAGACTATGCAGTCAAAAGATGTTCCAAGTTCTTCAAGATTTATCTTCAGTTCATATATATTTTCCGAAATATATTATATATTTTTCGCTATACTATTCAATTCATAATTTATCGATAACACTTTTTCCACTACAATTATTCAGGGGGTATGTTCTTATTTTCTCTATTTTGGAATCTCTTATATGAGGATTCATAAATCTACAATGCAATGGTTAGAAGTTTATACATAAAAATATGTTAACACACTTATATAGAGATATGTACGAAAAATTGTGTTGAAATGCTGAAATTGTGCCAAAATGATAAATTGACACGAGTTCAAGATATATAAAATTTATAAATTATATAAAATTTTCGAAAGGTGTCATGATTAGATAATAGGTGATGTATATAGAGTGCCCCGTAAAGACCACGTCAAACCGAGGGATAATGTGGATCAAAGGATACCCAACTGCTTTGACAAAATTCCTATTATAAAACTCCTACCGTTTTAGAGATATTTTTTATACAGGGAGTTTCAGAATTGCAAGGCAATATTTCAGGTACGTATTCTCTCGTAGAAAATAAGAAAAAAGTTTCCATGAACATGTGTCCAATCTCGATTATTCGCGGAGTTGCAGGGTATTGAAAAAATAAATAGTTTTCCTTATTGTGCTTGATCTACTGCAGATAGAGCTTTCACATTTTATATGCGAGTTACGAACACCACTACAATGGGCCACCTTGTTACCACCAACGTAATAATAAGATGACGAAGCCAGCCATGAATGAAAAATACCATATCTGTTGTATTCATAGAATTGCATTTTGTTTAATGTGCATTTTAGGTTACATGTGAAATGTAATTAATTATTGAAACGAGTCTATATCCAACTTCGAGTACACTCACTAGCTTGTAAGGAAAGTCCACAATGAAGTTTTTAAAAACTAGTTTTTCCAACAACAAAACGAAATTGGCGCAGTCGGTAGGATCCACCGATAAAACATCTCACGAAAGGAGACATCCTGTAATGTTCAGAGAATATCGTGAGAAGCAAGGAAAAGGAGGTATGAATTGGTGTTCTTTTCAAATTTCTGAAGGTCATATGCCTCGGGGAACACCTCCCTGGGCAATGTGTTCCAGAGATCCGCTGTTCGTTGGATGAACGAGTCTTTGAAAAGAGATGTTCTGCGACGCACCAAATTAACCACAAAAGGGTGTGAAGACTGGACTTGACGGGTTAACCTCGAAGAGACCGCCAAAGGAGGAACGATTGTTGATATTTCAGTAGAGCACCGCCCATGAAAATATCTATATAATAGAGATAGATCGCCAACCCTTCTACGGTGTTCCAGAGATTTAAGCGAGTTAGTAAGCGAAGCATCACCGTTGAGACGAATTGCCCTTTTTTGGACAGAATCCAACAGCTTCAGGATATGTTTAGGTGCTGCACTCCAAATATGGGAACAGTATTCCAGGACAGGTCGAATTTGTGCCTTATAGATCGTGAGCAGCTGACTGGAAGTGAAATAGCTCCTGGCACGAAACAGGAAACCAAGTTTTTGGGATGCACTTTTAGCAATTGATCTCACATGACTTGCCCAAGAAAGGTTATTGCTGATAGTTATACCAAGCATTGAGATGGATGACTTCAAAGGTATGGTCACCTCTGACAAGCTTATGTTGGGCATTGCGAGGTCGGATTTTTTGAAGAAAAGACATGTTTGTGTTTTATTCGCATTGAAATCCACTAAATGTTTGGATCCCCATTCGAGAATTCTTGCCAAATCCATATTTATGTTGTTAACATTTCTTCCTCGTTCGTTTTTGATTTGGCGGGCTGATATTGGAGCCCTGGAAGAGAAGGCAGTGTGGAGGGTACTATCATCCGCGAAGCTGTGAACTGGACATGAAGTTGCCTCTAACAGATCATCGATGTGGAGCAGAAACAGTGTTGGTGATAGAATTTATCCATGCGGTTCACCAGCATTTATAATCAGAGAGTCAGATGAAACTCCATCGACCACCACATGGAGTGATCTGCATGAGAGAAAACTAGTCAGCAGAGAACATAGCTGAGGAGGCAAGCCATAAGATGGAAGCTCAATGTTAATGGCTTTTTCCATGACCTTTGAAATAATAGACAGCAGTGCGATAGGTCTGTAGTTGCTAGGTAGGGTCTTTTTGCCTTTTTTGGGGACTGGTTGTACTCTTGCGATTTTCCAGTTAGACGCAAATATCCCCAATTTGTAAGAGTGGTTGAATAACTTGCAAAGAATAGGTGTTAGTTCTGCGGCAAATTTCTTGAGAACAATAGGTGGGATTCCGTCAGATCCACAGGCCTTGCCGGTGTTGAGACCCAACAAAATCTTTCGGATAGGTCGTTGGCGAAATGTGATCTCGGGCATGTGACTGTCAATAGGTGTAATGTTCGGAGGTTGCTTTCCCGATGAATCCAGAGTGGAATTACCAGCAAATAAATGGGCAAAAATGTTGGCTTTTTCCTGGGCCGTCGTGGCTAGTGTTCCATCTTCCTTGGTTAGAGGAGGAAACGAGCTGGAAGTGAAATTTTCCCACAGCTTTGGCAAAAGACCAAAATGAACGGGATCCGTTAGGACATTCAACTAGTTCTGATCTTATTTTGGCATTGTGAGCATCTTTCGAATACTTGATTGTTTCATTGCATATGTTTCTAGCCTCTACATATACTGCTCTAGTCTCAGGGCTCGGATTTTTTTCCATCGATGGAATGCTGCCTGTTTGGAAGCGACAGCTTTAGAGCAGCTTCCGCTAAACCAGGTCTTATTGGAAGATGTTCTTCTTGCGGAGTTCGGTATGTAAGTTTGCATCCTCAACACGATGATTTCAGAAATTGTCTCTGCACATCGTGTTGGATCCTCTGAGGAAAAACAAATCCTCTTCCATGGAAACGCTGAGAAAAACATACGAAGACTTTCCCAGTCGGCCGAGTTATAATGCCACATGTGACGGGGCGATAATGTGCTTCTCGATGGTACATGGAAAGGGCAGGAGCAGGAGATGAGGGTGTGGTCAGAGTTTCCAAGTGGGGCACAAACTTTTACTGTATAAAAGTCAGGGTTGGTGGTGAGGAAAAGATCCAGAGTATTGGCAGACTGGTGGGTGACATCCGGGATGCGGGTTGGTAGTTCGATAAGTTGTTCAAGACCATACGTGATGGCGAAAGCCTCAGTTTGACGACCTGCATCGTCTGTTTTGTTGGAGAATTTGAGCCAGGCTGCGTTATATACATTGAAGTCTCCCAAGATTACAATTTCTGCTGTCGGATGATTCTCTTGAATGAAGTCCAGTTTGAGTGATAAAAATTCAAAGAGGTTGTTATAAGAAGATTCATTAGGTGAGAGGTAAAGACAGCAAAGGAATTTGGTCAGTTTGGTATCGGCCAGCTTGAACCACATCACATCAAAGTCTTTAGGTTCCAAACTCTCTACACGCCGGCATGAAAGATTAGATTTGCAAAGAGGCAAACTCCACCTTTGAATCTGAATCGAGAATGGAGCTCATAACCAGGACAAAGCATGTGGACCCTGTCAGAAGACGAGTTCACTTGTGTTTCCGTCAGTGCCAGAACATCCGGCTTCTCCAACTGAAGGTGATGGTGGACATCATTGATGTTCTTGTTGAGACCGCTGATATTGCAAAAGTTGATTTTCAGAGATGTTTCCCCTCGAGTACCTCTCGCCCGGAAATCCGAATGGAGAGGTATTTTGCTACCGGAGTGTTTTACTCTAGGATACTTCATCATCTTTCTTCTCAAAATAAATCAAGGAAAAGTGGATTGGGGGAGGGGAGACCGGAAGGTATCGACCGAACGCTGAAACATGGGGTGACCCATTTCACAGCGCACATAGTCGATATGGTGGTATTGCACCGGGCGATATGACCATCTATCACCTAAGGTTACCCTTTTAGTCGCCTCTTACGACAGGCAGGATTTACCATGGGAATATTCTAAGGGCCACACCCATACGCCAAAAAGTGTTTCTATCGCAGAAATTCTTTTCGTATCAACGATTAATTTGTGGAACCAAAACTTGAAGAAATCGTCAAATCTGTCACTCCAGTCTTCCAGTGATTTCGAACAAAAATCGTCGGAACCTGGGCCCCTGGGATTAAGAAGAAGAAAACACTGTAGCCTTAAGAAACCCACACAGAAGAACAGCATCGCAGACCCAAAGAAAGCATGTCATCAATCATCATACTGTAAGTGCTTAAAATTCAAAATTCCCATCCAGAACCCTTTCCTGCAATATTCATAGTTAAAATCAATATTTCGTAAAATTCATGTCACTTTCGCCTGAAATACAAAAAGTTATTGAAAGCTTTTGGAATATTAACTTAGATAACAACTTGACAAATATGACGAGCAACGTAAATGTTTCTCTAATGAGATACCAAACTGATAAGATCATAACGTTTGATGGAAACCCAAAACAACTCCTCAGATTTTTCACTGTTTGCGAAAATTTCATGAAAAATTTTCAAAATCGTACTGATCCATCAGATGCAATTAATGTTTGTATAATTGATACAGTTTTAAGTGAATTAAAAGAACGTGCAGATGATTTGATTTATAGCCGAAGTGAAATAAATTCATGGATTGAAATAAAAGCGCTATTATCATTGACATTCAGCGATCAAAGAAGCATTGATTGTTTGATTCAAGACTTAATATCTCTGAAACCACTTAAAAACGAGACACCTATCCTATTTGGCATGAAAGTTCAAGACGCTAGAAGCCTTTTGTTTTCAAAATTAAGCTCAGAAATTAATGATGAAATGGAAAAGTGAATGAAAATTGAACATTATGACGAACTCGCTTTAAAAACATTCATGAATGGATTACCATACAATCTTCAATTAGTTGTTAGATTGAGAAACCCTTCGAATATTGAAACAGTTAGAGAGGAAGAAAACAGTTAGAGAGGAAGAAAATTTTGTCTATTTCAAATCAGGACAAAATACGAATTTACTGAATTCAACTTATAGACCACAATCGAGTGTGAATCAATTCATACCAAGACCAAATATTTCCCAAAATGTACAGACTACGAGAATACCTCAAAATCGAAATTATACACCGAAATATTTTTCTCCAACTATACCGAGTTTTTCACAATTCCAAACTCGTCCGATTTGAAGACCACCTATGTTTAACCAACAAAGTTTTAGGAACCACCCTGTGCGTAATAATTTCACAAGACCATCCCAAAATAATGTGTCACCTTATCCAAGATTTCAATTGCCACATCGCCCAAATATTAACGATCCAAGATCAAGTTCAATTATTAGAAACCAAAATCAACATCAGAATCAAAGAAACGTATCTCAATTTAAACCAGAACCAATGGATACAAGTTCCGGTTATTCTAAAGTTAAGCAAATATTTAAACATGATATCCAATCTGAACAACCTGACCATCCAGAAATTGAGCAATACAACTTGTTTGATTCAAACAACGAAGAATCATATGTTTCAAATTCACGAGAAACATATTTCAGCGAACAAAATTATCAAGACTACCCACCTCAATATTAGGATATACAAAACCAATGTTTTGACCCATTCAATAACGACACAATCTCAAATATTCAGCCCACCAATGTTGATAATAATTATACAAATGAAAATGTGAATTTTCCCAAAGTCACGAATCCGAATATTCACAGAAAATACAAATTAATACGCATAGATTAGATCTACCATATATTCAAATCCCTGAGATCGATGGATATTTTTTAATTGATACTGGTAGTACTAAATCTCTCATTGACCCAAAAATAGTTAAAAAGTATTTCAAACAATGTATAATCAAAGAGGATTTTTATATAAGAACTGCACATGCTTTAACAAGACATGACAAAATAATTAAAATACCTGCTTTCAAAATTTTCAATACAAACCAAGAAACCAAATTTCATTTATTCAATTCTTCTGATAAATATGACGGATTAATAGGAGCTGATATTTTAACTCAACTCAACGCAAATATCAATTTTGGAACTAGACAGTTGATTACAAAGAACGCTATAATACCAATAATATATCAAGAATCTCCAGAAATACAAAGGATAATATCTGATATCAACAAACAAGGCTTCGTAAATTTTAAATACTCTAATAATTCCTCCAAGATCACAAAAAATAGTAAAAATTCCAGTAAAACAAAAGCAAGGAACAGCTGTAATCGAACATTTAAAATTGGCAAGAAATGTAGAAATGCCGGTTGCATTAGTAACGATCGAAAATAATTTTGCTATAACAATAATTATCAATTCGAATGAGAATCCAATTGAAATAGAATTTGTCAAACCATTAGATGTCAAAAATGTCGACATTGCAGAAATAAATTTTGTAGAAAAAATGGAAGTCGATGAATTTCACGATCTAGACACCTATGAAGATAATTTATTAAAACAAAATCTGAAAAATTTAAGAATCGACCATTGCAATAAAGAAGAAAAAGATGCAATTAAAAACCTTTGTATGAAATACCGAGATATTTTCTACTGTGAAAATATAGCTTTGAGTTTTACAAATCTCGTTAAACATAAGATCAAAACGAAAGATGAAAATACCATTTTTACTAAAACGTATAGGTACCCAGAAATTCATGAAACGGAAGTTAAAACCCAAATAAAGAGTATGTTAGAACAAGGAATTATTCAAAATTCAAATTCGCCTTATTCTAGCCCACTTTGGATTGTACCAAAAAAACCTGATGCTTCAGGAAAGAAAAAATGGAGATTGGTTATAGATTATAGGAAATTAAACGAAAACTTGATAAATTAGGAAAATCAATGTATTTCACTACTCTAGATTTAGCATCAGGATACCATCAAATAGAAGTCGATAAAGATGACATTTCAAAAACTGCTTTTTGCACCCAAAATGGACATTACGAATTCAGAAGAATGCCCTTCGGTTTGAAAAACGCCCCTTCCACATTCCAAAGAGTGATGGACAATATACTACGTGGATTACAAAATGAGACTTGCTTAGTATACCTAGATGATATCATAATTTTTTCCGTATCATTACAAGAACATATAGTGAGATTAACACAAGTATTTGAAAGACTAAGAGAAGAAAATTTAAAGATTTAAATGGATTAATCAGAATTTTCAAGAAAAGAAGTACAATATTTAGGTCAAGTAATAACA
Organism: Plagiodera versicolora; assembly: GCA_037013635.1. Lineage (NCBI taxonomy): Eukaryota > Metazoa > Arthropoda > Insecta > Coleoptera > Chrysomelidae > Plagiodera > Plagiodera versicolora. The sequence continues at coordinate 1,419,426 of CM072981.1, forward strand.
GCTAACGGAGTACTTCCAAACCCAGACAAAATAAATGCTATCAAAAATTTCCCAATTCCTACAATTCAGAAAGAAATAAAAAGTTTTCTAAGATTGTTAGGTTACTACCGTAGATTTATAAACAACTTTGTCAAATTACTAAGCAACATTTTTCCATTTTCTGTGAATAACTATAAAATTCAGGAACTTTCCAAAAATAAATTCATTTTGGTTATACCTAAAAAACTACTACCAATTCAGAAGTGTAACCAAGATCATGAAAATGTACCTTTAATGGGACAATACATTCTAGAATTAGTTCCAGAATGCCAAATAATAATAGAACAGTCAATATTAAACATTTTTGAAAAATCGAAATCAAGTTTCAAACACATCAGCCTACCAAGAATCAAGATAGAAGTCTCAAGAGACAAGATTACTGAGAAGAAAGAAGAATCATTCAATTTGGACAAGATAGAATTGGATGATCTGAAGACCACTGGTGCTGCTTTAGCAATTAAAAAAAAAAGATCGATGAGATTCAAGAACCCATTATTACATCTCATAATATGAATTTTTGGACTTCAGTAATTTATGTTATGTTGACAGGATTATTGATAATATTAACTTGGAAATTTCAAATATGTCAAAGCATCTTCAGAAGAATAAAAAAGATGCCATCCCTAGAAGAGGATAGCAAAATTAACATCGTGATTTAACTCACACTCTTGTACCACGGATGTTCGAATCTTAGAGGGGAGGAGTTACGAACATCACTACAATGGGCCACCTTGTTACCACCTACGTAATAATAAGATGACGAAGCCAGCCATGAATGAACAATACCATATCTGTTGTATTCATAGAATTGCATTTTGTTTATTGTGCATTTTAGGTTACCCGTGAAATGTAATTAATTATTGAGACAAGTCTTTATCCAACTTCCAGTAGACTCACTAGCTTGTAAGAAAAGTCCTATAACAAAACGAAATTTGCGTATCAAGAAATAGGTGCTGATCAATATGAAAGTGAAAAAGTGAATGTTTTTCAAATACCATATGGGGTGTTGCATTTTCAGAGGTCTCAATTCATAAAAGCCTTAAGAAAAACTTGCTCGTATATTTTTTAAAGTTCTTCAACCTGTACCAATTTGAAGCAACATATTTTACATTTTTAGAATCAGCTCAGCGAGGGCAATTTGGAAATTGAAAAAAAGGGAGGGGGTTCCATTTGAAAAAAATGGTGATGATGTCATTACACGAAAGTGGTTCACCCTGTTAGATTATGATTTGAAACAATACTAAATTGAAATAAAAAATCGACGTGTTTTGGGAATTCCTAATTTTATTGTCCATTTAGCCCATTGTTCATGCGTTACTTTATGGACGCACTGTATATTGTTAGCTGTCGAACGGTACGCATTGCATCGTAGGCGGGAGACAATAAATTGAGAGATTTTGTTTGTTTTTCAAAGTAGACTGAAAATGTGTAGACTAAGAATACCAATTAATATACTTATGTGGTGGTGATTATGAGATAAGGTGCATACGTCTTGTTCAAGTGCAATAAGTAGAAGCAGGCCGACAGTATCATGAATGGGTGCAAAAAAGAGTTCCATAGTACTAGTTTCACAAAAACTGCTGACTCAATCAATTCATTGAACAATATACCGGGGCTCTTCTGGAAATGCTCCGACTGTACAAGCAGCTGTATTTTCCTAGATTCTATTGGCATTCAAAAAATAGTTTGAACCAAACTGAATGATTCTCTTGATTCCATGAAAAACGAGGTGAATGCTGCGATCACGAAAATTATTGAAAGTGAAACATCTGATTGTCGTATGAAGTATTCAGATGTGCTGAGGGATAAATCACAACCAGTTATTTTGATTCATTCCAATAACAGTAATCAGTCTTCTTCTAGTACTAAGGCAGATATTTTGCGTGATGTTAATCCTTATCAAGAAAACTTGCAGCTAACGAAAGTCAGATTTATCAAAGATGGCGGAATTTTAATATCGTGCGGGAGTAAAGCTGATGATAAAAAGTTGAAAGTCAGATTTGAACAAGAAATGCCAGCAGAATATAAAGTGAAAGAGGTTGGTGCTGTTCTTCGAAGAGTTCGCTTGGTTGGCATGACTCAGAAGTTTTCAGCGGATGATCTGAGGAAAACTATCTATTCAAGTGTAATGATAATACTTTTCAAGCCATCTTACAGGTGGATAAGTCGGTGTATGGATAAGCGTTGGCGGCAGGTAATTCATTTGTGGGTTATGATAGTTGCAACGTATATGATGCACTTGATATATACAGGGTGTTTCACAGTGGATGGAACATTAGACGTATCTGGAGAACAGAAAGACAGATCATATGGAAAATTTGTGAGCATGGATAATCAAACTTGCTCTATACGTCTGGAATATTTTCATCAATACAGTGTTGCCGCTTCTATAAGAAAGTAGTAGCTACTTTGTTATTTCAGATGGAACACCTCGTATATTATATCATTTTTGGAATCCTCATGAGATTCCTCACAACTTTCCCACATAATTCCATATACTAATCTGTGACGATTTCCGAGATAAAAATTATTTTGTCAAATTTTTGTGTAAAACCTAACCATTGAAAAATATCAATTTTTTCCCAATGCAGATTCACAAAATATTGCAATTTGAGTTATAGCTGCATAAGACCATCAAGTATTCTGTCGATGAACTGGATCTCAGTTTCAGCATACAGGGGGGCTCAGAAGTGAGTGTCATCCGGGCACTCATGAAAATGACTGCAACTCCGTTTTTTTTTTAATGGAACACCCTGTATATTATCACTTATTCGAAAAGCTTTAATATTTTCCATTCTAATTGAGTGTACTTTCCCTATACCTATCTCGTACAGTTTGTTAGTTATGATCACTTATGTTATGAATTCGTCTTCAATAAAATAAATATTGGATAGTACTCAAGATAGTAGGCTATAAACTTCATTCTGACAGAGAACTAACATGTTATTTCTTCATTGTTATCTTGTATTCAAGATGCATGGGTGTAAAAATGTTATGGCAGAAAATAATTACTTGAATGCGGTTTAGATGGATTTATTCATCATTCATGGTCAATGTAACAAGAATATCAGTAGAACATGCAGCGAGTTTGATAAAAAGTATGCTGATTCACCTCGAACGAATTCGAGAAAATTCATAAGTTTGAAGAGAAATTTTGAAATGCTTATATCATCATGAAAAGCTAAAAGTATTGAAGTCTAACATGTGTATTAATGAATCTAGAAAGATTTCCATTTGAAATAGTAGCTACTACTTTCTGATACAAGCGGCAACACTGTATTGATGAAAATATTTTAGACGGATAGAGCTAGTTTGATTATCCACGCTCACAAATTTTCGAAATGATCTGTCTTTCTGTTCTCCAGGTACGTTTAATGTTCCATCCACTGTGAAACACCCGATACAGATGTTTCAAGTGCAACGAATTCAATCATCCTGCACGAAAATGCACGAAATCTATCTCTCATTCAATCTGCGGTCAAGATCATGATCTGAAAAACTGAAAATCTAACAGCAAAAATTGCTTCAACTGTAAAAAGCTCAACAGACCTGGCATAGATACGGACCATGCAGTATAGGAGAAACAAAAATGTATAGCGTAAATCGACACCTCAAATAAAATACGGTCAAAGGAACATGCAACAAGATAGCGATCAAACAGTAGTTGTCTGCCTTCCCCCGTGAATGCGGTTCGAGTCGATTTAAGTGTAGTCATATCGGACAAATTATCAATATTTTATCAGAACACGCGTGGCCTTAGAACGAAAACCAATGAGATTTTTAACTCGATTTTTCACTGTTTATTTCACGTATATGTCTTGACGGAAAATTGACTCGATCCATCAGTGAATAGCGCAGAGTTTTTCGGTGCTGAATTTAATGTTTATAGGTCAGATCGAAACTTTGCAACTAGCGACTCAACCAGGTGCGGAGGTATGTTGATTGCTGTTCATGAGGGGTGTATCTCAACTCAAACTGATCTTGAAAATTATTCAATTCCTATTTTCAGGAATGTACACTTCTGTACTACCATATGTACAATTTATATTCCACCGAAAACACCTCTACAGGAGTATGAGTTTGAGTGGTTGGAGTCACTAACTTTTTGGTTTGACTAGAAGGTTGTATTGGTAGGTGATTTCAACATCCCTGATTATATTTTGTATCATCATAATGCATGTTCCAATACCAGAATATTAGCTTCTCTGAACAATTTCGCGAACTTATTTGATTTCTCTCAGTGCAACTTTGTTTTAAACCACAGTAATAAGCTATTAGACTTGATATACTCTACTCCACATCAATGATCTGTTGGAGGCAAATACATGTCCAGTACATAGCTTCGCGGATGATAGTACTCTCCACAGTGCCTTCTCTTCCAGGGCTCCAATACCAGCCCGCCAAATCGAAAACGAACGAAGAAGAAATGTTAACAACATAAATGTGAATTTGGCAACAATTCTCGAATGGGGATCCTAAAACTTAGTGGATTTCAATGCAAACAAAACACAAGCATGTCTTTTCTCCAAAAAAGCCGACCTCACAATGCCCAACATAAGCTTGTCAGAGGTGACCGACCATACCTTTGAAGTCATCCATCTCGATGCTTGGTTCAACTATCAGCAACCTTTCTTGAGAAAATCACGTGAGATCAATTGCTCAAAAACTTGGTTTTCTGTTTCGTGCCAGGAGCTATTCCACTTCCAGTAAGCTGCTTACGATCTATAAGGCACAAATCCGACCTGTCCTGGAATACTGTTCCCATAATTGGAGTGCGGCACCTCAACATATCCTGAAGCTGTTGGATTCTATCCAAGAAAGGACAATTAGTCTCTTCGGTGATGCTTCGCTTACTTACTCGCTTACTTCTGTGGAACACCGTAGAAGGGTTAGCGATCTGTCTTCCATAGATATTTTCATGGGCGATGCTCTTCTGAAATATCAACAATCGATCCTCCTTAGGCGATTTCTTCGAGGTTAACCCGTCAAGTCTAGTCTTCACACCCGTTTGTGATTAATTTACTGACCTACAGAACCATAGACTCGTTCATCCAACGAACAGCGAGGCTCTGGAACACATTGCCCAAGGAGGTGTTCCCCGAAGCATATGACCTTCAGAAATTTGAAAAGAACACCAATTCCTGCCCCCTTTTCCTTGGTTCTCACGATGTTCTCTGAAAATTACAGGATGTCTCCTTTCGTGGGAAGTTCAATATATATATATATATATATGATGGAATCATTTTATTGACTGGACGTTCTTGGATGCATTTGTTGTAGCAGAGGATGCCTGCACATTCTTTTATGGCAAATCATATAACGTATTAGACCACTGCGTACCTAAGTGTTCTACAAGAATTTATTAAATAACGCAGAAAAAATTACGAAGAATTTCTATTTCTTTGGGATAAAATGATCGTACTGAACAATTTCAATCCAAACTACATTATCATATCGATAATTTTCAGAACGACCATAACTCTATAGTATAACCATCCCATACTGTAATCGCAACCTCTCATAATATCCCAATCATTGAGAAATTGAGTGGCAACACTTCCTCCAGATATTATAGGCAAACTGGTAGGACAAATATTTCATTCCAGAAATCTAAGCTGATAACATCAATACCGTCAGATTTCTGAATTTTGCCTGATGGTCGCCTTGATCTGTGAGTGCTTCAAATGAACTGACTGAGATATCTGTTTGTAGTTTTGATAATGTTCAACTTTCAAATTTCTTCCAGTCAGTTGTGTCACCTCATATATGAGTGTGGACTCCTTTCAGTTGAAGAATTGTTTTCTCTTCACTTTTTTCATTCATGGAATTCAACGTCTAGTTGTTGTTTAGCAATCATAATTTCTAGATTGATAGTCGAACTTATATTTCCTCAACAAATTATTTGTGTTTGCACATTTCTCGGGTTCCGTTGTGATTCTCAAAACAACTAATTCATATGCCAGAAACTTGAATTATCCTCTATTATCATTTTGTTACCGTATTGTTATGGTTGTTGGCCCGCGGCTTGAGTGGCTACCGGTTGCGAACCTAAATCCTACGGTGGGTGGACCAGACTTATGGGACGCGTGGCTGAGTAGAAGTTCAGCCAATGCTGGTCCCACCTTGAGGCACCGGGCGACACCTCAATGTATTAGCCTTCTCTTTCTGTGAATCGGGGTAGCAGGAGAGTGACCGTTCAAGACCCCGGTACTCGTGGGATTAGTATGGAAACGATTATCAAAATCGGAGGAGGAATCCAAAGAGATAGACTTCCTCAGAGAGGAACCTGGAAAGGTACACTATCAACAAGCAGCTGGAGCGGTTCATGGGGTTGCGCAAGCAATGGACATGGACAAGGGCTCCAAACCTCGACTTTCTGGTGCCCTTAAAAGGAAACTCCGGAAAGAAGAGAAGATTGCCACTGGGAAATGGACAGAGAACAATCCTAACCAACCTGCTCCACAAAAGAAGGCTCCGGGGAAAAAGGCGGAAGAGGCCAAAAAACGGCCTCGCTCCGACTCGAGTACCCCCGGAAAGCAAAATCCTACAAAAAGACATAGCAGCCAAGAGCAGACTATGTCTTTTAACGCTGTAGCCGGGAGGCTGGAGATGTCGATCATTGATCGCCGTCATCCTGAGGTGCTCCTAGATCAGGGGAAAGCGGACGTTATACAGGGGAAGCTGGAACGCCGTCGGGAAGTTCAACCCCACCTCAATTTAAGCGCTCGTCGTTTGTCGCAGGGGTCTGTTGGATGTACTGCGCAAACGACGTGACGAAAAACTAGCTGAAGGCCAACATTGCCTCGCTTGGGAACCTTTGGGAGGGTGCCGCTTTGACTGTGGTTGAATCGAAAAAGTCTGGTCCGAGTGATGCAGACAAAGGTAAGAGTTCTTCAAGCGAACCTACAACACAGTAAAGCAGCCTCAACTGTCTTATCTGGGCTAATAGGTTCATTTGATATAGCATTGATTCAAGAACCCTGAACTAATGGGGCTTTGTCAGGGGACAACGAGCGAGTGATGGGGAGCTTTTCTCTATTGCCAGGCTACTGATCGCCCTAGGGCCTGTATCCTTGTTAAAAGGGGCTTGAAAGTATTTCCTCTAACGAGTTTTTGTTATAGGAAACTTGTTGTTATAAAGTCAACCCTAGAGAAGGGGGAACAAAGGCAGGGGAGATCTTAATACCCTCTGCTTACTTCCTCAGAGATGCACCTACTCCCCCCCACCACCGAGTGGAATAAAGGAACTGATAACTAGTTGTAGAGGAACTGGATCACAACTGATCATCGGATGCGATGCTAACGCCCACCACCACATCTGGGGAAGCAAAAATACAGACCCCAGAGGTGAGTCGCTACTGCAGTTTATTCTAGCTAACAACTTGAATGATAAGATAAGATAAGATAAGATAATTTATTCATCATTAAAGTTTTACACATGGATAGTACAAAACTTATCAGACTAGTCAAAACAGGAATCAGACATACACATGTCCTAATGACAATATAAAATAAAACGAGACATTTAAAATTTACATTCACAAATAGTCACCTTACGGTGTTAACAATCCAAGAATTCATTCATTGAGTAAAAAGCATTAGCACTCTAATCATTAAGAAGTCTTGATTTAAACAAAATGAAATTGCTAATATTTCCAAGAATACCAACAGCACGGTTGTAGCATATTACACCTTGGTGAAAGTGTGAATTTTGTGAGACACCAAGTCGTGAAAATGGCATGTGAAGATCATTTCTTCGACGAAGAACCATATGAACCATATTGTTTCTTAACAGATTTGATTCTTCCTTTTTTATGTTCAGTATCAATAAAAATATGTATAGACATGGGATGGTGAGAAGCAATAGGTCAATAAAGATTTGTCGACAGCTTTGACGAGGATGGGCACCCACCAGGCATCTGACTATCTTTTTTTGCATGGTAAAAGCCCTAGAGGCATGGCTGGAGTTTCGCCAGAAAATCAGACCATAGGTTAACACAGATTGCACTAACCCATGATAGGCCATTTTGAGCATATGCAGAGATACTGTATTCTTCAGCTGTCTAATTACAGAGCAAACACTACTTAGTCTTGATACAATGTTATTTACATGCGATTCCCATGTCAGCTTTTGATCCACTGTAATACCTAAAAATTTTGTTTCAAATACTCGTTTGATACTCATATGATCTATTTTGATCAATGGATTATAATCGTAACTGACATTTTTTGGTAAGAACAACATATACTGCGTTTTGAGTGTATTGATCAATGAGCCGTTTGAATTACACCAAACAAGGAATTCCTGGGCACATACATTTGCTTTATTTACAGATGTTTCTAAATCATTTTCGCCTACAAGTTGGTTTGTATCATCAGCATAGATGATCATTTTGTTTGGAGATGTGCAAGAGTATATGATATCATTCATGAATATAACGAAAAATAACGGACCCAGGATTGATCCCTGAGGAACTCCCATTGTAACCCTTGACGGATCAGATTTGACAGCTTCCAACACAACTACTTGTGTCCTCTCTCGCAAATAAGATGCTGCCCAGTCACTGGCCACACCTCTAACACCACTGCGGTACAGCTTTTCAAGAAGTAAATTGTGATCAACTGTGTCAAATGCCCGACTTAGGTCAGAGTACAGTGCAATAGGATTTTTTATCTGATTCAAATATTCATATAACCATGTTGACAGTCTGCAATCAGGAGTTTTTTTTCTAGGAAGTCTTTCAAACGTATGTTATATGTGTAGTCAATGACCTTGGCAAACTGCGATTGAAGACAAACATTACGATAGTTACTCACCTCTCCCCTAGATAGCTTATTTTTGTTTATTGGGATTGACTTGGATAGTTTCAAGTCACAAGGAAATTTCCCTTCACAAAATGTGAGGTTAATGACATAAGAGAGTGGAAAGGAAATTATATCACCAACCACCCTCACAGCCCTACCATGAATTTCGTCAATACCTGGAGAAGGTTTTTGTGATGTTTTATCTATGGTGTTCTTTATTTCGTATGGTGTGAATGCATACAAGAATATTGAAAAATCCGAGAACGGTGCCAGTGTAATATTTTTTACATCAGGTTTGATATTTTCAACTTTCATGAAAAAATCATTGAAGTAGTTAACAATTGAATCTTTTTTGTGATTATCTTATCATTATCACTTATTTCGGTAGGAGACTTAGCAGAAGACTTATTTTTTGTTTCATTGATTATCCTCCAACTTTCTTTAGAGATATTATTGGCGTTGTATAATCTTTTATTATTATATTCCAATTTAGATTTCATGATATTTGCTTTATATAGCTTTCTCAGTTGTTCATATCTTTCTTTAATGATGTTATTGTTGGTAGATTTGACTAGTTTGGACATATCACGAAGCATTTGGTGACACTCTTTGATTTCTGAATTGAACCAAGGTTTCTTATTCTGACCAATTTTGATTTTTTTCATGGGAAAGGCGTTATTCCAATGAAATTTGAAAGTTGAGTAAAAAGCCCGAAATGCTTCATCAACTGTATTTTCTCTGTATGTTTCTATCCATACTTCGGACATAAGGGTATTCCTGAATGCAGACAAGTTGGTGTCAGAGTAATCGCGACGAAAGATAATGTCATTCTTGTTTCTTTTGGATGTCTGGAGTAGAAATTCACAGATTTGAAATGTATGATCTGAAAGGTGTGAGCCCTCAATAAGCACTGAGTTGACATTGACATTTGAGAATATCACATCTATGGATGTTGATGTTGTAGATGTAATACGTGTAGGGGATTCAATATGGTTCGTCATGCCAAATTCGTTGAAGAGGTCATTGATATTTTTTGTTACTCTGCTTTCAACTAGGGTATTGATGTTTACATCTCCACTAACAATATAGTAATAATTCGGTTGGTAAATCTCACACATTACCTCATACAATTCGCTCAGAAATATGTTAACAATACTATCTGGAGTCCTGTATACAGTTATTATATATAGTTTTGATCTATTTTCAAAATTATCAGTTATACCTATAGTTATCTCGAATTGTTTTTTTACAGATTTGTTACATGCAAATTCATTCAAAATAATGCTATTCTTTGCTTAAATACATACCCCCTCATGACTATGTTCCTCACGACAAAATGAGTTTATTAATCTATATCCCCTAATTTTCATAAATGCTATTTCATTCGATCTCAGCCAATGTTCACTAAAACAGAGAACATCTGCTGACCTCATACCCAATAACACTTCCAACTGTTCCAATTTTCCGAACATACCCTGTATGTTGTAATGCATGAGCTTGAAAGCAAAAGCTGCTTCGTTTTCTATTCCTTTGTACGCTTTCATTTGTTTATCTCCTCTATTTTCTTCTGTGGTCGTAAAAAAGACTTTGCCCTAGTTTCTACCCTCCCATTCATGACATCCCTAATATTGAACTTATCATAATAGTGTCTGAAGTCAAAACGTTCGAACATAACTCCCCTTGGCCAGAATTGAGGGTTGTATAAAGTGTTTTTGAAACTGAAGTCCGCAGCAACCATAAATTCTTTGAACCTGCATCCCTCTGATGTTTTCAGTTTCTTCACAGTGAATTCAGCTTCATCATCATCGATTTTCTGTTTCAAGTATTCTACTATATCTTCTTCAGAAACTTTTGTCTTCACTCTGTACAAGTACAAATACACTTTTGGGTTCTCGCCTTTGAATTTTCCTTCTGTGTTGTCGGCCTCGCCCCTTCTTACAAATTTCCTCTTACTTTTTACTCTGTTCCAGCCTTCTGAGTCATCCGGATGTTCTACTGTGACTGTTGATGAATTTTTTGGATTTTCATGATGATCATTTGAACCAGGACCCCTTAGTCTCAAAACATCCGATTGTTCAGATCCTCTTAATGTTGTTGAGAACAGCTGTTTGGTTTCATTTTTTTGTTCACTGGGAATTCCCATTTCTATATTTACCTTGTTTTTATCATATTTTGGATCTTCTCTGTTCTTCTGCTTTGCAGGTTTTTTTGTCGACCCTGGCTGTTTACTTGAAATGCCTTCTATCTTTGTTATCTCTGTTTGATTTTTTGTGTTCAATGTCGTCGTCTGCGCAGTTTCTCATCATGGATTCCAAATTTTCAATTTTGTCTAGTAATAGACTATTATTCATTGCGAGAATATTGTTTTTATCCTGAGCTTCATTTAGTAATTGTTTTAGATAGTTGTTCTCCAATTTTACTTGCTGGTTTGTCAGTTCCAAGATCTTAAGTGATTCTTTAACTTTGATTTGTCTACCTTGACCTTCGCCTCCACAACATTCCACGTGGAGTTCGTTGATTACTTTTAATTTCTTTATTCGCACTGCACAACTTTTGTGAACTACACGTAAGCACTTGATACACACGTATACTGAAGCGTCCTTATTGCAACATATCATTTTTAATTGGTCTATTTGCGATTTTTCACAGTTAAGCGGTTTTGACACCACCTAACTCTCCGCCATCTTGTATATATATGTGCTCAACAAAGGGAATACACCAACCTTCGTGACGACACGTGCCAATGAGGTTATAGACATAACTGTAAGTACTGATATTATCTCTAATAACATTAAAAATTGGCGTGTATCTGACGGGGTTTCTTGCTCAGATCATAGACAAAGTAGATTCGAAATAACGGGCATTAAAACCCAAACTTCAAACTATAGGAATCCACGCAAAACTAACTGGAGAGCCTATAAGGCAGACCTAGACATGCAATTGCACAACATTCCCAGCAAAATTGATAATACTATAGAATTTGATGACATCGCGGAGTAAATGACGCCGTGTGATAAATCTCTGACACCACACTTCAGGCTAAAGTTACAAGAGGGTGCAGATGATTTGGTTATCATGAAACAGGGGGAATTCGATACCACTTTTAAAGAAAGGATGCAACGAGCATTAGACCTCACTACTAAATGGATCAATGAGGAGAACCTAGCAGTTACCTCTCACAAAACTACAGTTGTAGCGTTCACAAAACTACAGTTGTAGCGTTCACAAAACGAAGACGAAAAGAAGAGCTAGGACTCCTCTACCTGAATGGTACACCTGTAGAGATGTCGGAGGAAGTCAAATACCTGGGAGTCATACTAGATTCCAGGCTAACTTGGAACCAACATCTACAAAGGGTTACAAAGAAGGCAATCATGAGCCTTATGGTTGGGAGAAGAACATGTGGCAAAACATACATTGGCTGTATAAAGTTGTAGTTAAACCAGTCATACTTTATGGTGCAATCGCCTGGTGGAGCAAGACATTGCAGCATAACGCTATTGGAACACTAAGCAAGATGCAGAGACTTGCTTGCCTATGCATAACAGGGGGAATGAGGACTACCTCAACAGCGGCCATGGAGATGATGCTCTGTCTTCCCCCGCTTCACCTTGAAGTGCAAGGGGAGGCTAGACTGGGGCTCCTCAGATTGCCTGTAGCGTCAAAAGATAGTGGGAAAAATACACCACTACAATTCGTTGGGGACAATATCTTGCAGATGCCAAGAGATAATATGATTCCTAAATACATCTCCGAAAAACCCTTCGAAGTGGTTATCCCGGATCGAAGGGAGTGGCACGAAGTCCACGCTAGAGAAGAGCAAAACAGAATGATCTTGTACACAGACGGATCAAAGACTCCTATGCGCTTGGTGAAAACACCTCGGTGTTCCAAGCAGAAATATTTGCAATTCTACAATGTGCAAGAATATGCAATTAGAAGGCCTTTAAGAGAGAATGAATCCATATTTATACGGATAGTCAGGCCAGACTGAAAGCCCTTGCAGGTTATAAGGTAAAGTCCAGACTCATCTGGGAATGTATGAAAGAACCTCTGATGCTGGCAAGGTTAAACAGAGTTGAACTGATCTGGGTACCTGGACACAGTGGAATAGAAGGCAACGAAATAGCTGACGAACTAGCTAGGGAGGGGTCAGCTACACCCTACTTTCGCCCGGAACCAGTATTCGGAGTTCCTAAGAAACTAATTGGTAACTCCATTAAAAGACGAGTCAAAGAATTACAAAGAATAGCCTGGGATAACACACCAGGACAAGAATATAGTGAACTTGTTATTCAGATAACAGGTCAAAAACGTACTGATGAGATACTTAGATTAAGAAGAGATCAGATAAGACTAGTAACAGGTCTCTTTACAGGACATGCTCCTGTTAGAACACACCTACGAAAGATGGGGCTATATCAAGGTGACCAGACTTGTAGATTGTGCGGCTTGGAACCTGAGACTATTGAACACATTTAGTGCCATCGTGAGGCACTAAACTATAGAATAGTAGTACAACTAGGTGAACCTGATTTGAACCTAGAGAATGTGTTAACCCTGAAACCTACTGACCTTTGCAAAATAGTCAAAGGGACCAATATCTTTTAGGGTATCGGAATGATAGGGGAAATACAATAAGCCTCCGGCTGCAGTATATTCTTTGGACCCCTGTAGTTAAATAGTAAAAAAAATGGTTGTTGGATTCATGTTCACGCCTGATAATAAAATTCTATTGTAATATTTATATTCCGTATGTTATGTCTCTTCAACTTTCGCTAAATCTGCAATGGGAATCCAGACTTCACCATTCTTTCTTGAAATTGGGCTTCATCTTGGGATAAGAACTCTGAAGTGGGCCAGGGAAAAAAGGATTGGCTCTGATCGAGATCTGACACCACAACTGAAACTTTCAAAGTATTCTCAGCTCTATTCGCTCATGGGATTGTGTACGCTTCATAGGATATAGTTTCGCTGGAAAAACAATGTTTGCGTGGTTTCAATTAGGGAAGGTTGGCTATTTTTCTGATAGTTCCTGAGTTCCAGTGGAATGGACAGGACATAGGAGAGTCGAGCAGTACAAATATCATCGCCAAATTCACGTTATTCTCACCGTAGTGTGACGGTGAGTGGTCTCTAGCAGATCATTGTCACATACTTCTCCTTCTTGCTTTATATTCCACTATGAAAATATGATCTACACTCTGGAATAAATGCACATATAATAAACAAACAACGAGGACTACAAATGACTCAACATGATTTTTCAAATATTGATCACCTCTTATCTTGAAAACTTCATTGTTATCATTATAGAATCTGTTTGTCATCACATGTATGAAACATATCGAATGACATTAATGAAATAACATATTTCGATTCGTTATCCTTCCACAGATATAGGTACCTACGTACTAATGTTTGCAGTTCCAGAATGGTACATTAAACAATGGAAATCTTATCAGAGCTCATCAATGAATTGATTATTGTTAGAAATCAAATATTCCGATTGCAAAGATCAAGTTCGAAATGATAATTCGGAGTGGCTAAAATATCTTCTATCATCATTCCAATCTAACATTTGGTCTCTGTATGTTAACTATTTGGTGTGAATTGAAATGGAGGAGAGACTTGCCGAAATAGACATCGAACAAAGAAAAGGTGAGGAAGTATCAAAGAATTGCAATCTTTTATTCTTTGCGAATACAATTCGTGATTCGTGATTGTGAGGAGTGTATTGTATTAGGATTCTTATTTTCCGTCTAGTAGTATCTGATAATCACGAAATAATTCAAATTATATATCAATAGATCGGAATAAACTGTATTACAAAAGTTAATTATAAAATTAATTATTTAAAGTTGAATTCCATCATGATCTGACTGTTTTTCAAATAAACATTTCAAACATCTCTTACAATGAAATTAGTGTTTTTTATTTGTTTCTCATCACATTATTTATGAAATAAAATAATTTCCTTTTCCTAATGTTCATTTTTGTAATACTTCTGAAAACATATGATATTTTCGAAACAGTTGAAGATAGGTATGGTACATTATGAATTATCTAGAATTATCTAAACAATCCAAAAAACAATAATATACAGGGGGTTGTATTTGAAATAAGAGAGTTGGTATCGTCCCTCGTCACATGACACACCCTTTATATTTTTTTGAAAAAAATGCGCATCTTAAAATACAAATCGACTTGTCCGATCGTTTTTCCCAACACGCTCTCATTTATTCGTTATCGAATTTATTTCATTTGGCTGTTCCACAGTGTATGTTCATGGAGTAAGGAATGAATTAATCATCTTGAAAATTACAAGCTTCTCGAAAAAGATCTTCCGGCACGACAACTCTCATTACAAGATTCGCATGTTCCAACTATGATGTCATGGACATTTTCGTCAAATTGTTTCAGCTATTTTGAAAATTCCTCCTTAACATGACAATACTTCTGGCATAATATATGCAGAGAAATTTACTCACTTGAATGGTATCATCAAAAATAGTGTCAATAAAGTTATAGCCAAAACATAATGACGTCATCAATATGAAATTGAAGAAATAAAAGTTATCTCATTCGCTGAGTATGAAAGCTTTTTTTCTAACTGATAATTTTGTGTGTGTACATGAATTTTATTCATGGAGAAGGAAATTACTTCTTCGAGTAAGATTGTCAACATTGAATTGTATACTTTTTCAGCATCGCTGCTTTCACGAAATTCGGTGAAAAGTGACAAGAATGGTAATTCTGTAGATCCTCCGAGAGACAAATATCATCTCTTGCATTTGGTGTTTTTTATTATGGGCACAGGGTCCTTCGTACCAATGTCATTTTTTCTCAGTGCTAATGATGTAAGTATCAAATTTACATAATCAATACACCAACTGTTGAGGACACCTACTTGAAAATTTACTATAAATATATAAATCCGAAGTGTTTTACGGATACCATAATTGTGAGTCACAATCTCTCGGTGATGTTGATACTATACAGAAACTGTTGTATCCAAAAATATGAAAAGATAGAGTGATTGCTAAGTAGATAACTATTTTGAACCAAATCGAATGTATTCTCAAATGATTTTTCATGTACGAAAATCTACAAATATTTATGAAATGGTGGATAAATCATCTCTATGACACTGGATCGAACAAGAAGTGCCTCAAAAATTAAGAAAGTGATTTTCTCTTGATTTCACAAAAAACTTGATATTCGTTTGTGTCCAAGAACTATTGAGTCAGGTAAAGACACGAATTTTGAAAGAGGTAAAGGAATTTTTTTGTTTATTATCGGTACCGAGTTTCTTAGTTTGAACATCGAAATTTGCCCACTTGGTACATGATTATTTGATGATTCGTAATCATGAAAAAAAAACGACTGAATATTTCATGTATCATGAACACACGTTCTATCCACTTTCAAGTCATACTAGAATTCTCACATTTCAAGTAAATATTCATAAGAATTTGACACGAAAATTATTCAAACATGTTGTCATACGTATTCCTTTCAATAACTCATATTTAGGTTCAATTTTGAAAGCTGATTGATACCATAATCGTTGAAGAATTTCTGTATTCATTCCTGCTAACATGGGAAATTACATTACTATTACTCCAACTTTATCGCAGGGATTACAGAATGAATTCATTTGCTTACCACGAAGGTATACAGAGTGTAAATTTGAAAACTTTCATTGCGATATCTCGCGGAATGAAAAAGTTGAAGAAATATCGTTCGGCACAAATGCTAAAGACTCATGGGGAAACTGAATCCACCATATTTCAGTGAAGGGATGGGTCAACCCATTGGCACCATACACCCCAACTCTGAAATATCAAATGGCACTACCTCTATTGTGATACCCCAAATGAAAAAGTAGTAGTATCATTATTATGAAGTCAGTAGTATTCAGCTGTGAAAGACTTTTTTCCACCCGATACAGGGTGTACAAAAAACATAAGGTCGAATAAAATAAAATGAATTGCGTTGAAAGGATATTTTATTTGATCAGATGTTCAGAATGCAGTCCATTCAGTTCTAAATGATGGTACAATCGATTTTCAAATTTCATTCTTGTTATGCAGAAGATATTCAATTTCATCAGATGGTCACCAGGTATGCTAGTTTGTTGTGAACTAAGAACGAAATCATGTTTGAGCAGTCCTTCAGAATGAATAAAACGTACTCGAAAAAGTAGCATTGTTTTTATAGGGGAAGTCATACTAACATTAGACAACTGATTTTTGTATTCCAAGAAACAGAATCATTGGCAAACAAAAAAAAGGCCAAACTTCATGAGTTTCGCCTATACAAAAAGCACATTCTTCAGGAGTTGCAGGAGGACGACCCTGATCGAAGAATTTAATTTCGCGAGCACATAACCGAAATTTTACGCTTTACTCCCCAGTTGCTGAAAAATATTTGTTTAACCGACGAATTCACGTTTTATTTGAATGGTGCAGTGAACAAACACAACTGTAGATACTGGAGTAACGAAGATCCTCATGTCATCAGGAAAGGATATACGAAGCATTCAGAAAAATTAAATGTCTGGGAGGGAATTTTAGGTGACACAATGATTGGGCCATTATTTATTGATCACAATCTTGATGGCGATACTGATTTCGAAATATTAAATACCACCATTGAACCTTTAATTGTTGCCGAAATAGAATATCAGTTGGACATTGAAAACATGTTCAGCATGATGGAGCCACCCTACTACGTTTTGCTAGTCAGGCCTTTCCAAGTCAGTGGATTGGACTGAGAGGTTCAATCGTATGATCAGCGAGATCTTCCGATCTAACACCCCTCGATTTTTTCTCCGTCGTATTCAAAACACTACCTACTTGAGAAGATCTTCGACAACGCATTATTGCAGAATGCAGATCTATTTCAAAAGGTGTGTTTGAAAATATTACAATATCTATTATACAACAGAATGAATCTGATCAAATAAAATATCATTTCAGCACAATTTATTCCATTTTATTCGACTTTATATTTTTCGTACACCCTGTAGTGGGTGGAAAAGAAGACTTAAACAGGTGAATATTACTGACCGTTCATTTGAGGTATCACAAAAGAGGTAGTGCCATTAGACATTTCAAATTCGGGTGTGTTGCGCCGACGGGGTGACTCGTGATCGGTGATCCCTTCACTTAATAGTGGTGGTTCTAGTTCCACCTAACTCTTTAGCATTTGTACCAAACGGCGTTTTCTCTAACTTTTTATTTTGCGAGATTTTGGCAACGAAAGTTTACAAATTTACACCCTGTATACTTTCGTAGTAACCAAATGAGTTCATTTTGTCATTACTGATAACGTTGGAGAAATAGTAATGTAATTTCTTATCGCACTGTATTTAATGATTTGTGGAATTCTACCACAGCTAAGTGATTATATGGAAGTTGATTCAAATATTTCTAAATGTGTTGTTCATGTACTGAATAGCATTCATGGTGTCAACTGCCACTGATTCTCACAACTCATTTGTTTGTATGGAAAAAAACGTGTAAATTCAAATTGATCGTGATTTGTGATTTTGTCAGAATTATTCGTCATTGAATAAACATTTCTCTATTAATTTCATCAATTCCAAAAATGGATCCACAATATTGTTCGTCGATTACTGGCACATAATTTTCCATAATTCATCATCTATTAGGATATTATTTCATGAAATAGTCGTATCTCCATTTCCACCAATGGTAACCAGTATTTGGTAACGTTCATTCAAAATGCGAACTATCACCATAATATCAACATTTTGATCTGTTCTAGTATTGGATGTTCAAATTCCGAGATCTCAATGAAAAGACCTACGACCCTTCTGTTAAGAACTTACTGCAAAAGAACTTCCAATCAACCTCTATGGTGATAAGTGCTATCTCCAGTGTTATCACTAATATTATATCTTCACTTTTCGCCCATAAACTAACTCAGAGGGCAAGATTGGTTGGCTCAATGTGTTTTACCGTAATTTTCTTCATATTGTACACTGGCCTGGTTGAAATTGATACGGACACTTGTGAGTATAACTGATTATTTGATCATAATTCCTAATTAACTGAAGAACTATAAGCAAGAAAACATTAAATCATTGGAGTTCTTCAGACAAATGGCGATGAAATGGATTCATTTTTATAATCATGGTGTGCTAGTTTCGGAAAACCTGGAAATGTTGATTTGTTCTTTCATTTATATAATTGTAATGGAATCCAGGAGAACTTGAATAATCCCCCTGTATCACATGTTTGAAAGCTCTCGAATATTCTATTAGGTGCGCAACTAAGTTCTCGCTGTTTGTCAGTAGATGGCTCTAGCAGTAAAAGCTGGTCGATTTTGACATATCCAAAACGTCATGAACCAAGCTTAGACATATGGTGAACAAATCATCACGACATATAAGTGATTTTGTTTTCGCATTATATACTTTTGGTTAAGTAAAAATGTCTAATTTTGTGCCAAACAATCGTCATTTGCGGGAAGTGTTGATTTTCTTCTTCCATTCGAAAAAAACGGCAGCTCAAGCGCATTACTGGGGAACGGTATCGAACTCAATTGATGCGATTGAGCCGAGCACTGCGTGAAAAACGGCCACAATACGAGCAAAGGCACGAAAAAGTGATTTTACTGCATGACAACGCTCGGCCTCACGTTGCCAAGCCTGTTAAAACCTACTTGGGCACACTCAAATGGAAAGTCCTAACACACCCGCCATATTCCCCAGATATTGCGCCGTCCGATTTTTACTTGTTCCGTTCAATGGCACATGGCCTGGCTGATCAACAGTTCCACTCATATGAAGACATCAGAAAATGGCTTGATTCGTGGATAGCCTCATAAAACGAACACTTCTGGCGTCAAGGTATTCGAGCTCTGCCAGAAAGATGGGAAAAAGTTGTGTCTAGCGATGGACAATACTTCATGAATGATTCATTTGTAACAATTTTTTCATAATAAAATTACATATTTATCGAAAATTCAGCGAGAACTTAGTTGCGCACCTGATAGAATAAAAGAAGATGGAAGATCCTGCGAGCAGTCTGATGAAGAGAGATGGAAAGATGTGACAGAAGACTGACAGTTCTAGAATCTACAGTATAGGTAAGCAACTCTGATTTCGATGAAATTTTCACAGAAGCTTCGGAACACTAATACAAACACCCAGTGATGAAAATTTTTCCGCGGAAACACCTCTGACATACTGTTTTTTAGGAAAGTTTATGAAAATCGATCACGGTAAGACCTAAGAATTTGATTAATATTGTACTTACGTAATTAGTAGGACAAATTTTGAATACACTAAAATATCATTAACATGTCCTAAAATCGATTTCCACGAGAAATTTCATGATGGAAAGCTGTGAAAATGCCCATTTTCATAATTTAATATCGTATATTTTAAACCCAATATGGCGTGCAATAATTGAAATGTCAAATGACTAGTCTATTGTCACTAGAACAAGCAGCGTTGCCAAGTGAATAAAAAATCGGAGATTTGATTTATTTCAAAGTTCGGGATACAAAATCATTCAACGAATCCAAATAAGTCGATGCACATGATTCCTGCGATGGCGCGATAGATCAATCAAACGTAGATAATTCAAAATGCAGGTAACTCGAGGGAGATGGTTCCTGCGACGGCGCTGGCGCGCCATCGCAGTGCCTGATTAAAAACATCACTCTCGCCGGGATCCACCCCAAACGTAGATCAATTACACCTAGATCAATCAAACGTAGATAATTCAAAATGCAGGTAGCTCGAGGGAGATGGTTCCTGCGACGGCGCTGGCGCGCCATCGCAGTGCCTGATTAAAAACATCACTCTCGCCGGGATCCACCCCAAACGTAGATCAATTACACCTAGATCAATCAAACGTAGATAATTCAAAATGCAGGTAACTCGAAGGAGATGGTTCCTGCGACGACGCTGGCGCGCCATCGCAGTGCCTGATTAAGAACATCACTCTCGCCGGGATCCACCCCAAACGTAGATCAATTACACCTAGATCAATCAAACGTAAATAATTCAAAATGCAGGTAACTCCAGGGAGATGGTTCCTGCGACGGCGCTGGCGCGCCATCGCAGTGCCTGATTAAAAACATCACTCTCGCCGGGATCCACCCCAAACGTAGATCAATTACACCTAGATCAATCAAACGTAGATCAATCAATTGGCCACATAAAAATATATGGTACTTATATGTAGCCTCAAGTTCTATGGTTTACCACTGAAAATAGAAATACAACTTGGCAACCTTGCTCTCTTGTGACATGACAGATCTCATTTGACATAGCAATAATTATATATTGTTTTGGGTCGAGAATATACGAATATAAAAACATGAAAATATCTTATTCCAAAGTTTCTCATCATGAAATTTCTTGTGAAATTTGATTCAAAGACATGTTAATTATGTTTTAGTGTAATAAACATTCTCTCAAACCATAACGTGAGTACAATATCAATCAAATTCTTAGGTCTTACCGTGATCGATTTTCATAAACTTTCCTAAAAAAAAGTATGTTAGAGGTGTTTCCGCGGAAAAATTTTTATCACTGGGTGTTTGTATTAGTGTTCCGAAGCTTCTGTGAAAATTTCATCGAAATCGGAGTTGCTTACCTATACTGTAGGTTTACCCCTATTTTATACCAACATGTCATACGATGTTGAATGAAATTGTAGGTAAACCTACAGTATAGGTAAGCAACTCCGATTCCGATGAAATTTTCACAGAAGCTTCGGAACACTAATACAAACACCCAGTGACGGCACTTCGTCAAGAGTTTCAGTTACAAGAATTGGAGCTACAAGTTGAAAAAGATGTTTAAAGATCAAGAAAACCTGAGGTCAGTGAACAAATTGAGACTAAAATAGAATCAGACATCGCAACCACTCCAAATCGAGTGAAGCCTCCAAGGTTTGACGGAAAGACATCATGGCCAAATTACTTGGAGCAAGTCGAGGCAGCTGCAAAAGCCAATGTGTGGACATTGAAGGACAAGGAGGT
Source organism: Plagiodera versicolora (assembly GCA_037013635.1). Lineage (NCBI taxonomy): Eukaryota > Metazoa > Arthropoda > Insecta > Coleoptera > Chrysomelidae > Plagiodera > Plagiodera versicolora. Next base: position 1,441,299 of record CM072981.1, read on the forward strand.
TGCGCTTACAGTTGCTCTGCGAGGTGATGCATTGAATATCTTGCAAGCCATCCCAGAAAGCGAGGCTAACAGTTACGAACATCTCATCAAACGCCTCGATATGCGATATGGTCACGAACATCTACAGCAGATATTCCAGTCACAGATGAAGAACCGTCGACAGAGAACCAACGAGAGCCTACAGGAATTTGGAGCAGACGTAGCCAGGTTGGTCCATTGTGCATATCAGTCAGCTCCAGAGTATGTTATGGAATGTCTAGCTCGACAGACATTCGTTGATGGGTTGAGAGATGGGGAAATGCAGAGGACCGTGCGTTTGTCTCGATCCAAAGACCTCACCGATGCATTAGCAGCGGCATTGGAGTTCGAAGCGGCAACAGAAGCTTCACGTGGATCTGCAAGATTCCGCAATATTAACCATGAATCTACTGAAGGCCTACTCGATGCCATCAAAAGTCTTCTAGATCTGAATAAGACAAAGAGAAAGGTTCGCTGTTGGAACTATGGAGAGCTGGGACACCTTCAAAGAGCATGCAAATCAGCTGAGTAAGTACCATCTTCCTCGCAGCCGCAGGAAAACTAAAGCGGGTCGACTCCAAGGGGGCAGCTTCGACCCGTTATGTCAAGGACCCCCTCATTATTGTGGCATCACTACGGCGTGACCATCGCAGCATCTATGTGAACAGACATATTGACTATAAGAAGTGCGCACTTTTAGTGGATACTGGCGCTACAAAAACCATATTGCGTCATGGACTTCTGACATCTCCGAAGAAGCGAATTTTGAGTTCAAGATGGCGATTACGAACAGTCACGGGCGAAGCTGCCACCGTTTATGGAGAAATAGATGTGGAAATCAAAATTGGGACCCTCACAATTCCACATCAAGCGATTATGGCCTATATCGAGGAAGATGTCATTTTGGGAATGGACGTCATGGGTGCACAAGAAATTCAATTAGACTTTGGAAACAGAACAATCAAGGTGGGCACCGAGGAAATCTTTCTACATTTCCGTGAAGAGGTAGTGGCCCGAGTGACGTTAGCAGAGGATGTACAGCCACCAGAACGAAGCGAGACGATAGTGATAGCCCGGATCAATGGCACATTTGAAAAAGGTTCCCCTATTATCCTGGAACCTTGGAATCATGACGAAGAGGTCGGCCGAGTCGGCAAGGCTCTATTGACATCCGAAGAAATCATCCCTGTCCGATTAATCAACGTCAACAATTACCCTCTAACTGTTACCAAGGGAACGGAAATTGGTACATGTTCTACAACGGCCTCGATAATTCAGCAAGAGACGACAACAAACAAAGGAATGATCGATTTCAAGGAAATGGTTTCCACTGCATGCGATTCGCTCACCGAACGAGAGAAGACACGTTTAATCGAATTATTGCAACGATATCAAGGCATATGTGTACCAACAAATGGAAAAATGGAAAGAACTGACATTGTGAAGCATAAAATTGACACAGGAAATGCTTGACCCATTCGTCTACCACCTCGAAGATTACCGCAAGTAAAACTGGAAATAGCTGACAAGATAATTCAGGATATGGAACAAGAAGGCGTGATTGAACCATCCAACAGTGCATGGACTTCACCAGTAGTTTTCGTGAAGAAGAAAGATGGAAGTACTCGATTCTGTGTAGACTATCGTCGATTGAATGATGTGATAAAGACAGTTATCCGTTGCCACGTATAGACGACACATTGGATACGCTGGCAGAATCAAGGCTGTTTTTCACTCTGGATCTCAAAAGTGGATATTGGCAGGTAGAGATGGATCAGGCAGATAAGGAGAAGACGGCATTTTCCATCGGAAGTGGGTTATGCCAATTCAATGTTATGCCTTTTGGACTCTGTAATGCTCCTGCTACGTTCGAGAGAATCATGGAAAATGTACTCAGAGGAATCTCTTGGAAGACATGTCTAGTATATCTAGATGACATTATTGTAATTGGTAAAACATCAGAAGACCATTTGGCAAATTTAGAAGAAGTCTTCAAAATGCTACAGACTGCGAACCTGACATTAAACCTGAGGGAATGTCATCTACTGCAGAGACGAGTCAACTACTTGGAAGATGTTGTAAGTAGTGAAGGAGTGGAAGTCGATCCTGAAAAGGTACGAGCAGTTAAGCAATGGCCAGCTCAGAAGCTTTCTTGGACTCTGCACTTATTATCGACGTTATGTCCAGATGTTCTCTGATATCGCGAAGCCACTTACTCGCCTCACCGAAGAAGGACGACAATTCTGCTGGGATAAGGAATGCCAGATGGCCTTTGATGCCCTAAAGACCCATTTGGCCACGACACCGATCCTGGGTTATCCACTTCCACAAGGTCAGTTAATCCTCGACACTGATGCTAGCAACATCGGAATAGGTGGAGTACTTTCACAGCATCAGGATGGACGGCAGCGAGTTATCGAATACTTCAGTAAAGTGTTATCCAAGCCAGAGCGAAACTACTGCGTTACAAGACGGGAGCTACTAGCTGTGGTTAAATCGGTGGAGCAATTCTATAAGTACCTCTATGGAAGAAAACTTTTTCTAAGGACAAACCATGCGGCGTTGAAATGGCTTCTACAGTTCAAGAATCCCGAGGGTCAGGTAGCTCGCTGAATTGAGAGACTTCAGGAGTATGATTTTGAGATAGAACATCGAGCTATAACACAACATAAGAATGCAGATGCCTTGTCCAGACGACCTTGTCCACCTGGATGCCCCAATAGTAGTCGTTTGGAGATTAAAGAAACATCTATCAACAGAACTATTGTTGTCATCGATGATTGTTTACCTGCAGCAGTTTAACAAGAACAGGAGAAAGATCCAGAAATCTGTAGACTTTACTGGGCAAACTACAGTGATGATGTTCGAGATTGGTGCAGTAAATGCACCGTCTGTTTTGCCAGTAATGGACCGCACCAGAAACCAAGAGCTCCTATGAGACAGTACAACGTGGGAAGTCCTTTTGAAAGAATTGCCCTAGACATCGCAGTTTCATTTCCGGTTACTGATGATGGAAAGCGATATATCCTGGTTTGCATGGATCACTTCACAAAATGGGAAGAGGCATATGCGATTCCTAATCAAGCCTTAACCGTTGCTGATGTCCTGTTAAAAGAATACATTAGTCGCTACGGGGTACCAATGGAACTCCATTCTGACCAAGGCCAAAACTCTGAGAGTGAAGTATTCCGGACAATGAGTGACAGGTTAGGAATCAGGAAGACTAGAATCACGCCATTACACCCCCAACCGGATGGAATGGTGGAGCGGATGAATCGAACCGTTGGAAAGTACCTCTGGAAAGTTGTTGATCAACACCAACGTGACTGGGACCAGCATCTACCCTTCTTCTTGGTGGCCTACCGATCAGCAGTACAAGAATCTACAGGACAGACTCCAGCAAAGTTACTGTTTTGGGCGAGAAATGAGGCTTGCTTGTGACCTGGTATTTGGATGCAGACCTGGTGAGGATGTAGCAGGTGAAGACTACATAACGAATCTGAGAAGAAAAATGAACGATATTCATGAATTGGTTCGTTCCAAAATCCAATTATCTAGTGAACGAATGAAGGACCGTTATGATATCCGGGCTGAAGAAAACTTCTACACAGAAGGTGATTTAGTGTGGCTCTACAATCCACAGAGGAAACGAGGGCTCTGTCCTAAACTGCAGAAATCTTGGGAAGGACCCTATTTCGTGAAAAAGAAAATCAAAGACGTTATAAACCGCATCAGTAAGGTACCCAACAGTCGTCCACTTCAATAGACTGGCACCGTTTGAAGGAACTTCAGATCAACCAATGAGGCAGATTCAACTACAAGACGAGGACGAGCCCACTTACGAAAATTTCATGAAAACTTATAGTGGTTCGTTGAAAGCAAGGTTTGACGTGACCAAAGAAGAGAGCCGCGACCTTTTCACTACTCCTGTAGAGTATGCATTGGCTCCCTGCATCGCCCAAGACCTTCAGATGTTCCGAGGGATAGTCAATGTGTTCCGGAAAAAGTTTGGTAAACTGGAAAAGCTTCAAGAACAATGTCCATCTATCGGTCGAACCTTGGAAATTGAAGATAGCAGTCCTGAAGGAGTCAGATCAATCTTTTATCTGACAATCAAAGAAAGACATTTCCACAAACCATCTTACAAGGACATATGGGACGCATTAGTTGATCTTAGAAATACCTCACCAAAAAAAGGAATACAGAAAATAGCTGTACCAAAGCTGGCTTGCGGTTTGGGTGGCCTGGATTGGAGAATTGTCAGGAATATGTTGGAAATCATATTCAGATTCACCGGAGTAAAAATTCTGATATGTTGCTGGAATCCTAGGGCAAATCCGAGACAGAAAACGGTACCATGCTACTTCAATCAGACTTCACACTGCCGAAACGGAACCAACTGCTCCTTTCTTCATCATAACGAGCAAAATGCATTCCAGGAGGAATGTCTCTTAAGGAGGGGGCAATGTAATGGAATCCAGGAGAACTTGAATGATATCCCTGTATCACATGTTTGAAAGCTCTCGAATATTCTAGAATAGAAGAAGATGGGAGATCCTGCGAGCAGTCTGATGAAGAGAGATGAAAAGATGTGACAGAAGACTGACAGTTCTAGAACATTCCAGAACAGATGTGAAACATATAAATATCGAGCTTCCAAACAAGGGGGAGTTAGTTGAAGAATAGAACGCGACGTAATTACATCGTTGTCGATGTAAATAGTTGAAATAAATAGTTTGTTGGTGTTTGCGTATTTGTACGTAAAAATAAATAGTTCATCATTTGGAAATCAGTCTGTTCTCTACTGGAACCCACGAATAACGTTACATAATCTTTCATTCATTCATTTATTTTTTTATTGATCCATCTATTTGTATATTCATTCATTCATTCATTCAAAAGAGTTGTGAGAGACTTTGTTTTTCTACTTTAACTTTCTATTTTTTCAAGGGCAATTAGGATTCTTTATACTGTCGATGGTCCTTTACTTCTTGAATAACAGTGAGTATATTTTCATCGATCAATTTTCGATAATTTATGATGATCCATTATTTACTCTATTATTTTCCACATAAATTCAGTATTTTGTTTATATATAATATACATATTTGACATGATAAATGAGAAATGTGACTCGAAACTCATTTGAATTCACTCTGATGATGCTTTTGATTTGACGACATATGAAGAATAAAATCGAAACCAAATGAGCCAAATTGAAGAATTCAAATGCCAGAGAAGAAACAGCAATCAGTAATAATGGTATAGACTATAATGGTGGAGACTAGACGAATGTGAAAGTAGAAACAAATAATCAATTCAGAGAGACATCAACAGAGATCACATTAAAAGCGAAGGGAACAATCATCAAATCTCGATGGTAAAGTAGGAAAACATTACCATGATAAATAATGTTATAAGAATATGAGAGATGAACCAAGAATTATGATAGTGGAAGATCATTACCCTTCTGCCAAATACAAAATTCAACGATAACAAACACTTTCAATCAAAATAGATTCACCAGAGAATAAATGAATAAGAATGAAAAGTCGATAATCGATTATTAAAGTACAAAGAAAAAGTAGAAAAATACAGGGAGTTCCTTCATGAGTTAACGTGATCGATAGAAGGAGGGCTAGGAGAAGCATACATTTTTGAATTCCTCTTATTCCTCCATTTTTATGTATTATACTGTCGCAACTCAGACTTGCTTGGCAATACGAGGGGGTTTTAATATCGTATATCTATTTTACATAGATCTGGAATGAGATTAGGAAATGAATATTGAGATAAATGATGAATATATGTGTATATATTATATTGGAAATTTGACAGGTCTAGCAATATAAATATTCAGGAACAACACTGGATGAGACAGGAAATTAGAGAACGGATATAAATGAGAATTGAGAGATCGGTCAAACTATATAACGCACTACAAATCAAATTCATAAATAAACGAGCAGTCTCAATAATAGCAAAATTAACAATACTATGGATGCAAATCGTGGATACTGACGGCTAAAATGAGGAACAGACTGATATCAACAGAAATGAAATACTAAACTAGAACTAAGAAAGTCACATCAAGAGACAGAATAAGAAATATACGAATAAGAAAGGAATCAAATATGAAGGAAATTGTTATATTTATCGAGAGAAGAAAGAAATCATATGCTGAAATTCAAGGCTACTTCATACTTTTGTGGGCTATCTAGCAATTTCCAACATACAGATTTCAATTTATGTTTGAATACCTACAGGATGGAATGTCATTCGTCTGTAATTTTTCTATCAGTCAGTCTTCGCCTCCATTAAGAGAATTCTGTTCGGAAGGAGAACTGACACGACATGATCACCTCAAAATAGAAAAGCTGATGTTTTTTTTTGTATTTAAGTTAAGGTTCTCAGAAAGGACAATATTATGGAATAATACTCTTTATATGAATAATTTCAACATTACAAATTATAATGAAGGGTTGTAGGTTAATCTCGATTCGTGTGTGGAATGTCTACCGGTGCAATACAGATCTGTTTCGGCTCGCCAAGCCTCATCAGTTGCACTAGGCCAGCAGAAAAACCACCCACGTATCGGCTCACTTAAGAACGCTACCAATGTAGCGTCTGACAGTGGAATACAGATGTTTGGTACAAGTGCCACCTACTAGCAACAAAACAGAACGTGCTTTTTGGGAAATGACGCAGGAGTACCAGCTTTTCTGTTTTTACACCTACGTCCTCCGGGTGCACCTGAATAGTGTGGTTACCCACAGAACAGAGATGAATAGAGATAGAGTTAGCGTGTATGAACACGTAGAGAATATAATAAAAATTTTGTTGCTAGTAGGTGGCACTTGTACCAAACATCTGTATTCCACTGTCAGACGCTACATTGGTAGCGTTCTTAAGTGAGCCGATTCGTGGGTGGTTTGTCTGCTGGCCTAGTGCAACTGATGAGGCTTGGCGAGCCGAAACAGATCTGTATTGCACCGGTAGACATTCCACACACGAATCGAGATTAACCTACAACCCTTCATTATTATATTCTCTACGTGTTCATACACGCTAACTCTATCTCTATTACAAATTATGTATTACGTAACTGTCAGCTTCCTTTGGAAACAATAATCATAACATTGAAAAATGAATGTATACGTTATTATATTTTTTATGTTCAGTCGCTTGCTCTCTTTTCTCCATGACCAATATGGCGACGATGTCGAAGTTTCCTCCACTTTACTTGAAAACCAATTTGTACGGTGGTTCTTTGGGCTTACTGATGGGATCAGTGGTGCAAATCATCTGCCTCGCCATTGGCGGAACCTCGACACAAGTGGCGCTAATTTACTTCACGGTCGGTACAATCATTTGTATCATCACGTTGATTACGGCTTATTCAGTCCATTTCATACCAAGGTTCAATTTTTACCTGGTGAGGAGAAATACTGTCTTTATATCTTCAATTGCAATAGTTATTCGAAAGAGAAAAAAAAACATTTTCGAATCTTGAAAGAATCAATTCATCTTCATTACTGAAATCATTCGATGAGTTGATGTTTTCTAACTCCTAGAATCATCTCGAAATATTTCTCATATTGAAAAATCAATATTTCATGTAGATTTGCAGTCAAAATCTCCATGAAATCGGGGCATATTACTGTATCAACAATAGTTAAGGTGTCAGCAGCTAAATCTATCAAAAAAATAGTGTACTATAATTTGAGACTTCTGTCACGTCCATCAAAATTTTAAGCCACATTGTATCTAATTCTTCGGAAATCATTCACTTTTGAATTATCGAATTATTTCGTTGATAATGTGAGGAATAATTGAACTCATTTGTGTCGATATTCAGGATTGAATGAAAACGATTGAAATTCAATTACATTTGTTATCAGTTCTGACTCTTTTTGCTACTCCTTAGCAATTGATATTCCCTAATATCATAAATCTTTAAATCTGTCGGACTGGGATCGACTGATGCAGAAATCAACTACTCTCCTTTCAATTGGATATTTTCTCAAATGCATCTGATTCTGGAGAAAAATGTGCAAGAAAGAATCGCATAACTTGAGTTCATATTCAAATCGAATTTGAGAAATCCTGATGAGTCTAAAACCGTTTTGTTTCAACCAGAAAAAATAGTTGATGTTAGTCGTTTTGAAGAAAAGTGAATAATGTTTTTATGTTTTTCAAATATTTCAGCGTCAACCTATTTCTAGGAAATAGGTATTGAGTAGTAGGAGTTTTGTTAATCTGAATAATCTTCCCCGAACTGAAATTTTCAAATCACTCAATATTCTTGAAAAATAAAAGATAAATATAGAGATTCATTAGAAAATGTTCAGGATTCTTTGAATAACCTAGCATTATTCATTGTTTATAAGTCATCGAGATAATTATATTTTACTTAAAACACTGTATAAGTATTCGTTATTTTGAAAACAAACTCTGAGACCAATCAACTTGTTCGTTGCAGGGAGACGCCCAAGCTGATACCAAGAAACCTATGCCTACTTGGGCAGAAATTGAAAAGGTGTCTATAAACATTTGGCCCCAGCTACTGTGTACTCTTGTTGGTTGCATTGGAATGACCATGAGTGGAAATAGTATCAGTTCATTGATTATTTCTGATCATTATAAACGTGGGGATCCGTGGACAGGTCAGTCGTTTCTAGAGTTTTTAGGTGCTGTAATACAACCATTATAAACCTCAATATACGTCGATATTATCATAATTTGAATCAACTGAGAAAATGAAAAGCCAGTTCTTTCTGAAAGGACTTCTCAATAATTATTGAACACAGCGACATAATTTAGCACTGTCAGCAGCCGTACCGATGTAGGAGCGTACGATTCCAATGAACCAAGTCAACAATGACCCAAAATTGAAATGATCCGTCAGCGTTCTCGTTCATTCTGATTTAAATGTAAATTATGTAATAGTGATGAATGAATTGAGTATTATTTAATAGTTACATTGTCTTATATGACATTAATAATGATGTATTGAATAAAATTCATCGTTCCGCTGGAATTCGAATTCTTGACAGACGACGTTGAAATTCTTAGGAATTTTGTTAATTCGAAAAGTTTTTCAGCTCATCTTCATCTGGTGTTGAGATACATAATTATGATAGAATTGATCAACTGCATTTTTTTTCAGATAAATATTTCATTCCCGTGCTTGCCTTTCTTCTTCCTGGAGTGAGTAGGATGATTGCAAGAATTGTGGCTTCTCCAATCGTTAACGTAAATATCACGTGAATAACTGCATGAAACAAATAGTCGATTGATTCAAGAACGAAGAAAATTAATCGTACGATAATTCGACATTTGGTTTCTTTTGATACCTTTTTGTGATGTCATCAAAAGTCATGAACAAATGCAATGTTACCAGTTTCTTTTGATATTCTGATGAAGCTTTTGATTTGTATGCTTATGTTCATTTTGATTGCATCAACCATTGGATGATTCAGTGGAATTGACATAAAATGATCTAATTTTATCGTTCTTCGACAAAAATTCAAATCGTTACTCATATGGACTGAAAATCCATTATCAAACGGAAACTTTTAACGTCAGGAATTTATATCGTCTACGAGAAATGGAATTCTCTCATTTAATTCAGTAGTGAAGAAACGAAAACTTTTAACGTCAGGAATTTTTTCGATATCTATATCGTCTACGAGAAATGGTAATCTCTTATTCAATTCAGCAGTGAAGAATATTATGCACCCGCGGACCAAACAATTTTTCATTTGAGGTCTCAATTCTTTGGGAATAAACTGATCATAGTATACATTTGCAACTACGACATAATTTTTCCAGGTTGGTTTTCTCAGAGTTTTTGAATATGACATCTCTTCCTGGGAGTAATACTTACCGGTACGTTTTCGTAGGGCCAGCCTGTATATTGTATGGATATAAAAATATTTTTTTTAGGTTCTGAAAAATACACACGAAATAGGGTAGAGAAGGGAGCCTTGAAGCTCACTATGTATTATCAAGGGGAAAGGGGACCCTCATACTTGAGATCTATCAGAAATATACTTATACACGCACCATTATTTTTTTTTAGAAATCCAACGTTTACACATGGTTGGGTATCAGCTTCGTTCATGCCTTAGGAGTGGCACCCCTCATGTTGTTTTGCAACTCGAATTCGAAGAACCATTTGCCAACTCTATTTCCAAAAGACTGGCAATACATCATCTTGCAAATATTGAGTAGCTTCGGGGGCTCATATTTCAACACAACATGTTACCTGAGTTTGCCGGAGTAAGTTATCAACACAAGTGCGAATATAGGCTTTAATGCCAGGTACTTGCAGTTCAGTTATTGATTTCCACCTATGATCTGTATTAAAATGTAACTATTCATAAGTACGAAGGACTGAGCCAATATGTAGTAAATTCATGGATTGGTGGATTTGATATGTGAGCGAAATAAATTGGTGACACTGGTCAAATCAATATTTGATAAATTTGAAAACGATAATAATTAAAAAAAAAATGAAAAAAGCTGAATGATTTAATAAACGATTCCGTTTATTCAGAAGCCAAATATATAGTATCGTATAATAATAATAATAATAATATCGTTTCTGATGCATAAGAGTACATTCTATACATACAAGGATAAGGGTTAACCAAAGACTATTTTTCACTCCTTCCAAAGATTATACGTGTAAAAAGATAATTATAGAAGAAAAATACCATTTACTATAGAAACAATTCACATTCAGATAACAAGGAGCAATATAAGAAAAACAAGTACGGTGACTAGGAATGCTGAATGAGTTAATTCTCAAATTGAACAAATGTATGTCAGAATGCCTGCTACTATACTCATCAAATATTGGACTCTGTACCTCACATTCAAATACTCAGTTTGTAACAGAAATGGCGTGACATGTTCAGCATTTTGTTTACGTTGTTGATTGTTAAATTGCGGCTGAAAATTGTGATACACCGATAATAATAATAATAATGATAATAATAATAATAATAATAATAATAATGATAATAATAATAATGATAGTAATAATAATAATAATAATAATAATAATAATGATATTAATTGACAGTGATTGATGTGAACAATTTGTTTGTGAAGTAGAAATAAATGGGAAAAAGACCCTTAGCAAGCTTGTGTGTGGCAATACAGATATATTAAGGCACTATAAGAATGAAATATGGTAAAAGTTCAAGATATAAAAAAAAATCATTCATAACTAACAAAAATTCGCTTACATCTTTACAAGTCAAAACACAACTATTAGTTTATTAGTAACATGTAAGAAAATAAAATAAAAACTACTAAGATTACAGAGATGTTCATTCCTCGTGCTACAGGACAATATGAAATAGAAAGTAATATATTAGCCATAATTAGTAATAATTTTCCTATATACACAAATAAAATTACAATTACTAATGTAAAGATGATAATATATAAGAGAAATCTATACATAGCAGTAGTAAAGATGAGTATATAATTTTAATAGTATAAATAAATCTCATATTAGATATAAATATTGACCTTCTGAGCATTAGGATTGATTATATCATGTATGGTTTATCTTGGAGTTGCCAATGTAAATATTTTCAATTTGTTTTATAAATACATATAGAGATGTAGTGTTCTCTATCTCCGTTGGAAGTAGATTGTACAATTTTGGGACTAAGTAAGCATTACTCCTTTGACCTATCGATTTTGTCATGAATGGTGATATACATGTATTATCTTTATGACGTGTATTATAAGAATGCTCTGCTTCTTCTGCGTTTGTGGCCGCGTTTCTTTACCTAATATTTGAGAATGAAAAATAGAGCTGTCGCGGATCAAGGAATTCACCTTCCTGGTACAAATCATCTGACGGATATCGGTAAGGTTTCTTGAGTATTACTTTAATAATTCTTTTTTGAGTTATTTTTAGCTTTCTCAGGCCACTCCATCCCAAGATTCTGTATGTGATGTGAGATTCGACATCGATACAATATTCGATATGGGGGTAAATGAGAGTTTTAACCAGCCTGAGTTTCATTTCTTCAGATAACTGATAATTGAATTCATGAAAAGATTTGAGTTCAGAGAATGATACTTTGAAAATGATTTTCCCATGTTCATGGAAAGACAAAGAGCTATATATGGTTACGCCAAGATTTTTAGCACTGTCACCCAGTTAATGTCTGCGTTATCAAGAGTGAGCTTGTTTCTTTGGGTTTCAAGTTTTTGTCCTTGAGATCCTATGCATGAATCCATAGTTTTATTTGGATTGATTTCCAGTACATGATACTCCGAGTAAGAATGTTTCATGCAAATCTGAGTTTATATTGGCTACGCAACTCTCTGTATCACTGTTATGGAAAGACAAATATAACTACATATCATCTGCGTATAGATGTACCTGAAAATATGATGAGGAAGTGGGGTTATCAAGAATAAAAATGGAAAACATTAAGGGACCCAAAATGCTCCCTCGTGGTACACCTGAGGTGGTTTCTTTTAGTGATCACAATGAGTAATCATCAAGTTTGACCCTCTATGATTGGCCAGTGAGATAGCTGGTCATCCATTAGAAAGAAATGTTATAGAATCCTATGAACTTGAGCTTGCCAATGAGCAAATCGAAATTAACTTAATCGAAATCTTCACTCTGATCGAGCAGTACTTGTGACTTCTGATTCATCTCTCATTCTCGCAATATCGTTGATTACTTTCAAGAGGACAGTCTGTGTTCCGTGTTTTTTGCGGAACCCAGAGTGCTCCTACGAAAGTATTCGATTTTCTTCGAGAAAATCTCTTTCTTGACGGAAAACATTCTTCTCGAATACTTCAGAGAATGAGGGCAGAATGTTGATAGGGCACAAGTCACTGAAAATGGTAGGTGCCTTCTTCTTCGGAATTATATTAGCAATCTTCCAGACATCTGGAAAAATACCTTGTCTGAAGGACTCGTTGAAAATATGTTTTACTTCATCAAAACAGTGTGGTATCACTGAATAAATCATCTTGATATTTATGTTGTCAATCTCCTAAGGCATTAGATTTCATTTCTTTGATAGGTGTCAAAATGTCATTATTAGTTATATCGATAAGGGAAAAGTTCAGAGAAGCGTTCAATCTATTACTATTGCAGAAAAATCTTTTAGCGGTAGCTGAATTATTCAGAAACCAGAATGATTTCACCAAACTTATAGATAATAAATGATCATCATATTATATACATACATGATGAAAGTGAAATGAAACAAGCATTACAAATCCACATTGGTCTTCATGGTGATATCGTTCATGATATAACATTATAATATCGAAGATGTTACTACTTCGAGCTAGAGGAAGTAATATAATATTTTCAAAAATATGTCGATTATGCATGATGAACCAGAAATCCTAGGATTCGTGGGTCTCGTTTTCGAAAAAGGTGCAGATTCTCAATGATTCTTATAGTGACATATGAAAAGTAACATATCCTACACAATAGATATAATATATCTGTTTTGAATTTCCAAAAAAAGCATATTCATCACAGTAGCTTAATGTTCGTTTATAACAATGAACAATTTATTTCTTTCAGTATATTCAGGTCTGAGTGATTATTATTTTATTTCAAATCCTTCAATTCTAACCACTGACTCGAAGTGACAATTCATCCAGCATCTACATTTTTCGTGATTTCATGAGAGAGATAAATTATCTATGGATATCACTAATGAATCGATAAAGAAATATGGTGTTGAATGAATAATTTCAATTCCAGATTCGCTGGAGACATGCCTGAACTGACATTCTTAGTGTTGACAACAATGACGGGAATCTTTCTGAATGGTGCATCTCCTCTCGCCTCGCTTTGGGTGAACATCATGTAGAAGATGCAATTCATAAAATACGATGAGGAGCAGAATTACCTGTGTTCGAAAAGCATTCAGAAATGGTATCGTGATAACAGAAATTAAGCAATTGAATATATTGATTTGTCATCTTATTTTATTCAAATTGAAGAAAAGTCAGCTTGGGACAATATTGGTGTAAGATATCTTGTGACAAAAATCTGAAAGAGTCACTAGAAAATTATATCTCATACTTTCTATCATCTTACCAACTCGTCAAGTGAGCAGGATATGGCCAGTTACAGAGCTTATCGATATCCTCTCCCCATGCCCTTCGATTGGGATTTTTGATTTTCTTGCGAAATTCAGCAAACCATCCTACATCATCTCATCAGATCACAAAACCCAAGATGAATCATTACCGATACTGTATTCTGATCGCTAATGAAACCATTTAGAGTCTACTTTCTTTGAATATTTCCTTCATAGGGAAGGTGTCATTGAAACGTGTCCGATTGTTGAATCGAATCAATTGATAATTGAATCGAACATGACAATTAATACTTCTCATTTGAATATCCAGTATTTCAGTGAATGTAAAGCGATATGATGACAAAATATGGCATACTATCGTTACTAGATATATTTTTGTGAATATTCATTCCTTCGAATTGATTTTAACATTGTCATCTTGATCTTGGAGAATTTATCGACATGGAAATATGCAGAGGCTTGAGAAATCAATAGAAGTCACTTTCAGGTGTGATATATTATCTTTGGTTAAGTTAGAATGTTTCAGATATTAATTTGGGTCCACATAATTGAATACAAAATATTGGTTACATTAGTTATACCAAATGGCTGACTATCCAGAAAGAAAAAACGTTCCGCGTCGTTATCAGATCCATACAAAGAGTATACAGGGTGTGTCACAGTGGATGGAACATTAGACGTATCTGGAGAACAGAGAGATAGATCATTTCGAAAATTTGTGAGCGTGGATAATCAAACTTGCTCTATCCGTCTAAAATATTTTCATCAACACAGTGTTGCCGCTTGTATCAGAAAGTAGTAGCTACTTTGTTATTCCATTTGAAAGTATGCATCTTGAATACAGGATAACAATGAAGGAATAACATGGTAGTTCTCTGTCAGAATGAAGTTCATAGCCTACTATCTTGAGCACTATCCAATATTTATTTTATTGAAGACGAATTCATAACATAAGTGATCATAACTAACAAACTGTACGAGATAGGTATAGGGAAAGTATACTCAATAAGAATGGAAAATGTTATAGCTTTTCGAATAAGTGATAATATACAGGGTGTTCCGTTTGAAAAAACAAAGTTTCAGTCATTTTCATGAGTGCCCGGATGACACTCACTTCTGAGCCTCCCTGTATGCTGAAACTGAGATCCAGTTCATCGACAGAATACTTGTTTGTCTTATGCAGCTATAACCCAAATTGCAATATTTTGTGAATTTGCATTGGTAAAAAATTTATATTTTTCAATGGTCAGGTTTTGCACAAAAATTTGACAAAATAATTTTTATCTCGGAAATCGTCATAGATAGGTATAGGGAATTATGTAGGAAGAGTGTGAGGAATCTCATGAGGATTCCAAAAATGATATAATATACTAGGTGTTCCATTTGAAATAACAAAGTATCTACTACTTTCTGATACAAGCGGCAACACTGTATTGATGAAAATATTTTAGACGGATAGAGCAAAGTTGATTATACACGCTCACAAATTTTCGGAATGATCTGTCTTTCTGTTCTCTAGATACGTCTAATGTTCCATCCACTGTGACACACCCTGTATAAATCGATTGAAACTACTTGTGATTATGCAAATCAATATTTATGCATGATCATGATTCTGTCATACTTGATGGATGTAATGAAATCTTTTCGACTGAATTTCAAGTAGGATACACACTTATTCATGAAATCTAATGCAGATGTTGAGCAAATAGACGTGATCTCTTGATATTGCATAGCACATATTCCTGGATGTTCACCATATATTGTGGATTAATTATCACAGATACGTTACACGTGATCTTATTTGTTGTTTCTTTTTTTTTTCTCCATTCAGCACTCATAAAATCATTCTTCAATTGAGAGTGAATTAATATCTTGGTATAAGATTTCTGTTGAACGCCTCATCTCAACAATGAATCGTCCATTGAAAATTCCAGGAAAAAAAAATGAGATTATTGCCTCTTTCATTTCATTAACACTAGGAAAAGTCATAAGATAGCTGAATTCTGTCTTTGTAGCAGATTTTGGATCTGATATTTTTGTTTCGATTCAACAAGGTTTTGAAAATAGTGAAATAAATGAATCAAATATCGATTGCATGACAAAATGTTTTCCAATTGTACGTGCATTTGGAGAAGTTCATGTCTTTGGACTGTCCATTGAATCATTTGGTATATGGTTTGGATATCAGGAGAAGTCGCCCTTACGAATGACAACTTGTATTCATAATTATTATTATTGTTGATTCAAGTTTGCTTAATTTGACGAGTTTGATCAAAGCATCGAAAAATATTTTGAAAACTCGTTCCATCAAGTATTTATACATGCAATATTCATTCACTAAAGGATTGAGCAAGGATCTGGTGCGGCAATTCATTGCCCCATCTTCAAGGACTCACTCCTATGCGTTTGGTAAAAAACATCTCAGGGTTTCAGGCAGAAATCCGATTTTTCAATGTACAAAAATATGTTATGAGAAGGACCTCAAGAGAAAGGATTATTCGGATAGTCAGGATAGCCTAAAAGCTCTTGCAGGGTGTAAGGTAAAGTCCAGACTCATTTGGGAATGCATCAACGAACTGACAAAGTCAAATAGAGTTGAATTGATCTGATTACCTATATACAATGAAATGAAAGATGAAGAAATAGCTCACGAACAAGCTAGGGACGGATCAGCTACACCATGCTTTTATCCGGTACGAGCTCTTAGAGTGCATGAAAAGACACTCAGGAGTTATCAGAAGACGGGTCAAAAAACTACGAAGAGTAGCCTGGGACAAGGATATAGTATATAAGATTAGTAACAGGTCCCCTTATAGGACATGCGCTTATTGAAACATTTTTACAAAAGATGAGGCTTTACCTAGGTGATCAAACTCGTAGATTATGGTTGGGAATATTGAACACAATTTGTGCTATTGTGAGGCATTGAAATTCACAATAGTATTAGAACTAGAGGAATATGTTTTCAACCTAGAGAATGTGGTAAAATGTGGTAAAATACTCAAAGGGACTGATATGTCTTGAGAAATCACAATAATAGGGGAAATACAATGAGCCTCTGCCTACATTACATCCTTCGGACCCCTTTAGTGAAATGAAGGAATTCATTCGCAATCATTTCATCTTCCTCATTATAATTTTCATTTGGCAGTATTTCGAAATTGATTTCTGTCAGATGAATACATTTTTATCGATATTGCCTATACGATTCCAATAGATTTTCGATCGTATGTAATTTGCGAAAAATTAATGGCATGGCTTTGAAAATTATATAAGTTATTATGCCGTATGGGGGCGGCCCTCAGAATAACCCCATGGTAAATCCTGCCTGTCGTAAGAGGCGACTAAAAGGGTAACCTTAGGTGGTAGATGGTCTCATCGCCCGGTGAAATACCACCATATCGACTTTGTGCGCTGTGAAATGGGTCACTCCATGTTTCAGTGTTCGGTCGATACCTTCCGGTCTCCCCTCCTCCAATCCTCTTTTCCTTGATTTATTTTGAAAAAGAAAGATGATGAAGTCTCCTAAAGTGAAACACTCCGGAGGCAAAATACCTCCCCATTCAGATTTCCGGGCGAGAGGTACTCGAGGGGACTCATCTCTGAAAATCAACTTTTGCAACATCCGCGGTCTCAACAAGAACATCAATTATGTCCACCATCACCTACAGTTGGAGAAGTCGGATATTCTGGCACTGACGGAAACACAGGTAAACTCGTCTTCCGAGGGTCCACATGCTTTGTCCAGGTTATGAGCTCCATTCTCGATTCAGATTCAAAGGTGGAGTTTGCCTCTTTTCTAAAGCTAATCTTTCATGCCAGCGTGTAGAGAGTTTGGAACCTAAAGACTTTGATGTGATGTGGTTCAAGCTGGCCGATACCAAACTGACCAAATTCCTTTGCTGCCTTTACCTCTCACCTATTGAACCTTTTTATAACAACCTCTTTGAATTTGTATCATTCAAACTGGACTTCATTCAAGAGAATCACCCGACAGCAGAAATTGTGATCTTGGGAGACTCCAGAGTACATAACGCAGCCTGGCTCAAATTCTCCAACAGAACAGACGATGCAGGTCGTCAAACTGAGGCCTTCGCCATCACGTATAGTTTTGAACAACTTATCGAGCTACCAACCCGCATCCCGGATGTCATCAACCAGTCTGCCAATACTCTGGATATTTTCCTCACCACCAACCCTGATTTTTATAGAGTAAAAGTTTGTGCCCCACTTAGAAACTCTGACCACACCCTCATCTCCTGCTTCTGCTCTTTCAATGTACCATCGAGCAGCACATTACCGCCCCGTCACATGTGGCATTATAACTCGGCCGACTGGGAAAGTCTTCGTATGTTTTTCTCAGCGTTTCCATAGAAAATGGTTTGTTTCTCGTCAGAGGATCCAACACGATGTGCAGAGACAATTTCTGAAATCATCGTGTTGGGGATGCAAACTTACATACCGAACACCGCAAGAAGAACATCTTCCAATAAGACCTGGTTTAGCGGAAGCTGCTCTGAAACTATCGCTTCCAAACAGGCAGCATTTCATCGATGGCAAAAAAATCCGAGCCCTGAGACTAGAGCAGTATATGTAGAGGCTAGAAACATATGCAATGAGACAATCAAGCATTCAAAAGATGCTCACAATGCCAAAATAAGATCAGAACTAGTCGAATGTCCTAACGGATCCCGTTCATTCTGGTCTTTCGCCAAAGCAGTGGGGAAAAATTCCACTTCCAGCCCGTTTCCTACTCTAACCAAGGAAGATGGAACACTAGCCACGACTGCCCAGGAAGAAGCCAACATTTTTGCCCATTTATTTGCTGGCAATTCCACTCTGGATTCATTGGGAACGCAACCCCCGAACATTACACCTATTGACAATCACATGCCCGAGATCACATTTCGCCAACGGACTATCCGTAAGATTTTGTTGGGTCTCAACACCAGCAAGGCCTGTGGATCTAACACCTATTCTTTGCAAGTTATTCAACCACTCTTACAAATTGGGAATATTTCCGTCCAACTGGAAAATCGCAAGAATACAACCAGTCCCCAAAAAAGGCAAAAAGACCCTACCTAGCAACTACAGACCTATCGCACTGCTGTCTATTATTTCAAAGGTCATGAAAAAAGCTATTGACATCGAGCTCATGAAGTATTTGTAAAACTCAGGAATCATCAACGATAGGCAATATGGTTTCCGTCATCAAAAATCAACTGGTGACCTGCTTGCTTAAGTCTCACATATATGGCAGCTATCTATCGAGAAATATGGTGAAACCATAGCCGTGGCGCTGGATATCTCCAAGGCATTCGATCGAGTCTGGCACCCGGGACTCCTCGCCAAGCTTCCATTTTATGGCTTGCCTCCTCAGCTATGTTCTCTGCTAACTAGTTTTCTCTCAGGCAGATCACTCCATGTGGTGGTCGATGGAGTTTCATCTGACTCTCTGATTATAAATGCTGGTGTTCCGTAGGGATCAATTCTATCACCAACACTATTTCTGCCCCACATCAATGATCTGTTGAAGGCAACTTCATGTCCAGTACACAGCTTCGCTTCGGATGATAGTACCCTCCACACTGCCTTCTCTTCCAGGGCTCCAATACCAGCCCGCCAAATCGAAAACGAACGAGGAAGAAATGTTAACAACGTAAATATGGATTTGGCAACAATTCTCGAATGGGGATCCAAAAACTTGGATTTCAATGCAAAAAAAACACAAGCATGTCTTTTCTTCAAAAAAGCCGACCTCACAATGCCCAACATAAGCTTGTCAGAGGTGACCATACCTTTGAAGTCATCCATCTCGATGCTTGGGATAACTATCAGCAATAACCTTTCTTGGGAAAGTCATGTGAGATCAATTACTAAAAGTGCATCCCAAAAACTTGGTTTTCTGATTCGTGCCAGGAGCTATTTCACTTCCAGTCAGCTGCTCACGATCTATAAGGCACAAATCCGACCTGTCCTGGAATACTGTTCCCAAATTTGGAGTGCAGCACCTAAACATATCCTGAAGCTGTTGGATTCTGTCCAAAGAAGGGCAATTTGTCTCGTCGGTGATGCTTGCTTACTTCTGTGGAACACCGTAGAAGGGTTGGCGATCTATCTCTATTCTATAGATATTTTCATGGGCGGTGCTCTTCTAAAATATCAACAATCGTTCCTTCTTTGGCGGTCTCTCCGAGGTTAACCCGTCAAGTCCAGTCCTCACACCCCTTTGTGGTTAATTTGGTGACCTGCAGAACATCTCTTTTCAAAGACTCGTTCATGCAACGAAGAGCGAGGCTCTGGAACACATTGCCCAGGGAGGTGTTCTCCGAGGCATATGACCTTCAGAAATTTAAAAAGAACACCAATTCCTACCTCCTTTTCCTTGCTTCTCACGATATTCTCTGAACATTACAGGATGTCTCCTTTCGTGAGAAGTTTTATATAAAAAACATTTGATGGGTAACGAATAAGCGATCTTCTTATCGAGTCAATATATCACTCGTGTTTTCATGTACGATTTTTCCGAAATTGAGGTTATGATAATCCAATAAATGATGCTATATATAACAAAAACTCTATTGATTCGTTATTTCGTTAATGCTGACCTGTCATGGTGACATTTTCCTTAATTCTATCTAGTCTTCTATTTCAGAACAACATTCGATTTGGCTCATGCAGATCTCGATCGGAAATGTCTATAGAGTTTGATTAGTCTCTAAGTATTCAAGTATTTGTTGTGACGCCTTTCCACGGGAGTGCATGCACAAACGTTGAAAATTGAAAGCAATTCAATAAAAATATCCGGTGAACTACGTCTTTATTCACTCGAATGAAACTAAGTTCTTTAACCAGATATTATTATCGTGTTAATTATTATGGAAAGCCTATTATTGTTTCATGAGTTGTGAAGGTTGATCTCCCCTTCCATCTTGTGCACATATATTACTCAGTTTTCGAAGAGAT
Source organism: Plagiodera versicolora (assembly GCA_037013635.1). Classification (NCBI taxonomy): domain Eukaryota; kingdom Metazoa; phylum Arthropoda; class Insecta; order Coleoptera; family Chrysomelidae; genus Plagiodera; species Plagiodera versicolora. The sequence continues at coordinate 1,462,400 of CM072981.1, forward strand.
GGTGGAAATAGTTACTCAAGTGGACTGAGATCAAAAAAGGTAGACTGATACCGAAAATTTAGGAGGATAATATGAACTATTGAGACTTTCTATAAACATTTTGACCTCAATGACGTTTATAACCTTTCATTTTTTAAACCCTAATTCCTTTTCAATACTCGAATATTGTCATTATACTATCTCATTTCTGATAAGAATTTTCCCTGGAAGCAATTCCATTGTCCACATTCCAGAGTGAATATATTTGTAGCATATCTACTTTCCGAGCGCAAGTTCTCAGTCAGAAGTAACAGAAATGGTGAAATAGAAAATCCTTACAAAAAAAATATCACCTTATCCATCTGGTGTACTTCTTTCTGAGCATGGGATTATTTATGCCAATGTTCTTCTTCCTCAGTGCAAATTCCAAAATCATCACACACAAATTCACTTCGGATGGATTTCTGTTACTGATACTCGAAAATTGAAATCAGAGTGATAATTCCTCATTGGGGAAAAACAAACCGATTTAAAGAAGAGTGGTGATGAAAGCAGGGTCCATGACTTGCTGTGCGCTACGAATTACACGTTCAAACAACATATATGATTACATTGTATAGAGACAACATTTTTATATTCCTGAACAATGATTTCTGGTTGGTTTACTTCTTGTTTGTGATGGGATCAGAGTAACCAATGTGTTCACCGTAGATTTTTGATTCTGACAGTGTTTGTGAAAGGTCTGGACTGAAAAAATTCAACATATTCGAATCCCCTCAAAATCACTCTGTACCTTTGATTTCTCAAAATCTGATAAGATATTTGAATATAACACGAACACTGAATGGAACTGTGTTGTTATCATTTTTCCGCGAATTGTTTTACTGATGAGTAAGTCATAAACATAAACAAAAAGAAAATTGGTATCAATGAATTGGTTTTTTTTCGATACCTTCTTGAAGAGATCTTTGAATTGTAAGATTCAGAGTTGGCAGATTAGGATGAGTTTTTGGAACTTGTGCTCACGAGAATTTTCTGATATCGTCAATATCACTGATGACGGTGAAACGAGTTCAGAATCAGGTTTTCAGCAGCTTTGAGTAAATCAATCTAGTAACACCCAACATTCCACATTTCAATATGAACATGAACTACATCTGAAAGTTATTCATTCATTCATTCTGAGTTTTGGCGTCATTGATGGCGGAGACAATCATTACATATAGGTGAATTCTTCCATTCACACTGTGTTCTGTATAGGCTTTGTTATTAACTTCATACGCCACCCAAGGAGTAGCTGATTTGAACTCAACAGCGAATCGTAATCCTCAGTTCAAACTGTAGTTATGTATATTACTGCTCAATTAGAGATTAAGTATTCGAGTAAAATGAGCTACAGATCGATAAAATACGTGACGTTTCTCATAACAGTTCTGTATCGATTGTTTTGTTTCGATTTCTATTAAAATTTCCATATTCGAAATAATTCAATTTCATTAGGTATAATCAATGGTTAAAACAAGCAATAATTCCCTTACTTTCCCGAAAATACTAGAAAGATGATTAATATCGAGCGAAATCAGATTGGGTTAGTTTAAAAGCTAATTTTTGGTCTCACAGCTATCTAAAGGACATAAGCATCACGCGAAATATTATCTGCTCAGTATTCAGAATAGATAAGAAAACTTATTTCTCCATTTTAGATTTCTAATCATGGATAAAACAATTGAAATCTTATCAGGAAATCCACCTTACACGTTAATCGATTTTTGATATCTTGGGTAGACCCTTAGAGATGAGAATTATCAGAAATTTTGCGTGCTCAGATCAGTTACAATATGATCAATCAAAGTGACCGAATTATTTCGATATCTATTATCTGCTAGTTGTGTGCAACTCAGTGTATATGAAAATGGAAGAAGCAATCACTCAGGCAGATTTAGAGCAGAGAAAAGGTGAATTAACAATCAATACCGAAAGATGAGATCTGATATTTATAATCAAATTGTTTCTGAATAACTCTGTGAATCAATTAAGGATGCGTAGTTATGGGTATATCAAGATAGTTTAGATTTTTTTACTGGGTCCTTTGAATCATTCAGTATTGAACATTACCTAAATTGGTTTTTTAGATTATATTGACTATTTTTCATGTCATGAACTTATCAGTACATTCCCATGGAATCATTCCTGATGTTGGATAATTCTAGATTATGCGTAGGAAATTCTGTATGTGAAGATTGTTAAAATAAGGAAAATGATTTTCGAAAATATATGGATTGAAAAGTGAACGTATCTATCCATCTTTTTCAAAATCATCGATAAATTGATGCCACTCTCAAATTCTTCATCAAAAAGTGTCCAGTGCGATTAGTCAAAAATTCTGGAATGGATATTTTCTGCTCCTCTATCAGAGATATTTTTGATTTGATTTCAGATTATAATACAGTAAAAAAATCTGCAACTTTGCCCATGTTATTTAGTATATCTTGAGATAAACGAGATATATAGATGTGACAAGTATTAAGTAGGGTACTTTTTGTGTCGAAAATGACATTACCCTGTGGTAGATTCATTGAACCTTCATCATAACTCCTTGAAACGTCACTGATGAGATCATATTTGTTTTATACGATTAGGCCAGTCTCAGATAAGTGACAAGTGAATGCATGATATAACGTTTTTAATGACGGTAGTTAGCCGATTAGATCAGGATAATTGAGAGAAACCTACTATTACTGATACCTGCTATAAAAAACTTTTGAATTCGTTCAAAGATTATATCTGCTTGTTCAACCAGAAGCGACTACATTTATTTGATTCAACTAACCCCAAAGAATGTACTACATGATGTCAGGTTCTATCGATGATGTCAGCATCATGGAAACCATTGAATCTGAAATCATTTTCAAATAATCTACAGGAATTACATATGTCAAAACCAAAATATTTATCTTCTAGTCTCGGTGATCTCGTTGCGCAAATTTTCGCAAAAATCAACCAGAAGTGATGAAGACGACATAGTTTTGGATCCTCCCATGGAAAGGTATCATATTCTACATCTTCTGTTTTTCATATTGGGTATAGGAACCTTGGTGCCTATGTCATTTTTCCTCAGCGCTAACAATGTGAGTATAAACAACTGATGAATATTATAATTGGTTCATTGTATGTATAAAAATATTTCGGGAGAATCGGTACATTTCTAGCACATCTGATGTGCTTTGAGACTACTAGGTTAGGTTCAGGCAATTAACCAGTTCATTAATTCATATTTTATTATTTTTTCTCAAAAGTTCGTCATTGACGGTAGTGCGGGGACAATCACTACATATATGTGTATTTTTTCCATTCAAACTATGTTCTGGGTAGGCTTTGTTACTAACTCCATACGCTTGGAGTAACGCTGTTAGTTTGAACGTAACAGCGAATCGTAGGAGACTATCCTCAGTCTGAGATATTGAACTACTAGGTTATTTTACCAAAAATGTTCGCTGATTGTCGACGTTGTCGTACTGCGAACACGTGCTGCTGAAACGAGATTTGAGGTTACATATACATATATTAAATTGTGACACAAGTACATGACAATTGTGTGTAGTTATTGAATGAATCAGAAGAATCCATATGCAAAAACAATAGATCGAAGTGCATTCATAAAACATAAAAGCAAATCAACCGTATACTCTATGTGAGTGAAGTCTATTATTATCCAAACGTAGCGGGTTAAAATTCGATTACCTGTTTTCACCTGTTTTTGCCCATACGGACGAAATCTTATCAGTGAAATCACAGAGAATCCTCTTAAAGTTTGTCTTTTACTTGTGACAGGGTTGATAATGTCGATAACTGCAGAATTAATACTAAATGAGATCAGAACAAGTGAAGAGGAATTGAAATCGCTTATAAAATCAGTAAAAGCTGGGTTGGTCCTAAAAATATATAGGAATCTAAATCAACTCGAAACAGAAAACTTACAGCAGGAAAAAACACCTGAATGATATTCACCTCTTGAATAAGAAGGAAAGATCCCTAGTAGTAGGTGGAAAAAAAGTCTTGTACAGGTGACATTTCAAAGTTGGGGTGTGTGGCGCCGACGCAACGGGGTGACTCATTCCTTTACTGAAATATAGTGGTTCTAGTTCCCCCTAACTTTTCAGCATTTGTGCCAAACGGCGTTTTTCCAACTTCCATTTCGCAATAGATTTGAATTGAAAGTTTTCAAATTTACACCCTGTTTAATTGATTTTTCATCACACACAAGCCATTCGTGTATATATCGTGAATCATCTTTCATTATTATTATTACTATTATTATCATTATCAATATAGGTTCCATCTAAGTTGATGAGAATCATAACGACATATCTATTTCTTGCCAAATTTATTTCTGACCTATAATTAGAATTTATATTCAAAATTCAACAACAAGAACTGGACAAAAGGTAATATCGATGTTGAAATCATCGCATCAAAATAGTAAATCCAATATTAATTCAAAACCCCGCGAACATAGTTCATTGAAAACAAGCAACACTAAATGTTGATACCTAAGAAGCTACTACCGTGATTTAATTACGAAGAAATTAACTTCCAAAATACAACTTTGATTTCAGGAATTTCAGTAAATTGGAAACTCCATGAGCAAGAACAATTATTTTTTTCGAGAATATCTTTTATTTCAGTTGAATTTTTTTTGTTTCAGTATTGGATGTGGAAATTCCGAGACCTCAATGAAGGTTATGATCCTACTATCAGAAACACTTTACAGAAAAACTTTCAATCAACCTCCGCTGTGATAAGTTCAATTTCCAGTATCATCACCAACATTGTTTCATCAATATTTGCTCAAAAATTGACTCTTAGGTTGAGGTTGGTCGGTTCAATGTGCATCAGTGTCCCCATATTCATCGTATATACTGGATTCGTTGTAATCGACACTGACTCGTGTGAGTACACATGCTGGATGAATAAAAATATAGACATTAATTGACTCAGATATGAAATTCTAGCGGATGATTTCATTAGGATACTGAATTTTCTTCTGATGACACTTGAAACATAAACAATATCGTATATTCATGCATAATTCTATCAATCAGGAACTCATCATCGAAATGAAACTTCAGTGAATCAATAGAGGCGCCTCGTATATGGAATATATTGAGTTAACTTTCATGGAATACATCGAGTAATTTATGGGCGTTTCGATCGACAAATTGATAAAGGATAACATTTTTTTCCGAAATGAATAAATTCTTGTTAGTAACTTGCACTGCTCGATATTTCGAAACATATTTCCTGTCATCCATCCATCTAGAAAAATATGCAAGATATTCGTAGACAATGTCATAATAATTTTTTCGCCTCTAATATCGATTGAAACAAACCTTGTACCTTCGAACACTCCATTCTAGGAATATAATAGTACCATGAAAAAAAATTTAATTGTAACTCTTGTCTAGACGAAACTATACAGGAAATTCTTCAATGGTATATACCATAGACATATTACCTAAAGAGACAGAACTATTTACATTTGTACGCGAGCACACATTACCCAAATCTGGTCCACTGTAGGTTCCTACTATGACCTACTGTGATGTAATGTTGCCAATTCTGGATTAGGAAATGGTGTTCATTATCATTAGAGACATTCATATGAAGCTTGTTCGTGATAAACATAAACAGATTTAAGTTAATGCTGACTATTATAACATTGGTTGTGAAACTTTCATTGAATTGGCCAAATTTTCGAGTAATTTAATGGACATATTCCATAGAACTATTTAATTCTTATGTATCAAGGAAATTCCTTACTTGACAACCGACAACAATGCTTGTGTTTTATGAATGAGATTGTAGCGTGGTTGTAACCACCGTATATTTTTTGTTGCGACGTTGCGAAGGGTGTGACTAGCTATTTTAAGGAAATTTCTGCTTATTCTCAATATTTTATTGTGTTTTTCGGTGATTAAAAGCGAAAATATGGTTCGTAAGTGTCAAGCATGTGGAAAATGTGATGATTCTAGCCCTGATGTTTCATTTCACAGGTAAGTACCCTAACCTATGAATGCGTATATTGTTGATGCATACGTGGATATGAGAATATATCAATACGACTTCTTTCAAAATGATTCATTGTATCTTTATATTTTCCCAGATTTCCACTTAATGAGGAGAAGAGAAAGATTTGGGTATCTCTCATTGGTTGGCAGGAAGATAATCGTTCAACCAAGTTCCTTTATTTATGTTCGAACCATTTCCATCCAAAAGATATCATCACAGATAGAAGAGGTGTGAAATACTTGAAGACAGATACGAATCCAATACCATGCCATTCAGCATTTCAGTTCATATCTGATAGGTAATATTATATGTCCATCACCAATTGAGAATAACAACTTCTAAACTATCCTTCTTTTACAGCTCTGATTCATCAGTTCAAAATAGTCCATGGAGAACATCAATGGGGTAGGAATTTTTTCAGATCATTAACAAAAACCTGTCTTTGTAATCAAGAAGATATTATTTCCTTCGAACAAATTGAAGATTATATTTAATGAATTCGTGATTTTTCTCAACTTTCACAGATTACCAGAATTGTCAATCGTGGAAGAAGTTGAATATCCAGAATTACCTTCAATTCATTCATCTTCTTCGAGTACAGCCACTGCCTCAGAAGGAAAGGAAGAAATGTTGAAATTGATCGAAGAAAAATCTACACAAATTGCAGACTACTGTCAGAAGACTAAAGTTAAGAATAAAATCTTTGAGTAGTTTGTTTGCATATATGAGAGAGAAATGTCTCATATCCGAATCATCTGAGCCTACCATATCAGTAAGTAAACCACTGTAAAATTTGTGTGAAGATAATTTATCTATAATGAAAAACAAGTATTATATCATTTGGTTATACACAATGTTTGTCTGGCTATAATACTATCATAATATAATATTTTTTCTAGGCATCAACCTCAGGAATTGCTGGAAGTTTCTTCAGAAGATTTTTGAAGGGACCCTCAAAACAAAAATATGATCCTTGTTTAAGATCCTTTGCTCTAACATTGGCGTTTTACTCACCAAAAGCATATGATTTTGTGAGGAGGACGTTTAATCGAAGTTTGCCTCATTTAGGGACGATATGTAAATGGTACAGATCTGTTGATGGTAGCCCAGGATTCACCAAAGAAGCTCTGAATGCCTTATGTTTAAAACAAAAGAACTCATCGACACCTATTCTTTGTAACTTAGTGATGGATGAAATGTCAATAAGAAGACAGGTGGAATGGACTGGGAGCAAATTCACTGGATATGTGGACATTGGTACCAATTTAGATCACGATCTCTTAATACAAAAATGATCCTATTCAGGAATGAATAGTAAATTAAGAACCGTTTTGCCACTAACAAATATTTTAACCTGAACTTTTTTGTAACAAGTTTTGAGAGAAGGTATCAAATAAAAATTCATCCAATTCTTCAACTAGTACCGTCATTGCACATCATACCTCAATCATTGTTCACCCATTTTTCATTGTCACCTAGTAACCTTCATAAAAATTAATTGGATTTTTTAATAATACTGAAATAACTCTTAATTTTATAAAAACTGAACTTGGGAGTGATTCAATATTGCCCTCTATTTTGTATAATTGCGAGAGGAATGTCTATAAAAAAATTAGAATGAAATTTTGTCTATGTATAGTCCCCTGTTAATTATTGAACGGCACGCCTATGTTCGAAGTCTTGGTGTTAGAGAACATAAACACTCACATTGTTGCCAAAACTGTAGCCGCGACAAAGAGTTCCGATGGGTAGTCTTTGTCATACACATTAACGTCTCTGTCAATCATTGCAACAAAACAAACCCAGATTTATGAATGAGATGTTCTGTCTCCTTAGGATAATAGGTCTTTGGTATATACAAAAAAAAAGTTCGCCTCGCATTCATCCTGCCTTCCCTCTGATTTGGTTCTATTCAACATAGGAATAAATTGAAATCACTTCGAGGAGTATACAATTTTGTATTTAGCTATATCTGGATCTCTGGAATTGGGTTGATTATACGTAATATACATATACGTAATATAAATACAATGTCAGAGTTGTGAAGGATATTAAGTTCGATTTGCTCGAATTAAAATACGATTTCCGGTTCATTTACGAACTGCTCCGTATCAAACGTGGTAGTGCAGTGAGAAATTGTATGCGCTTGGTGAACTGGCAGGAGAAGAACAGGTCTTCAGTGATTTTAGTAACTTTATTCCCGATGGACGAATGAATTCTCTCATTCCTTAATTCCTCCCGAGTTGGAAGGGGTAGAGGAGGAGATATTTTATGCAATTACTCCTGTTTCACTGATTTCACAAATATAGTTATAATATTCTTCATGATTTTTCAGGGCAACTGGTATTCTTCATATTGACAATGATTGTGTACTTTTTGAATAATAGTAAGTACCATTGTTCTAGGCATACTATATGCTAGATATTGTCTATAGGTATGTAACGAATTGTTTTTAACGTTACGGTTCATCTTTTCAGAAAGACCAAGAACGATTATCTTCATATTGTCAATTCAACAACACACCCACTGGCTCATAACGGAAAATTCAAGGCTTTGGGTGAAAACCCAAAGCCTTGAAGGCAAAAGCTCAATATGGGACAGATGCAACATAAGTCCACATTCTTCTCAGTCGCCTTGAGATCATCATTGAATTCAAAGATGACAAAAACTTTTAAATCAGAATTATGGAAACAATCGAAATTCGTGATATCCTATACCCGAAGTGAGTTTTGTTGAAGAATTGAGAATTTGATACATAAACGACTTTCACCAGGACATCAATATACGAAATATTCCATTCGCAAAATATTTCAATGAATGAAAATATTGATAATTTGATGGTTAATTCTGATGCGAAATTATTTATTATCTTGAGTATTTGCTATTCACCGTGAATCACTCTTTGAATTGATTTCATGTACAGTTGCTGTCTCCCTTTTTATGTTGACCAGTATGGCGATGATGTCGAGGTTTCCTCCGTTGTACTTGAAAACTCTCATGTATGGAATCTCTTTGGGGACGCTGATGGGCTCAATGGTACAAATCATCTGCCTTGCCTTTGGAGGAAGTTCGACAGAAGTGGCCCTGATCTATTTCACGATTGGTACAATAATTTGTGTCATCACATTGATTGTATCATATTGTATACAATACAATCCACGTTTCAATTTCTACCAGGTACGCACTTAGAAATATCAAACGAATATATACCGGATGATTTGAAAACCGTGACGAGGTACTGTATCCCAGGAACATTCTATTGTAGAGACCAAGAGAGAACTCTGGAAATTATTTTCATGACTCCAGAATGCCACTCAGGGGGTGTAATCGTCATCTGAAACTTTTGAAGTGATTTTTTATAGAAATATACCTTGTGAACTTACCGAATACATATATATGATCAAACGCAGATGATCCATAACAAGTGGAGGTTAGATTGAAAGTGAAATATTTGGTGGAATGCGACTGAAAGTTTTTTTCACCTACCCGATAACATGTAAATGACCTTCATTGGAGCAATTTCTTTTTGACGTATACAGTGCGTCCATAAAGTAAAGCATAAATTCATTATTGGCTAAATGAACAATAAAATTAGGAATTCCCAAAACAGGTCGATTTTTTATTTCAATTTACTATTGTTCCAAATCATAATCTAATATACAGGGAGAACCACTTTCGTGTAATGACGTCATCACCACTTTTTTCAAATGGAATCCCCCCTTTATTTTTCAATTTCCAAATTGCCCTTGCTGAGCTGATTCCAAAAATGTATATGTTCCTTCAAATTGGTACAGGGTGGGCAAAAATGCAAAAATTTACTTACAAAGTGATGAAAATAACGAATAAACGTCATAAACACATTAAATGAAATAACGTATTGTTGAACAACTACTTTGATAAACTATCAAGAACATACAGCATTATTCTTAATAATTGTATCTTTCAGCTTTTATCAGTGATCCAAACCCCTGGACTATAAAAATTTTTCTGTTTGGCATCATCTTTTACCATTTTTTTTTATTTGACAGAACTGTCAAAAACATTGAAGCACAGTTTCGTATTGTTAACGCTTTAGATAAGGTACGTTCGTGAACCTTTTTTACAAAATGCATTTAACCGAAAGTGACAGGATTGAAATATTAATGATGATTGGTATTGGCGATGAGATGCGTACTCAACAAGAGGTATGCCGATTATTCCATGAAATGCACCCAGATCGTTACAGAGATTTAGGACATGTGAGGGATGCAGCAAAGCAAGGTAGATCAAAAATTGATGAAAATATTCAACAAGACATAATTTTGTCCATAATCCACACTGTACAGTGCGAGGATTATCTAGGGATTTTGGTATTGGAAAGTCTTCAGTATCAAATATTTTCAATAAGGTAAAATACCATCCTTATAAAGTACGCCTCATCCATGAATTGGCTGAAGACGAATTTGACCGGAGAATTGAAATCTGCGAGTATATGATGAACCAAAATAACAATTTCATTGATAACGTTTTATTTTCGGACGAGGCAACGTTTTATTTGAACGGTCATGTTAACCGGCAAAACACCCGTTATTGGTCTGATGAAAATCCAGACTGGATGCAAGAGTACCATACGCAAAGATCACAAAAAACTAACGTATGGGCTGGTATTGTGAGAAATACAATTATTGGTCCATATTTTTTCGATGAAAACTCAACAGGAGCATTATATCTGGATTTCCTACAAAATACATTAATTCCTGATCTGATCCAGCTTTTTCCTGATATTCAAATACCTACTAATGTAGACCGCAGAATCTGGTTTCAACAGGATGGCGCACCGCCACATTTCGCAGTAACTGTGCGCGATTTTTTAAACACAACTTTTCCACAAAGGTGGATAGGAAGAAGGGGACCAGTGGAATGGCCTGCTAGATCAGCTGATCTAAGCCCATTGGACTTCTTTTTATGGGGTTATTTAAAATCTACAGTATACTTAAATAGACCTGGGAATATCCCTCAACTACAAGACCGAATCAGACAAGAAATACGACAGAGCATAACACCCGCTATGCTACAGAATGTTAGAGACGAAAGTAATGCCCGGTTCAGTCATTGTCTAACGGTCAATGGAGAACAATTTGAACATTTATTGTAAATTTTTTTCGTTCGTTTGTTTGTTTTTGGAAGTGTATCACATTAATTGCATAACTACTAATTCCATTTAATTTGTTCATTACATTCAGTAACGTAAACAATTCTCATACTTTTTTCTTGCATTTTTGCCCACTCTGTACCAATTTGAAGCAACATATTATACAGCTCAGCAAAGGCAATTTGAAATTGAAAAAAAAGGGGGGGGGTTCCATTTGAAAAAACAATGGTGATGACGTCATTACACGAAAATGGTTCACCCTGTATATTAGATTATGATTTGAAATAAAAGTGAATCGAAATCAAAAATCGACCTGCTTTGGGAATTCCCAATTTTATTGTTCATTTAGCCAATAATGAATTTATGCGTTACTTTATGGACGCACTGTATATATGAAAAAAGTGGTGGGGAATTTTTTGAAGTTCTTTAAAATAAACGGTAACTTCTCAATGACTCAACGGATTTCAACAAACTCATTCTCGACAGAAATATCATCGATTGGTCTACCGAATCCATCTCATTTGTGATATGTTTAATTTCGAGTGATGCCACTAGGGGGCATTGATATAATAACAAGAAGTCGCTAACTCATCTGAAGAATCGAATGCAACAATATGACTTTTCATCCATATAAATGTAGTGAAGTAATAACCAAAAACAATGTAATCCGTATCGAAATATCGAAGAATGAAATTTTTATCATAATATTTGATTTTTGTTTCGTTGTATTGAATATCGATATCAAAATCTTATAACTACTTATTTTCCTCATAATATTCTCATCTCAATGTGTAGAATATCAAGTGGAGGCTGAGTAATGAAACCAAAGGCCAAAGTCATTCAGAAGTTACAGCTGTTTCTTTGAACCACCTCCACCACTACATTTCGATGGATACTCTCAGATAAGGATTACGCCTCTTGACGGCTATTCTGGAACCATGAAAATAATTTTTAACGTTCTCTTTTGGCCACTTTGGTCATAAAGGTCAATGTACACCGCAAGTATGTACCAATTGTATCATACTAGAAAAGTCTGATCGAAACTGCAGTAGGTCAAATTTCAATGATTCAAAGGATCTCTCCATTTCTGCATTTATGTCAATGAAAAAAGCAATGAGCTTTCCAATTTGGGCATTTCATTCAATCATCAATAATACCAGTGACAGATTATCGGTCTTAAAAGTAACTGATTCTTTCATTAGTATAAACTTTATTTTATACTTGTGTTTTTCCTGTACCGCTGTTAGCTACTACGTAAGGATATACGTGATTGATTGATACTGTAACCAAGGCTAATGCTTCTATTCTTGTGATCCCTGTTGAATCGTGGAAAGTTCTACTCCTTATCTATCATGAGAATAATAATAGAGGATGAAAAGTTCTAAACTTATTGAAGCGTTCGATGACCTGATCATATCATCAGAATATTGGATCTGTAATATTTTCGATCTATGATAATCCAAGATCGATGATGCTGAGATTTATTTTCACAGGGTGATGTTGAAGCTGATACTAAGAAGCCTTTACCCACTTGGAGAGAATTGAAAGAGGTTTCTGTCAATATTTGGCCCCATCTCTTATCTACTTTTATTGGTTGCATCACTTCAACTATGAGTGGTCCAAGCATAACTGCATTGATCACTTCTGATAATTATAAAGCTGAAGATCCATGGACAGGTGGGTTCATTTACAGGGATATCGAATGATGAGCGAATACGAATATACAGTTTGATTTACTGTGGATAGTTCATCAAATGTTCGTGAGGAATGACAATCGGAATTATTTGTTCATTTGCAGAATCACTGATTTCATGAATAAGTAAAGCATATTCGCTCAGTTTCAAGTTGGAACCTGCCAACAGGGACGTAACTAGGCTATTCAGCACAAACTCCTATTTTGGCGCCCCCCACCAATTTTAATCTGTGTCCGTGTTGGCGCCCCCTACACCTGGCGCCCGGGGCTCATGCCCCGCGTGCCCCCCCCCCTAGTTACGTCCCTGCCTGCCAAATATTGGCCATATAATTTCAATACAGGTGGAATGAAAATTGCGAATTATTTTGCTCAAAGAAAATAGACACTACATAGACAAAATATCTTGTGGATGTAAAAATTATTATTCTTCTTTTTGCTTGGTTTTTAACGCTGCAACGGGGTAATTGCTAACGCATAATGAGGAATCATCTTCGCAAAAGTTTCCTGTTGGTAGATTCAAAGAAATCCTTGATATTCTTTTATTGAATATCAGTCTATATACAAGTTGGGCTACAGTCAATGGCACCACAGAGATATAAACGGAACAAGGCATAGTCCTGAAATTTCGGTTACTTCATTCTCCTTACTGCATTTGTGATGTATTGATTGAAAAAATTTCCAGCGATGCAGCGTTGCCGTCTCTATCAGAAAGTATTCCCACAGAATTGAAAATTGCACGAAAAAGGAAGAGTTCGCACCTTCTTCTTTTTGCCAGAAATTCTTCAAACGTTACGATTCCAACTCAATAATGATTAGATGCAGTGACCTCTCTCTTTCTCTTTTTATTGTTTCTTCTATATAATACAATCCACCATGAGACACTGATTTCTCTTTCAGCTGTGTATTTCGTTCCTGTGCTTGCATTCTTCCTTCCCGGAGTTTGTGGATTGCTATCGAGAATTGCTAGTACTCCAATAGTCAATGTAAGTATGGAATATTTCTCTTTAATCTGATAATATCAGGTCCATTTAAGCAGCGGTTTGTTTTCAAGTCGTACATACTGGGAGCGAAGTTTATATACTGGTTGAAACCATCAGAATAGTTTGGTATTTTTTATAATTTTTGGTTTATAACTTGTGCGGAAGTTAGGGTTGAGCCGTAGACTTCACATCACGTATTTTGATGAAATAATTACGGTTGACCTGAAAATAGTAAATCAGTCATCCGAAAAAAATATCCACAGCAGTACAGGAATTAATTATTGAAATGAGGGATGTTACTTGTTACATTCGAGTTTGAAATTTGAATTCAATCAACTATTCACTACCATTCATTGAGAATGAAAACAACACTAATCATTATTAACCCTTGAAAACCTATCGTTGCCGTACGGCAACGAATTTCAAACTCTCAAAATTCGTCAACTAGGAATATGCAGCATGGTATTACTGATGGATTATGTACTAAAATGTTAGTTCAGACACTTGTGAAGTGATACATCTATTGATATTTGGATTTGGTTGGATCGTTAGTCAGATAAGAAGTGCATTCGAAGTAATAAACATTCTTTTTGCCGAAAAATGAATATTAAGTGGGCGTAAGTATTATTTCATTTCCAAATAAAATAATAAGTATTCATATTGTGTATAGTTTACCAGTAGGGGGTTCAATTGAAGTGCAGAATATGCGGAATCTATTTCAAGATGCATATTTCATAAACTATGAATGATTGATTGAATGATTGATATGAATGATTATGGCAACGATAGGTTCTTAAACTGATATGTTCGACGAGGAAGTTACTGCAGCAGGTATAAGAGAAATCTTCATAAATCCTCCCGATGTGGCAGATATCACCGATGAGGACTCTGGTGATGAAGATGAAGGAGGTTTGGTGGACAATTCAGGTCGAAATTTATTATTAGCACCAGCAGAAATTGTTCTGATAGGATGGATCGGGATATAGCCCAGTACCGAAGATCCATAACGGGGAAAAAGTGGTATTGGTCCATTTTTACTTGGTTCTTGGATGCTGCACTATACAATTCATGGATTGTGTATAAGCAAGCAGGAAACAAACTCACTGAACTCGAATTTCGGCGGTATTTAGTACTTGCATATCTTTCTGATATAAAAATGAACCTAGAGGCCCTGGAAGAGCATCCCCATCGGGAAACAGTACTACCGAAAGTAGAGTATCGGATGATGTACGTTACGATCGAATTGATCACTTAGTAATAGCTGTACCAAATAATAAGCGTTGGAGATGTGCAGGCGAAGGTTGTGATTCCATTGTCAGAACCAGCTGTAAGAAATTTAATGTTAGCCTATGCATACCCTGTTTCCAAATTTTCCACTCAATTACTTATGAAACTTGTAATTATGGCTCTAGAGGAAACATATTATGTTTTTCACCTGTTTTCGAATAAATGTTGATTTAATATCATATTAGTATTTTAGTATCCTTGAAACCTAGCGTTGCCATATTGCAACACTTTCAAACTCCTCTTCTGAGTTTAAAATCTGTTGAATATTGTCTTCTCTCAAATACAGGGTGATTCACCTAACTGGTTCATTGGAGGTTTATGGAGAACTGGAAGAGATATCAACTCGAAATTTTGGTGGATGCTACCACTCAATGTGTTCTATTTTCCTAAGATATCTCCAATGCGCAGTTCTTTCCGGTTGAACCGGAAGTGATATCAACTTTGTTTTTTCAAATGAAACACCGTGTTTATTTTTACATTTTCGAATTCTGCGTGAAATTCTAGACATGTTGAATTTTGAATTTTCTTCCTATCATAATTTGTTTTCAAGATATTCCATTTTTTCGAAAAATTTTGACAGGTGGACTGACTAACTAAAATGTCCATATCATCTTCAATTTTAAAGATTTGAAGTTGAATCTCCGTATACACATAAATAAAGATGTGTTCTATCAGATATCCTCATAAGTGTTTCAAAATATTCAACAGGGTGTTTGATATTTCAGTTTACTTTTTGTAAATTTCGAATCGCAAAAACTTTCTTATTTCAAATAGAAATGGATTAATATGAAACCAAGAAGTGAGATACACTGTTTAATAAACCCCAAAAACACCAGTTGAAATGTATCCATGTTCTAAAGTCGTATCTACTTGTGAATTATTAAAAAATTTAGTATATACAGGGTGATTCACCTAAGTGGTTCATTAGAGGTTTATGGAGAACTGGAAGAGATATCAACTTGAAATTTTGGTGGATGCTATTACTCAATGTGTTCTATTTTCCTAAAATATTTTCGATACGCTGTTACTTCCGGTTAAACCGGAAGTGATATCAACTCCGTTTTTTCAAATGGAACACCCTGTTTATTTTTGCATTTTCGAATTCTACGAAGAATTCTGGGCTTGTTGGATTTCGAATTTTCTCCCTATCGTGATTCGTTTGCAAGATATTCCATTTTTTCGAAAAATTTTGACAGATGGACTGACTAACTAAAATGTCCATATAATCTTCAATTTTCAAGATTTAAGGTTCAATTTCCGTATACACATGAATGAAAGAGTGTTCTATCAGGTATCCTCAGAAGTGTTCCAAAATATTCAACAGGGTGTTTGATATTTCAGTTTACTTTTTGTAAATTTCAAATCGCAATAACTTTTTTATTTCAAATAGAATGACTATGCAATTTTCACACTATCCGACGTAAAATTTAATTTACTATCGATTTGCATACGCATACCAAACCGATAAAATGGATATTTTCAGAGATATCAACAAAAATGTGGAAAAACGTTAATTTGTCTCGTGTGTATTTTCACAAGTGTGCTTTGTATGGTTCTGAATTTCATTTTTGACGAATAATATGAACATCAATCCATTAGAAGTAACTATATCACCACTTCGTCTACGGATATACTTATGCAAACCTATCACGAAACAAATAATATGGCGTTAAAAATGATATTCTGGTATACGGATAAAACAAAACAAGTAATTGTTCGAAATGTCGTCTATGTTTTTCAAGACACATAATATTCTTCTCCGGACACTTTTAGTAGTTGACCTTTCAATTTCTTGTGACAATTTTGCGAAAGCCAGGCGCAATTTTTTGGCTCTAGGGAATTTTTAGAGTCATCAGCCTTTTTGAAAACTCTATTTTTTCTGAAACCCCAGAGATAGAAATCGAAACATCAAGTCATGTGACCTCGAAGGCAATCACCATGATCCACCCTTGCCGAATCCACCAGTCATCAATTTCTGTATAATCTTTCTAACACCATATGATGGTGCACCATATTTGTTTCTTTTCGTGAAAGGAATCAATTAATATTCATATTTTTCGTCAAATATGAAATTTAGAACCATCCAAAGCACACTTGTGAAAATACACATGAGACAAATGAACGTTTTTCCACATTTTTGTTGATATCTCCGAAAATATCCATTTTATTGATATGGTATGCTCATGCAAATCGATAGGAAATTAAATTTTACGTCGAATAGTGTGAAAATTGCATAGTCATCCTATTTGAAATAAAAAAGTTATTGCGATTTGAAATTCACTAAAAGTAAACTGGAATATCAAACACCCTGTTGAATATTTTGAAACACTTCTAAGGATACCTGATAGAACACTCTTTCATTTATGTGTATACGGAAATTGAACCTCAAATCTTGAAAATTGAAGATTATATGGACATTTTAGTTGGTCAGTCGATCTGTCAAAATTTTTCGAAAAAATGGAATATCTTGCAAACGAATCACGATAGGAAGAAAATTCAAAATGCAACAGGCCCAGAATTCTTCGTAGAATTCAAAAATGCAAAAATGAACAGGGTGTTCTATTTAAAAAAACGAAGTTGTTATCACTTCCGGTTTAACCGGAAGTAACAGCGTATTGAAAATATTTTAGGAAAATAGAACACATTGAGTAATAGCATCCACCAAAATTTCAAGTGGATATCTCTTCCAGTTCTCCATAAACCTCTAATGAACCAGTTAGGTGAATCACCCTGTATATATATATAAATACACTGTGTCCGTAAAGTATGGAACAAATTAATTTTTAGCTAAACAGGTCATTTAAAGAAATAATCCTGAAACATGTCGTTTTCTGATTTTAATTTACCGTATTTTAAAATAATAATGTAATATACAGGGTGAATTACGTTCGAGTAATGACGTCACCGTCATTTTTTTTTCAATAGAACACCACAATTTTGTCTTAATATTCGGATTACTCAAGCTGAGCTGATTTCAAAAATGTATCACATGTTGATTCCAATTGGTACAGGGTGGACAAAAATACAATAGTTTTGTGTGTGCTCATAAAGTTACGCGTAACATTCTTTATTAGGTAAATTAACATTATCTAGCGGCAATTGGTTTAAATGTAACACCCCGTAGTTTGCTACATGTTTAGAGTAATAAAAATGAGCTGTTTCCAAACATAATTGGTACTTGTGGTCTAGCAGACAGAATATGAAATCAACATTGGAATCAACATGTGATACATTTTTGGAATCAGCTCAGCTAGAGTAATCCGGATATTGAGACAAAATGGGGGTGTTCTATTAAAAAAAAAAAAAAAAATGACGCTGACGTCATTACTCGAACGTAATTCACCCTGTATATTACATTATTATTTTAAAATACGGTAAATTAAAATCAAAAATCGACATGTTTCAGGATTATTTCTTGAAATGACCTGTTTAGCTAAAAATGAATTTGTTCCATACTTTACGGACACAGTGTATATATATATATATATATATATATATATATATATATATATATATATATATATATATATACCCACACACATTCATTTATTTTTTGAACCGAATGTCTGCACATATAACGTATTGAACGGTTTCAAACACACAAGGTTCGGCTCCGAGGATGTATTATATCATCCCGTTATGTTTCAATAGTTCGATGAATAATAGTACGGGGAGTCACGTGTAGCCATTTTTTCGATTGAGTTTTGAATTTGTGGAATATTTTTATGTTTTTTGTATCTTGCGGAAGAAGATCATAAACTTTCAGGGAAGCATAACAGTGATTTCTGAAACCTATTGACTCATTTAATTGATTTATTTTTTGTTACTTTTGTTTTGTTCCTTGTGTCATAGCTATACTCTCCATACTGAATATCTTTTTTATTTTGTTTTTAATAATTTTTTCCACGACTTTGGCGATACTAGATATAAGGGTGATTGGCCTGTAGTCTTCTTTTTGTCCATTTTTGTAAAGTGGTTCGATTACACCAATTTTCAATTGTTGCGGAAACTGGCCACTTTCAAAAATTTTATTAGTAAGATAACTCAGAGGTTTAGCTAAGTTATCACAGTTTTCCTTCAGTAATTCAGACGTTATATTGTCGTACCCTGGTGCTTTGCTTGATTATTATTAATTTCACTTCAAAGGTATCAGTTGGAAAAAGAAAGACTGTTTCATTTATTGAGTTTATATGCTCGAAGTAGTCATCTGGAGGAGATATTTTTGCCGCGAGATTTTTTCCTACATTCAAGTAGTGTTTATTGAAAGAATTAGACATTTCAGTTTTGACAGCTATCATGACATTATCTGATGTTTTAATTTTCATTATGATATTATGGTTTTTATTTTCCTTACACTTTTTTTATACAGCATCCCACAGGCCCTTTGAAGATCCCTTGTTCCTTTGTATCTCTTTATTGAAATATTGCATTTTTTTATAGTTGTTTCGAATATCTTTATTATTTGGATTAAGTTTTGCTTGTTTACGTAGTTGGTTCTTTTTGTTAACCGATACAATGATTGCCTTTGTTATCCAAGATTTTTTTTTGTCAGTGTGCTTTAATTAAACAATTTTTGTGTGCTTTCCTGCAGTGGACTTGATTCTATTTATTATTATTTCAGTGATTTCTTCAACTTCGTGGGCTGTTGTAAGAATATCCCAGTTTTCCTCATTAAGTTCTTCTTTAAATTTTTTGTAATCCAAATATGTCTTATGTTTCCTGTATTCATTTTGAAGTTCTAAGTTATCCTTGTTTTTAATGATTTTCATATTTATCATTGTGGAATAGTGGTCTGTGGTTTCTGTTTCGTATATAAGAGGTATCAAGTTTTCTGAATCAATTTTTGTTTTGTCATTAATATATGAACTATAACCGTTTGTACTCATTATATTCAAATAGTGTTGCGAAAAATCGGCATCTGAAAGGATATTAATATTTATATCTCCAATGATCATAGTTGTTTCAATTTTTGTTCGTATTGCTGATTTCCTAGATAGTTTGATAAGTCTATATTAAATTGGTACGGGCAAGTAGATGGTGATCTGTAAATAGCAATGACTTCTATTTCTGTTCTTGAATTATTCAAATTTAACACAGTCTTCAAAACTTCAATATTTCCTATCTTGTCTACAGTACTCTGGCAATCATATTCTGCTCGTAAGTAAACAACTACACCATCGTTCTGATTCAGATCTCCCTGATTATAAAATAGTTTATATCCTTGTTTCTCGTATAATTTCAAGTTCGGAATTTTCCACGTTTCTGTAAGTGCAATCATATCGACTTTTTCCTTGAATTGTTCCAAAAATACATTTGTTTCATCCATATTTTTCGCGATACTTCGGATATTTGTGTGAAAAATTCTGAATGATTTATTATTGAAATCCCCCGTAACAAAATGGAATATATTGCTCACCTTGTGAGTGGTTGTCGTGTTATACTTCAGGTCTCGAATGTAAGCATCCATGTTTTTCCAGTGCAGTACAAAATTATCTCCGGGGATAAATATGTATGATTTGAATCTAATAATAATTCGCAATGTGCTTATTTGGTCTTTTTCGCATTCGTATAGTTTCCTTGATCTTCGGGGCCTCTTTTGGACGATGAACGTGTAAGTATGGGTCTTCCTATATATAGCCATCATGTCGTTGGGTACGCACGTGTGTGCCCAGTGCTCTGATAATTTTATAGTGAACACAAGAAGTTTTCGGTTTGCAGATAGTTTAGTCGCGAACTAGAAATCTTAATATGTTACCTATTGAATATTTTATGATTGTGTGAATGAAGTATTTATTATTATTATTATTATTTACATAATTAATAAATTAGGAATTTTTCAATTTCTACATAAAAAGGATCATTATTTGTTATCTGTCCATTGATTATGTCTATTGGTTTCATGTTGGTGACGGAATGTAAGAAGTGATTATAAACAAGAATGTCAAACCATTTTCACGGGTGTTTTCAGGAAACCTCGTGTGTTAAAAAGTCGCACATGTTCAATGATCCTCGAGTGAAATCTTTCGATAGTTCCATTCGATTGGAAATGGTAAGGTAAGCAAAAGTAAATTTGTATCTTGTGAAGCCCGAGGAGTTCGTTTATGACAGAGTTTTTGGATTTGGTACCATTGTCAACAATTATTTGTTTGGGTACACCATGGTGTGAGAAAACTTGTATAAGGTGATCAACTATTTCTGTACTTGAAAGAGAATTCAGATGATATACTTGAGCCAATTTCAAAAAACTGTCTATGATGGTTAAAAATTTGTTCTGTTCTGAAGAGAAAATGTCCATATCAATTATGTAAAATGGTCTAGTGAACGTTGGGGTGGCATTCATCTCAATTTTTACTGGGTGTCGTTCATACTTGCTTTGTTGACAAACTCCACACTCATTTATAAACGTTTGTATGGAATTTTTCATGAAGGCCCAATAATATTCCTGTATATACCTGACGAGTGAGTAATTCTATTCCGACTATTTTATATCCAATATTTTGGTTTTCTGTTGCTCACTTGCGGGTATGGCACTGATGATGGCATAACAGCCGAAAGCGCTTTGTAATATTATTTAATAAATTTTACACGAAATATTACTCTTCTTGACTATCCAATAAACGTATTGGTATTCCGAGGATTGGATTCTGTTCATCATTCGAGTGAATAGTTTGGTCATCATCAAATTGATTTTCATCGTGATTGTCTTGTGTTTGTGTTCTATATTCGTGTAGTGTGGTGTGTTGTCAATAACGTTTATTATTTCAATATTTCTAGAGTGTTCAAGATCGGGTTGAGCTCGAGTTGACTAATTGTCTACATCATCTATTGGGATGGTTATAGTTTCAGTGTAAAAGTCTAAAGGAGATTTTTCGGAACGGATGGAGTCAGATGTCTTGAAAAGGTTCGATTGTTTTTTATTATAATTGTCTGTATCTCTTCTTATTTCATCTAATTGGTTCTGAAAATCGGTTGTTTTTTTAATATGTATTCCTATCAGAGCGTCTGCATAAGTATTTTGTGTTCCTTTTTTTTTGAATAATGTCATAATTATACTCTTCTAATTTAATTCTCCAACGTGTCATTTAAGAATTGGGATCTTTCAGGGAGAACAACCATTGAAGGGGTTTGTGGTCAGTTATTATGTTAAGTGCTTTTTTAATGACTGAATAGTTTTGTTCTGGATCATTCAAGATTCGGGACGCGTATGCTATAGGTAAATCTTGTCCTATGGGTCCTTGTGGGAGCACAACTTCCAATGCAATATAACTGGCATCCGTGGTTAGATTGAAGGTTTTCGAAAAATCGGGGTATTGCAATATTGGTTCGTTGATTAATAAATTTTCACATGTTTCAAAACAAGTTATGAATTTCTGATCGTGCACAATGTTTGCTCCTTTTTTAAGGCATTCAGTTAATGATTTAGTTATCATTGCGAAATTGTTAATGAATTTACGATGATAACCAAGGTGACCTAGAAATCATTGGATTTGCTTCGTTGTTTTGGGAATTGGAAATTATCGCTTTCATTTTGTCAGGATTGGGTTCAACGCCGTTTGGAGTCACTATATGGCCCAAATAAGCAACTTCCTATCTGAGGAATTCGGAATTATCTAAGTGGATTTTAAAATTTGAATATCTTAATATTCAGAATACATTTTTAAGCCTTCTGATATGCTCTCGAAAGGAAGTGGACAAAAAAATTATATCATCAAGGTGAACTTAACACTGTTTGTTTTGTATACCTCTCAGGGTGTTGTCCATAACCCTTTGAAACCTTGCTTGAGCATTTTTCAGTCCAAAGGGCATACGAAGGAATTCGTAGTGCCCCATCTCCGAATTGAATGCAGTTTTTTGAATATCATTTTTGTCCATCTCGATTTGGTGGAACCCACTTCGAAATCGAGCATTGAAAAATATTGGCATTTACCTAGCTTATCGTCAGAAGTCTTATATATTAAAAAAAAAGGTCAGTAATATTCGGTAGGTGATATTTGTCCATAGTTTTGTTATTTAGTTGCCTATAGTCGATGACTATTCTCCATTTTTGGTTACCTGAGGCGTCAAGTTTCTTTGGTACTATCCAAATTGGAGAAGACCATAGTGATTTACTAGGTTGAATTATTTTTGAGTCTAACTTTTTTTTAATTCGTTTTTCTACTTCGTTTTTGTATACAAAAGGGTATCGATATGGTCGAGAATAAACAGGAATAGCATCGGTTGTTTTGATTTTATGTTTCATTTGGTAAGTGAACGATAACGCCGTGTTTTAGTGATAAAATATGTCTGGTAAATTCTTCACACAGATTAAGAATCGAGTTTCTCTCTTCGTCGTTAAGTTGATCACGGCAATCATCAATGTGATTGAAATCGGTAATCAGAAGTTCTTGTCTGTCGAATTTTCCAACTGAGATATGTTCGTGAAAGTCTAAAGTTACTGTCTTCATGGAATTGTTGAGAATTGTTGTAAGGCTTCGCTATTTTTTGCAATGCTATGACTTTCTGGTATCTCGCAATTGTGAAGTTTTGTGTACGGTATAATTATTCCGCCGCTGCGTTCTATGTTGAATCATAATCAAGTTAAGTTCTTTTCTTGTCGAATGAAATGAAAGTCGTATTTCGTTATGAGGGGTTTTGAAGGTATCCTCTCTTATAATCAATATTTGCTTCTGAAAATTTCAAGTTATCGAGTCCGATTAAACCATCAAAAAGTCATGGAATTCGAATAGATTTCAGATTTCTTTGTTTAGGTAATTTGGAAATAGGTGAAGCAAGTATTAAAGCGCTTTATTTATGCGATGATTTTCGAAAGATTGTGAATACTATGACAAGTTCATTCCTTTCTTATGGGACAAATCGTGACCTTCATACCTATCCGACAAGGAGCGGTAATCTGCTGAGATTGAGACAGCATCGCACTCAGTTGTTCGAAAGGTCGCCTTTTGTAACAGGACCGAAGTTCTTCAATTGCCTTCCCCCAGATATAAAAGAAATATCAACTTATTCAATTTTCAAAAGAAAAGTTAAGGATTTTTTGTTGGAAATAAGTTTCTATTCTGTGAATGAATTTCTTGACAGAAAGATCTGAAGACTGATATTCTGTTGAGTGCATACTCAG
The DNA here is from genome assembly GCA_037013635.1 of Plagiodera versicolora. NCBI lineage: Eukaryota > Metazoa > Arthropoda > Insecta > Coleoptera > Chrysomelidae > Plagiodera > Plagiodera versicolora. Next base: position 1,486,654 of record CM072981.1, read on the forward strand.
TTCAATTTTTTCAAATATGATGTATTTTAATGTATTATATCAAGAATTGCACAATTGTATTTTTTAATGTGTATTTTGAATGTACTTCTCAGATGTGTGTTCCTAATATTTTGTCTAGGTAAACCTATTTTATTACTTTTATACGTAATATATTTTGATGTAAATATCAATCAACCAATTATTGACTGAATATTTATTTATTTTTTAAATGTATTTTTTTCAAAAGGTTTTTCAATATTCTGCATATGTAAACATTTCGAAACCTTTGTGTTCTTGACATTTCACAAAATTTATTGACGATTCCTATATCATTCTGTATGATCAATTTAAGGAATAAATATTATTATTATTATTATTATTATTATTATTATTATAGAATTCAAAAAAACATCTGAATGCTATTTTCGGGTTGATGAAGGATGTTGTTGACCAGAATCAATTAAGATTTTGATGTTGAGTTCAGGTAATATAATGTATGATAGTTCGCTAGTGTTAACATTGTCAAGTGAAATTATTTGAGGTTTACAGTAGTTCAGAGGCGTTTCTCAAGAAGTTTCTGGATAGTTTTCAGTATTCGTATCAATACCTTGTGGTTCTTGAACTTTCTCAAATTAATGATCATTTTCTTAAGGGTAGTGTTGAGCTATATTCATTTGATCTTGTTCGCATTTGTATTGGTAATTTTGACAAGGATCTAGATCATTTTCGGTATGATATTCATTGAGAATAATTAATATTTCACAAGTTACGTTCTATTTTCTCAATTCAATTGAAAGTCAGAATTATGACAAAAACTACGAGATATTGCTTTGGTATTACGATAAAAAACTCCTTCGATTATTTTGAAATGAGGGATGAACAGTTTTTTTGTTTACTGAATATTACTTCATATTGTGTATCCCGAAAATATCGATTCCAATGGTGAGAAATTAGTCTTTCAACTCTGTGTAGATATTTCCTCCATTGAATTGGATATCATAATATAGCGAGAAAGTAATGGAATAGTTCTTGGTTTATTTCTATGACATCTTGATGAGGAGTCTCATATAAAAGTTACACGATATCAGAATACATACATCTGCATCTTCGATTTAATTTTATGTGAATTTTGTAATGGAATACCCTGTATATGTTTGTCTTTGCATTCTACATGCAATTATCTATCTGAGGATACCAACATGTTATATGTTTTTCCATTTTCCTGATAATTTGTGTTTTTCAAATTATTTTTACAGAATCGAAAAAATACCTGTTTGATTTTTCAAATGTCAATCTGGCAACACAATATTTATACTTACATTACATGTTCGAAATGTCTTATATCCTGTTCCATACATTTTTCCAATCTCTTTATAAAGTTTGTTCTCACGCTGCTCAAATGAAAAGGCATAATATTTTGAAATGCCTCACGAATATTTCTTTTATTGTCCTCCCGTGTCGTAGCAGCTGTACAATACACCTCCGATTTCACTGTTTTCCAGAGATGAAAATCCATTGATGTTAGGTCCGGCGACCTCGGCTGCCAAGAAATAGGTCCTTCTCGTCCTATTCACTTATCGTAACATCCAATTTCTCAATTACTTCTCTGAAAAAATGTTGGAGCCCCATTTAGCTGAAATCACATGTCATTTCTGATGTGATTAGGTAGGTTTTTGGTCAATCTGAGGAAGTCTTCTCTGAGAAATCTAAGAAAGTCTTGTCCATTCAATTTTTGTTCGAAGAAATATTGTCCGGCAACATAATTATCGCCAATACCGCCCCATACAATAAGGCTCCATTTATGCTGATAATCGTTAACATGGAGTTTATGCAGATACTATGATAATGATAGTCATGGCTATTAACGAATCCGTTCCTGTAGAAGGTACTTTCGTTGGTGAGCATAATGCTCTTGAGAAATCTTGCATTTTCCATTATTTTATCTTGCATCGTCTGACAAAACTGCACTCTCTTCAAAAATTATGCTCCTAGCAACTCCTGGTGCAGTTGTACGTAATAAGGGTGGAATTTGTTATATTTCAAATTCCTGGCAATTGAAGATTTCGATATCTCTGAATCGCTGCTGATTTCTCTGACACTCAATTCAGGATTTTCTACCACTGCAAGACTAATAGCTAATTGGTTTTCATTGGTCAATATTGTTTTGGCATGATTATTTTTTTCGTATTCGATGTGACCTGTTCTCTCAAATCGTTCCTTTAATCTTACGAAACATTCCACTTGTGGATGCCTTCTTTCAGGATATTTTGCAATTTTCTTCACCAGCACCCAATGCATACACCATTCCAATTAGCTCTTCTTTCATAAAAGTCATAATGTATAGTCACAGTTTTCAAGCGAATCACAGAACAGATTGTGAAGAAATGTCACAATTTATTATTCCGTTTTTGGCGCTATTCGAAATTGCAGTCAACTTCAGTTTTTACTGTTTGGTGAAACATTACAGAAAAACGCGTATCTGGCAATTCCCGAATACCAATCAATCGCAAATCAAACAGGTATTGGTTAGCCTTAGCAAACACACTTGGTTATCCTCCATCTCTTGCAAAAGTTTCGAAATCATATAGAACAGAACGACAAAAATCTTCAAATCGGTGAATGGTGATATAAGTGGTGATGCCACCTCGTGATAAATTCATATACAACGTGTGTACACTGTAACTAAACCAAAGCGGTTCATTTGACATATCTGCACACAATACCAAAGGTGACAAAAAACATAAACAACGATTATTTTCGAAGGAATCCTAGTCAACTCGTAAAGGATACCATACATCTCAATCTACTACCCAGTTAAGATGATAGAACTGGAAAAAGCGATCAAGACAATTCATGAAGACATATTGACAAATCGTAATGAAATAAAGAACTGTATCGAAGCAAGTGAAACCCGACTCCTGGTAAAAATTGAACAATTGAAAAATACAGTGTCTCAACTCAAAAAGGAAAATTGTCAACTCAAAACGGAAGTGGAAAATTTGAAAAGACTTCAAAATAAGAAGAACATTTTAATTTTCGGACTGAATAAAAAGCGAGAAGACGTAACGGCAAATAATTTGAGTAAGGATATCAAAAAATTACTTGGAGTGGACCTGAAAGGAAGTGACTTCAGTGATAATATATTTATCCCTTAGGAAGAACAAGTAACTGCCCTATAAAAATTGAGTTCAACTCGAATAAAAAAAAAATAGAAGTGCTGAAGAATTGTTACAAGTTGAAGGGAAACAACATATCCATAGCTCACGATTTAACGAATGAACAAAGGCATGAAAATAGAATATTGAGAAAACACCTTTTCCTCGCCAAGCAAGAAGAAACACACAAAGATTGTTATATAAAGCGAAACAAACTCTATGTGGATGGAATTGCTTACGGAATCGAAGACCTGGAAAGGGACGACATCAAAATCAAACCAAATAGCGCACCTCCAACACCAACAATCGAGTCGATAGAGAAAAAATCTGATCTGCAGAAAGGCCCTAGTACGCCGAAGACTACAGCAAGGAGAACACCTTTACCCTTTACAGTTGATTCAAGCGCATAATCAAAAAGCTCAGGATAAACCACGCACACGCTCGGTCAACAAAAACTAGCCAAATTGATGCTGCAAGGAATGCTATACCTGGGTTAGTAAGATTAGGAAAATGGATCCGTATATACGCGATTTTGATGACAATAATGTGGAAACTTCCACACTGTCTAGTGTGAAAGAGTGTAAAGACTTGTTCGCAGTGAATGAAAGTAATTATAATTTCAAGTTGTTGAATCAAAATATTCGTTCAATTAATGCGAACCTTGATGAATTAAAAATTTTTCTCAATGACTTGGATCAAAGTGTGGATTGTGTGGTTTTAACGGAAACTTGGCAAATTGCTAATGGCAAAATCTAATATACAATGAGGGTGATCTCAATCAGAATGATGGTGTTGTCGTGTACCTGAAGTCTCATTTGTCATATGAGTACTCAGTTGAATTAATTAATAATATTAAAGTTCTGAATATCAAGATAAATTTTGATCAACATATGAATGTGGTTGATACTATTTCTGAATACGTGAATACGCTAAATGAGTTCGGCTATGTCTCAACAAGCAATAATGTCACCAGAGTTCAGGGCCACATGAAAACTTGTATAGACCACATATTTTTCAAGTCGAAGTCGAGTATACTTGAGAACATCTTGCCAATTGTTATAGAAACTAATATTACTGATCATTATTCGACATTATTACAAATAATTTTCGATATACCCAAGCAAAACAAAAAAACTTCAACTCGCATTGAATACATTGATCAAAGTAGGCTAAAATCTCTTCTTGAGAGAACAACTTGGGATTCCATTTACTATGCCGAAAATCCTGATTCTGCAATGAATGCTTTCGTAAACACTCTATCAATTCTAATTGGTGAAGCTACGATATCCAAAATTGGTAAAAGGAAATATACGAAAATTGCACCTTGGGCGACAAACGCCTTATTGAAATCAATAGATACAAAAAATAAAATGTTCAAAAATACTCTCAAGAATCCCGAAAACGTAGAACTTGAAAGTTATTACAAGCAGTACAAGAATAAGTTGAATTTGTTGATACAAAGAACTAAGTTTGATTACTTCGACAATATGATATTGAAAAATGGTACGAACACAAAAAAGTTATGGGAGGTGGTAAATCACCTGAGTAAGGGTAAAAAATCTAAAATTCAAATAGAATCGCTTGTAAGCGACTCAGGTATGTTGATAACCAACAAAAGTAGCATCGCCACTGAATTCAATAAGAAATTTGCAAGAACTTGAAAAACACTTGCTGATAAAATTACCAGAGACCAGAATTATATTCCCAATAGAAATCTGCAAATTCTTTTGTTTTGTTTCCTACGAACGAAAGCGAATTGAGGACTGTATTAAATGGTTTGAGGGATAAGAAATCAGTTGGAATTGACGGAATCAAAGCTGGAACTCTCAAAACTATTGGGGATTTCATTATGAAGCCATTATCTCATATACTCAACAAATGCGTGGAAAGTGGTATATGGCCGTCAGCCTTCAAGAATTCCATTATAGTACCACTTTATAAGAAGGGAGATAAAGCAAAAGTTGATAATTATAGGCCCATATCCTTATTAACGCACTTATCAAAAATTTTCGAGATATCAATAAAGAAAAGGTTGACCATGTATCTTGAAAAATATAAAATTTTATCTGACAGGCAGTATGGTTTCAAAGAAAATACGTCAACAGAGGATGCAACTCTGGCTCTGACTACGGAACTGAATAGTGCTTTGAATGAGGACAGGTCTGGTCTGTGCATTTTCGTAGACCTATCGAAAGCTTTCGACACTGTAAGTCACAACCTACTTGTACAAACATTAGAGGACATTGGTATTAGGAATGAAAGCCTGAAACTATTTGAAAGCTATATCACCAATAGACGGCAGATCGTAAAGGTAGACGATGTCCTCAGTCAGGAAGAAATTATTGGATATGGTGTGCCTCAAGGTCGTGTTCTGGGACCACTTTTATTCAATATATATATATAAACGATTTGTTCTCATTGAAAACCAGTGGTGATTTGCCGATGACACAGCAATAGTGTACGATGCTGAAAACTGGGACATACAACGAGATAAAGCTCAGGCTGACTTTTCAACAGTAAAGAAATGGTTCGAACATAAACTACTAACAGTTAACTTGGAAAAAATCAATTACCTACCGATCAGTTGCAATAATGTAAGCAGACCTCATTTTGAAAGTCTTGAAATCGCTTCTTCACAGGGTCGAAGTTTCTCCATATTGCCTGTAGACAAGGTCAAATACTTGGGTGTAATCATTGATACTAATCTGAAATGGAGTAACCACATTCTATATGTTATCAAAAAACTACAGAGCATACTTTATAAATTCAGATACCTCAAGAGGATTTTGTCACTCAGGCATATGAGAACATTGTATTTTGGTTTAGTTGAAAGTCACTTGCGTTACGGCATCATAGGTTGGGGTGGGGCCCTACGAACACACATCAAACCACTAGAGACTGTCCAAAACAGGTTCCTCAAGTTGATTTTAGGAAAACCCCACCGATGTTCTGCGGATCACTTGTATGAGGAATGTGGGGTACTGGATCTGAGACAGCTATATTGTTTGAAGGCTATATTGAAATATGAAAGAATGAAAAATCAGACTAACTTACCTAGGCATAATTATGGTACCCGACAAAGACACCACTATGTTATCCCACAGATGAGCAAATCTGTTTGTCAGCGATCATTTTCTTACATAGCACCAAAGGCGTTCAATTCTATTCCAGACCATATAAAAGCAATACTGAACTTTAACAGATTCAAAAATAAGGTAAAAAGATTCATTCACGAAACACCAAGGGCCAAATGTCATGAGATCGTCGAACCAAATTTCTCCAACTGATTCATTTTGTTTATGCTCACCTTTTAAATGTTTCATGCACGATTTTTGTTTTGATAGGTAATTTTCACTTTGCAAAATGTTCACCTTTGAAATATTGTCATTATTGTGTTGTTTTTGTTTTACTTATGCTTTTTATTATATATTTTCAATATGTGTTGCTTATTTGGTGGTGTTCTTGTATTGTACCACATATTCATTGTGTGATTAGGTTAGTTTTTTTTCGTAATGTTCTGGTTTGTTTTTTGTGTAGTTGAGTAAGGTTTTTTATCTCGAAACAAGTGTTTGCTTACTTATCGAGTAGTCATCATTTATGTATTTTTATTTCATGACTGTATACATTTCTTTGCATCAATAAATGATATTATTATTATTATTATTATTATTATTATTCCTTCAATTCAATTCTGTAAGGAGATTCAGATAGGTAATTTCGTGTAGATCACGAAGATAAACTAATATACAGGCTGTTCCATTCGCATGAAAATTAAATCGAAGTGAACGAAAATGAACATTTGAGGCACCCTGTATGAACATACATACTGATCAGAACAATACCGGTTACTTCGGTATTTTCTAAGTCACTTCACCAGACAAAACTCCGATCTTTGAAGAAACAGCCTAATTGCAGTTATTTTAATCAGAGCATGCATCACCCCCCATTTTCGCGAAATAATTAATGACTTTGTACCGGCGCACAAAATCAGTGCTGAATAGGGAACGAAGGGACCATTTCAATGACAAAATAATAAACTGAGAAAAATATTTGTCTTGCTATAACGAAAAATGTAACACCCTGTGCATCTGGAACTATTTTCAAAACATGGACTTTTTGATGTCATGTTACTTTAATATGAGACTTTTTAATATCAATCAGCCTTATCGATAAAGCGAGCGAATTCGCGTACCCGGTATATGGAGACGATCAATCTGACTTCATCTGATATCCTCTGCCAAGCCAGACCAGTCGGCTTCACATTCAAAGCAATAGTTCATAAACACATCATTCAACATTCTATAATAGAAATTAAATAATTCAAAAGTTTTGATTTGTGGCGTCAGGTGTGAAGAAACTGTCACGGTGAAAATTCTCTCGATTTCTTCAATTCTTCCAGAATACACAAGTTATTTTTATTCTTGTTTTCCTGATCATTATTATAACTCGGCCTATTGTCCGATTCCAGATTGACGTCGATTGCTTAGACACCCTGTGAGCCCTGGGTTGTCATTGTTGCGTTATTCATCAATTTATCAAATTTATCAATGTTTATATATATATATATATATATATATATATATATATATATATATATATATATATATATATATATATATATATATATATATATATATATATATATACAGGGTATATATATATACAATCATCTGTATATTCATTGAGGCTGCAAAAAGAAATTATTTCGGAGTATACAGGGTGGCTCAAAAAAGTGTGACATATCACAGTTGTGTTTTTTCAAATGAAACACCCGGTATTTTGTTACAGTCTTGGATGGTTCAGGAAAAAATGATACGATTTCATAGGAGGTACCATGTACCTAACTATAACCGTTTTCGAGTTATTGTTTTCTTTTTGGAAATGCAGGGTACAATGGGAGACAGAATAACATCGAGATGTATAGAAACCATCCCTTCCAATTCTGACCAAGCATTAAAGAAGTTTCAGGCTATTGATTCCGATAGAACCCGTTTCCCAATATTATACAGGACGTTCAAAATTAATTGTAACTTTTTTTTTCAATTTCAAACTCAGATAACTTTGTTATTTTGAATGGAACGCCCTGTATTCTTTCAATCTAAACAATACAAAATTCGATCATATTTCATTTTATATCAAGGTTCCCTATACCTAGCTTGAATAGTTTTCAAGATATTGGCATTTTCAAATAGTAGTTATCATTTCAATGCATTCTTTGAATCAAGAGAGCTGTGAAACGACATTTATTTGATTTGGTAACAGAATTCTCATTGACAGTTATTATACTTCACTTGATCGAACATTTCACTGTTATTTAGATCCATATTCATTTCAAATTCACTGTCCGACAGTTTTTGAATATGTGCTTTCCGCGAAGGTGGATTGGTAGGGGAGGACCACGAAATTGGCCAGCGAGATCGCCAGATTTGACTTGTCTTGATTTTTTCTATGGGGATATTTGAAAAATGGGATTGACGACACTCCCCCAACCACATTGGAAAATATGAAGGAGAGAATAAGGGCTGCTTTTCGAAGAGTGTCGCCTCAAATGTTATTGAATGTTAGGCAGTTTTCCATAGAAAAAGTAGCTCTTTGTAATCATCATTTGTAATCATAATCATTATTTCAGTGAACAGTAAAAGTTCGATGAAGTGAAGTATAATAGCTTTCAATAGGAATTCTGTTACCAAATCAAATAAATGTTTCACAGCTCTCTCGATTCAAAGAAGGCATCGAAATGATAACTACTATATGAAAATGCCAATATCTTTTAAAATATTAAAGCTGGGTATAGGGAACCTCAATATGAAATGAAAGATAACCGAATTTTGTATTGTTCAGTTCAAAAAAATATAGGATGTTCCATTTAAAATAACAAAGTTATCTGCGTTTGAAATTATAAAAAAGTGACGTTCAAAAAATGAATTTTGAACGTCCTGTATAATATTGGGAAACGGGTTCTATCGGAATCAATATATTCATCTGGATACATAATGTATGGTCTTGAACATCACAGGATGTCTCCTTTCGTGGAAAGTTCAGTATAAAAAAATATCTAGGCGATTCCTTCCTTCCGGCCTTGAAATAATTCCAGAAATTGAATTGAACCTTATGTGTTTACCATATATGATATTCAGTGTATATCTTGCGGAAATATCGAATCGGTAACTTGTCCCTCAATTTTCAGATTTGCTGGAAACGATGCCGAACTGACATTTCTAGTAATGGCAACTATGATGGGAGTTTTTGTCAACGTTGCATCACCTCTTTCCTCGCTTTGGGTCAACATTCTGTGAGAGGAATACAATGCAGGAATCATATGAGCATATTTCCAGATGGAGCACTTATCTGTTAGATGAATACACAGATTCACTATAGTTGAAATAGTACACACATACACTGCATCATTATCATGCTTCAAGCATTATCGTGATTATGATGAATAATGAATCTTCACTAGTAGTAGGTTGATCTTTCACAATTCATAAACTTGTCTGTTACGAAATATGCCCAACAACTTTTGAACTTCCCAACTTATTGAAATATATCACTTCGTATCCAATTATGTTTTCTGAAACTCATTTTTCAGAAAATTCCTGACTACAAATGAAGATGGAGTTTTCCAGTTTTGAATAGCGATTATACGTTCAAAACGATTATGTAAGATATAAGTTCATGCCCAAATGCAAAATCAATTGATTTCAAGAGCTATACCTCGACCTCATTTCGGCCTGAATTTTCTGAACAGGTCGAAAGTGCGAATCTGAGCGCAGAAATTTCTAACGAGCTTCAATATGAACCAACACAAACTTGATCGTCGTAATTTCGAGCAAAAGCACTATTCAAACACATGTTTCGTCTATGAAAGCGAACCTCATTAGAATCCGTTTTCCGACTAACCGTACCAGTGTACTTCAATCGTCATAGTGCTTGAATTATACAACTTCTCGCGAACCACTCCAGAAATGGCTGCTACGGTTGACTTTTCAGAGTTCTCATTATAGAACTACGAAAAACTGTGTCTTGAATGAATCACTGGAGATGAAAGGCAAAATCCTAAGTATATTTCATAAAAACTCACCACTCTCTATAATCGAATGGATCACAAAAAACATCTCTAATCTGAGCTACCTGAGTCGAACTCTAATATCATCTCAATAAATCAATATTCTGGAGGAAAATGATAACAAATAATGTTTGCCTAGTAGAATGTAGTAATCATCTTTGAAGCACTGGAATCTGGTATATTTCGATTATTGTTGCGATCAAAATTATATTCATTCAACTAAAATAATTTATGATTTTTCAGAAGTTTGTCGCTAAAACTTTTTCCGATGTCATTTCCACTTGCCCATTAGCTTATCTATCAGATTTTTTTTCACAGATAATTGAATTGAATTCTCGTTTCGTTGATGATTCGATTTGAATTTCATACAATTCTACAATTCAGGGAACTTCAAATGCTGATGCAAGTTGGAAGTGGAATGAAGGAGAACGCCTCTGCAACTCTGCCATTCGGGAGTCATTCAAATTTCTCTAATTTCAGTTGAGAAGTTACTAAATCGTGTCGGTGCTGGAACTGACAGGACGATTCCGGTTCGTTCAGTCTGAATTTGGTTTCGGAAGTGAACGAGTTCATGACGAAAGTGTAGAGATTGAGAGACTCGCAGAAATCCAGAAAGCTACGTGCTGAATATGAATTCGTATCATTTTGAATAATTTGCTAGTACAATTTTTTGCTTGCGTCTTATCAGAACACGACGCGACGGGTTGATTATTCAGGCAGATCCTTATTCATTGCCAAGAATATCTCGATTAATTCAAACTTCTTTCTTATCGATCAATGGCAAAGATATATATGTTTTTCTATAAAATAATTGTAGAATCATATGAATTCGACAAATGAATCAATAACATAGGTAACATAGGTCCATTTCATTTCGTAAGTAAAATATTCAAATATGTAGTGATCGTTATGGGTTAATGATTCGCGATTGATTATTCTCATAGACATCGGGGGAAAATAAATGAGAAGTATGTTTCTTTATCAGTACATTTAACCGATATTGTGATTATTTTTTGAATTAACAAGGACAATTGGGGTCGACAAAATTGAGTTACCAATTGATAAAGTGAGAAAATTCGGTGAGAATACATTCAATCGCAATCGACACCCAAAGAACCAGATACCCTAAGACCGATTCTACGTTGAATTCTACTTGTAGATATGGTTCGATGATCAATATTACTGACAATTCACGGTATAATATATTTGGTCACCTGGTTACTTTGGAGCTGTCGAACGGGTCGATATCCCGAAATCCAAATTTGATTCAATGTTGTCGGAGGGCTTGTTTGCGTTGTTAGTATCAGCGTTTCGGTCTGATTGCAAACCATTCATTTTCTGAATATATCTCACTGCTCCGGCGAACACCTGCTCCAGACAATAGCGTCACTTAATCACCCAAGACAGTTCTGTTCGCGTTGTGCGAAGTACAGCACTTTGCGCCGCTGAACACTACCCCAGTGTTATTTGTAATGCCGACAATATTTTCATCTAATAAACTCTGCGGCACCTGGATGAAACATTCGAAAACATCAGTGAAACTTGTGAGATGTACCAATCATATGAAAATTCAATAAGTAATCAGATAACTACAACTAAGGTACATATGGGAAATTGCTTATCCATTTTATAAGCTATGGAAAATAATACTGTTATTGCATTATTGAGGGAATGACTTTTGTTTTGAATGGGAGTTGGTTCAACTTACTACTGAATGTAGAATAAAATAATCTAGAAGGTGGTTATATACGCAAGAGATGATGGGTGAAAATTATCAATTCAAGTTCTACAAAATATCAGGTATCTTTCAATACGGCTTCATAATTTTCAGTTGACTCACGACGGCGAAAAAGTTTCTTCTTCGCAAAGATAATACAAGATAAAAAATATGGAACTTCCCGATATTGCATTGAGAAATATTGCGATTTTTTGAAATATATTCAAATTGACACCTTGAAAGACATCAGTCCATTCGGGTTATTTGCAAAGGTTCGAATTAAATTTTCCCAGAAGCGTTATTTGTCTGTACTGTCTCACAATTGCACAAAATGTGTAATAGTTCCATGCTCCAAGCCACACAATCTACTAGTTTGATCATACTGTTAAAGTCCTATCATATGTAGATGCTCTCAATGGCATAATTCCTGTAAGGAATCCTGTTACATTATTATTATTATTATTATTATTATTATTATTATTGAATTGTTACGGTAGTATTTTACTTATAAATATAAAGCAATAAAGCATATTTTGAATTTGAATTTGAATGAGTCGGTGCACCGAGATGTCTGACGGGGAATCCTGAAGTTCATCCTTTCTAGTAGGCATCGACATTTAATTTTGTTGTTGATTATTTTGTACAGCATGATGACACTTGAACACCTTCAACTTTAAAACTCAAGTACTTGAGAAAGCGTCTTTGAATTGCTTTCAGTCTATGAATGTTTACCTGATAGCATGGGTTCCAGATAACCACTAAACAAGCTTGGATCCCACAAAAGCATAGTAAAGAGTTTTAAGTGTATTAGTATTCACCCTAATCAGAAATCCATACATGCGGTTAGCTAAGGTAGTTATATCATCCACATGGTCCTTAAAGGACAGTTCTGGGTTGAAAGTAACTCCAAGATCCTCAAACTTAGATGGCCAGTCTAGACAATAATTGTCTATCTTGTAATCAAATATAATTGGATCAGATCTCAATGTTTATGACATCACGCAACACTTGGCAGGATTTAACGTAAACTTATTACGACTGCACCATAGACTGACTTGATGTAGATCTTCTGATAGTTTCTCATAGTCAGACACATCAAGGACAGGTGAGAAAATTTTCAAATCATCAGCATACAGTAAGAAATTCAGTTCTATTATGTCACCAATATCATTAATGAAAATATTGAATAATAGTGGGCCGAGGTTGGATCCTTGCGGAACTCCTGATTCAGCGAAGTATTTGTTAGACATAAATTCATTTAACTGCACATACTGCATGCGATTGGACAGATACGATTTGAACAACGCAAGTAGATTACTCGATAAGCCAAAATTCGAGAGCTTTCGAATTATCAAACTATGATCAAGTTTATCGAATATGCTTTGGTGATATCCATATAAATAACGTCTGTTCTACGATCAATATTTTCCGCTATGTGCTGTGTAACAACGACTAGATTTGTTGTTGTTGATCTACCTTTAATGAAACCGTGCTGTTGGTCTAAAATAGAATTGTGACGTGTCGATACAGAACTCCTTGTAACAAAAGACCTCACAAAAATTACATTTAATCGAGATCGGTCTGTAGTTTTCTATATCAGTCCGCGCACCTTTTTTATAAATTGGACATACCTTAGAGCACTTCCACATAGAAGGAACAGTATTCGAACGCATGCAAATATTAATTAGAATTGTTAGGGGGCGAGTTAATACTGAAGCGCAGTCCTTAACAATAAATACAGGAATATGATCCGGTCCTGTAGTGCGTTAAGCTTTTATAGATGTCAGGGCTGCTAAGACTTCTTTTTCCTGAAAGTTGACGATATTCAAATATGCATGGGAAGATGGGTCATCATCCAGCATGGTACTTGCGTCTGAGCCCGAATGGTGAGCGAAGGAACTGCTGAAGAAATTAGCAAATCCATTTAATATATCAGATGGATTAGTTAGTGACCGATTTTTGTATGTCATGCTATCAGGTGTTTTATCATATTTTTTTATATTGTTAACGTAGGCCCAGTATTTATTAGAATTTATATTAATTTCAGATTCACATTGTCTGACATAATTTGTATGCGCGATTCTAATGTCAGTTTTAATTGCTTGCCTAAGTTGTTTGAACTCTTCTAGTGATTGAGTGTCGTTGTTATCTCGATACAAGCGCCAGCATCTATGCTTTCTACGAATTCGTTCAACAATATTGTCAGTTAACCAGGGAGGATACTTATTTTTATTACTCGTAGAACGCTTAGGTACGCAGTGGTCTAATACGTTATAAAATTTGCCTTAAAAGTATGTGCAGGCATCCTCTGCTACAACAAATGTATCCAAGAATGTCCACTCAATATCGCCCAACATTTCATATAATAGTGGAAAGTTGGCCTTGCGGAAGTTGTAGCACCCCTCATAAAAAGATTCCAGGTTCACTTTTTCTCTCCTCTCCCTCAGAGTACAAACTATTTCTAATGCCGGATGATGGCCATTCTCTTCAACCAGTGGGTCAGATGATCTTTCTACGGTACAAATTAAATTAGAATATATTGAGTCTGATAGCTTATTACTGTGGTTTAAAACAAAGTTGCACTGAGAAAAATCAAATAAGTTCGCGAAATTGTTCAGAGCGGCTAATAATCTGGTATTGGAACATGAATTCCGATGATACAAGATATAATCAGGGATGTTGAAGTCACCCACCAATACAACCCTCGAGTTCAACCAAAAAGTTAGCAACTCCAACCACTCAAACAGAATCTCATACTCCTGTAGATATGTTTTCGGTGGAATATAAAGTGTACATATGTAAAAGTAGTTCACGTTTATCTTAATTCTTACTAAAAGAATATCAATGAATCTAAAATCAGGAATTGAATAATTTTCAAGTTCAATTTGAGATGAGATATACTCTTCATGAACAGCAGTCAACACACCCCCGCCCCTGGTTAAGTCGCTAATTGCAAAGTTTCGATCAGACCTATAAACATTGAATTAAGCACTGAATAACTCTATGCTATTCACTGATGGATCAAGCCAAGTTTCAGTCGAAACAAATATGTGAAATAAACTGTGAAAAACTGAGTTGAAAATCTCATTGGTTTTTGTTCTAAGGCCACGTGTGTTCTGATATTGATAATTTGTCCGATATGACCACACTTGGATCGACTCGAAACGCCTTTACGGGGGAAGGCAGACAAGTACTGCTTGATTGCTATTTTGTTGCATTTTGTTTAAGGTGTCGATATACGCTGTACATTTTTGTTTTTCCCATACTGCATGGTCAGTATCTATGCCAGGTCTGTTAAGCTTATTACAGTTGGAGCAGTTTTTGCTGTTAGATTTACAGTTTCTAAGTTCATGATCTTGACCACAGATTGGACAAGATATAGCTTTTGTGCATTTTCATGAAGAATGATTGAATTCATCGCATTTGAAACATTTATATATATCAAGTGCATCATATACGTTGCAACTATCATAACCCACAAACAAATTACCTGCCGCCAACGCATATCCATACACCGACCCATCCACCTGTAAGATGGCTCGAAAGATATTATCATTATTTTTCATAGGAAATACTTTCAGAATGTTACAATTTGAATCATCAGAGAAAACTCTAGTATTACACTTGAATAAATAGTTCCTCAGATCATCCGCTGGAAACTTCTGAGTCATGCCAACCAAGCGAACTCTTCGAAGAACAGCACCAACCTCTTTCACTTTATATTCTGCTGGCATTTTTCGTTCAAGTCTGACTCAATAACTCTTCATTATCAGCTTTACTCCCGCACGATATTAAAATTTCACCATCTTTGCTAGATCTGATTTTCGTTAGCTGCAATTTTTCTTGACCAGGATCAACATTACGCAAAATCTCTGCCTTAGTACTAGAATGAGACTGATTACTGTTATTGGGATGAATTAAAATAACTGATTGTGATTTATCCCTCAGCACATCTGAATACTTCATACGACAATTAGATGTTTCATTAATCTTCGTAATCGCAGCATTTACCTCGTTCTTCATGGAATCAAGAGCATCACTCAGTTTGTTTTCAACTATTTTTTGTATGCCAATAGAATCTATCAAAATTCAGCTGCCTGTACAGTCGGAGCATTTCCAGAAGAGCCCCGGTACAGTGTTCAACAAATTGATTGAGTCTGCAGTTTTTGTGATACAAGTACTATGGAATTCTTTTTTGCACCCAATACATGATACTGCCGGCCTGCTTCTACTTATTGCACTTGAACAAGACGTACAATTTGTTGATATTTCTTAATCTTTTATATTCTTCTCTACTACCATTAAAACTCCTATTTCCTTCTTTGCTTTTATTTCACAAGAAACATACAAGAACATGACTTCTTCTATTTATTATAATTACTTACTACTTGACACTTGACACACTATCTAGAACAGTGTTGCCGTTCTTGATCTAACATACAACAAGAATATACACGCTAGATGGGGTATATCAACCATGAAAGTGATAAATAGGAAAGGTGTGCATTGTACTTCAACACTCTCCCTCAATGCACATCTTTCAAACCTAATTCTAATGTATACGGTAACAACTGATTTTTAGATAAAGGCTTTGTGAACATATCAGCTAACTGAGATTTAGTATTAATATACTCTACATTAATTAAACCTTCTTCTACCTTTTGTTTCACAAAATTAAACTTAATATCCATATGTTTCAGTCTCTTTTGATCTGGGTTCTGTACAGTTTTAATAGTACTCTGGTTATCTTCATAAACAGTTACATTTTTAACATTTACATTCAAATCTAACAGTAATTTAACTAACCAACATGCTTCTACAACAGATTCACACAAAGAGATCAATTCAGCCTCAGTTGTACTAAGTGCTACAGTTGTTTGTTTCTTAGATCTCCATGCTATAGTATTATTATACAATTTAAATACATATCCACTAGTAGACTTCCTATCATTATCTCTAGCCCAGTCGGCATCAGCATATCCTATCAATGGTGATAATGTATTATCATAAGTCTTAGAATATATCAAAGAATAATTAATGGTTTGTTTTACATATCTGAGTATTCGCTTCAACGCTTTCCACAAATCGTCACTTGGGTTTGATTGGTATCTGCTTAAATAACATACAGAAGTAGCTAAATCTGGCCTTGAACCTACTGTAGCATACATTAAAGACCCTATCAGTGATCTACATTGCAATTCATATTTCATATCAATTACTGACTTTTCATCTAATTTGAAGTTTACATCCATTGGAGTATTACTACCATTACAATTTTCCATATTATATTTTTTCAAAATACTTTGCAGATATTTTGTTTGATTGATGTGAATTTGTCCTGGCTGTTGAATAATTGAAATCCCCAAATACGTTAAATTTTCACAACCCATGTCTTTCATCCTAAATTTTGTTGATAAAAATATTTTAACCTTATTTATTTCCTTCAAGTCATTTCCTAGTATTAAGAGGTCATCAACATATAGTGATAAGTACATATCCCTTAAACTATAAAGACAATAGTCATTTTCTGATCTTTTAAACCCATATCCTGTTATAGTGCTATTAAATTTTTCATACCAATACTTGGGAGATTTTTTTAACCCGTATAATGATTTATTTAATTTTAAAACTTGACCTTCCGGTAATTCTAATCCGTCCGGTGGTTTAAGATACACAATTTCATTTATTTCACCGTATAAGAATGCTCCCTTCACGTCCATTTGGTGAATATGGTATCCTCTGTGAGCAGCCACGGATAAAAGTACTCTTAAAGTTTCTAATTTTAAAACAGGTGAATAAATATTTCCCAAATGTTCTTTCTGCTGATATCCACGTACTACTAGTCTAGCTTTACATATTTCTTCCTCTCTTATATTTTTCTTCGTGAAAACCCATTTGCTATCCAATAATTTTTCCTTTTCCGGTTTCGTCACAATTTTCCAAGTGTGACTCTCTTCTAGAATTTCAAGTTCTTCATTTACTGCCTTTTTCCAATCATGTTTGTCTGCTCTTTCTTCTATATCTTGATAATTCAATGGTACATCTTGGTTAGTAAACAGTGCAAATAAAGCTTCATCACTTTCCTCACTGAAATTTATTTCATAATCTTCTTGCCATTTTGGTTTCCTAGTTTTTCTCTTCTGTCTCCCTTCAGCCTGTTCATCTAATACTGGCTCTCTTAGAATATTTTTAGGTACTTCATTTTCTATTCTCTCAATTTCGTGCTCTTCTGTTCTTTGCTTTACCTCGTCTTGTTCAGTTCTCACTTCTTGTGTAGAGGTTTCTTCACTACTCGCAAAATATTTAATTTGATCTTTCAATCTCTCATCAAATACAACATTTCTTGCATTTACTACTCTATTGGTTTCTGTATCAAAAAGTCTGTATCCTGAAGAACTGTACCCTATCATAATCATTTTCTTACCAGGATTGTCTAATTTTTGTCTTTGTTCTTTAGGTACATGATTATATGCGATACAACCAAAAACTCTCATATTTGAAACATCTGGTTTTCTTCCGGCCCATAATTCACTTGCTGTTACCTCTCTCCCAGCTGAGGGACTTCTATTTGTAACATAGGCAGAATATAATACAGCATCTCCCCAAAATTCTTTTCCTAGATCTGACTCTAGTAATATTGTTCTGGCTTTCTCAATTAAAGTTCGGTTCATACGTTCGGCTACACCGTTCATCTCTGGATTATATGGTACTGTATATTGCAATAATATCCCTTCTTGAGAACAAAATCTTTGAAATTCCCCTGACACATATTCCCCACCATTATCTGAACGAAGTTTCAACAGATTTGTATTGAAATGTTTAGTTGCATAAAAGTAATAATCTTTAAATTTTTCGAAAACTTCTGATTTTTGTGTTATCAAATATACTATAACAAAATGAGAGTAATCATCAATGAATGTTAACAAATATTTATGACCTTCTCTACTGATTGGGGTAATCGGCCCACAAATGTCTGTATGCACCAACTCTAGCGGTTTATTTGCCCTATATCCAGGCTTATTGAAAGGTTGTCTTGTCATTTTTCCTAATAAACATGGTTCACATAATGTATTATCTGTTTCATTGTTTTGAAAATCATGTATGCCATTCACTAGGTTCTTCTGCACTAGAATATTAATATTTCTCATTCCCAAGTGACCGAAGCGTCTATGCCATAACTGTGATGTGTTACAATTTTTTGTTACATGATAGCTACAACTTTGTTCATCTACTTCCATTTCAATAGTATACAAATTACCATTTGCACTACCTATCATTATTATTTGATCATTATTATAAATTTTAACTTTACCTCTATAGAAAGTAACTTTCAATCCATTAGATTCCATTTTAGGTACTGATAATAAGTTTTTTCTAAGATCTGGTACATAATAAACATTTTTAATAGTACAGTTAGTAATATGTTTGCCTACACAACATTTCGCTTTAATATTACCAATTCCTACTGCTTTCAACATTACACCTTCTTTGGCAGCAGCTATATTTTTAGGTATTTTGAGTTCTATATAATCTATAAAAATATCTTTATTGTTTACCAGATGATCAGAGCATCCAGAGTCTATGTACCATATCAGACAATTTTTGTTGAAAATATCATTACAATTGTGTGCTTCGCTTAAATTTTTTTCACATAAAAAAGCAATATCTTGTGACTCACAGTTCTCCGCTGCATATGACTGATGTCTTCTTTCTTGTCCATATCCTTGACTTCGTCCTCTTTCATATCCTTGACTTTGTCCTCGTCCATATCCTTGACTCTGTCCTCGTCTATATCCTTGACTCTGTCCTCGTCCATATCCTTGTATCTGTCCTCGTCCATATCCTCGACTCTGTTCTCTTCCTTGTCTAAAGCCTCTATAGTGCCCACGTTCTAGCCCTTGATAATTTCCAGGACCCCTTTGATAATTTTCTTGTGATTGACTTCTGTCTCTCATAGTACATTGGAATTTCTTGTGGCCAGGTTTACCACACACAAAACATGAGAAAGCAGTTGTGTGTGATCTGACACCAAGTCCATTCAAATCTCTCTTTCTCTTTTCTTCTTCTCCAAGTAATCTATTCTTCACAAAATCTAGTTTTAAGTTCTCCATCGTTTCCAACGCTGTTATAATGCCGTCATATGACTGAGGCATGGACAATAATATATAGTTAACCTTCTCTTCTTCACCCAATTCTGTATCAGCTTCTTTCAACTCTGTGAAAATTCTTTCAACATTTATAAAATGTTCAATCAGTGAACAATTTTCTGAATATTTCATCTCCGATAATTTTCGGCGTAGAAACAACTTGGAACGTACTCCCTTCTTCATGAAATTTTCCTCCAGGTTCTTAAACATCTTAAATGCGGATTCCTTTTTCAAATATTCAATATGGCTATCTGCCACACCAGCTATCAATATCGCCTGGGCTTTCGCCTCGTCCTTCGAGTTCTGAGCATCCGCACTATATGTTTCATCTTCAATTGCTTTTAACGCTCCATTTTCTTTTAGTATACTTTTTATCCTAAACGACCACGTGCTGAAGTCCACGCCGGCGAATGGTACAATTGGGAATCTTTCTCGTAGATTCGACATTCTCGTATATGCTTATAATTTTAAACCACGCTCTGCTACCACTGTTGATATTTCTTAATCTTTTATATTCTTCTCTACTACCATTAAAACTCCTATTTCCTTCTTTGCTTTTATTTCACAAGAAACATACAAGAACATGACTTCTTCTATTTATTATAATTACTTACTACTTGACACTTGACACACTATCTAGAACAGTGTTGCCGTTCTTGATCTAACATACAACAAGAATATACACGCTAGATGGGGTATATCAACCATGAAAGTGATAAATAGGAAAGGTGTGCATTGTACTTCAACACAATTCACCATGATGAACAGATTTTTCACATATATCCGTGTCTGATGCATCCTATCTCATAATCACCACCACATATGTATTCCTAGTGAACACACTTTCTGTCTACTTTGAAAAGCAAACAAAAATCTCTTGATTTATTGTCTCCCGCCCACGATGCGATGCGTACCGTTCGACGGCCAACACTTTTATTATGGGCGCTAGAGTCGCATAAAGTTGTGTTTTGCTCTCAGATTAAAGAGGACAAGATGAGTAACGCCTATACCAAAAGCATTAGGGGAAGTGGCCCCAAGATAAACTCATGAAAATCGGTGGTGGGGATGTTTTTCTTGCGCTCTCGTTGTGCTAGAGTACACACTGAACAGTGGCGTAACAAAATTTATTTTCGTAATATAATACATTTACAATAACGTTACACAGCAATTATTTTGGTTTAATAATAACGAATGTTATTTCAGAAAAGACATATTCATTACATTATTTTATTACATCACAAATTCCATACTTTATATTTCAACTTGTTATACAAAACAGTTCCCATAGATAGAATAAATAGAAATACATAAAATCGAAATGAGTCCTCACATAAATATATTATCAATGTTAATTAAATTAGTTTTGTTGCTATACCAAAAGGTTTCTTGGCTTTGGATGGACTTCATTCCCAAAATGGGTTTTTCTTTTTTTTATTCTCATGTATCTTCTTGGTGTGCCAGCTGAAATTATTCAAAAGTGTGCTGTGATTTAATTGAAGTATGATATGAAAACTATCCAGATTTTCTTGAAGATGTATCAGAAATACTCCTTCTTTTGGGACTCAAACTCGATTTAGAGCTAGGTGGACTTGAACTTGGTGAATCATTTTTCCTCCTTTAAATTAGACATCATATGATGATTCAAATAAAAAAGTTGCATGAAAGAACATACTGTATACTTCCAGGAATTGAAAACAAAATTCTTTAGGTTCATTTCCCAGGTCCTCCATAACAAATAGTACTGCGGAATATCAAATTTCAAAAGCTGTTATTGTGCCATTTTCAGAATCCGAAGCTGTTAGAGTTCTACCAAAAATTTTTGCTGTACCATTCAAACTGGACCTAAAAAACAGATTTATATTGATAAGTATAATACAGATTGATTATTTAATTCAGTTACATACCTTGTACATGAAAAAGAAGTGTTCTCTGTATACTTTGAGGTACTTGGTCCTTGACTATAAAAAATTTCAGTGTTGGAACTTGTTCAGTGATAATCTACTTGTAAACTACAGAATTGACATTGAGAATCCTTAGA
The DNA here is from genome assembly GCA_037013635.1 of Plagiodera versicolora. Taxonomy (NCBI): domain Eukaryota; kingdom Metazoa; phylum Arthropoda; class Insecta; order Coleoptera; family Chrysomelidae; genus Plagiodera; species Plagiodera versicolora. The sequence goes on from CM072981.1 coordinate 1,508,756, forward strand.
TATACCCCAAAAAAATCATAAACTGGATACTCATTCATCATCTGCCATTGATAAAAATGGAGAGAAAAACAGGTTGTCCAAACACAAAATGAAGATTATTCGATTCTCAACTTTAGAGCTATTCACCAACATCGTCTCATTGAATTGTCATCGGGAAATCTGAAAATATTCATTATTTATATATAATGTAGGTAAGAATAAGAAATGTGTGTCACGCCTATGTTGATCCTTCATTGACAACGTACCTGTGAAATGGTAAACAAACACCAATGTTTACTGTATAATCACAAACTAAACATTTTTTGCTCATTTTCACACTTGGATAATGTCAAATATACATAAATATGACCTGATCAACCTTTAACAGCACTCAAACTTCTGTAATATAGTAAACTCAAGCTAATAACTGCGCGTAATGGCGGCTTTGTTATGAAACATTAACACGGGACACAATTGTCAGAACTTTTTGAAGGCGCGAAATTCAAATCAACCAATTAGAGCAGCTATAAGCCAAAATATTTGTATTCCCCTGATAGATATAGAAGGGATGTGATGTTGGGGCCAAACAAATGTTTGTTGTTACTTATCTTGGTAAGATATTAAATCTATGGTTTTGCTCAATAGGCGAATGAATTTAAGATTGCAGCGCCAGAGTGAGCAGTCAGAGAACCATATACGAACAGTCATTGAATGGTGTAGTTGTATTTGTTTACATGTGATTTTTCGTTCTTAAGTGTGAGTTTATAATGAAAATAAAGACATTTCAAACTTTTGCAGTGAGCTAGGGCGTCAATATGTATGTATTTTCATATTTCTATAGGTGGTAAGCATTATCATTTGTTTCATTCATTGTATCATATTGAAAATAATACGAGGTTAGAAAACTGTTGTGAACACGATCGTTTATGTCATGTGTATGACCGTGGTTGTGAAATGTGAATGTGAATAGTTCGATCAAATAAAGGATTCTGATAATTTGTTTTGTTTTTAGATTCGAATGACAAGATTTAGTTTGGGGTACTTTGAAGGCACAAACATTTTCAGAAGTGTTCATGAAGGTGAAGAAGTTTTGAATGCTGGACATCATCCCAGGCAGCAAGCTGACGTGATTTTATCGTCATTTTTTCGACACCAGACACGTCCTGCTGACGAAAAGAATGACGCCATAAAGACGGTAGGATGACGTGAATATGTCACAGACCAAAGACGTCATTCTGTAACGTCATTATGACGTTATATTTCGACGTTAATGGGCCGTCCCTATTTATTATATATATATATATATATATATATATATATATATATTGATATTGGTTCAAAATTATTTGTATTCACTTGCTAGTCTCAAGCTCATATTATTTGGATGTTAGTGCAAATACAAATCAATATCCTATCTATGATGTTATAAGGTCTGTAAATAAAATCACAATTAGAGAACGAAAATCTATATGTTCCATCGGCATCAAAGGATATAATAAAGATATAATGAAATATAATATATATATTTATATTATATATATAAAATAACAGTTTGAGTAGAGGAAGTTATTTTTTTGAACTATGAGGATCACAATTATCAAGAGTAAAATTGTTAACTCAGAACATTTGAATTAAACCAAAAATTGATTAGCTCATTAGGAAGAAAAAATGCCATATTTTATTGTGAATAGTTGATGTAGGGGTACTTGTTCCACTTGTTGGGGATGTGAGAAGAGTAGAAATCCCCAAGGCACAGGAATTTTCTAGAAATAAACAATTATTGTTAAAAAATATATATAATTTAATGGTTAATGACCAATAGATAAATGAAAACTCTACTATTATTCACAAACTATTAGAACAACAAATTTCAAAAATATACAGATGTGATAGTATTTTAAAAATTTCATTTGGTCGAACAAATTGTTGAAAGTTCTGTCTTCTAGATTACCATCAGTTATAACAGATATGTAGGAAAAAACCATTGGAAAAGTAAGAAAGAAAGAAGTACCTTGAGTTGTCAGGACAGAAAGTTATTTGTGCAGACTCATCTCAAGATCTTTCATAGCTTAGAAGAGTCGACTCCACTTGTTGGGGATGTGAGAAGAGTAGAAATCCCCAAGGCACAGGAACTTTCTAGAAATAAAAAATTATTGTTAAAAAATATATATAATTTAATGGTTAATGACCAATAGATAAATGAAAACTCTACTATTATTCACAAACTATTAAAACAACAAATTTCAAAAATATACAGATGTGATAGTATTTTAAAAATTTCATTTGGTCGAACAAATTGTTGAAAGTTCTGTCTTCTAGATTACCACCAGTTATAACAGATATGTAGGAAAAAACCATTGGAAAAGTATGAAAGAAAGAAGTACCTTGAGTTGTCAGAACAGAAAGTTATTTGTGCAGACTCATCTCAAGATCTTTCATAGCTTAGAAGAGTCGACTCTATTTATTATACAGTTAACCAAAATAAGTGAATTGTGTATATATAACTAAGATTCTTTCTTTTTCTATAGGTAGATTCACTGATAAGAAGCTTCTTTTCACCAGTATTAACACATTAATTTGGACTCTCATCATATGTTTCTTGATTTTTCATCAAATTATTTCAGTATCTCGACAAAAAATCCTAGTGAGTTTAATCAGCACACTAACCTTAAGGATACAATTATTTTCACAAAAAGGAAAAAGCCTTAAAATAACGTAGCATCATGATATAGGTACAGGAATCATAGTAAGTGGTGAGTACATGACATCAAATCCAATACATGCAATAGACCAAATATTAAACTTACCTTACAAATCACTAGTAAAGGAAATGCACAATTCACAACCGACGGTCGGAAATCGACTTCTGTAATCAATAGGAAATTTCAATCGAAATCGAATACATAACAACCTCAAAATTTTTGTGATAATGGCGTGTGGCCGTGTGCGTCGTCAACGTTGCGTGTTGGTTTGTGGCCGAACTTGTCCGATACCGATAACTCCGGAGATTGCCGAACGCCAAACAAATAATGAACGTTTTGTTTTGAAGCGCCAAATTCAAACTGTTTTTCAATGAGTTGATAATCATACGAACCTCATAAAAGATGGGCTGTGGTTGAATAATAATACCTATATTGCGTCTGTTTATTCGCCTAAAGAGAAATTTGATTCCATTCTGTACCTACAATGTACACTTGCCTATACACACTTTAAGGTATCTATGGTAAACTTTCGTTTAACTTTTGCATTTCGATGAAAAATATTTAGGAACCTATAAGGATCATTGGAATAATCATCAAAATGCAAAAATTTAAAACAATGAGTTGACGTTTTATAATGACGTAAAAATATCGTCAAACTAACGTCCTGGTTATGACGTCTACAGTACATTCAAAAAATGACGTCAGTTTTCACGTCATTTTTTGGTAATATGACGTTGTGGACCAATAAATACCAAAAAGAGACGTCATTATGACGTCAGCTTGCTGCCTGGGATAATATCATGATGACAAGAAAATTGTTTTTGTAATGGAATAAATTATGAGTTTGTAGTATTTGTTTTTTCTGATGTTTAATGTAGAGAAGTGCTCAATAAAATGGATAATGTGAGATCTTGTTTAAATTTTGTTGCTACCTGAACTATACTATACTCGACTGTGACCTTCAATGTAAACAGAATTTCATCTATATATTCACGTTATTCATATCACCAGCTTGAGGAAAAGCATGGGAATTAGTATTGGAAGTTTTATTTTACTGATTCATAGTTTTACAATCTTTCAAATATTCAAATTCAGTATAAAATCAACAAAACATAATACCCAAACACAAGAACTATGACTGCTCGTGAAGTTATTTTTAATGCCACGAGGTGGCGTATCGCTCATGTTCATTCGCCAATACACAAGAAATATTTCCTACATTTTTCATAGCGACCTGTTTAAAAATTTCGAATTTAAGATGGTTCGACTACTAACACATAGATGGCCATTAATTCGTATGAGCTCGAATCGGTTTACTATCTAGGTCTTAGATAGTCAACCGATACGAGATTTTATTATATTCCTGAAAACAGTGGAAATGTTATCGGTGTAGACAATACCAATAACCCAGAATAATGATATCAATATGGCCTGAGCAGTGTGTTTCAGATGCTGTTACACAAGAATTTTCAATGACATTGGAGGTGTTAGAGATACTAAAAAGATAGTGGCTACAGAGCAGAGGAAATTTCAATCACAATTGTAGTGATATGAGTTACTTTAAAGAGAAATTTCAGTTACTTATATAAAAGTCATATTATTTATGATTTTCCGAAGGATTTCCGAAAATAAATGTTATTGAAATCTTGATACTTCATCATAAGCATTTTTCTTGAATCCCATTTCCTACTGAAAGATTCATGAACTGATTCAGAATAATATTCGTAATCGAATAAAATGGAGTATTCTTGTGAAACCTATTATTTCGTCTATGTGACGTGAATGCGACTTCATTATCAACTCCGCAAATCAAGTATATGTGACCTCCTTCCAGATTAAAGGATGTGAGGCAGTTCGAACTCCACATTGTGAGTAATCCAATCCATCAATGTGATTTCTATTGCGATGAAACTCAAAAAACGACCAAAAGGGTCCGGAATAGAAGTCATTGTGATGTTAGTGAGAATCTCAATTCGAGTCACAGCTGTGATCTGGAACATGAATATGATGCCCAATCACATCTCTGAGACGAATTTATGATAACTGGGAATATACAGGGTGCTCCATTGAAAAATCCCAGCAAACATGAATGAGCGGTAAACAGACGGGCCGTTGCTGTTAACAGCGGAAAATCATCGGCAGCGGCATACTGACATCGGCAAAATGTTAAAATGACATCAGTCTTGCCGCTTCGGCTGGACGTTCGCATTTTTATGCCGAATGTCCGTAATTTTGCCAGAAATTACCCGTTAAAAAATTTTCTGACAATCGCGCCGATGTATTTTTGACGCTGAGAACCACCACAGAATTGAATACGTGGTGATATCTATTAGTATTACTGACAGTCATCACATTGGTATCACTGCTGTTGTGTGGTTATGTTAAGGATTTAGAAACAACAAAAATATTCGTTTTCTTATATTCTTTGTGAAATTGTTTTCATGCATTCTTCTTGGAGCTGACTTAGCAGATGATGGCCGATAAGTGAGTACAATTTTCCGTTCTTAATGATAATATACAGGGTGGAGTCATGTCACCCTTGTTGTGGAGCCTGGTAGTAGACAGCCTATTGGTGGGACTCAGCCGAGGGGGCACACAGGTAGTGGGATACGCTGATGACATAATGATCATAAGGCGCGGACCCTTTCTGGGCCCACTCATGGAGACCACACAAGAAGCAATAGGGACTGTAGAAAGCTGGTGCAGGAGAACTGGACTTAATGTCAACCCCAGTAAAACGGAGGTTATGGTTTTCACCAGAAAATATAAATGGAACAGACAATGTTCGTTGACACTGAATGGAAAGGCTCTTGAGCTAGCCAGAGAAGTGAAATATCTGGGAGTCACCCTAGATAGTAAGCTAACATGGGGAAGACACCTAGAGAACAAGAGCCGCAAATTTGTGGCTGCCCTATGGCAACTTAGGAGGGCTATGGGCAGCAGTTGGGGCATCAAACCAAGCACAATGAAATGGCTTTACGAGGCAATTCTAAAACCCAGACTTATGTACGCCTCTGTAGTCTGGTGGGATAGAACGAAGCTAAAAACGGCGGCGAAACAATTGGAGAAGTTGAGAGGTCTGGTAACGAGGTGCGCTGTGGGCGCAAGTGCGTCAGCGCCTACAGCAGCCCTTGGGGCAGCCCTAGGGATAGGACCGATTCAACTGGACATTGAAGCCGCTGCCGCAAAGGCGATGCAAAGAGCTAAAGACATCCTCTCAGAAGGGAAATACAAGGAGAAGAAACCGGAGATCATGAGACAAAGAGGCATCTTCGAAATGCCCACTGACAAGATGGTCACGAGGTATCTCTTTGATAAAAAATACCGCATCAGTCTCACAAGTAAAATTGAGTGGACTGAAGAACGGGCGAAACTACCTACCAGTGGGGACATCTGGTATACGGATGGCTCCAAGGCAGGAGACGAAACAGGTGCCGGAGTGTATCGGCGCCGAGGAGGGGAGAAGCACATCTTTCCGCTCGGGAGCCATACCACGGTTCTACAAACCGAACTGGTGGCAGTGCTGAACAGCGCGCTTCAGGCATTGGATGTCAGAAGCCAGGAGCACCTGTACATCTGTACGGACAGCAAGAGCGCCTTAGAAGTTCTTGAAGGGTACACCACAACATCAAAACTGGTGTACGATTGTTATCAAACCTTAAATCGCCTGGCCGAAGTCGGACCTGTAACCTTGATGTGGCTGCCGGGTCACAAAGGGATAAAGGGCAACGAGATTGCAGACGAACTGGCCAGACTAGCGCGATTAGAGAGGTTTATAGGACCAGAACCGGCAACTGGAATTTGCAACACAGTCATCAGGAAGAAGATTGATGACTGGACTGCGGCAAAGCGCAGGGAGGCATGGAGAAATGCCCCTGGGTGCAGAATAGCCAAGATCTTCATTAGACCAGATCAAATGAAGAAATGGGAAGAACAACTACTCACGCTGAGTAGGAAGAACGCAAAAGTGATCATCGGTATTCTGACCGATCACGGTACTCTGCGGAAGCACAGACACAGAATGGGATTGGAAGAAAACCCATTATGTAGATTCTGTGAACTAGAAGATGAAACTTCACTGCATATCATCTTCCAATGCCCTGCAGTAATGGAGAAGAGGCGCCTTCACCTAGGCGACCCAGATCCACAGGGGTTTCAATGCGAGGAAGGCACTATCAGGAATATCCTGACCTTTTGGGGGGAGATCTTCGATTAGAGCCACCAGCTATCTGAGGGACGTCAAGGGATTACCCATACGTCTGGAGGCGCTACGTGCCCCAACTCCACAGTCGACACTAGGTCGACAATAATAATAATAATGATAATATAATATCTTATAATCTCGTGTAACATGTAATCCACTAGAAGCACTCGTCAGAAAAACCATGTTGCAAGAAATATGGTCAATAGAGACTGAGGTCCTTTTCAACAATATTTCCAGTAAAAATCATAATGATATTGATGTCAATAATGTACCTGGCCCCAGTATTGCAAAACGACCTAGAAATGAAAGATTTTGAAGACCATCAATCCATGAAAATTGATTATGATGTTAAATGTTTGGAAAATGAGTTGACTGTTATAAAAGATGCTTTCTTGAACAATCTCAGTGAATCTGATGATGATATAATACATCATAGCTCAGATGAAACTGGAAGTGATTCTGAACCTGAAGTTGTTAACAATAATTGTTGTGATACATCAACATTTCTTAGAAAATGGACACCGAGAAAACAATATAATAAATACAGCTGTTTCACAGCTACTTGAATGGCTGAACACCCAACCCAACTTGTCAAATATCCCTCTCAATGCTAGAACATTGTTGAAAACCTTATCTGAAAACTGCTTGAGACAAATGGGTGATGGAAGCCTTTATTATTTTGGTAATACCAATATAAATGTACTACTTTTAATCTAGATCTCAATATAAATGGCCTTTCAATACATAAAAGCACTGAGATATCTTTTTTGAGCTACTGGCCAGAAGAGTTCAATCGGAAACCAAGAACAAGAATTTTCTATCACTTTGAATACTTTCGAATATTTTTCAGATATCTTGATTTCACAAATATTTCAAATATGGTGTAATATTTTGTGAGAGATGTTTTCCCCTCAATATTCCATTGTTAGTTTTTTTTTCAGAATTGCTCAGAAATTCTGAGGAAATTGAAGATAATAAAAGAGGATTCCAGTTATCTGATTGAATTGTACATATATTGATGATACTAAGAAACAAGTCTCTTCTGGGAAGGCAGCCAAAATTTATAGTTTTGAAGAGTTATCCATATTGAATGATGATTTGTCAAATAGAACTAAATTTACTGAATGGGTATGTTGTCTCAAATTATAATATTATCATTTTTTGAAATACTAATCAGTTGAAATTAATTTCAGTATTGTAAGCTGCAATATATTGGGAGGAAAATGAATATGAACTTTTATAACAAATGACTTGGCAAGGAAATCAAACTGGACAGGGAGGAATGAGAAGACAGGTTTTAAAGATTCAAAAAATGTGATTCAATTATTACATGGTAAGTTGCTTTCAGGCTTAGTATTTCTTTATATGTATATAATATTTTTACCTTGAAAATGTTTCCAATAATTTGGACCTAACAGCCGTTATTATTTTCACATTTCATATTTATTTTTACTTTTTCTGTGTAGCTGCTGGCCGAAGGATATATATTTTTTGTTTATTTTCTAATATCATTGTGATGTTTTTTTCTCATTATATTATTTTATATTTTACTCGTTGTATTTCATTGAGTAAACCTCTAGTTGAACTATGGTGTAAAGCCATCATCACACCTCAATCTGTAAGATGTAATACCAATGCATCGGAACTTCAAATGCCCGCTAAAGTGCCGCTATCTAGACAGGGTGGCTAGCGGCCGCCGGGACGCGGGCTAGCCGGACCGACGGCGTATCACGATTAAGGACCGCTGATGTCGGCATCGGCAGTTTTTAAAGTACCTCAAGCGGCCCGTATTTACTATGTTTGCTGGGATGGGGATAGGGATAAAAAAAAGTAATGGCTCCCCATATACCGATTTTGATATCAATTTTCCAATAAATACTACAACAGATTTGGAAAAATTCGAAGATGTTTTAAAGCAGGATCATTTAGAGTAGTGAGTATAATTTTTTTTTCTTCAAAATATCATAGTATCATATTTTAGGTCATTGAATTGGCAAAATTGGGAAGGTCTAACAAATATAACTTTGTGAAAAGGGTAATGACATCTTTGATATCCAATGAAAAATAAAAAAAAAATAAAAAAAAGGCCAGTGAGTTTAGTTGGCTGGGCCGAAAAGTCAAAAGGCCATTTCAAAAAACGATGATGGTCAAACTTGTCGTGAGTAAGAAAATCTTTTAATTATAAAATATGTTCAAATATGTAGGTGTAGAATATTCAGGACTTCTGCAAACAAAGTGCTATTCAAAGTTATTGAATAAATTTCCGGATCTAACACGTTCCAAACCCTTGTAGTTTCGGAGGTATAAAATTTTATCCTTACTTTTGTCGTACACTGATGTTGTTCAAATTTGCAATAGATCTCATATACATGTTGCACTATTTAATCGAATGATAGCATCATCATTTTTTTAGATGCAACAGAAATAATAAAAAAAAACAGAAATTTCCATACATTTATGGCTCAAGTGAGCCAGAGAGCGCCGCCAACAGACTGTTGAAAATTTTGAACCTGTGTAATAATAACAACCGATAAAAGTATTTATGTTTTATAATATATGTGTCTAATTTTGTGGAAAGATCACTGTTAGTGCAGAAGGTCGTATGGCATATCATTGTAACCTTTTTCATTTATGAATGTTATACATTGGCCCTCAGGAAACTTCAGGGAATCAGGGATTTTTTTTCCTAATAATAAAGAAATAAGTTGTTTTCAAGCCCTCCAGTGAAGTACATAGTTTTTACATACAAGCTTTTGCACCAACAGTAGCAAAATGATTTGCAGATAGCCATGTAATGGATTTCCGAAATACGTCCATTTTAGGATCCAAATAGGTCCTATTCTGGACCTATATAGGACGTCCTAAAATGGACGTCTTCAAGACGTCCTGAATGTCCAGGGTGGACGTTTTTAAAACGTCTTCAAGGTGTACTTGTGCTATCTGGGTGTAAGCAATTGAAATTTCACGAATTGAGGGAAAATGTCGGACAAAACGATTCTCATTTTCAGATATTGACATCGCTCGCAGATTGAAAAAATCCAAATTTTTATGGATGGCAGAAATGTCTGAACTGACCAGAAGTCTCGTTTTGTGAATGCGACTTCAACGAAGACAATTTTTTTATAGGATCATGTCGGAAACGAATATAGAACAGTACATTCTCGACTACTGAGGAAGACATGGAGAAGTACATATGATCATGTTTTCTGATATGCTGATTTAATGAGATATTTTTTTTAATTCATCATATTTGTTGCTGGTAATTTTCGTTCAGTTAGTTTTTTTTGAGGTATGTAGGTACTACGTCTGATTTGTAAAGTAAGTTTCACTCGAAAATATACCAGAAATATGCAAAATTCATCATCTGGTACCTAACAAAACATACGACGTCATTGAGCCTTGTCCCACTACTCGTATCCTCACGCTTTCCCTACACGCGTCTTTTCGGGCTCGCAGAAAATGACTCGTACATCTAAATCGAACAAACTTGATATCAAAGTACGCAGAAACAAACTGTACAACTTTTGTCTGAGGATTTTTTCGTATAGTAAATAGTTTTCGCGTAAAAGCCCAAAAACCAGCAATGAGGGGCTATTTTCGCGAGTTGCAACCCACGTGCAAAAGATATATCGATTCGCTGCTCTGGGAATTTGTTTAAAACGTCTGCACAAACAATATATCAGAAAGTTAACCTTTATTGCGACGATGCGAACATTTCGAAATTTTATTTGACAAACAGAAATCTCAGATGCAATTATTTGTTCCATTTATCTCTTCATGACTAATTGGACCTTCATTTTAGAATTTTTACATTGGAATTCATTACCTACGATTAAATAAAAAATAAGTGTGAACCCCTTCATAATAAAATAACCTTTTTCGTACTCATTCTCCAGAATCTTCAATTCTTATATTCCAGTGTTACAATAATTTCAAATATATTTTATCAAAACTTTCAGTTCGTGACTTTCATCAGAATTCATAGAGTCCTGGTAACCTAGTATTTTCTCCCATATGGAACCTTCTTCATTTCATAAAACTAGTCAATAAATAATATAATCAATATCATATAATGAAATTATATGTGAAACATATATTTTTCTCTTCAAATTTGTTTTAATTCCACGCAAAATCGACTTTTTCATATTATCATATCAGCATCATTTTGAGTTTTCTCAATGTAATTGACAATTTTAATAATTATTACTTGGGAGGTTGCCTAGCAACGAACTTTTTCTGCCTAGGCAATAAAAGTGGACTTTTTCTGCCTACCAAGTGTCATTAAAAGGCCGCTTTTAATGTCATTTGGAGAGAAACACTTTTTGTATTATATTACAATGGCCTCTTGTCCTAAACAGCCAGCTTGAAATAAACACTTCATAACCTAAATATTCAGTACTATTTTCCCAATCACTGAAATAAATCATCAGGTTCATAAAATTAGCTGCTAACTGCTAACTTCACATTGCCTAAAATAGAAATTCATGCATTATGCGACATCTATGATATCACGTTGAAACGAAAATCAATCACGTGACCATATTTCCTAACCTTCCATAAGACGTGCACATCTTATTGTAACTTATCTCTGACCATAGATTAAGGTCTTCTTCATCGATCTATGACCATACTGTTACTAATCTTATCTGATCTTTTCTCAACATCAGAATTCTGTCAGTTCAATTTCCACATTTTATCTGAATAATCAGTTCATTATGTTCTTGTCCAGGTATCCCAGTTAACACAAATTCGTCTCAGAGATGTGATTGGGCATCACATTCATGTTCCAGATCACAGCCGTGACTCGAATTGAGATTCTCACTAACATCACAATGACTTCTACTCGGGACCCTTTTGGTCGTTTTTTGATTTTCATTCAGCATCACAATAGAAATCACATTGATGCATTGGATTACTCACAATGTGAAGTTCAAACTGCCTCACATTCTTTTATCTGAAATTCCTTATGAGGAGAATATTGTGCTTCTGAAGGAGGTCACATATACTTAATTTTCGGAATTGATAATGAAGTCGCATTCACGTCACATAGACGAAATAATAGGTTTCACAAGAATACTCCATTTTATTCAATTACGAATATTATTCTGAATCAGTTCATGAATCTTTCAGTAGGAAATGGGATTTAGGAAAAATGCTTATGATGAAGATTTCAATAACATTCATTTTTGGAGAACCTTCGGAAAATCATAAATATTATGACTTTAATATAAGTAACTGAAATTTCACTTTAACATAAAAAGTTCACAACACTATATTATTCTTGCAATTTTCTCTGATTTGTAGCCACTATCTTTTTAGTATCTCAAATACCTCAAAATTCTTGTGTAACAGCATCTGAAAATTAATAAAATACATTTTAGTTCATGTTGTCAATGTTCAGTTTTATTATAGAGGTTGAAAAGGAGTTTTAAGATATTCACATCAAATAAATTACCTGAATCTTACGAGAAGACTTGATTATTGATTGCTGAATGAATTACTGAAAAAACAGCTCAGGCCATATTGATATCATGATGCTGATAGCTTCTGGGTTATTGGTATTGGCTACACCAATAACATTTTCACTGTTTTCAGGAATATAATAAAATCTATGATTTTATTCATCTCCTCCTACGTTGAGTCATATGTGATCAAGTGTGAGTGTGATCAATGAGTTATAGCCCAATAAATGGAATAAAAATTATGTCGAAAGAACAATCATACAATACTCACCTTTTCACTGAAATGAATTATCTTGTGTTCCTATCCACTATTCTATTCTTCTACAATAGCTTCAGTCAGCCAGTTGATTTATATCACGTAATCGGTTGTTTTTTTTTACCGCAGAAATTTCGCTTATTCAAACGAGTCTGGCATAGCAGATCCCTTCTGCTTGCAAGTAAAAATATAACAGAAACCTCAACAACTATACTTTGTTTTTACAACACTACTATAAACTGTTCGAAATAACAACTAATTTATATAGATTCATGAATACGCCTTGTCAACTCTTCTCATCCACTAAAAGTAACAGAACGTGGAAGAAAACAAACCGCCATATTACAATACTGAATACACTCTCATGTCGCGATCTCGTCACATGTTGCACCAGCGTTGCCGCCTGTGCATGAAATAAGCACAACCTTTCATTTTTTATGGAATTATTGTGAAGAGATTATCAAACAAAATGACTATACTTTCAGATCTGAGGAATTGGTGACGAAATAATTTTTCAGTGATATGTTTATATTTTTATTAGACAATACTATATGATGATATTCCTCATACATTATTATCAGTTTAAGAACACTGGGAGACTGCGAAATCTCTCGAGTCGGAAAAAATATTTGAAAAGGCAACATTGAATATTATCTTGTTGAGTTCAATGCTTCAAGCTCTCATTTTTACATATTCAAAATCGAGAAGATCATTAGATTTTTCGTATTCTATCATTTGGTTCTTATGGTTGATACCATACTTTTTGCGTATAATTCTGGGAGCAGATCGGATCATTACATAAAGCACGTAGATATAATAAATGATATTGGTGACATGACGTCATAATATATGGTATTATTCATCAACACATCTTTAAAAGTCACTTGGCAACTGCGTATGCTATAAATTTCCTAGCCAATCATATTCTTGTATTCACAAGTCACATTGTGCGCTGTATCTATGACTATGTGATTATGCACAGGTTTTTCTCAATACAGTAAAATTTAGGCGAAACGTAAATTTTAAATATTTGGTTGGGAAAGAAGTGATATTTTCTTCCAAACTGGCCCAATAGGCTTCACATTTTGAACAAGGGTTAGAGACACATAAATGATTTATAAAGTTAAGATTTAGGCGGTACAAATAATCTCCATATCACAAATGAAAAATAATTGTGATGTAATTTCATTCTATTTGATGCGAATCACTCTCTAAACTCATTGAATACATTGAATTTTGATTCTCATCGACTGAAGTTTTTGATTCAAATATAAATGTCCCTGTTATGTTAAAGTGCTTCACTAATTCATCACCTAATAGATCTCACATCCAACAAAATGAGACGAAGAAAGTGAATAAGCTTTTTCATGAGGAATCCCGTGGCAGTCTCAGTGATGTATGATTGTGATTCGCTATGATACATGAACTGACTTGAATGCGACATCCCATAGATGTTTGTGTTAACTGGGTAGTGTGATTCGATTTACTGAGTGGACAAATTGACGTGTTACTTTCAGTGTGAGTAATTAACGTAGCAGATGAATACCTAGAAGAGTTGGGATATTTTTGGGCAGAGTGATTATTTTTATTACTAGAATCATTCATCAACTAGTCGGAGTCTTTCCAAATGGAAATGAATTCATGGCTAGACATTGAGAATTTATAAATCAGTATAAGTTGGGATGTCTGGACTGCAAGAAGGACTCGACTTCGTTTAGTTCTATTTCCAGGCCTTTCACTTTGTTCTGTATCTCCATGTATAAATCTGTTAGTACACTATTTATTTCTCACACTTCTTGCAAGGCGGACCCCCTAAAAAAATTTGTTAGGATTAGCTTCTAACACATCCGACTCGGAGCACCAAAATGTAAGAGTAGGTACACACAATTTAGGATGAGGTCTGGCTACAATATAAGAAAAGATTCGGTATGATACATGAATCCTTATAATTAAGATTGAACCTAAAAACTATGAATGAATGTGATAAAAAAAATATATACATACAGTGCGTTCATAAAGTGTGGAAACGCTCCATTATCTTACGATATAATTATTTTCAGAGGTAAAGCTCGGACAAGTCGATTTTGTATTTCAGTCTTCCATCTTTTTTTACAAAAAAATAATTTTTTCCCCCACCACCTTACAAGATTGAATTGAAAGGGTATATTTTTGAATCAGAAATTGAAAGCCCATATTTTTCTGAGTTCAACCATACCACATACGTCATATCTTACACTTCAAGTTACAGTATACTGAGTATAAAAGAAACCAGTGTTCATATTTCTCAACATTCATTTAATTATTTATTTGCAATGAGAATATCATAAGAAGTAGTGAAAATAAACAAATAACAAATCTACAGCAAATGCTCGAACTGAGCTCCTTGGGTTGGTTGACAATATCCAAGACGTCTGGTGAATTCTTGGGTTACGTTTGACAACATATCTGGTTTAATTCGTTGAATTTCAGTTCGAATTCCCTCTTTAAGGTCTTCCAAACTGGGGGGTCGGTTTATGTACACTTTACTTTTTGAGTAACCCCAGATGAAGAAGTCCATGGGAGTTAAATCTGGGGACCTAGCAGGCCATTCAATCTGTCCGCGTCGTCCAATCCAGCGATTGGGAAACGTTTCATTAAGAAAATCTCTAACTACTCGAGCATAATGTGGACCTGCTCCATCCTGATGGAACCAAATAGTAGAAACTATTCGATCAGGTTGATTGATATCTGGAAATGTCTCAGTTAAATATGGAACTACATAAGTTTGTAACATTTTCAAATAATTTCCACCCGTCACAGTACCGTCAAAAAAATATGGTCCTACAATGGTATTCCTAAGAATCCCAGCCCACACAGTGACTTTTTGGGGATATTGGGTATGAGCTTCCATCGTCCAATTGGGATTTTCTGGTGCCCAATAATGACAATTTTGCTTATTCACAGTACCGTTTGTGAAAAACGTTGATTCGTCCGAAAATAAGACATAAAATTCAAACCCATCGTTTTGATTACATACTTCTTGCATAATTTCACAAAACTCCATGCGCCTATCGAAGTCGTCTTCATTAAGTTCATGTATCAGTTTAATTTTATATGGATGTAATTTGGCTGCTCTTAGAATTTTATGCACAGCACCACGACATATCTCATTGTTGTCAGATGAAGTTGTGATTGAACAATGAGGATTTTCTTCAATTCCAAGTAATACATTCAATTGAGTATCTTCGGCAACGGTAGGTCTGCCACTCTTAGGCTTATCTCTAACATTGCCAATTTCATTAAATTTATGTAATATTTTGCTTACCGTCGATTTGCTTATTGGTTCTCGATTAGGATATTTTTCATTAAAGATTTCGCATACTTCTGCCATACTTCTTTTACGATCGCCGTAACCAAAGATAATCAGAACTTCTATTCTCTGTTTTTCTGACAGCCCCATCGTTATTTCGAATAATAGCTTTTAGGGTAATATTTTTCAGAAAGTTATTATTGCAGACTTATAAATCGATATGCTACACAACAAATCAATTTAATAATGACATATGCAATGGTAACTAAGAACATATTGTCTGATTGCTAAGGGCTTTCAGATGTTTTCATAGCTTACTACTCAAGTATGGCAAATATACTCGTACTAACTAATGAGTAATTCTCAGGTTTCCATTGCAAAATAAATAATTAAATGAATGTTGAGAAATATGAACACTGGTTTCTTTTATACTCTTTTATACCCTTTCAATTTAAAAAAAAATATCGATGACGTCATATCTTGTGAGGTGGTGGGGAAAAAATTATTTTTTTGTAAAAAAAGATGGAAGACTGACATACAAAATCGACCTGTCCGAGCTTTACCTCTGAAAATAATTATATCGTAAGATAATGGAGAGTTTCCACACTTTATGAACGCACTGTGTATATGTGCACATCTATGTACTGTTGTTTTTCAGAAGTCATGGCAAACTTCGTTTCAAGCTACTTTCAGAAATATTGAACAGATTTACTTGAACCTCATTAGCATTCGACACAATTCTGGACAATGGCGAATGCTTTCCATAATTGCATCTGTGGAAATCAATCGCAAACGTCTGAGTGTTACGAGTTACTCTGGCTGGAACATGTAGGCCAATCAAAGACAAGAGATGTGGACAGTCAACATTTACAGTGCAAAATCTTATATAGAAATCTAATGTCTGCATAGAGTGCTCAGTTTCACTATTTCTGTTGTAGTACGAACTTCTCTCAGTGAGTTTTCAATTAAAGGTATATTCAATTTATGTGCTAAATATCTCAAGAATTCATTCTGGGTTTTTTCTCTATTATTTATATGGATTCCATATGTTGGCGACCACATACATGAGCAATACTCCAATATTGATCTGACCAAAGAATAATGAAGAGTTCTTATGGAATTAACATCATTGAATTCTCTTGTGGTCCTGCACACGAAGCCCAGCATTTTTGTCGCCCTATTGATAACCTGCTCGAAGTGGAAATGGAAATCAACCCTGGTGTCGAAAAGAACACCGAGGTCCCGAACAATGTTTGCTCTCGTGAGCGGTTTACCATCAATGTTATAAACAAAATCAATATGCTCAAGTGATCGATAAAAAGACATAGACTTGCATTTGTTTACATTAAGCTCCATGTAATTTTCAGAGCACCATTTGACAATTGAGGTGAGGTCACTTTGCAGATTGCACAGCATTGTTCGTTGATGACATTGTTGAAGATCATGAGATTATCTGTAACAGCAAAAATTTTGAATGTTTGATTATTCCTTCAATATCATTCATGAAAATATTGAACAAGAAGGGGCCTAGGTGGCTTCCTTGTGGTACTCCTGAAGTGACGTAAATGTCCTCAGATATGAAACTATTGACTCTCACATATTGACTTTTATCTCGAAGATAGCTAGCAAACCAGTTCAATAAATTTTCGTGGAACCCTATCGCTCCAAGTTTCCCAAGCAAGACTGTATGATTAACAGTGTCGAATGCCTTGGAAAAGTCTGTGTAAATTACATCAACTTGAGACCTCTGTTCCAAGGCACTCAACACAATTTGGGTTTATGTAATCAAATTTGTAGTTGTCGATCCACCCAGGCAAAAACCGTGCTGCTCATGTATAATAACTTGGTTCAATGGGGCCTTTATTTGATCACAAATCAAACTCCCTAATAATTTTGGGATTGCACTTAGAATTGTGATCGGTCTATAATTTTGTATATCTGCTTCATCTCCTGCCTTGAATATTGAGGTGATGAAACTAGATTTCTACAGACGTGGAAATTCCCCTGGGTTCAATGATGCAGTAAACAGCAGGAACAAAGGCCTTGCCAAGGCAAATCTACATTTCTTTAACAATAAAGGAGCTATTCCGTCTGCCGTCTGGTCCCGGACCTTTGTTGTGGTCTAATTGGTATAGTTTATCCAATATGGTTCCCAAGCTGAAGTTACAGGAATTCATATTAATAGTTTTCTCGTAGTAGAATTCTAACAAATCAGCACTAGCAGTGTCTCGTTTTTAGACTGATTGGAACTGTCGTGCAAAGCCATTAGCAATTTATTTACCTGTTATATATGATTGTTCTCCTAAGAACATTGTATTAGGTAAGCCATGATTTTTCCTTTTATGGTTAACAAAGTTCCAGAAATGTTTAGTATTCCTACCTACGTTATTTTCCACCCATATTATATAATTTTCATATCATTCTTTACTCTTTATTCCAAACTGTTTTCTCAGTTCAGAAAAAATCAAATAATCTGTTGCTAATTTTGTAATTTTTGTGAGCTTTTTTTTTTCAAATATCAAATATGTCATATCAAAACCAACAAGGCAATTTTGGCTTGCTGGAGCCAATATAGGGAATGAAATTGCTCATGCCTATATATAAAAAATTAGAAAAAAGTTCTGTAGCATGATTGATGTCCGTTAAACTGCCCAGCTGATTGTCACAGTCCACAGTGGACAGGTAGAAGTTGAGTCCAATGTAATCTCCTCTCTTAAAGTTGAAGTAAAAGTTATTATATTTCAGATCGTTAATATCTTAGTTAAATGTAATTGATGATACTGTGGCTGGGTGATATTGATTACAAGGCAGCAAACATTCATCAGCAATTTCCACTGTGATTATGTCATTATTATTCGTGAATATCAAGTCTAGCATAACACCAAAACAGTTTTCAATGGGATTTGATTGAAATATATTATGAAATGCCAGAGATTCAACAAGAATTTGAGCGGAATTATTATTATTATATTTGGCAGATACACCTAATTCATCATTAAACCATTCGACATTAGGTAGGTTATAGTCACCACACAGAAATAGATTTTTTTCAGGAAATCTCTCCAGTACACTATCCACAGTTGCACAATGATCCTTATATAACTCCTGACTAGAGCCGGGTGGAAGATGAACCCCTCCAATAATTATTTCATCGCCATAAGCAGATACGTTAACAAATATTTGTTCCACATTGTCTTTGTTGATAGCTATGACATCACTGGAAAAATGCTTCCTCACCGCTACAAGAACACCTCCACCTCTGGATTTTTGACTTGTTAGTATTGACCGATCATTCCTATATGAGTTATATTGAGACAAACCAAGTTCTTCATCTTGAATATCTACGTATAGCCAGGTTTCAGTGAAAACAATAACATCATAATCGCTGATAACTGCGTTAAGTTCTAATGTCGTAATTTAAGTCCTGATACCTCGACTCTAATTGAGGATATAAGAGGAAAATTGGCCTAAAGAAACGAAGGGAACAGAAATGAGGAAAATAATAATGAAATAATGAAGAGAAAAAAGATTCAATACCAAAAACAGCCAAAACGAGGACAATATCGCGACTAACTAAAAATTTCCGAATACTTGATTGAAACACTTCCAGTGCCAAAGGAATATTAATATAAGGTGCTCGATATGCTGCTCCCAAAATGCATATTTCAATTTTGAAGAAGAGTGTTCTAGCGAATCCCCTCTATCGATATGAATAGTCTAATGCTTGAATGATTTTCTTCAGAGATATTTCCAAGTCTATGCATTTTCTACACCATCAGTCCTCATAAACATATATCCTGCAATATTGATCAGATTGGAATCAATCGTATTATTCAACCATGTCTCAGATACTGCAAGCTGGCCCAAAAGGCTTCACATTTTGAACAAGGGTTATAGACACATAAATAATTTAGAAAGTTTAGATTTATAGCATCAAGAGTGGAAAAACTGCCAAAAAGTGCTAATTTTCCCGATGCCCATATAAAACACGCAACTTGTTGTGCCCGAATAATAAAATCATCTTGATCGAGTACTTTTTCAAAGACATAACGGCTCGATCAAATTCCACTTTTAAAGTAAAGAACATCAAATGAAGAATATAATGAATCATCGTCCTTTCAATAGATTTAAAAGAGGCAGATTCAAAAATACGTCAAAATAACGTATAGGCGGTACAAATAATTTCCATATTACAAATGAATTTCCATGATATGTTGATTCACAAATGAAAAATAATTCTAATGTAATTTCATTCTACTTGATGCGAATCACTCTCAAAACTCGGATACATTGAATTTTGATTCTCATCGACTGAAGTTTTTGATTCAAATATAAATGTCCCTGTTATGTTAGAGTGCTTCACTAATTCATCATCAAATAGATCTCACATCCAACAAAATGAGACGAAGAATGTGAATTATCTTTCTCATGAGGAATCCCGTGGCAATCCCAGTATGATTGTGATTCGCTATGTTTCATGGACTGACTTGAATGCGACATCCCATAGATGTTTGTGTTAACTGGGATGTTGTTCCGAGCTGCTCTTTGTAATATTTTGATCCACCCTTCATTCCATTTAACTCTATTTGACCTTGACAGTATCAGACGATTTTTCATAGGTTCCCAAATGAGTCTGGATTATAATGGAGTATAATCAGAATGTTTATACCGCTAATCAATGTCTATCGATTGAAATCATGGTAAATTCAACGTTATGAAAAATATTTCTATCAACTTATCATGAATAATGATATAATAGTTTCATGGGCTTGTGACTATTATATGAGTCGGAATATATAATGGAACTGTAATTTTAGATCCATTATTTTTATGAGAATAGAGTATTTTTTTACATTGAATCGACGTTCATATGAAGATGAAGTGGGAATTCAATAGTTATCACAATTTATTGAAACTATACGTGTTTCACAGTACCGTATTTCTCATTGTGGAATCTTGTATTCATCTGAGCATATTGTCATTTACTCAGTTCGACGAACAATACATGCGAACACAGTTTTGAATGTGTTAGCCTCAAGAATGTGATTCATAAATATGGATTTTCCTGAAATATTCTGAGGATACAATATTATCAGAAGCAATTGCCTCACGACATTTCATCATTCATCAATGTCGAGAGGTAGCATCTTTAGGTAAAGTACCAATGTAAACTTCAATTTTCCATGTGTATAAGGGTTATTTCACTTCGTCGAATACCAAGTATTCCTTTCAATTCTGTTTTATGTGACACACATCCCTTTTACGGATGAAGTAGGTGAAGGATGTCAATCACATTTGGAATCATCATGTTCAGTGAAAGGACCTTCGAGAAGATCAAGTTGGAAAAGGAGACTCAGCATTCTCATATGTGAAAAATATATCGATAGAAAAAAATTATATTCCATGAGCATGTTGCTTCAATATTGAATGCGATTCAAAAATTTAAAATACCTTTCAGAAAGGAAATATATTTTCTCAAACACCACAAGACATGGTCCGAGAATGATAATCATTCACTCACTGGTTTAAAGAGAGTCCTGAGTGGTACGCATGATTCTTCTTGATTACTCTCATTCTTCCTGAAGACTGGGTTTCCAGCATTATTGTGTATTAGAGGTAAGCAATTGTATTTTCTCATTTGTATCATTGAATATTTCTGGAAGGATGTACCATCAAAATTTTCATTAATTCATATGTTCTTTTTTATTTCATTCTATAATTGTAATATTTTCATCTATATTTCCTAAGTATGACCAAAGCAACATGGGGACACCCAAAGACACCCCCTGCGACAATATCTTATGAAAATAGTAATGTCAACATCTAATAGATGGATAATAGTATTCGTACAAAAAAAATAGTCGATTAACTCTTCGAGTTGTTCAGTGGTGTATATATAATATTATTGTTTTTTAAGTATACCTTATCATTCGTTGAATTCACATATCACTCCCAGTTTTCCTGAGAAAATTAAATGATAGAGAAAGTCATCCATAATCTATACCCCGTTGAAAATAAAGAATGCCTTCGATTTCAACTCGAACATACATCATTGTCAACCGCCCACCTAGGATTGACAAACTACCCCCATGCCTACTATTATCGGAATCCAAAACGTTTGAATGCGGGACGCAACAGTTGTTATCGAAGCGTTCACTTGATTTATAATATGGAACCGAACTCACCGATGTACGTCACGTCAACAAAATTCACACCCGCATTATTTATTGGGGATTATTGGGTACAGTTAATGAGAACTGTCGGCGAACAGTGTCGAACCCACAAAATATTGAGCTTTTCCTTTTCCAGAAGAATGTGAGAGCTGTACTTCTGATGAATCATAATCATGATGATACATATAATAGTCAAAGTGATTTGTATCATATGATTCTGAAGATAAATATACACATAAATATAAATGGGGTTGGTCAGTGTTATGGATCATGGAATAGTTATGATCATTGAAATGATTTTGACAGCACTTTCTATATCTATAGCTCCGAGGTCATTGAAACAGTTCGATTATGTACTGAAATGAAAGTGTAAGGAAAATTCAAATATTGTAATATGATTTCGAAAACGGACTTCAGATCTCTCAATTGAACTAATTATTATTGATAATGATAAGATATAAGCTATATTTATCTTGAATATGTACAGCTGTGAATAATTCAATTGTAACATCACCCTAACATTACCCTACATCGCACTGAAAACCTTCGAGGACAGTCGAACAGTTTGCTTTTGAGCTAAGAAAAATATGATGGTTTATTTGGTTTTGTATCTCAGTAAATGCGACGTTGCCTTGGTTTTGAATGTGCCAGTGAATCCCAGACATCCCATCATGATTTCAAACAAACAATTAATTGATAATTTTTTTCAATATTCTAAATCGATATATAAATTTCTTAATTAGTAAACGCATATACATTCATTCTTACCGTTATATCATGTAGGTAGTAGTAAATAACTAGCGTTCCACAGTATGACGTACCTGAAACAACAGAGAAGAAAAAGGCATAATTGGAATGAAACAATCAATTACTACAGGAATTGACATCATGTTGTTTCTAGGTCATTTCACATTTACCAATAGCTTCGCTACCAATATAGAGTTTGGTAAAGAAATCAGGGATATAATCCATTTTCTACTCGGTAACAAAATCATCAACCTGAACTACATAATATTGTTTTTTTTTGCTAAGAATGGGTATATCAAATCAGGATTGATAAACAATATAACCAACTACAGACCGATATCACTAATACCCAACTTTGCGAAGGCTTTCGAAATAGGAATTTATAATCAAATATTTCCACTTGTCAAAAACATTATAAGGACCGAACAACATGGATTCATTACGAAAAGATCAACAGTCACAAACTTAATGTGCTTCACGCAAACAATAAGCAGTGCTATGGATCGTCAACTGCAAGTCGACACAATCAACACAGATTTTTCGAAGGCCTTCGACAAGATGGACCATACTATCCTGTTAGCAAAACTTAATCAATTCGGCTTTGATAAGAATCTGCTCGACTTACTAAAATCCTATTTAACAAACCGAGTGCAAGTTGTCCAATATAGAGGATATAAATCATATGAATTCAATGCTCCTAGTGGAGCTCCACAAGGAAGCAACCTTGCACCACTCTTATTTTCACTCTTTATCAACGATATATGCGTCAACATAAGCAGCAGTTTGCTTCTCTTTGCGGACGATCTTAAGCTATTCAAAATCATAAAAAACCCAGAAGATTGTAACATCCTTCAAAGCGATATTGATTCACTGCATGAATGGTGTCTACACAATAAATTATACCTCAATATCCAAAAATGCAAATTCGCAACATTCACACTAAAAAATAACCCAATTCAATTATTCAATAAACAATATTCAACTGGACTGTGACTACCAAACAAAGGATCTCGGAATAGAATTTGACCCCAAACTAAACTTTACTTTTCACATTAACAAAATTACATCATCGGCAAAAAAAATGCTCGGTTTCATCTAGAGAAATCGCAAAGACTTCACCAATAAACAATGCTACTTGTCTTTATATACCTCATATGTACGAACACGGCTTGAATATGGTTGCCTAATCTGGGCTCCATATTATGAAACACAAGTACATCAACTTGAGTCAATTCAACGCGCTTTCATGAAATACATGGCATACAAACTGGACGGACTCTATCCTGAACAAGGTATCAATAATGACATTCTACTCAACAGATTCAACCTGTCATCACTCAATGATCGGAGAACTTACCACTCATGTATATTTATTTATAAACTTGTAAACTATCAGATCACAGTTGAATTTCCACGTACCCCGCATTAACAGCAGAAATGCATATTTTTTCTACCTTCCTACACCCAGAACAAATGTTTTTGCCAAATCACCAATATATGCAATGTGTAACAAATTCAACAAGATTGGTGAAGAAACGGATTTATTTAATCAACCTATGAATTCTTTCAAAACAAAAATAAAGGAAATTCTATATAATAAAAACAGTGAGTGATGTACACATTAACCACTAGAATTGTTAACTCTTAGATAAATACTTAATATAAATAACATATAGCCGACCTTCCACATATGCAATATAGATTTTGATATTACACTGTATGTATTTCCATTTCTAAATATTTTAGCTAATACCAGCTATTGCTCATAACTGTAACTACTATGGGTGCGTTCCATTAAGCGCTCACAACGATCACGCTCACGACCACGAATTTTGTCGTTCCACTTGGTTCTGTGCGTCATCGAAACGCTCACGCCGACCCACCTATTGAGATGGGTCGTCGTGAGCATGAATCATGACGTCATTCATGACATTTTCGCCACGACCCCAACGATCGTGGTCGCCATGTGGAACGTCTGAATGAGTGTTTTGGGCGTTGTGAGCGCTTAATGGAACGCACCCTATGTATTGCTGTCCTGTAATTGGGGCTTGACCCTGTTTGGACAATAAACGTCTTTTTTTTTTTTTGTATACAAGGTGATTCTCTACGGTGACTCACCCCTATAACTATTTTATTATTGGAGATACAAAAACAAAATCTGGGGGTTATGCATTATAATTGAATTCATATTTTTTGACATATTCACTTACTTTGATGTACGATTTGACCGAATAGTGAAAATGAAGTGAAAGTGTGTTGTATCAAATTATTCGTAAGAAAATGATATTTCACGAAAAGCCGACGAGCTACTTACTTTTCATCTGAAATAACAATGAAAATAATCTCTTTCATTTCCTTGTGACAATAAATACATTGTATTGGAAAAGTCAAAATTCTAAATATTTAGTTCAACGTGGGAAACAGTACTGGACAGATCAAGTTGGGTGCATTTTGTGTTGTCTTGTATCTTTCAATCCGCGTGTGAATTGAGCCTTTCTGGCGTGTATTCATATTATGAATGACTCAAATATGTTTGAACCAGCGAGAGTCAGAATATTACTAGATTTAAGAAATGGATTGATGGATGATAGTCTCTCTTCAAGGGATGTTGAAAATGCACCTGAATATTGCATTTCAGGCAATAAATACATTTTTTGACCTGGCAGAGATGCCCCACAAGCAGATTCCATATCGCAGATGAGACTCAACCTGTGCATGATAGACATTTATAAGCTGGCCAACATCTAGTACAGTTTTTAAGTTCTTCAACCTCGAAATCAGACCCTCACAATGTGACACCCAGTTAAGTTGTTTATCAAAGTCAATTCCAAGAAATTTAACTATGTCAGTATCAGACAAGACCGTATTATTGAATTCCAGTTGTAGTTCAACTGATGTCTGTTTACAATTTCTAGAACGAATTACCTAGGTTTTCCTATTATTAAAATATAGATCATGGTTGTTGAAAAACTTGCAAGCAGCTCCCAGAAATATCTCAGTTTCTCGTCTTAATAATGATCGAGTACTTCAAAATGGATATATCGTCCGCATACGCAACGAAGTCCGAGTGGAGTATACCAGCCTCAAATCTTTTTATGTACAACAAAAATAGAATCGTTCCCAATACGGATCCCTGAGGAACACCCATACACACCGAACCCACTCCAGATGTCACCAGTGATATCGAGTCATTACGTTAAAATATTAGAGAAACGCATTGACTTCGATCTTCAAGAAATATTTGCAACCAGTTATGAGGCTTCCCTCTGAAACCGTGAGATTCCAAGATATCCAGTAATTTTAGGTGATTAACACAGTCAAAAGCCCTGCTCAGATCACACAAAAGTGCAACACGGCATTCGCCATCATTGAGGATGTAGAGTCATATGCCTCGAAGTCGTATTTTTACCATGTTACTTGATCAAGAATGAAGCTCAAACGATCCATGGCATTCTAGATCGAAAAATAGCAATTGAAATGAAAATGTGTGGAGTGTTGTTGTATTTAGAATGTCATTCTCGATCGGGATAAGTGAAAATATATAGGATGTCCCATTTGAAACCGAAAGTACAATAGATATGTCAAAAACTGTAAATTGAACTATAATATACAACCCCAAGATTTCGTTCATCAATAATAAGAAAATTATAGGGGTGGAGCACCTTAGAGAATCACCCGGTATACTGGTTTGAAATATGGTACACCTTATGGAAGTCCGGTCAAAGAGAAATGTTTTCAGGTGACCAATTTATTGATCTATTTCGTAAAGAATAGCCGCAATTTCTGAAGGAACCTTGATTTCCGAGGAAAAATTCCAAGGCTTCTATAACACGTTTTTTCGTGTATTTCATATGGAAGATCGACTTTTCCAGTTTCAGTCCCAGGCAGCAAGCTGACGTCATAATGACGTCTCTTTTTGGTATTTATTGGTCCGCAACGTCATATTACCAAAAAATGACGTGAAAACTGACGTCATTTTTTGAATGTACTGTAGACGTCATAACCAGGACGTTAGTTTGACGATATTTTTACGTCATTATAAAACGTCAACTCATTGTTTTATATTTTTGCATTTTGATGATTATTCCAATGATCCTTATAGGTTCCTAAATATTTTTCATCGAAATGCAAAAGTTAAACGAAAGTTTACCATAGATACCTTAAAGTGTGTATAGGCAAGTGTACATTGTAGGTACAGAATGGAATCAAATTTCTCTTTAGGCGAATAAACAGACGCAATATAGGTATTATTATTCAACCACAGCCCATCTTTTATGAGGTTCGTATGATTATCAACTCATTGAAAAACAGTTTGAATTTGGCGCTTCAAAACAAAACGTTCATTATTTGTTTGGCGTTCGGCAATCTCCGGAGTTATCGGTATCGGACAAGTTCGGCCACAAGCCAACACGCAACGTTGACGACGCACACGGCCACACGCCAGGGTTGCCGAAGCTACTCCATTCGGAGTAGATCTACTCCCTTTGATCATATTCTACTCCGCTACTCCAAAAGATTGATTTCTACTCCGGTTGAATGTACGGATGCATATTTAGTTTGGAAGGGACAGTTGCCGATATACGCTCGAGAGAAAATAAAAGATGAAAACCGCTAGATGCTAGACAGAGTTGTCCTATTATCATCATCCTATTATCATCATTATCATCTGCGTTTTATCTCCTTATTCTTATTTTTTTTTCCGCGATAGTTGACAATTGACATTTGATTTGATGGCAATGGCTGATGGTGATGAGTGACGAGTTTTCTCGCTGTCATTTTTATTATGCTTTATGTTTAAAGAACTATTCACCATTCACACAATAAGTGCAGTCTTTGCATATTTTCGGACTCATAGATTAGTGTTCTACGAACCCTACTCTTTGGCGCATGCGTAAGTACTACTCCGCTTTGGTGTCCATCTACTCCAATTTCAATCTCCAATCTACTACTATTTTTTAGCCTGGTGCGGCAACGCTGCCACACGCCATTATCACAAAAATTTTGAGGTTGTTATGTATTCGATTTCGATTGAAATTTCCTATTGATTACAGAAGTCGATTTCCGACCGTCGGTTGTGAATTGTGCATTTCCTTTACTAGTGATTTGTAAGGTAAGTTTAATATTTGGTCTATTGCATGTATTGGATTTGATGTCATGTACTCACCACTTACTATGATTCCTGTACCTATATCATGATGCTACGTTATTTTAAGGCTTCTTCCTTTTTGTGAAAATAATTGTATCCTTAAGGTTAGTGTGCTGATTAAACTCACTAGGATTTTTTGTCGAGATACTGAAATAATTTGATGAAAAATCAAGAAACATATGATGAGAGTCCAAATTAATGTGTTAATACTGGTGAAAAGAAGCTTCTTATCAGTGAATCTACCTATAGAAAAAGAAAGAATCTTAGTTATATATACACAATTCACTTATTTTGGTTAACTGTATAATAAATAGAGTCGACTCTTCTAAGCTATGAAAGATCTTGAGATGAGTCTGCACAAATAACTTTCTGTTCTGACAACTCAAGGTACTTCTTTCTTTCTTACTTTTCCAATGGTTTTTTCCTACATATCTGTTATAACTGATGGTAATCTAGAAGACAGAACTTTCAACAATTTGTTCGACCAAATGAAATTTTTAAAATACTATCACATCTGTATATTCTTGAAATTTGTTGTTTTAATAGTTTGTGAATAATAGTAGAGTTTTCATTTATCTATTGGTCATTAACCATTAAATTATATATATTTTTTAACAATAATTTTTTATTTCTAGAAAGTTCCTGTGCCTTGGGGATTTCTACTCTTCTCACATCCCCAACAAGTGGAACAAGTACCCCTACATCAACTATTCACAATAAAATTTGGCATTTTTTCTTCCTAATGAGCTAATCAATTTTTGGTTTAATTCAAATGTTCTGAGTTAACAATTTTACTCTTGATAATTGTGATCCTCATAGTTAAAAAAAATAACTCCCTCTACTCAAACTGTTATTTTATATATATAATATAAATATATATATTATATTTCATTATATCTTTATTATATCCTTTGATGCCGATGGAACATATAGATTTTCGTTCTCTAATTGTGATTTTATTTACAGACCTTATAACATCATAGATAGGATATTGATTTGTATATGCACTAACATCCAAATAATATGAGCTTGAGACTAGCAAGTGAATACAAATAATTTTGAACCAATATCAATATATATATATATAATAAATAGGGACGGCCCATTAACGTCGAAATATAACGTCATAATGACGTTACAGAATGACGTCTTTGGTCTGTGACATATTCACGTCATCCTACCGTCTTTATGGCGTCATTCTTTTCGTCAGCAGGACGTGTCTGGTGTCGAAAAAATGACGATAAAATCACGTCAGCTTGCTGCCTGGGGTATGACGAAAAATGATTGGAACATTATTTGTTGAATGATTCTACTCGTAGCAGAAATACTTATACCAATACCTATCTTCAACTGTTTCGGAAATATTAGGTGTTTTCAGATGTAATAAAATACATAACAATTTGAAGAAAAAAAAAACTTGACTATAACGTCAAAAGATGCGATGCGGAAGGATGTCTGAAAACTAGTAAAGTAGGGAAATAGATTACCCGATGATTGATTTAGTCGACAACTTACTCAATTTAGGTTTTCTAGCTTGAACTCAAGTTTGAAAGTATACTTTAAGTAAATATGTTTCTTTTGGTATTTTTAATGGCATAGAACATCTTGATGTCAATTTTATAGTCCTCTTTCTTTGTAGACAAAAGATCGATTCATTATGTTCTTTATCAAACAAGTGCTAAAGTAAGGATGTTGCTTTGAATGATTTGAAAAATATTGAATAATTACTAATTTCGGATACATGTGTAACAATACCTCCATCGTAATATTCACTTACATGATACATGAGTAGATACATCCTATCAAAAAGGATCAATATGTTATCAGTACAATAACAATTCTCATGAGTCTATAATGGTTCATTGATTACTACTGAAATATATACGAAAGCCCATCAGCATCTGCATTTTTACCACAACTTTCACTGTTATCCGCATGCGAACTGTGATAGGGTTCATACTCTCAGCTATAAATCTCCGAGGGGTCGTATATAACCCGCACTTTGTTGAACTGCCTCGATCGTGACGTCTCACCAAAGGCGATAAATCGCGAACGAACAATTTTGAATGTTGTAAATATCCGATATGTCGCGCCGCAACGATGGGCGAAGTTATCGAGTAGGCGTGACAGGCACATTTAGGGAGGTGATTTTTCACAATTCGGTCCCATTTGGGATTATGAAAGAGAGATATTGCGTTTCAAAGTCGATCTGTCTCTTTTCTATAGATATTTTCATGGGCGATGCTCTTCTGATGTATCAACAATCGTTCCTCCTTTGGCGGTCTCTTCGAGGTTAACCCGTCAAGTCCAGTCTTCACGCCCCTTTGTGGTTAATTTGGTGACCTGCAGAACATCTCTTTTCAAAAACTCGTTCATCCAACGAATAGCGAGGATCTGGAACACATTGCCCAGCGTGGTGTTCCCCGAGGCATATGACCTTCAGAAATTTTAAAAGAACACCAATTCCTACCTTCTTTTCCTTGGTTCTCACGATGTTCTCTGGACATTACAGGATGTCTCCTTTCGTGGAAAGTTTTATATATAAAATAAAAAAACTGAATTTTTTATTGATATTGACAGTATGGTGGCAATATAGCATCCCATAGGAAATTCCATTTGAATGGAACACTCTGGACATTCGTTCAACATGGAATTCAGCTTTGAAATGAAACTTTGTCAAACTGAAGCGCTAACTGAAAATTCTACTAGAAAACACTATGAATGCTATCAAAAAAAAGTTAGCAGTAATAATTGAGTGAATCCATCTGGTGGATAATGGATAGTCGAGATGTTCGAATTGAGTAGAAGTCTCGTTTGGTATATAAGGTATTTTTAAGATGAGGTAATAATTCAGATATTTCTTCAAAATTGTAACCACCAATTTTCGTTTGACAATGTCGCATTTTATAGAAATAAAGATGGGACAAGATGCAGAATTTAACGGTAAATTCGATAATTGAAGAATATATACCGGTAGAGTATTCCATTTGAGAAAAGGGAACGCAATATTGTCTCACCTATAGACTTATATTTTAGGATTGTATATCTGCACAAATATAACAACAATTCCCATTCCCAAATGAGTTATTTCACTTCCACACACTGTATTGAGAAAATTATTCAAATTCTACATGATATATGATATAACTGGATATCAGGCATTATTATCGATATTTATTGAATAGAATCTCAGAATATCTACTGACAATTCAGTTTGTGTTTCAGTTCATATCTCGATATACGAATAAATATGAACAGGGAGAAGTGTTTTTTATGCAAATTAATCATTATGAAAATGATAATAATAATGATAATGATAATGATGATAATAATGAAATAAGCGGAAGCGACAGCGCATGGAATTAGGTGCAACTATGAACGAGATCGTCATGTAAATGTTTCATGAGCTGACAAATTCCGGCACAAAAATTATCGGCTATAGACATCAAGTATCATTACGAGTTTCGGGATAAAGAGTGGTAGATCAATATTATGTCAGGCTTAGAAACAATCGGATTCCAGAAACAAGAAGCAACAGAATCAAGAGCGAAGTCAAACTGGAGATAACGAGGGAAACCAATACAACAAACCAGTGAAAGAACTGCAGCCTGAGAGCGAACCGAGAAATAACTAAGTCACTGAATACCCAAACTAGCGAATAATATAGGCAGTGTCCAGATACACAGAAACAAATATTTTCTTTATATTCAGCTATCAATAACAGAAAACATGACGTCTGTTAGCACAAGTCACGAAGGTTTTTCAAAGAAAGCTTAAATACAAGACGAATATCACAGATACGCCTTTAGAAATAAGTTCATTAATGGATGATGGATTATGGGAGAGTCAACTTGCAAAACCAGCAACTTACAAGAATGCAAGTAAGATCAACAAAGAAAGCCAAATAAGTTAGAATTCTACCGAAAGATATGTCATAGCTTTGTTGTCATGGGTTGGGAGATTTCTATTATCACTGACTTCGAATAATATCACTGAAGTTCTGTTGAATTATGTTGGTTATCTCATATCCCAAGTTTTTCTCGTAGTGTACTAGTTCATCAATTTTCCAGAACGAATTTTTCGTGAATCAAAGAATCAAGATTCATTCAATGCCATTGAAATACAGTTCCAAATACGGAAAATTGAATTCCTCAGTCATGAACCTGAAGAATACACCCGTATAATGTCAGCTCGACTTCTGAGAAGGAGTTTGTGTTGGGGTAACAGTTTTTCTATTCATTTTCTCATTTTTCATTTCCGATAGCATTATGAAGATGCCTTCCCTATCATAATCCTTGAGACGAAAGCTCTGGGAAGTTCAAGAAAGCAAATATTCACTTCGCATTAAAATATATTCGCTCACATGAGCTCCCATTTAGAATTTGTCAATGAATTTCATTCTGGTAAGAATGAGTGTTTCATGATTCCGAATGTCATATTGGATACAATATCGGAAGTTTATTTCTTCAAAAGGTCGCCTACGTTTCTTTCTTTTTCGTCAATATGCCTACTAATGGTTCTTTCATTTCACTGATACAGTCCACTATAGTTTGTTTATATGAGAAAGAGAGTGAAATTCGATTATATTCTGATACCATTCTGAAACTATTACATGAAAAAATCAATATTCGATTCAATATACTTTCTTCTGATGACAGCCTTAGCCTTGTTCGGTCTTATTTCAGTAACCGATGTCAAAGTGTTTTTGTTGATGGACTATCTTCAGTGGAAAATCGTGTTGATATAGGGGTGCCCCAGGGATCCATTTAAGGACCATTATTTCTCATTATTTATATAAATGATTTTTCACACTATTTGACAGTATTGCTCTCTCTGGACATGGCTTGGATGTGGTGGAGGAGCTTAGGTGCGCTGCGGAGTCGAGGGCTAATGAATGGTTTGCTTATAACAAACTTTGCTGCAACTCTGATGAAACCAAAAAAAAAATATTTGATTAGAAAAGTTCAGTACATGACAATAGCAGTACGTCCATAAAATTCTTGGGGGTCAGTCTCGATCCGATTCTCACCTGGTGCGCACATGTGGATAATATAGCTTCTGAAATAACAAAAATATTTTTTGTTGCGCAGTCTGACTAACACAGTGTCGGCTCGTGTGCTTAAATTTGCATATCATGGTCTGGTGGAGTCTCACTTGAGATATTGTGTCCTGCTATGGGGAAAATGTTCGTGTCGTGATAGAATATTTAGTTCACATTTAGTTGGTCTGAACTACAGAAATGATTGTTCGGATGCTTATAGAAGGCTGGAAATTTTGACTTTTCCGTCAATCTACATCTACGAATGTATCATGTTTGCATTCCATAACTATGAGAACCTGTCGAAGAATTGCGACAGCCACAATTATGACACAAGATCAAAAAATAATATAAGAAGTGTTTTTCTGAGACTCGAGAAGGACCTAATTTCATATGCCATAAATTATTCAACAAAATTCCTGATTTAATGAAACATCTTGAAACAATTGTTTTCAAAAATAGAATAACAAATCCAATCTATAAAGATTTTCTCCTTTTGCTATGTTTGTCAGTTCTCATTGGTCTTCCAACTAGTTTTTAATCCTTTTCTAAGGATTCTACTGCCTTTTACTTGTTTATATGTATGTATTTTTTATACAGGTATATGTGGGTGTTTGTTACTGAGAAGAGTAACTATGTATATGTATCAGTTTATATTTGATTACTGTCCTGAAATCTGACGTGTGCAATACATAATGATGAATATTTGTAATAAGCACTAATAAACTTATCTTACCTTATCTAATCTATCTTATCTATCAATTCAATTAATTCCATCATACATTCGTCACAGGAAAACGAAACGAGATATTTCATCTGTACTTGCTTAGTTTGACACATACACACATTGAGAAAAACCTTGTCGAACAGGAACATGAAAATCAGAAAAATATACCATTGAACTATAGTTGATAATTATAATTGGTGAACTCAAGATGCAACATATCAACATTTTCCTGACACGAAAAATATCAACTTGTACAACGAAAACCTGAATAATATATTTTGCTTTAAAAATAATTCAAATTTTATTCTTGTCTCATCTCTGATCCAAATCATTTGAAAGAAACGGATATTTCAGAATGTCGTATGTGCCACGAAGTTCGTATAGTAACTTTTACATCATTTGAGAGAAACAAAATTCAAGAATTCCAAATCTGAAATGAATGGTAATACTGATACTAGGGAGAAATACACCGCCTATCGGTTCAGAAACTGGCAGAGAAAGGAACAGACTCTCAAACCCAATTCTACTGTTGCGTTGATCGAGACCAAAAAGTGCATACAGTTCGAACAAAAAAAACTTAGATGAACATTTCTCTGGAATCCATCTTAACTTCTCTATATTCAAAATTGTACATGAAGCTCAGTACTCACATATGCTGGATAGTTTTACTCTGTTTTGCTGTCCACACGTTGATTCTTACTCGACTTCGAGTAAAACTATCGAGTAATATCATATGTGAGTACTGAGCTTCAAGTATAAATTATACTCTTTGTTAAATTATTACTTTTGGTCACATTAAATCTTTGCAGTATCTGAGACATGGTTGAATAATACGATTGATTCCAATCTGATCAATATTGCAGGATATATGTTTATGAGGACTGATGGTGTAGAAAATGCATAGACTTGGAAATATCTCTGAAGAAAATCATTCAAGCATTAGACTATTCATATCGATAGAGGGGATTCGCTAGAACACTCTTCTTCAAAATTGAAATATGCATTTTGGGAGCAGCATATCGAGCACCTTATATTAATATTCCTTTGGCACTGGAAGTGTTTCAATCAAGTATTCGGAAATTTTTAGTTAGTCGCGATATTGTCCTCGTTTTGGCTGTTTTTGGTATTGAATCTTTTTTCTCTTCATTATTTCATTATTATTTTCCTCATTTCTGTTCCCTTCGTTTCTTTAGGCCAATTTTCCTCTTATATCCTCAATTAGAGTCGAGGTATCAGGACTTAAATTACGACATTAGAACTTAACGCAGTTATCAGCGATTATGATGTTATTGTTTTCACTGAAACCTGGCTATACGTAGATATTCAAGATGAAGAACTTGGTTTGTCTCAATATAACTCATATAGGAATGATCGGTCAATACTAACAAGTCAAAAATCCAGAGGTGGAGGTGTTCTTGTAGCGGTGAGGAAGCATTTTTCCAGTGATGTCATAGCTATCAACAAAGACAATGTGGAACAAATATTTGTTAACGTATCTGCTTATGGCGATGGAATAATTATTGGAGGGGTTCATCTTCCACCCGGCTCTAGTCAGGAGTTATATAAGGATCATTGTGCAACTGTGGATAGTGTACTGGAGAGATTTCCTGAAAAAAATCTATTTCTGTGTGGTGACTATAACCTACCTAATGTCGAATGGTTTAATGATGAATTAGGTGTATCTGCCAAATATAATAATAATAATTCCGCTCAAATTCTTGTTGAATCTCTGGCATTTCATAATATATTTCAATCAAATCCCATTGAAAACTGTTTTGGTGTTATGCTAGACTTGATATTCACGAATAATAATGACATAATCACAGTGGAAATTGCTGATGAATGTTTGCTGCCTTGTAATCAATATCACCCAGCCACAGTATCATCAATTACATTTAACTAAGATATTAACGATCTGAAATATAATAACTTTTACTTCAACTTTAAGAGAGGAGATTACATTGGACTCAACTTCTACCTGTCCACTGTGGACTGTGACAATCAGCTGGGCAGTTTAACGGACATCAATCATGCTACAGAACTTTTTTCTAATTTTTTATATATAGGCATGAGCAATTTCATTCCCTATATTGGCTCCAGCAAGCCAAAATTGCCTTGTTGGTTTTGATATGACATATTTGATATTTGAAAAAAAAAAGCTCACAAAAATTACAAAATTAGCAACAGATTATTTGATTTTTTCTGAACTAAGAAAACAGTTTGGAATAAAGAGTAAAGAATGATATGAAAATTATATAATATGGGTGGAAAATAACGTAGGTAGGAATACTAAACATTTCTGGAACTTTGTTAACCATAAAAGGAAAAATCATGGCTTACCTAATACAATGTTCTTAGGAGAACAATCATATATAACAGGTAAATAAATTGCTAATGGCTTTGCACGACAGTTCCAATCAGTCTAAAAACGAGACACTGCTAGTGCTGATTTGTTAGAATTCTACTACGAGAAAACTATTAATATGAATTCCTGTAACTTCAGCTTGGGAACCATATTGGATAAACTATACCAATTAGACCACAACAAAGGTCCGGGACCAGACGGCAGACGGAATAGCTCCTTTATTGTTAAAGAAATGTAGATTTGCCTTGGCAAGGCCTTTGTTCCTGCTGTTTACTGCATCATTGAACCCAGGGGAATTTCCACGTCTGTAGAAATCTAGTTTCATCACCTCAATATTCAAGGCAGGAGATGAAGCAGATATACAAAATTATAGACCGATCACAATTCTAAGTGCAATCCCAAAATTATTAGGGAGTTTGATTTGTGATCAAATAAAGGCCCCATTGAACCAAGTTATTATACATGAGCAGCACGGTTTTTGCCTGGGTGGATCGACAACTACAAATTTGATTACATAAACCCAAATTGTGTTGAGTGCCTTGGAACAGAGGTCTCAAGTTGATGTAATTTACACAGACTTTTCCAAGGCATTCGACACTGTTAATCATACAGTCTTGCTTGGGAAACTTGGAGCGATAGGGTTCCACGAAAATTTATTGAACTGGTTTGCTAGCTATCTTCGAGATAAAAGTCAATATGTGAGAGTCAATAGTTTCATATCTGAGGACATTTACGTCACTTCAGGAGTACCACAAGGAAGCCACCTAGGCCCCTTCTTGTTCAATATTTTCATGAATGATATTGAAGGAATAATCAAACATTCAAAATTTTTGCTGTTACAGATAATCTCATGATCTTCAACAATGTCATCAACGAACAATGCTGTGCAATCTGCAAAGTGACCTCACCTCAATTGTCAAATGGTGCTCTGAAAATTACATGGAGCTTAATGTAAACAAATGCAAGTCTATGTCTTTTTATCGATCACTTGAGCATATTGATTTTGTTTATAACATTGATGGTAAACCGCTCACGAGAGCAAACATTGTTCGGGACCTCGGTGTTCTTTTCGACACCAGGGTTGATTTCCATTTCCACTTCGAGCAGGTTATCAATAGGGCGACAAAAATGCTGGGCTTCGTGTGCAGGACCACAAGAGAATTCAATGATGTTAATTCCATAAGAACTCTTCATTATTCTTTGGTCAGATCAATATTGGAGTATTGCTCATGTATGTGGTCGCCAACATATGGAATCCATATAAATAATAGAGAAAAAACCCAGAATGAATTCTTGAGATATTTAGCACATAAATTGAATATACCTTTAATTGAAAACTCACTGAGAGAAGTTCGTACTACAACAGAAATAGTGAAACTGAGCACTCTATGCAGACATTAGATTTCTATATAAGATTTTGCACTGTAAATGTTGACTGTCCACATCTCTTGTCTTTGATTGGCCTACATGTTCCAGCCAGAGTAACTCGTAACACTCAGACGTTTGCGATTGATTTCCACAGATGCAATTATGGAAAGCATTCGCCATTGTCCAGAATTGTGTCGAATGCTAATGAGGTTCAAGTAAATCTGTTCAATATTTCTGAAAGTAGCTTGAAACGAAGTTTGCCATGACTTCTGAAAAACAATAGTACATAGATGTGCACATATACACAGTGCGTTCATAAAGTGTGGAAACTCTCCATTATCTTACGATATAATTATTTTCAGAGGTAAAGCTCGGACAGGTCGATTTTGTATGTCAGTCTTCCATCTTTTTTTACAAAAAAATAATTTTTTCCCCACCACCTCACAAGATATGACGTCATCGATATTTTTTTTTAAATTGAAAGGGTATAAAAGAGTATAAAAGAAACCAGTGTTCATATTTCTCAACATTCATTTAATTATTTATTTTGCAATGGAAACCTGAGAATTACTCATTAGTTAGTACGAGTATATTTGCCATACTTGAGTAGTAAGCTATGAAAACATCTGAAAGCCCTTAGCAATCAGACAATATGTTCTTAGTTACCATTGCATATGTCATTATTAAATTGATTTGTTGTGTAGCATATCGATTTATAAGTCTGCAATAATAACTTTCTGAAAAATATTACCCTAAAAGCTATTATTCGAAATAACGATGGGGCTGTCAGAAAAACAGAGAATAGAAGTTCTGATTATCTTTGGTTACGGCGATCGTAAAAGAAGTATGGCAGAAGTATGCGAAATCTTTAATGAAAAATATCCTAATCGAGAACCAATAAGCAAATCGACGGTAAGCAAAATATTACATAAATTTAATGAAATTGGCAATGTTAGAGATAAGCCTAAGAGTGGCAGACCTACCGTTGCCGAAGATACTCAATTGAATGTATTACTTGGAATTGAAGAAAATCCTCATTGTTCAATCACAACTTCATCTGACAACAATGAGATATGTCGTGGTGCTGTGCATAAAATTCTAAGAGCAGCCAAATTACATCCATATAAAATTAAACTGATACATGAACTTAATGAAGACGACTTCGATAGGCGCATGGAGTTTTGTGAAATTATGCAAGAAGTATGTAATCAAAACGATGGGTTTGAATTTTATGTCTTATTTTCGGACGAATCAACGTTTTTCACAAACGGTACTGTGAATAAGCAAAATTGTCATTATTGGGCACCAGAAAATCCCAATTGGACGATGGAAGCTCATACCCAATATCCCCAAAAAGTCACTGTGTGGGCTGGGATTCTTAGGAATACCATTGTAGGACCATATTTTTTTGACGGTACTGTGACGGGTGGAAATTATTTGAAAATGTTACAAACTTATGTAGTTCCATATTTAACTGAGACATTTCCAGATATCAATCAACCTGATCGAATAGTTTCTACTATTTGGTTCCATCAGGATGGAGCAGGTCCACATTATGCTCGAGTAGTTAGAGATTTTCTTAATGAAACGTTTCCCAATCGCTGGATTGGACGACGCGGACAGATTGAATGGCCTGCTAGGTCCCCAGATTTAACTCCCATGGACTTCTTCATCTGGGGTTACTCAAAAAGTAAAGTGTACATAAACCGATCCCCCAGTTTGGAAGACCTTAAAGAGGGAATTCGAACTGAAATTCAACGAATTAAACCAGATATGTTGTCAAACGTAACCCAAGAATTCACCAGACGTCTTGGATATTGTCAACCAACCCAAGGAGCTCAGTTCGAGCATTTGCTGTAGATTTGTTATTTGTTTATTTTCACTACTTCTTATGATATTTTCATTGCAAATAAATAATTAAATGAATGTTGAGAAATATGAACACTGGTTTCTTTTATACTCAGTATACTGTAACTTGAAGTGTAAGATATGACGTATGTGGTATGGTTGAACTCAGAAAAATATGGGCTTTCAATTTCTGATTCAAAAATATACCCTTTCAATTCAATCTTGTAAGGTGGTGGGGGAAAAAATTATTTTTTTGTAAAAAAAGATGGAAGACTGAAATACAAAATCGACTTGTCCGAGCTTTACCTCTGAAAATAATTATATCGTAAGATAATGGAGCGTTTCCACACTTTATGAACGCACTGTATGTATATATTTTTTTTATCACATTCATTCATAGTTTTTAGGTTCAATCTTAATTATAAGGATTCATGTATCATACCGAATCTTTTCTTATATTGTAGCCAGACCTCATCCTAAATTGTGTGTACCTACTCTTACATTTTGGTGCTCCGAGTCGGATGTGTTAGAAGCTAATCCTAACAAATTTTTTTAGGGGGTCCGCCTTGCAAGAAGTGCGAGAAATAAATAGTGTACTAACAGATTTATACATGGAGATACAGAACAAAGTGAAAGGCCTGGAAATAGAACTAAACGAAGTCGAGTCCTTCTTGCAGTCCAGACATCCCAACTTATACTGATTTATAAATTCTCAATGTTTAGCCATGAATTCATTTCCATTTGGAAAGACTCCGACTAGTTGATGAATGATTCTAGTAATAAAAATAATCACCCTGCCCAAAAATATCCCAACTCTTCTAGGTATTCATCTGCTACGTTAATTACTCACACTGAAAGTAACACGTCAATTTGTCCACTCAGTAAATCGAATCACACTACCCAGTTAACACAAACATCTATGGGATGTCGCATTCAAGTCAGTTCATGTATCATAGCGAATCACAATCATACATCACTGAGACTGCCACGGGATTCCTCATGAGAAAGCTTATTCACTTTCTTCGTCTCATTTTGTTGGATGTGAGATCTATTAGGTGATGAATTAGTGAAGCACTTTAACATAACAGGGACATTTATATTTGAATCAAAAACTTCAGTCGATGAGAATCAAAATTCAATGTATTCAATGAGTTTAGAGAGTGATTCGCATCAAATAGAATGAAATTACATCACAATTATTTTTCATTTGTGATATGGAGATTATTTGTACCGCCTAAATCTTAACTTTATAAATCATTTATGTGTCTCTAACCCTTGTTCAAAATGTGAAGCCTATTGGGCCAGTTTGGAAGAAAATATCACTTCTTTCCCAACCAAATATTTAAAATTTACGTTTCGCCTAAATTTGACTGTATTGAGAAAAACCTGTGCATAATCACATAGTCATAGATACAGCGCACAATGTGACTTGTGAATACAAGAATATGATTGGCTAGGAAATTCCCAGCATACGCAGTTGCCAAGTGAATTTTAAAGAGGTGTTGATGAATAATACCTTGCCCCCAATATTATTTATTCTATCTACGTGCTTTATGTAATGATCCGATCTGCTCCCAGAATGATACCCAAAAATTATGGTATCACCCATAAGAACCAAATGATAGAACACGAAAAATCTAATGATCTTCTGGATTTTGAATGTGTGAAAATGAGAGCTTGCAACATTGAACTCAACAAGATAATATTCGGTTCTGCCTTTTTAAATATTTTTATCGACTCGAGAGATTTCGCAGTTTCCCAGTGTTCTTAAACTGATAATAATGTATGAGGAATATCATATCATATATTATTGTCTAATAAAAATATAAGCAAATCACTGAAAAATTATTTCGTCATCAATTCCTCAGATCTGAAAGTATAGTAATTTGTTTTTATCTCTTCACAATAATTCCATGAAAAATTAAAGGACATGCACAGGCGGCAACGCTGGTGCAACATGTGACGAGATCGTGAAACGAGAAATATCTCATGGACTCCACAACCGTTTCCAAGAAGAACGCTGACTATGGCTAAACAAGAGATTACATTTCACGATCATGTTAACAAGATAATCAATGTTTTAGTCAGTTGCATTTTTGCTCTCATACTAGTAGAACGCTTTTTGATAGTTACTCATGTAGAAAAAGTTATAACAGAAAAATAAATCTTTTTAAAAAAGGACTCGAGCATTCCGAAAAGTTATTTGGCGCAGTCGTGCGGATTTTCTGGAGTTTTCGTATCGAACGTGAACTTTTCGTTTTAACGATTAACTGGAAAATCGAACCTCGTTGCTTCGTTGAGTGAAACCGTTGCGTTGGCGGCTCTTCAAAAATCAAGAAACCGGATCTATCGCAGATACCAATTCAACTCATCATCAGCGGATCATCGGAATTTGGTACAGAAATCGACCAAGTTCACGAAGAAGGCTTACACAGTGAAGACAAAATCGCCCATCTGTTGGCCCTCTTCATAATTAAGTTGGAGATGCTCGTAGTTACTTTGATTTTTATGTAAGTACAATTTATGGAAGAATTACTCAAAAATTTTGACAATTTGAATATTGATACACCTTTAACTGACTCACAAACCAACAATCCCTTACCTTTTTCAAATTCAAACAACAATATGACCCAACCATTAAAACCTGAATACCTACATTGCATTCCTGAATTCGATGGAAATCCCAACGAATTAAATCGATATATTTCAATCAGCGAATCTTTGATTAAGAATTTTTACATCACGGAAAACCCTGATCATTTTCAAAATGTTTTCCTTGTAAATTCGATCATTTCAAAACTAAAGGGTAATGCAAAACTCATAGTTAACATCCAAAATATTTCTACTTGGGAAAATCTCAAATCAATCCTCATCAGAAGCTTTGCAGACCAAAGAGACGAAGCTTGTCTAAACAGAGATTTAGTAATGTTGAAACAAACACCTGGCGAAAAACCTCAACAATTCTTTGACAGATGTTTGAATACATTGAATCTTCTTTGTAGTTATACTGACGTTCACGAGACTACAGATATAGCGAAGAAATTAAAACGCGATCTCTATCAAGATTTAGCTCTGAAAACATTCTTAGCCGGATTGAGAGAACCTTTAGGAACGACCATACGTTGCATGAAACCGACAAATTTAAGCGAAGCCCTTCAATTTGTAATAAGAGAAGACAATATCAATTATTTTCAAAATTTTTCTAATTTCGTCCATAGGAATCAAAATACCCCGAATCAAAGACCTTATTTACCTAGACAAACATTCAATAATGGACAAAATACAGCTTTCAACGTCCAAACACAACACAACCAGTTTAGACCGAATACCTTTCCTTCTCAACCTGTGAATATTCAAAGCAGACCGAATATTCGACCCCAACGGTATTTCTCGAATGCCCAAGTTTTTGGTAAACCTCAAAATACAAATGTTTTCAAACCAAACCCGAATCAAACATTTCCAAAAGCTACACCCATGAGTACCACCACAAGAAATACTGGAAATATTGCCAAACCTTCGAGCTCATTTCAATATCAAAATCAAACATTCAGACCTACTCCAATGAGCGTATCAACAAGAAATACCAATAACTTCAACAGAACTGAAGAACTATATCATACCGAAAATGACCTAGATCCTTGTCAAAACTATCAACACGAATTCGAACAAGATCAAATAAATATAGATCAACACTACTCTGAACAAAATGATCATTACTTTGAAGAAGTTCAAGAACCACAAAGTATTGATACAAATACTGAAAACTATTCAGAAAATTTTTTAGAAACGCCTCTGAACTACCAGAACACATAAATCCTCAAATAATTTCATTTAACAATGTTAATACTAGCGAACTATCATATATCATATTACCTGAACTCAACGTCAAAATCTTAATTGATTCTGGCTCAACAAAATCCTTCATCAACCCGGAAATAGCATTTAGATGTTTTCCAAATTGTATAAGAAATGAACCTTTTATAGTATCCACAGTCTTTCAAAAATCATCGCATAAATATAGCGCTTCAATACCTGCCTCACCTATTTTCAAATTACCTAAACAAAGAAATCTGAAATTTTATCTATTTAAATTTCACGACTTTTTCGATGGTTTAATCGGACTCGATAACTTGAAATTTTTAGAAGCGAATATTGATTATAAGAGAGGATACCTTATAACCCCTTATAACGAAATACGACTTTTATTTCATTCGACAAAAAAAGAACTTAACTTGATTACGATTCAACCTAGAACGCAACAAGTCATAAAAATAAAAACAACGATAAGAAACGGCGAAATAATTATACCGTACACAAAACTTCACAATTGCGAGATACCAGAAAGTCTTAGCATTGCAAAAAATAACGAAGCCTTGACAACAATTCTCAACAATTCCACGAAGACAGTAACTCTAGACTTTCACGAACCTATCTCAGTTGAAAAATTCGACAGACACGAAATTCTGAATATCGATTTCAATCACATTGATGATTGCCCTGATCAAAATTTAGATCTGAGTAACATAAGAACCGATCATCTAAACGAGGAAGAGAAAAACTCGATTCTTAATCTGTGTGAAGAATTTGCAGACATATTCTATCACGAAAACGCGGCATTAACGTTCACAAACCAAATTAAACATAAAATCAAAACAACCGATGAAATTCCTGTTTATTCTCGACCATATCGATACCCTTTTGTATACAAGAACGAAGTAGAAAAACAAATTAAAAAAATGTTAGACTCGAAAATAATCCAACATAGTAATTCACCATGGTCTTCTCCAATTTGGATAGTGCCAAAGAAAATTGACGCCTCAGGCAAACAAAAATGGAGAATAGTCATCGACTATAGGCAACTAAATAACAAAACTATAGACGACAAATATCCCCTACCTAATATTACTGACCTGCTCGATAAACTAGGCAAATGCCAATATTTTTCAACGCTCGATCTAGCAAGTGGGTTCCACCAAATCGAGATGGACAAAAA
The DNA here is from genome assembly GCA_037013635.1 of Plagiodera versicolora. Taxonomy (NCBI): domain Eukaryota; kingdom Metazoa; phylum Arthropoda; class Insecta; order Coleoptera; family Chrysomelidae; genus Plagiodera; species Plagiodera versicolora. Next base: position 1,553,053 of record CM072981.1, read on the forward strand.
TGATATTCAAAAAACGGCATTTAATACAGAGAATGGGCACTACGAATTCCTTCGTATGCCTTTTGGACTAAAAAATGCTCCGGCAAGTTTTCAAAGGGTTATGGACAACATCCTGAGAGGTATACAAAACGAACAGTGTTTAGTTTACCTTGATGATATAATTATTTTCTCCACTTCCCTCCAAGAACATATCGAAAGGCTTAGAAATGTATTCCAAAGATTGAGAGATTCAAATTTTAAAATCCAATTAGATAAATCCGAATTTCTAAGAAAGGAAGTTGCTTATTTAGGCCATATAGTGACTCCAAACGGCGTTAAACCCAATCCCGACAAAATAAAAGCGATAAAACAATTTCCGATTCCCAAAACACCAAAGCAAATCAAAGGATTTTTAGGACTCCTTGGTTATTATCGTAAATTCATTAACAACTTCGCAAAGATAACTAAACCATTAACTAAATGTCTCAAGAAAGGAGCAAACATTGTACACGATCAAGAATTCATAACTTGTTTTGAAACATGTAAAAATTTATTAATTAACGAACCAATATTGCAATACCCCGATTTTTCGAAAACCTTTAATCTAACCACTGATGCCAGTAACATTGCTTTAGGAGCTGTGCTCTCACAAGGACCCATAGGACGAGATTTACCTATAGCATACGCGTCCCGAACCTTGAATGATTCAGAACAAAACTATTCAGTCATTGAAAAAGAACTGCTTGCAATAGTTTGGGCAACAAAGTACTTTAGACCGTACTTGTTCGGCAGAAGATTCAACATAATCACTGATCATAAACCCCTTCAATGGTTGTTCTCCCTAAAAGATCCCAATTCTAAACTGACACGTTGGAGAATCAAATTAGAAGAGTATAATTATGATATTATATACAAAAAAGGAACACAAAATACTAACGCAGATGCTCTATCCCGGATAGAAATATATACTAAAGAAACAAATGATTTTTGGAACCAATTAGACGAAATAATAAGAGACACAGACAATTATAACGAAAAACAATCGAATCTTTTCGAGAGACCTGACTCCATCCGTCCCGAAAAATCTCCTCTAGACTTTTACACTGAAACCATTACTATCCCAATAGATGACGTAGACAACTATTCAACTCAAGCTCAACCCGATCTGGAACACTCTAGAAATATTGAAAGATTAAACGATATTGACAGACACTCCACACTACTAGAAAATAGAACACAAAACCAAGACGATCACGATGAAAATCAATTTGATGATGACCAAACTATTCATTCGAATAATGAACAGAATCCAATTCTCGAAATACCAATAATAGAAACAGCAGTCAATTATGGAATGAATCAAATATTCATCAGCTCTGTTTTACATTCCCCATGTAAACCAAAAATCAAAATACTGTTTGAGAAAAAGAAACGCATAATTCTACAACTTTCACAGAATAATTTCGAAAAAGACACTATCGACTTCATTAAAGACTATATAAACCCTGACATTCAATATTATCTATTCTTCGAAAATCCCCAACTCTACGAACCGTTTACAGCAATTCTTCAACAATATTTCAAATCTTCTTCATTAAAATTCAAAAAATGTACTAAGAAACTCATAGACATTACGAACAAAGATGATATCAAAGAGACCATTCAAAATTACCACGAAGGAAAATCTAATCATAGAGGAATAGACGAAACGTTTCAACGTATAAAAGATAAATATTATTGGCCCTTCATGAAAAGTTCCATACAAACGTTTATAAACGAATGCGAAGTTTGCCAACAAAGCAAGTATGAACGACACCCGGTAAAAATTAAAATGAATGTCACCCCAACGTCTACAAGACCATTTGAAATAATTCATATGGACACCTTCACTTTAGAACAGAACAAATTTTTAACCATCATAGACAGTTTCTCGAAATATGCTCAAGCATATCATCTGAATTCTCTTTCAAGTACAGAAATAGTTGACCACCTTATACAATTTTTCTCACACCACGGTGTACCTGAACAAATAATTGTTGACAATGGTACCGAATTCAAAAACTCTGTCATAACCGAACTTCTCGGACTACACAAAATACAAATTCACTTTTGCTCACCTAACCATCCCCAATCGAATGGAACTATCGAAAGATTCCATTCTACGATCATTGAACATGTACGACTTCTTAACACACGAGGTTTCCTGAAAACACCCGTGAAAATGAAAATGGTTTATGCCATTCTTGCCTATAACCACTCCTTACATTCCGTCACCAACATGAAACCAATAGACATAATCAATGGACACATAACAAATAATGATCCTTTCAATTTAGAAATTGAAAAAATCCTAATTAACGATTATGTAAATGACCACAAAGAACGCGCAAAATTAATATACTCACGAATAAACCAAGACATTATTAAAGAGAAAGAAAAACGAATCGAAAAGGTTAATGAAAATCGCGACAACCCCGAAATTTTCGAACCAAACCAAACAGTCTTCAAGAAAATTCATGAGAGGAAGAAAACTGCGAATAAATTTAAAAAACCAGTAAAACTAGTTTCAACAAACACTCGAAAGAAAACTGTATCTACTAATACCCAACAAAAAATTCACATGAATAATCTTAAACGCCCACTCAAAAAGACATATGAATTTAAGAACTGACAAACTCATATCTCTTTCAGCTTACCTGGCATCTCAGGATCCCCAGAAGTGAAACTTAAAAACCTAAACAATAACCCTGGGTTAGTCCCACTCAAATTAGGCGTTGCAAGAATTCAAGAATATTCGCATCGACTTATCCACTTTTACGATATTCACCCTATAATTTCAGAAATCAATTTATTGAGAACTCAATCAAGTAAGTTGAATGTTTCAATCAACAAGAACCCAATGTACCTGAATGACTCTTCAAACTACATAAAAATACTTGATTTCATCGAAGAAAGAGTAGAAAACAAACTAACAGAAATACTACCTCACCCAGATAGATTCAAACGCGGTTTAATAGATGGTTTAGGCTCAATTTTCAAAGCTATCTCTGGAAATTTAGATGCCAATGATGGAGAACGATACGAACAATTGATCAAACAATTACAAGATAATCAAAAATACTTAGTATCAAGCATTAGAAATAGTAATTCACTATCCATCAAAATGATTGACAAATTCAACAATACTATACAGAAAATCAATCACAATCAGAAACTAATTGAATCCAAAATGAATTAAATCGCTAAAATCGTAGAAGGTCAAGTATACCGAGAAAATTCAATGTTTATCAAAAATGTTTTCAACGAAATAATCAGTCTTTATGAAATGATTTTCTCTATATTGCAAGATATCGAAAATTCGATGATGTTTTCGAGATTAGGAGTAATGCATCCCAGTATCATGAGAACAGCTGATTTTTTAAATGAACTCAAACTTATACAACATAATATCCCAAATGGAAAACAATTACCCTTAGATGTTACTATAGAAAACGTGTTACTCATAGAGAAACTCGTGAAAATAGAAAGCTATACATTCAATAACAGGATTACATACATTCTGAATATTCCAATTTCATTTTCATCTGAATTCGATTTATTCCATCTATACTCTATCCCAATTCCCGAAAAGAGTCAATTCAAGGTAATCATACCAAAAAACTAATTTTTGGCCATAAATAAATTGTACTACGCATACTCAAGTAACGCTTGTACGAGACTTGCACTCCATTATTACTTCTGCGAAGAAATGCAAATCCAAGAAATCAAAGAAGAAAACCCCTGTGAAGTCAACCTTTTGAACCTGAAGAATACTTCCACTTGTCCACAAAGATATGTCTCCATCACTAGTCCAATGGTTAGAAGATTAGGAGAATCAAATCAATGGATAACCGTACTACCAAAAGAAGAAAATGTGAAAATCAACTGTCACCACCAAGAAGAAATTCTAAAAATAAAAGGAGCGAACTTATTCGAAATCCCGATTGGATGTCAAATCACCACCGCTCTGCAAAATATCAGTAATGAAGAATACTTCAGCAACCCCGGCAAACCGATTTTATTCCCAAAAATCGATGAATTTGCAAATGAAGCACCCAAAGAAGACCTTAGGATCGCCCTTGAAGATATAGCATTGGACGACCTATACAACCTCAAAACAATGACTACCGAAAACCAGCCGAATCTCTTCTTCACCTCTACGTTCTATACTCCTAGTATATGGACAATTATTCTATATGGATCAGAAACCATATTGATTGGTTTTATTGTATACAAATACATCCAGTCAAGACGATGTACCAAGAGGAAGAAAGAAAACGAACAGCCTGCAATGGACCTACCAGAAGTTCAAATCTCTCGGTAATCCTCTAGATTTGAATCTTAAGGGGGAGGAAATATCTCATGGACTCCACAACCGTTTCCAAGAAGAACGCTGACTATGGCTAAACAAGAGATTACATTTCACGATCATGTTAACAAGATAATCAATGTTTTAGTCAGTTGCATTTTTGCTCTCATACTAGTAGAACGCTTTTTGATAGTTACTCATGTAGAAAAAGTTATAACAGAAAAATAAATCTTTTTAAAAAAGGACTCGAGCATTCCGAAAAGTTATTTCGAGAGTGTATTTAGTATTGTAATATGGCGGTTTGTTTTCTTCCACGTTCTGTTACTTTCATTGTTCTTTCTAATTATTTGCTTCTTGTGGATGAGAAGAGTTGAGAAGGCGTATTCATAAATCGATATAAATTAGTTGCATCGAATGTTATTTCGAATAGTTTATAGTAGTGTTGTGAAAACAAAGTATAGTTGTTGCAGTTTCTGTTATATTTTTACTTGCGAGCAGAAGGGATGGGCTATGCCAGACTCGTTTGAATAAGCGAAGTTTCTGCGGAAAAAAACAACCAATTAAGTACGTGATATAAATCAACTGGCTGACTGAGGCTATTGTAATTCTGAAGAATAGAATAGTGGATGAGAACACATGAGTTTCTGTAATTCATTTCAGTGAAAAGGTAAGTATTGTATGATTGTTCTTCCAACACAATTATTCAGAATAATACGTATATTGATTTATTTTTATTTCAGTTATTGGGTTACAACTCATTGATCACACTCACACTTGATCACATATGAGTAGGAGGAGACGAAAATAAAATCGGAGATTTTATTAAATTCCTGAAAACAGTGGAAATGTTATTGGTGTAGCCAATACCAATAACCCAGAAGCTAGAATTGATAATGATGATATCAATATGGTCTGAACAGTGTTTTTAAAAGAAAATATGAACCATTCTTCAGTAAATCAATCAGCCATCGATAATCAAGTCTTTTTGTAAGATACAGGTAATTTATTTGATGTTAATATCTGAAAACTCCTTTTCAACCTCTATAATTAAACTGAACATTGACAACATGAACTAAAATGTATTTTATTAATTTTCAGATGCTGTTACACAAGAATATGAGTTGTTTGAGATACTCAAAAGATAGTGGCTACAAATCAGAGAAAATTACAAGAATAAAGCAGTGGAGTGATGTGAGTTTTTTATGTTGAAGTGAAATTTCAGTTATACTTAAGAAGTCATAGTATCTATGATTTTCTGAAGGTTTTCCAGAAATGAATGTTATTGAAATCTTGATCATAAGCATTTTTCTTGAATCCCATTTCCTACTGAAAGATTCATGAACTGATTCAGAATGAGATTCGTAATCAAATAAAATGGAGCATTCTTGTGAAACCTATTATTTGATCTATGTGACTTGAATGAGACTTCATTATCAATTCCGAAAATAAAGTATATGTGACCTCCTTTAGAAGCACAATATTCTCCTCATAAGGAATTCCAGATGAAATAATGTGAGACAGTTTGAACTTCACATTGTGAGTAATCCAATGCATCAATGTGATTTCTATTGTGATGCTGAATGAAAATCAAAAAACGACCAAAAGGGTCCCGAATAGAAGTCATTGTGATGTTAGTGAGAATCTCAATTCGAGTCACGGCTGTGATCTGGAACATGAATGTGATGCCCAATCACATCTCTGAGACGAATTTGTGTTAACTGGGTATATATAAATGCGCCCCATTCAAGTCAGAACCTGGAAAAGGAAGATATGATATTGTGAAACCAAATAAATGGTGTATTCGTTGTTTAGGGTTCAAACACACCTCTCAAATTGTTCATCTGAATCTTTCTGTTTTATTTGCCACAATAATTTATATCACACTGTTCTACATTTTGATGGCAACAGAAAAAACCTCTACTGATAATTCGCAAGCGCCTTCCACCTCCTCAGATACCCGAAGTTCATTAAATATATATACAGGATGGGGCACCATATACAACACGGTCTCTGTAAACCAAACCATTGGATATTTCGAAAATTTCTCCTTTTTATCATCTGTGTATCCATTGAGGCTGCAAAAGGAAATTATTCTAGAGTATACAGGGTGGTATCAAATGTGGGTTTTTTTGAATGGAACACCCGGTATTTTGTAACAGTTTTGAATAGTTCAGGAAAAAATAATACGATTTCATAAAAGGTACCATGTACCTGACTATAACCGTTTTCGAGTTATTGTTTTCTTCTTGAAAATGCAGGGTTCAATTGGAGACTGAATAACATCGAAATGTATGAACACCATCCCTTCCACTTCTGAACAAGCACTAAGGAGGTTTCAGGCTATCCATTCCGATAGAACCTATTCCCAAATATTATACAGAACGTTCAAAATTCATTGTCACTTTTTCATAACTTTAAACGGAGATAACCTTGTTATTTTAAATAGAATACCCTGTATTTTTTCAATCCGGACTATACCAAATTCGATTATCTTACATAATGTAACGAAATGATACGCCTATGGCTTGGCCACGCCCACTCCAGGTGACGCGGATCATGAACGTTCGAGACGCGAGGTCTGAAATGTTCGCGTGCCGCCAGGAAACTTCTGGAGAAGTTTGCAGGTATAAAGCTCCGCGGACAGAGGCGCAGGCAATCAGTTGATGATCGAGCGTTGTAAATAAATCGTGTCAGTGGAAATAAAAGTGTATATAAATCGAACCCAGTGTTTTAGTAAATAAAAACGTTACAGTGGTGTCAGTGAGTGGGATTGAAATTAAAAAAAAAAATAAATAGTGTGGACTTAGAAAAAGAAAAAGTGAAAGACATTGAACTTCTATAGGTAGTGAAAACAGGACATTTTTGAACGATTGTTTAGTGCGATAATTTTTGTTTTCGGTACTGACTATTTTGCATCATAAATAAACCAAAATGAAGTTGAAAGACCTCTCAGTGAAACAATTGCGTGAACAATTGGAGGAACGTGATGCCGATAGTAGTGGAACTAAAAAAATCCTACAAGAACGATTGATTGGTGTTCTTTCGGATAATGGAGATGATCCAGAAACGTTTGAATTCCTGTCGGCGGACGAAGTCATCATGTTGAAAATGGAAGAAACTTCTAGAAAGATAGAAGAAGCTTCTAAAATAAGTGACGAAAAAATGGAAGAAACTTCTAGAAAGATAGAAGAAGCTTCTAGAAAATGCAAAATTGGAAGAAGTTTCCAGAAAAAGTGATGCAAAATTGGAAGAAGTTTCCAGAAAAAGTGATGCAAAATTGGAAGAAGTTTCCAGAAAAAGTGATGAGAAACTGGAGAACTTGGACAAAAAATTCGATGAAGTTTCTGCAAGAACTGATGAGAAATTCGAGAAAGTTTCTGACATGATCAATGAAATTTCAAAAGAGAACGACGAGCGATATGAAGAAGTTTCTAGAACATTCGACGAAGTGCATAAAAACGTAGATGGACTAGAAGAGAAAATAAAGCAGCTGGAATGTCTGATAACTAAGTGTGGCTCAGCAGTACAAGTACCAACTACTGATATGGATAAAACCGCAGTAATTACAGGTCAGGAAGTTAAAGAGGAATGGACAAAAGAAGAAACAAAACATCATTTGAGATTCAAATTGCCTTCGTTTGATGGAAAGTCATCTTGGTCCGTATACCTCAGACAATTTGAAGCCATCGCTACGGCCAATAAATGGACTCAAGAAGAAAAAGCTGTTTCCTTGACTGCGGCTCTAAGAGGTGATGCTGCGGATATTTTAAGATCGATTCCTATAGGCCAAGAAAAATGTTATCAAACATTGTTCAACCGACTTGAGAAACGCTATGGAGATGCCCATCTGCAACAGGTTTACAAAGCACAACTACGCAGCCGAATCCAACGTGCAAGTGAAAGCTTGCAGGAATTTGAAACAGACATTGCTCGAATGGTGCGTCTAGCCTACCCTGAAGCTCCAGATAACATTTTGGAAGAAATAGCAGTAGACATATTTGTCGATGGATTGAGAGAGAGCGAAATTCAGAAAGCTCTACGATTGGCCAGACCGAAAGTATTGGATGAAGCACTTGCTATTGCTTTGGAGCATGAAACGGCCAATCAAATTTCCAAAGGTCATCAAGTTAGGACCATAAGCGAGAAAGATGAAGAAAATGATCTGGAAGATATGGTTCGGAAAATTATCCAGAAGACGATGCCCAAGAAACGAGATTCCAGATGCCGGAATTGTGGCGAAACCCATACAGCAGACGGAAAACTAAAACAGGTCGACAGGAGGGGGCGATCGTCGACCTTGAGAATTAAAGCACCTGTAGTTACCGTCAACGTAACCTCTTCTGGTGGAGCCCATAGCCTGTATGTTGATGGTCGGATTGACGGAAAGAATGAGTTGTTCTTGATAGACACTGGTGCAACAAGAACTATTGCACGACCGGAAATAGTGAGAGATCATTCCAGAATGTCGCCGACAACAGCACACCTCAGAACGGCGAACGGTGAGAAGATAAAAGTCTATGGCGAAGTTAATGTTCCTGTCTTCATTGGTAAGACCACTATCAAGCACAACATACTGGTCGCTGAGATTTCTGACCAGTTAATCTTGGGTATGGACCTTTTGAGGAAACTTGGAGCCGTATTGGACGTACACAGAGGAGTTCTCAAGGTCGAAGGTGAGGAACTCCCTTTTCATGAAGACAAAGAAGATGTAGTCCGCCTACTAACTACTAGTGATGTAACTATACCCGGCCATAGTGAGAAAATTCTAATGACCAGTCTCGAGGGATACTGTAGGAAAGGAAGTCTGAGGATGGTCGAAGAAGTGGGCAATAATGAGTTCTTGACTGCGAAAGCTCTAGTGAGGGTTGGAGATGTAATTCCTGTTAGAGTTATGAATGTGAAGGAAACTCCAATCGGGCTGAGCCGAAGAACTGTGGTAGGACAGTGTGTTCCTGTTTCGTCGATCCGCTGTGTGACTACAACCGACCAACCACCGAAATCTAAGAACTCAAAGGAGCTTGTAGACACCGTAATTAATACTTGCCAAGATCTGGACAGAGAACAGACCCGTCGAGTGAGAGCCATGCTTGAAGAATTCCAAGATGTGTTTGCCATCGATGGAAATGACAAAGGAAGAACCAGCGTCGTGACCCATAAAATCAATACTGGGGATGCTCAGCCAATAAGACAGCAGCCGGGAAGACTTCCGTGGGCAAAGCGGGAGGAGGCGGAAGAAATTATCAAGGATATGGGCAAACAAGGTGTTATAGAACCATCGAATAGCCCGTGGGCCTCGCCAGTTGTCCTTGTGAAGAAGAAGGATGGTTCCGTACGTTTTTGTATTGACTATCGCCAACTCAATGCAGTTACTAAAAAGGACAGTTATCCCTTACCCAGAATTGATGACACTTTGGATACTCTTTCCGGGTCCCGTTGGTTCTCTACCCTCGATTTGAAAAGTGGCTACTGGCAAGTAAGAATGGAGCCTGCTGATCGGGAGAAAACAGCTTTCTCGATAGGATCAGGTCTTTGGCAATTCACGGTCATGCCTTTTGGGCTATGCAATGCTCCTGCCACATTTGAGAGGCTGATGGAGGCAGTTTTGAGGGGGCTAACATGGCAGACATGTTTGGTGTACCTGGATGACGTAATCGTAGTTGGAAGATCATTCGACGACCATTCCAAGAATCTGAAGGAAGTGTTTCAACGATTACGTGAAGCCAACTTGAAACTGAGCCCCAAGAAATGTCACATATTTCGGCGAGAAGTTAGATACTTGGGCCATATCGTATCTAGTGATGGTGTAACAGCCGATCCCGAGAAAATAGAAGCAATTCGAGGATGGCCAGTACCCAAGGATAAACATGAGATCAGAAGTTTCCTTGGCCTGTGTACGTATTACAGGCGTTTCGTCAAAGGGTTTGCTCACCTCGCTAAACCTTTAACAAAGCTAACGGAGGAGGGCAGAGAATACTTTTGGGATGCAGAATGTCAAAGAGCTTTTGAACAGCTACAAGGAGCTCTTACCAATGCACCGATACTGTGTTATCCCAGAGAGACTGGAAAATTTGTTTTGGATACGGATGCAAGCAATACTGCTATAGGAGCTGTCCTTTCTCAGCTTCAAGAGGGACAAGAAAAAGTAATTGCCTACTTTAGTAAAGCCTTGTCTAAATCAGAGAGGAACTACTGTGTTACCAGAAGAGAACTCCTAGGCGTAGTGAAGGCCTGCGAACATTTTCACAAATATTTGTATGGCCGAAAGTTCCTTCTTCGAACCGACCACGCAGCCTTGAAGTGGCTTCTGCAATTCCGTAATCCAGAGGGTCAAGTAGCAAGGTGGATAGAGCGGCTGCAGGAATATGATTATGACATCGAACACAGGGCAGGAAAAATCCATCAAAATGCTGACGCCCTATCAAGAAGACCATGCAGTGAGAATTGCAGCCATTGTTCGAAGCTAGATGAACGACTTTGCCATATTCGAAGAACTACCATCGAAAGTGATAATTGGCAGCCTCAACAATTACGAGCCGCTCAAGAGAACGATCCGTGTCTGAAACGTGTTCTGGGTTGGAAGCTTCAAGAGGAAAGACCGTCCTGGCAAGATATTAGCGCATGTAGCCCAGAAGTAAAATCGTATTGGAGCCAATGGGATTGTCTGGTACTGAAAGATAATCTTCTGTACAGAAAATTTGAAAACGAAGATGGTACGGAGTCCAGGTTGCAACTGGTTGTACCTAGGAGTAAAGTGTCGGAGGTATTGCGTCAGTTACACGATGGTGCTTCTGGAGGACACTTTGGAATTACGAAGACTTTACAGAAGGTTCGAGAGCGGTTCTATTGGGTGAACTGTAAAGAAGACGTACGAAGATGGTGCCGGAAATGCGAGTTGTGTGCAACGGGCAATGGTCCAGTTGGTAAGAAGAGGGCGCCCATGAGACAATACAATGTTGGTAGTCCAATGGAGAGAGTAGCTATCGACATTGCTGGTCCATTTCCAGTAACAGATGCTGGAAATAAATACATCCTAGTGGCCATGGACTATTTTACGAAATGGACTGAAGCTTATGCGATCCCTAATCAAGAGGCTTCCACAGTTGCCGATGTTCTGGTCAAAGAATTCTTCAGCCGATTTGGTGTTCCTTTGAAGATCCACTCAGACCAAGGACGAAATTTTGAATCGGCTCTCTTTCAGAAAATCTGTCAAATGATTGGTGCTGAGAAGACCAGAACAACACCCTTGCACCCTCAGTCGGATGGAATGGTTGAGAGGATGAATAGGACCATGGGCAAACATCTTTCCAAGGTCGTATCAGAACACCAGAGGGATTGGGACCAGTGTATTCCTTTGTTTTTGATGGCCTACCGATCGGCTACCAACGAGACTACTGGCCAGACCCCTGCCTGCTTGATGTTTGGACGTGAAATCCGTTTGCCATGTGATCTGGAATTCGGCTGTAAACCCTCGGAAGAGAATGTGGCCGGTGAAGGCTATGCGGACGAATTGAAGCTGAGGATGAACGACATCCACGACCTTGCCCGACGGAATATGCAGATAGCCAGTGATCGGATGAAGAAACACTATGATTCCCGTTCCGCGAAGGGGACCTTCGAAGTAGGTGATCTTGTCTGGCTGTATAATCCACGACGACGTCGAGGCTTTTCTCCTAAGCTCCAAAGACAATGGGAAGGCCCGTATGAGATCAAGAAGAGGATAAATGACCTGATTTATCGAATCGGAAAGCTGCCAAGAGGGAAGCCGAAAGTTGTTCACATAAATCGTCTTGCACCATATGCTGGCTCGAATGACGTCGAAGAAGCAAGAACTCTTCAACAAGTACCAAACGGTGACGACTTCCAACCGAGTTACACCGAATTCATGTCGGATTACGCAAGCAGGGGGAAGATCAGGCTTGGCGTGACCGTTGAGGTCCAGCAAGATCTTTTCACAGTTCCAGAAGATGTTTCCATTGCACACTGCGTCGCTCAAGATCTCCGAATGAGCAAAGGAATTGCAACAGTCTTTCGCAAGAAGTTCGGCCGCCTGGATGAATTGCGAGATCAAATGCCCAGAGTAGGAAGAGCACTACGACTAGAAGATGGCAACCGATCCTTATTCTATCTAATAACTAAGAAATTATCGATAGAAAGAGCAACCTACGAGAATATATGGTACGCGTTAGTAGACCTAAGGAAAGTCGTCTGCCATTATGACATAAAGAAATTGGCTCTACCTAAAATTGGCCATGGGTTGGAAAACCTGGACTGGAAGATCGTGAGGAGCATGATAGAAGTTATTTTCCGAGACACAGGCATACAGATCACGGTGTGCTGCTTTAACCCGAAAAGAGTATGTCCCTCAAAGACGATCGACTGTTATTTCTTTCTCCGAGGGTTCTGCAGGGCCGGAAACACCTGTAGCTTTCGCCATCAAGAGCCGACGTCAGGGGTTGCCACATGGAGAATTTCTGATCGGGGCGATCAGAACTAAGGAGGGAGCAGTGTAACGAAATGATACGCCTATGGCTTGGCCACGCCCACTCCAGGTGACGCGGATCATGAACGTTCGAGAAGCGAGGTCTGAAATGTTCGCGTGCCGCCAGGAAACTTCTGGAGAAGTTTGCAGGTATAAAGCTCCGCGGACAGAGGCGCAGGCAATCAGTTGATGATCGAGCGTTGTAAATAAATCGTGTCAGTGGAAATAAAAGTGTATATAAATCGAACCCAGTGTTTTAGTAAATAAAAACGTTACAATAATATATTGAGGTTCCCTATACCAAGCTTGGATAGTTTTCAAGATATTGGCATTTTCAAATAGTAGTTATCATTTCAATGCATTCTTTGAATCGGGAGAGCTGTGAAACGACATTCATTTGATTTGGTAACAGAATTCTCATTGACAGTTATTATACTTCACTTGATTGAACATTTTACTGTTCACTGAAAGTATGACTACAAAGAGCTTCTCTTTCGATGGAAAACTGCCTAACATTCGATAACATTTGACGCGACACTCTTCGAAAAGCAGCCTTATTCTCTCCTTTATATTTTCCAATGTGGTTGGAGTAGTGTCGTCAATCCTATTTCCCGAATATCCCCATAAAAAAAATCAAGGTAAGTCAAATTTGGCGATCTCGCTGGCCAATTCCGTGGTCCTGCCCTACTAGTCCACCTTTGCAGGAAGCACATATTCAAAAACTGTCGGAAAGTGAATTTGAAATGAATATGGATCTAAATAACAGTGAAATGTTCGATCAAGTGAAGAATAATAACTGTCAATGAGAATTCTGTTACCAAATCAAATAAATGTCGTTTCACAGCTCTCTTGATTCAAAGAATGCATTGAAATGATAACTACTATTTGAAAATGCCAATATCTTGAAAACTTCTCAAGCTAGGTATAGAGAACCCTAATATGAAATGAAAGATAATCGAATTTCAAAATAACAAGGTTATCTTCGTTCGAAGTTATAAAAAAGTGACAATGAATTTTGAACGTCCTGTATAATATTGGAAAACGGGTTATATCGGAATGAATAGCCTGAAACCTCTTTAATGCTTGGTGAGAATTGAAGGGGATAATTTCTATACATTTCGATGTTATTCAGTATTCAATTGTACCCTGCATTTTCAAAAAGACAACAATAACATCGAAAACGGTTATAGTTAGGTACATGGTACCTCCTATGGAATCGTATTATTTTCCAGTGAACTATCCCACCCCATATACACTGTGTCCAAGATAAGAATGAACAGCATGGGGATATCGGAAACGGTGGGTGATACAGGGTCGATTAAATTAAAGAAAAGTAGCATATTTATGTGCCTAATAATATGACATTTAGAAAGTTTCAATATCCCAAGTAGTTTTGGATATATCCGGGAAAAACCGAAATATGAGAATTTCGTATTTATTTTCTCCTAGCTTTATTTTCGAAGGAAATGTAAAACAAATAGCACTTCGTCATGGCCACTTTTCGAGGACTACACGATAACATAAGCAGAATTTTCGTGCGACGTTTCGTCTTTTAGAAAACATCAACTTTGTATTTTTATATGGGCCGAAACTAAAGTATACCCTGTATACGACTCCATTGTTCATTGTGAATACAGCAACATATCACACAATATGGTTTTGGAACCTTTTCTCGCGCAAAATGTAATCTAGTGATTACTTAATCTGTTTTTCTTCAATTTTAGATAGTAGGCGCTGGAGAAAATGACAACATAATGTTCTGTTGTCATAATAATAGTGTAGTTTGGTAGAATATTCGACATATCACTGTTCCTACTTTCACATCTCTTTACCTACCTAATTTGTGTCAAAAATGGAAAACGGTAGCTTTCCGAATGCTGAAAAATTTGATATGTTGTCATGTTACATTTTGTGCCATAGAAATTGTATTGATGCTGAACGTGCGTACTTTAATAAGTATCCAGAGAGGCGACAACCTGGTGAATCAATATTTAGACGGCTAGTTTTCAATTTAAAAGAATACGGATCATTTAAAAAACCTGTGGTTTTCCGACAAAAGCAATCTAATGAAGAAAGTCAGCGTGATGTGTTACAGGCCGTTGTTGAAAATCCTGAAATATCCACTCGCACCATTGAAGATAATACCGGAGTAGCCGGATCCACCGCTCACTTCATTTTAAGAAAAAATAAATATCATCCATATAAATTTAGGATTTGTCATGGACTCAGACCAGGTGACGATGCAAGACGAAGAACCTTTTGTGAATGGTACACTAGAAAATGCCAAGACGATGAAAATTTTCCTTTCAAAATAATTTGGTCTGATGAAAGCATTTAATTTAACTTAATTTAACAAGAGAGCGGTTACTCACAGCTGCTGGTTTCAACAAGATGGTTTCCGGATATGTTATCTTGCAAAATGGCTGCCAAGCAAAATGCCCTGTTGGAGGAACCCATGGTTAAGATTGAACCGGGTGTTCATCATATTATATCACACCGGGAGCAACGTCATAATACGCGTCTTACGAAAGGTAGACCATCAACGAGTGGAAGTGCTAATGCGAGTCAAAAATGTGCAATTTGTGGGAGGGGTAACCACCCCACAATCAAGTGTCGTTATCGCGAGTATACATGTAATGTGTGCAAAGTGAAAGGACATTTGGACATTGGTACTCATAGTGATACAGCCTGGCCTGCAAGATCCCCCGACTTAACCCCACTAGACTTTTTCCTTTGGGGATATATCAAGAATCAAGTGTACTCTAATCATGTTTTTCAGAATGAAGAAGATTTGCTAAGATTGGTTACTGAATCCTTTAACAATATTTTTCCGGATATGTTAAATCAAGTTTCAAATTCGTCTATGAGACGAGCGTACTCGTGCTTAGAAAGTAGTGGCGGGTTATTTGAACACTTGTTATAAGTTTCTGTTCATTTCCTGTGATACATATTAGCTCCTTGTTATTTATTACATTACGATTACATTTATAAACTAAACTTTTGATATTGCGATTCATCTTTGTATTCAACAACGCAATAATTCCGGCAAGTGGTTAGTTTAAATTTATACTTTTATAAATAGGACTATTCAATTCACTACATGTATCAAAATATGACATTTTTTCCAGCGCCTACTATCTAAAATTGAAGAAAAACAGATTAAGTAATCACTAAATTACATTTTGCGCGAGAAAAGATTCCGAAACCATATTGTGTGATATGTTGCTGTATTCACAATGAAAAATGGAGTCGTATACAGGGTATACTTTAGTTTCGGCCCATATAAAAATACAAGGTTGATGATGTTTTCTAAAAGACGAAACGTCGCACGAAAATTCTGCTTATGTTATCGTGTAGTCCTCAAAAAGTGACCATGACGAAGTGCTATTTGTTTTACATTTCCTTCGAAAATAAAGCTAGGAGAAAATAAAAACGAAATTCTCAAATTTCGGTTTTTCCCGGATATCTCCGAAACTACTCGAAATATTGAACTTTTCTAAATGGCATATTATTAGGCACATAAATGCGCAATTTTTGTCTAATTTAATCGACCCTGTATCACTTACCGTTTCCGATATCCCCATGCTGTTCATTCTTATCTTGGACACAGTGTATACAGGGTGGGGCACCACATACGACACGGTCTCTGTAAATCAAATCATTGAATATATCAAAAATTTCTTCTTTTCATTATCTGTATATTCATTGAGGCTGCAAGCAAAAATTATTTTGGAGCATTCAGGGTGGCTCAGAAAAGTGTGACATATCAAAGTTGTGTTTTTTCAAATGGAACACCCGGTATTTTGTTGCAGTTTTGGATAGATCAGAAGAAAATAATACTATTTCATATGAGGTACCATGTACCTAACTATAACCGTTTTCGAGTTATTGTTTTCTTTTTGAAAATGCAGGGTACAATTGGAGATTGAATAACATTGAAATGTATGGAAACCATCCCTTCCAATTCTGACCAGGCATAAAAGGGATTTCAGGCTATTGATTCCGATAGGACCCGTTTCCCAATATTATACAGGACGTTCAAAATTCATTGTAACTTTTTTTTTTCAATTTCAAACTCAGATAACTTTGTTATTTTAAATGGAACGCCCTGTATTCTTTCAATCTGAACAATACAAAATTCGATAATATTTCATTTTATATCAAGGTTCCCTATACCTAGCTTGAATAGTTTTCAAGAAATTGGCATTTTCAAATAGTAGTTATCATTTCAATGCATTCTTTGAATCAAGAGAGCTGTGAAACGACATTTATTTGATTTGGTAATAGAATTCTCATCGACAGTTATTATACTTCACTTGATCGAACATTTTACTGTTATTCAGATCCATATTCATCTCAAATTCACTGTCCGACAGTTTTTGAATATGTGCTTTCCGCAAAGGTGGATTTGTAGGGGAGGACCACGAAATTGGCCAGCGAGATCGCCAGATTTGACTCGCCTCGATTTTTTTCATGGAGATATTTGAATAATGGGATTGACGACACTCCTCCAACCACATTGGAAAATATACAGGAGAGAATAAGGGCTGCTTTTCGAAGAGTGTCGTCTCAAATGTTATTAAATGTTAGTGTGAGAATTCTGTTACCAAATCAAATGAATGTCGTTTCACACAGCTCTTTCGATTTAAAGAATGCATTGAAATTATAACTACTATTTGATAATGCCAATATCTTGAAAACTATTCAAGCTAGGTATAGGGAACCTTGATATAAAATGAAAGATAATTGTAATGTACCCGAATTTACGGCACTGCTCCACTATTTGTATCTTGTTTTTGTATTGACTCGTTTTTCTGTGGATACATATTTTTATATATCAAGAAGCGACGCAGTTGTAAAATGGTATATGTATTAGAATATAAGGTTTGTGGGAATTTTCGAGTTTTATTAAAAATATAACAACCCCCAAACGTAGCAGTGGCGACAAGGATATGTGAAACAAAGTTAACGAATCATATAACATGGCGAATTTGGGACACATCAGAAAGTTTGATCCTCATACTAGTGATTGGACTATTTTCATTCGTCTACTGGATAACTATTTCACGGTGAATAGTATCACGGACAACCACAAGAAAAGTGCTATATTACTGAATGCTCTCAGTGAGGAGGCCTACAAATTGATCTACAACCTTTCTTTACCAAACAAACCTGAAGATATAGAGTATGCAAATTTGGTACAGATGTTTAACGACCATTTCAGAGCTAGTGAATCTGTGTTCGCCTACCGTTATAAATTTTATAATGCAACTGAGGCACACCTTGAAAGTTCGGCAGAATGGGCTGCGAGAGTGAGAAGTCTTGCCTCATTTTGTGAGTTCGATGGAAACATACTCGATATGATCCTGAGAGATCGTTTCGTTATTGGTTTCGAAAAAGCAGCAGTCCAAGACAGGCTTTTCGAAGAAAAGAAAGACTGTACATTCAGCGGAGTCATCCATATAGCATCTTGCAAAATGGCTGCCAAGCAAAATACCCTGTTGGAGGAACCCATGGTTAAGATTGAACCGGGTGTTCATCATATTATATCACACCGGGAGCAACGTCATAATACGCGTCTTACGAAAGGTAGACCATCAACAAGTGGAAGTGCTAGTGCGAGTCAAAAATGTGCAATTTGTGGGAAGGGTAACCACCCCACAATCAAGTGTCGTTATCGCGAGTATACATGTAATGTGTGCAAAGTGAAAGGACATTTGGCACCAGTCTGTCCAAGTAAACAAAATAAAAAGAGGAATTCAAGGAGTTTTCAAAACTTCCTAGAAGTAAATAATGATGATGAATGTTTTTCAATATATTCATGTTCGATGAGTAATGAACCTTATTATGTAAAAGTCATGATTGATGAGAAGGAATATTCTTTTCAACTGGACTCGGGAGCGAGTGTTTCAGCGGTTTCAGAAAACTTTTATTCCAATAACTTAAAAAAAAAATATCCATTGATTCAATCTGAGAAGGTTCTGCATTTTTATAATGGCAATAAAATGAAACCATTAGGTATTTTTCGGGCTAAAATCACATATAATAATGTTTCTCATATCATAGATATTTATGTCATAAGAAATGGAGCAATTCCAATATTGGGACGCGATTTCATGAATCTTTTTGAATTTGATATCATGGTTTCGGTAAATTATTCTGATACTCATATAAGTATCGAGAAAATAATGGAAAAATACAGTGAAGTGTTCGCGTCAGAACTCGGTACCTTTTCTAAGGGAACTGTTACATTAAAACTGACAGATGAAAACTGTTCACCAAAATTTTTCAGAGCAAGGCCTCTGCCATACGGTTTGAAAGAAAAAGTAGACTCAGAGCTTAATAGATTAGTAGATATAGGAATCTTGAAACCTGTAGATTATTCACCTTGGGCAAGTCCAATAGTTCCCGTGATAAAAAAAGATGGATCAGTTCGAATATGTGGCGATATCAAAATTACGATGAACCCTGTTCTAGAAATTGATCAATTTCCACTTCCTAGGATAGATGATTTATTTTCAAGATTACAGGGCGGTAATGATGTTTCTCATATCATAGATATTTTCGTCATAAGAAATGGAGCAATTCCAATATTGGGACGCGATTTCATGAATCTTTTTAAATTTGATATTATGGTTTCGATAAATTATTCTGATACTCATAATAGTATCGAGAAAATAATGGAAAAATGAAGTGAAGTGTTCGCGTCAGAACTCGGTACCTTTTCTAAGGGAACTGTTACATTAAAACTGAAAGATGAAAACTGTTCACCAAAATTTTTCAGAGCAAGGCCTCTGCCATACGGTTTGAAAGAAAAAGTAGACGCAGAGCTTAATAGATTAGTAGATATAGGAATTTTGAAACCTGTAGATTATTCACCTTGGGCAACTCCAATAGTTCCCGTGATAAAAAAAGATGGATCAGTTCGAATATGTGGCGATTTCAAAATTACGATGAACCCTGTTCTAGAAATTGATCAATTTCCACTTCCTAGGATAGATGATTTATTTTCAAGATAACAGGGCGGTACAATTTTTTCTAAATTAGATCTTTCTCAAGCTTATGCGCTTTTGCCAAATTCCAGAAACATATGGAATCCCTATTGTAGAATATTGAGGGCTCTGTAGTTCTCCTTGATGACATTTTGGTTTGTGGAAAAGATAGTGCTGAGCATAATATGCGACTTAAAAAGGTTATCGCTCGTTTACAAGATGTTGGATTAAGAGTATGTGCTAATAAATGCAGTTTTAATCAATCAGAAGTTCAATATTTGGGATACATAATAAATAAAGATGGTTTGCATACATCTCCAGATAAGGTTATAGCAATCAGGGATGCTCTAATTCCCGAGAACGTTACCCAATCGAAATCAATACTTGGAATGATAAATTATTACGGTAAGGTTGTTCCCAACCTAGCGACAGTTTTGAATCCCCTGTATAGGTTACTCAAGAAAGATACTAATTTCGTATGGAATCGTGAATGCGATTCGGCATTCAACAATATAAAAGACTTGTTGATGTCTGCGAGAGTATTAACACACTATAATCCTGACTATGAATTGAAACTCACTACCGATGCAAGAAATATCTCATGGACTCCACAACCGTTTCCAAGAAGAACGCTGACTATGGCTAAACAAGAGATTACATTTCACGATCATGTTAACAAGATAATCAATGTTTTAGTCAGTTGCATTTTTGCTCTCATACTAGTAGAACGCTTTTTGATAGTTACTCATGTAGAAAAAGTTATAATAGAAAAATAAATCTTTTTAAAAAAGGACTCGAGCATTCCGAAAAGTTATTTGGCGCAGTCGGTAGGATTTTCTGGAGTTTTCGTATCGAACGTGAACTTTTCGTTTTAACGATTAACTGGAAAATCGAACCTCGTTGCTTCGTTGAGTGAAACCGTTGCGTTGGCGGCTCTTCAAAAATCAAGAAACCGGATCTATCGCAGATACCAATTCAACTCATCATCAGCGGATCATCGGAATTTGGTACAGAAATCGACCAAGTTCACGAAGAAGGCTTACACAGTGAAGACAAAATCGCCCATCTGTTGGCCCTCTTCATAATTAAGTTGGAGATGCTCGTAGTTACTTTGATTTTTATGTAAGTACAATTTATGGAAGAATTACTCAAAAATTTCGACAATTTGAATATTGATACACCTTTAACTGACTCTCAAACCAACAATCCCTTACCTTTTTCAAATTCAAACAACAATATGACCCAACCATTAAAACCTGAATACCTACATTGCATTCCTGAATTCGATGGAAATCCCAACGAACTAAATCGATATATTTCAATCAGCGAATCTTTGATTAAGAATTTTTACATCACGGAAAACCCTGATCATTTTCAAAATGTTTTCCTTGTAAATTCGATCATTTCAAAACTAAAGGGTAATGCAAAACTCATAGTTAACATCCAAAATATTTCTACTTGGGAAAATCTCAAATCAATCCTCATCAGAAGCTTTGCAGACCAAAGAGACGAAGCTTGTCTAAACAGAGATTTAGTAATGTTGAAACAAACACCTGGCGAAAAACCTCAACAATTCTTTGACAGATGTTTGAATACATTGAATCTTCTTTGTAGTTATACTGACGTTCACGAGACTACAGATATAGCGAAGAAATTAAAACGCGATCTCTATCAAGATTTAGCTCTGAAAACATTCTTAGCCGGATTGAGAGAACCTTTAGGAACGACCATACGTTGCATGAAACCGACAAATTTAAGCGAAGCCCTTCAATTTGTAATAAGAGAAGACAATATCAATTATTTTCAAAATTTTTCTAATTTCGTCCATAGGAATCAAAATACCCCGAATCAAAGACCTTATTTACCTAGACAAACATTCAATAATGGACAAAATACAGCTTTCAACGTCCAAACACAACACAACCAGTTTAGACCGAATACCTTTCCTTCTCAACCTGTGAATATTCAAAGCAGACCGAATATTCGACCCCAACGGTATTTCTCGAATGCCCAAGTTTTTGGTAAACCTCAAAATACAAATGTTTTCAAACCAAACCCGAATCAAACATTTCCAAAAGCTACACCCATGAGTACCACCACAAGAAATACTGGAAATATTGCCAAACCTTCGAGCTCATTTCAATATCAAAATCAAACATTCAGACCTACTCCAATGAGCGTATCAACAAGAAATACCAATAACTTCAACAGAACTGAAGAACTATATCATACCGAAAATGACCTAGATCCTTGTCAAAACTATCAACACGAATTCGAACAAGATCAAATAAATATAGATCAACACTACTCTGAACAAAATGATCATTACTTTGAAGAAGTTCAAGAACCACAAAGTATTGATACAAATACTGAAAACTATTCAGAAAATTTTTTAGAAACGCCTCTGAACTACCAGAACACATAAATCCTCAAATAATTTCATTTAACAATGTTAATACTAGCGAACTATCATATATCATATTACCTGAACTCAACGTCAAAATCTTAATTGATTCTGGCTCAACAAAATCCTTCATCAACCCGGAAATAGCATTTAGATGTTTTCCAAATTGTATAAGAAATGAACCTTTTATAGTATCCACAGTCTTTCAAAAATCATCGCATAAATATAACGCTTCAATACCTGCCTCACCTATTTTCAAATTACCTAAACAAAGAAATCTGAAATTTTATCTATTTAAATTTCACGACTTTTTCGATGGTTTAATCGGACTCGATAACTTGAAATTTTTAGAAGCGAATATTGATTATAAGAGAGGATACCTTATAACCCCTTATAACGAAATACGACTTTTATTTCATTCGACAAAAAAAGAACTTAACTTGATTACGATTCAACCTAGAACGCAACAAGTCATAAAAATAAAAACAACGATAAGAGACGGCGAAATAATTATACCGTACACAAAACTTCACAATTGCGAGATACCAGAAAGTCTTAGCATTGCAAAAAATAACGAAGCCTTGACAACAATTCTCAACAATTCCACGAAGACAGTAACTTTAGACTTTCACGAACCTATCTCAGTTGAAAAATTCGACAGACAAGAAATTCTGAATATCGATTTCAATCACATTGATGATTGCCCTGATCAAAATTTAGATCTGAGTAACATAAGAACCGATCATCTAAACGAGGAAGAGAAAAACTCGATTCTTAATCTGTGTGAAGAATTTGCAGACATATTCTATCACGAAAACACGGCATTAACGTTCACAAACCAAATTAAACATAAAATCAAAACAACCGATGAAATTCCTGTTTATTCTCGACCATATCGATACCCTTTTGTATACAAGAACGAAGTAGAAAAACAAATTAAAAAAATGTTAGACTCGAAAATAATCCAACATAGTAATTCACCATGGTCTTCTCCAATTTGGATAGTGCCAAAGAAAATTGACGCCTCAGGCAAACAAAAATGGAGAATAGTCATCGACTATAGGCAACTAAATAACAAAACTATAGACGACAAATATCCCCTACCTAATATTACTGACCTGCTCGATAAACTAGGCAAATGCCAATATTTTTCAACGCTCGATCTAGCAAGTGGGTTCCACCAAATCGAGATGGACAAAAATGATATTCAAAAAACGGCATTTAATACAGAGAATGGGCACTACGAATTCCTTCGTATGCCTTTTGGACTAAAAAATGCTCCGGCAAGTTTTCAAAGGGTTATGGACAACATCCTGAGAGGTATACAAAACGAACAGTGTTTAGTTTACCTTGATGATATAATTATTTTCTCCACTTCCCTCCAAGAACATATCGAAAGGCTTAGAAATGTATTCCAAAGATTGAGAGATTCAAATTTTAAAATCCAATTAGATAAATCCGAATTTCTAAGAAAGGAAGTTGCTTATTTAGGCCATATAGTGACTCCAAACGGCGTTAAACCCAATCCCGACAAAATAAAAGCGATAAAACAATTTCCGATTCCCAAAACACCGAAGCAAATCAAAGGATTTTTAGGACTCCTTGGTTATTATCGTAAATTCATTAACAACTTCGCAAAGATAACTAAACCATTAACTAAATGTCTCAAGAAAGGAGCAAACATTGTACACGATCAAGAATTCATAACTTGTTTTGAAACATGTAAAAATTTATTAATTAACGAACCAATATTGCAATACCCCGATTTTTCGAAAACCTTTAACCTAACCACTGATGCCAGTAACATTGCTTTAGGAGCTGTGCTCTCACAAGGACCCATAGGACGAGATTTACCTATAGCATACGCGTCCCGAACCTTGAATGATTCAGAACAAAACTATTCAGTCATTGAAAAAGAACTGCTTGCAATAGTTTGGGCAACAAAGTACTTTAGACCGTACTTGTTCGGCAGAAGATTCAACATAATCACTGACCATAAACCCCTTCAATGGTTGTTCTCCCTGAAAGATCCCAATTCTAAACTGACACGTTGGAGAATTAAATTAGAAGAGTATAATTATGATATTATATACAAAAAAGGAACACAAAATACTAACGCAGATGCTCTATCCCGGATAGAAATACATACTAAAGAAACAAATGATTTTTGGAACCAATTAGACGAAATAATAAGAGACACAGACAATTATAACGAAAAACAATCGAATCTTTTCGAGAGACCTGACTCCATCCGTCCCGAAAAATCTCCTGTAGACTTTTACACTGAAACCATTACTATCCCAATAGATGACGTAGACAACTATTCAACTCAAGCTCAACCCGATCTGGAACACTCTAGAAATATTGAAAGATTAAACGATATTGACAGACACTCCATACTACTAGAAAATAGAACACAAAACCAAGACGATCACGATGAAAATCAATTTGATGATGACCAAACTATTCATTCGAATAATGAACAGAATCCAATTCTCGAAATACCAATAATAGAAACAGCAGTCAATTATGGAATGAATCAAATATTCATCAGCTCTGTTTTACATTCCCCATGTAAACCAAAAATCAAAATACTGTTTGAGAAAAAGAAACGCATAATTCTACAACTTTCACAGAATAATTTCGAAAAAGACACTATCGACTTCATTAAAGACTATATAAACCCTGACATTCAATATTATCTATTCTTCGAAAATCCCCAACTCTACGAACCGTTTACAGCAATTCTTCAACAATATTTCAAATCTTCTTCATTAAAATTTAAAAAATGTACTAAGAAACTCATAGACATTACGAACAAAGATGATATCAAAGAGACCATTCAAAATTACCACGAAGGAAAATCTAATCATAGAGGAATAGACGAAACGTTTCAACGTATAAAAGATAAATATTATTGGCCCTTCATGAAAAGTTCCATACAAACGTTTATAAACGAATGCGAAGTTTGCCAACAAAGCAAGTATGAACGACACCCGGTAAAAATTAAAATGAATGTCACCCCAACATCTACAAGACCATTTGAAATAATTCATATGGACACCTTCACTTTAGAACAGAACAAATTTTTAACCATCATAGACAGTTTCTCGAAATATGCTCAAGCATATCATCTGAATTCTCTTTCAAGTACAGAAATAGTTGACCACCTTATACAATTTTTCTCACACCACGGTGTACCTGAACAAATAATTGTTGACAATGGTACCGAATTCAAAAACTCTGTCATAACCGAACTTCTCGGACTACACAAAATACAAATTCACTTTTGCTCACCTAACCATCCCCAATCGAATGGAACTATCGAAAGATTCCACTCTACGATCATTGAACATGTACGACTTCTTAACACACGAGGTTTCCTGAAAACACCCGTGAAAATGAAAATGGTTTATGCCATTCTTGCCTATAACCACTCCTTACATTCCGTCACCAACATGAAACCAATAGACATAATCAATGGACACATAACAAATAATGATCCTTTCAATTTAGAAATTGAAAAAATCCTAATTAACGATTATGTAAATGACCACAAAGAACGCGCAAAATTAATATACTCACGAATAAACCAAGACATTATTAAAGAGAAAGAAAAA
Source organism: Plagiodera versicolora (assembly GCA_037013635.1). Lineage (NCBI taxonomy): Eukaryota > Metazoa > Arthropoda > Insecta > Coleoptera > Chrysomelidae > Plagiodera > Plagiodera versicolora. Next base: position 1,578,875 of record CM072981.1, read on the forward strand.
CGAATCGAAAAGGTTAATGAAAATCGCGACAACCCCGAAATTTTCGAACCAAACCAAACAGTCTTCAAGAAAATTCATGAGAGGAAGAAAACTGCGAATAAATTTAAAAAACCAGTAAAACTAGTTTCAACAAACACTCGAAAGAAAACTGTATCTACTAATACCCAACAAAAAATTCACATGAATAATCTTAAACGCCCACTCAAAAAGACATATGAATTTAAGAACTGACAAACTCATATCTCTTTCAGCTTACCTGTCATCTCAGGATCCCCAGAAGTGAAACTTAAAAACCTAAACAATAACCCTGGGTTAGTCCCACTCAAATTAGGCGTTGCAAGAATTCAAGAATATTCGCATCGACTTATCCACTTTTACGATATTCACCCTATAATTTCAGAAATCAATTTATTGAGAACTCAATCAAGTAAGTTGAATGTTTCAATCAACAAGAACCCAATGTACCTGAATGACTCTTCAAACTACATAAAAATACTTGATTTCATCGAAGAAAGAGTAGAAAACAAACTAACAGAAATACTACCTCACCCAGATAGATTCAAACGCGGTTTAATAGATGGTTTAGGCTCAATTTTCAAAGCTATCTCTGGAAATTTAGATGCCAATGATGGAGAACGATACGAACAATTGATCAAACAATTACAAGATAATCAAAAATACTTAGTATCAAGCATTAGAAATAGTAATTCACTATCCATCAAAATGATTGACAAATTCAACAATACTATACAGAAAATCAATCACAATCAGAAACTAATTGAATCCAAAATGAATTAAATCGCTAAAATCGTAGAAGGTCAAGTATACCGAGAAAATTCAATGTTTATCAAAAATGTTTTCAACGAAATAATCAGTCTTTATGAAATGATTTTCTCTATATTGCAAGATATCGAAAATTCGATGATGTTTTCGAGATTAGGAGTAATGCATCCCAGTATCATGAGAACAGCTGATTTTTTAAATGAACTCAAACTTATACAACATAATATCCCAAATGGAAAACAATTACCCTTAGATGTTACTATAGAAAACGTGTTACTCATAGAGAAACTCGTGAAAATAGAAAGCTATACATTCAATAACAGGATTACATACATTCTGAATATTCCAATTTCATTTTCATCCGAATTCGATTTATTCCATCTATACTCTATCCCAATTCCCGAAAAGAGTCAATTCAAGGTAATCATACCAAAAAACAAATTTTTGGCCATAAATAAATTGTACTACGCATACTCAAGTGACGCTTGTACGAGACTTGCACTTCATTATTACTTCTGCGAAGAAATGCAAATCCAAGAAATCAAAGAAGAAAACCCCTGTGAAGTCAACCTTTTGAACCTGAAGAATACTTCCACTTGTCCACAAAGATATGTCTCCATCACTAGTCCAATGGTTAGAAGATTAGGAGAATCAAATCAATGGATAACCGTACTACCAAAAGAAGAAAATGTGAAAATCAACTGTCACCACCAAGAAGAAATTCTAAAAATAAAAGGAGCGAACTTATTCGAAATCCCGATTGGATGTCAAATCACCACCGCTCTGCAAAATATCAGTAATGAAGAATACTTCAGCAACCCCGGCAAACCGATTTTATTCCCAAAAATCGATGAATTTGCAAATGAAGCACCCAAAGAAGACCTTAGGATCGCCCTTGAAGATATAGCATTGGACGACCTATACAACCTCAAAACAATGACTACCGAAAACCAGCCGAATCTCTTCTTCACCTCTACGTTCTATACTCCTAGTATATGGACAATTATTCTATATGGATCAGAAACCATATTGATTGGTTTTATTGTATACAAATACATCCAGTCAAGACGATGTACCAAGAGGAAGAAAGAAAACGAACAGCCTGCAATGGACCTACCAGAAGTTCAAATCTCTCGGTAATCCTCTAGATTTGAATCTTAAGGGGGAGGAAATATCTCATGGACTCCACAACCGTTTCCAAGAAGAACGCTGACTATGGCTAAACAAGAGATTACATTTCACGATCATGTTAACAAGATAATCAATGTTTTAGTCAGTTGCATTTTTGCTCTCATACTAGTAGAACGCTTTTTGATAGTTACTCATGTAGAAAAAGTTATAATAGAAAAATAAATCTTTTTAAAAAAGGACTCGAGCATTCCGAAAAGTTATTTCAAGTCTTTATGGTATCGGATGTGTGATCAGTCACATTTTACCGAATAAAATCGAAAAACCTATAGCATTTGCAAGCCGTACGCTTTCTAGTGCTGAAAGGGGTTATAGCCAAATAGAAAGAGAAGGTCTCAGTATTATTTATGCTTTGTGCAAGTTCAATCAATACTTGTACAATAGGGAATTTATTTTATTTACAGATAATAAGCCCTTGATGGCAATATTCAACCCTAAAAAGGGTATTCCACAATATTCAGCGAATTTATTACGCCGCTGGGCAGTAATTCTAACTAATTATCGTTATAAGATTGAATATGTGAAATCCGAAGAAAATACTGCAGATTTTCTTTCACGTTTACCTCTGCACAATGATGTTGAAGTTGAATGGAAATCCGTTGATGTCGACTATTTCAATTATTTTCGAGAAAATGATATAACAGCTGTTCATTTTGAGCATATTAAACAACATATACAGTTCGATGAAGTCTTACAAAAAATTATTAATTACGTCAGATATGGTTGGCCAAAAAGTGCAAAAAAAAGTGACAAATTCAAACAATACTATCCCATAAGAAATGAACTGTCTATTGAGAATAACATTTTGTTATGGAATCATAGAATTGTTATACCTAGTGAATTGAAAAAGCGCATTTTGGCACAGCTGCACTCATCTCACTAGGGTGTTGTCAAAATGAAGAGTATTGCGCGTAATCATTTTTATTGGCCAGGTATCAATGATGACATTGAAAAATTATCCAAATCATGTCAAAACTGTTCTGTCAATAAGGCGAGTCCTGCGAAGAATTATTTAATTCCTTGGAAATGGCCAGAGGAAATTTTTTATAGAGTTCATATTGATTATTTTGGACCATTTTTGGATAATAACTATTTAGTTATGCTTGATGCACATTCTAAATGGATTGCAGTTTTTCCTACAGAAACGCTAACATCAAGTTTTACTGTGAAAGCACTTCATTCCAAGTTTTCGCGATTTGGAATTCCTAAATTTATAGTTTCCGACAATGCCAGGAACTTCACAAGTTCTGAATTCCAATCATTTTTGAATAAATATCATGTCACACACATCACATCACCTCCTTTCAATCCACAATCAAATGGAGCCGCAGAAGTATCAGTCAAAATTGTCAAAAGTTCTTTGAAAAATGCCCTAGGCAATAATAAGAGTATCGATGTATCGTCTACATTGAATAATTTTTTATTCGATTATAGAACTACCGTGCACTCCACAACAGGTGTTTCTTCTTCGATGTTGATGTTCGGACGTAATATACGTACCAAATATGATCTACTGCAACCTCCACTGGATGACATTAAAATTAGTGTCGAACAACAACAAAAAAATCAAGTACAACATTTCGCGGGGAAGAATAGACCGACATTTGAAATAAATGAAAACGTTATCGTAAGAGATTATCGTTCAGCAAACAAGGTAACATGGATACCTGCAATAATAAAGGAAATTATTGGAAAATATACCTACATAGTTTCAGTTCCGGATATCAATCGGATATGGAAACGTCATGTTAATCAAATTTTGAAATCAAATGTCAAGAGCAGTTTACCAGTCATAAGTCACTATGAAAATGCAGAACAGAGTTCCAATAAAAATGAAACCGCTGAGTCTAGTCGTCAAATTTCCAGTTCTGATATTTTTCCAAAAATTGAAAACAGTAGTTTGACGGATACGCTTACTCCAACAAATAGTGGAAGGCCACGGCGAAATATCAAGCCTCCGGAAAGATTGACGTATAAGTAGTGAGGTTCATTGCCCAATGCAACATTAATTTTTCAATAGTAAATAGTTATATGGATGTTATATGAAAAAATACAATCATCTCATTCATAAGGAATTACGCAACATTTCACCATATTTTAAAACCAAGACGTAGTACCAAGACGTAGTACCAAGACGCAATTCCTGTAAACAAGATGACACCGGATACGATTCAGCATCAGTCAACAACAGTCAGCATATTATAACCTATATAAGGCAGAAGACTCCGAAGACATCATGATTGATTTATAATTGATTCAATGGTCAAGAACCAGTCATCATAATATAATATCAGTGTATTGTACTAAGATAATTAAGTTTGTGAAATAAAAGTTTATTTTTTAAAAACATATTTTGGAAAACCAAAAAGTCAAGATGGCGTCAACTGAGTAGGACGTGTTTGAGTCGCTTCCTGTGATCACTTGCATATTCGTGTTTTATTTGCCCAGCTAGTGCGTATTATAACTCAGTGTTTGTAAAGTATATTATGCCAGTTAGTACCCGTGGAAATATGTCTGCTATGGAAAAAAATCAAAACAAACAACTCTCTTCACGGATTGAGAAACTGGAAGCATTGCTACATCAAGGACTGAATGATATTAAAAGTCAAATGCCGTCGATGGAAGGTCATCAGGGTAACCTAGCTGATCTGATACATGATTTTGAAAAAAAAGTTTTGTGACTCTATCAAAGACATTAAATCTGAATTGAAAAATATTAATCAAAAAATGATTAACCAACAAACAGAGGTGGAAACACTAAAACGAGACCACCGATCTAAATTCCTTGTCATAAATGGTATTGACGAGAAAGATAGAGAAGACCTACTGGATGTCGTTGTTAAACTAATCAATCAAAATCTCAAAGTTTCCTTTTCAAATATTAATATCGACACCTGCTATCGAATGGGAAAAAAACGTCAAGATAAAAAGCCCAGGCCGATTGCTGTTAGATTTGTAAACAAATGGATGAAACAGAAAGTGTTTGCCGCGAAAAGAAATTTAAAGGGAAGTGGTATAGTGATCAGTGAAATGTTGTCTTCTGAAAATCGAATCCTATTGTCGAAAGTGCGTGAATCTGTTGGTGCCAGAAACTGTTGGACATATGAAGGTAACATTTATGCATTCCTGAACAATACGAGGAAACAAATAAAAGCGGTAGCCGACCTGAGTCAATAAGTTTGTTATTGCTGTTGATTTGGTCATGAATCTGTATTAGTGTGAGATTAATCTCACCAATCCATATAAAATCTTTTTTTCCTTTTTTTTTAAACATTGTCGCCTTCTGAGGGAATATCTCTTTATTTTTTTTACCATTATTTATTGTGATCAACTCAGGCCCTGATTCTGACAGAGTTCTTCTTATTTTTGATTGATTATCTCTTTGTAGTTCACTCATTCTACATATTGTTATTTTTATAGGAAAGAATATTCATTATTATTTGTAGGTTTTTAACTGTTTTATAGTAGTTTATATTTGCTTATTCTACGTCAGTTTTCATTTTTTTTTGTGAGTTAGGCCTAAGTAACTGATTAATACTTCAATTGTCTACCCATTTTAGTGCATACTGAAGTGATTTAGTCGAAGCTGTTGGTTTATAGAATTTGCTATATGATGTTATATTGCCTTTAATCCGAAATAATGCAGAAATTCTTGCAGTGTGGTCATCTCAATGCTCGTTCATTGGTAGCTCATTTTAATGAAATAAAAAATTTAATCTTGCATCTCAATTTAGATTTACTCGCAGTGAGTGAAACATGGCTTGAAAGTAATATATCGAACGATGTTATTAGCATACCTGGTTATTTATTTGAAAGAGTCGATCGTGGGCGAGACATCGGTGGTGGTGGAGTGGGTATTCACATTAAAACCAGTATAAAATTTTCACTTATTCTTAGTAGTAAGGAGATTGAACAGATGTGGATGATGATTTCCTATGAGTCTGAGTCTCTTGCTCTAGGTGTATTCTATAACCCTCATGAGAGGCACTGTAATTATTTTTTCGAACATTTCGAATCTGCAATATCTTCCATTCATCCTACAGTGGACTTCATTATATGTTTGGGCTATTTCAATGTTGACCTATTTGATATTAATAGTGCCCCATGTAAAGTGGTGGCTAATACTCTTGAGGGCCTAGGGCTAAAACAACTAATAAATGAACCAACACGTATTACCTATCATTCATCTACTTTACTTGACTACTTAATAACATCTGATGATATTATTATAATGCATCAAAAAATCAAACATATTCCAGAAATATTCATGAAATGGTTTTATTTGATATTAAACTGAAACAAGTAATAAATGAACCTAAATACATCATCAGTAGAAATTTCAAAAATCTAAATTACAATCAATTTAACAGTGACCTACAATCAATACCCTGGAACATTATATATGAATTAAACGATGTAGATAGCAAAGTGGAATTCTTATCTAACAATATCATTAGTATCTTGGATCTCCACGTCCCTTTCCAAAGCTTCAGATTTACAAAAAAATATGCTCCTTGGCTAACTGATACAGTCAAGGCCATGTCTTCTGATAGAGATAGAGCCTTAAAAAAAATATAAAATTACCAAAAGCAACAATGACTGGCAGTCTTATAAACAACTACGTAATTTAGTAAATGTCACAATTAAAAAGGAGAAAAAAGGATACATAAAATTTAAAATGAAAAATCTATCACATAAAGAGAGATGGTCCAGTTTGAGGACTGTTGTGGGACTTAATGAAGGTCATAATCATGTGGCCTCATCAAATAAGTGGGATGTGAATGAAATTAATGAATTCTTTATAAACGCTGTTCCTAAACTTACCCCTGATGATGACACGAAACTTTTCTATGACCATAATATAAAAAAATCGGTACATTCAACCCTCACGTTTCAACCAGTTTCTGAAATTGATATTCTCAATATGATAAAAGAAATTAAAAGTAAAGCTGTTGGACCGGATGGAATAAACATTCTCACTTTGAATTTGTGCCTACCTTTTTTGTTACCGTATATTACACATATAATTAACCATTGTTTACTGAACTCTGTTTTTCCTCAAAATTGGAAAAAGTCATTTGTTACTCCCCTGCCAAAAGTAAATAATCCACAGATGTTACAACAATTACGACCGATCAGTGTGTTGCCAACTTTATCAAAGATTCTAGAAAAAGCCATTGATGCGCAATTACAGGATCACTTGACTAAAAACTCCGTGATACCCTCAGTACAGTCAGGATTTAAAGCTGGACACAGCTGTACATCAGCTCTATTAGAAATTACTGATGATATTTTGGCAGCTCTGGATAAGAGAAAATTAACCGTGTTGTTCTTATTTGATTACTCGAAAGCATTTGACACTCTCAATCATAATTTACTTTTTTCGATCTTATCCTACAGTGGTTTGGATGTTAAAGCTGTAGATTTATTCAAATATTATCTATCCAAGAGAAGTCAAGCTGTAAAAATTAAAGAAAATGTATCAAGCTATCTATCTGTGGGTGCCGGAGTACCTCAGGGATCAATATTGGGCCCTATTCTCTTCTCTGTTTATATATCAAATTTTCCAGATATTTTCGTGTCGTGCCTACAACATTACTACGCTGATGATACGCAGATTTACTTGTCTTTTTCCTTGGATGAGGTGAATCAAGCGATAACTGCAATTAACTATGACTTACATAATCTTTACTCATTTTCGAATAACCACTGTCTTCAACTGAATGTCTCGAAGACCAATGCAATTATTTTTGGAAGTAAAGATGATTCACAGTTGTTCAAGAAAGAATACGCATCAAACATTATTATGAATGGTAATAGTATACAATTTAGCGAAAAAGTAAAAAACTTGGGAGTGTGGTTTGATGAAAATTTAAGTTTCTCGCACCACATTAGCACTTGTTTACGAAAAGCTTATGCTGCTCTAAAACTTCTATTCCAATCTCGCCATGTGTTGGATAGATCCGTTAAAGTCCTCCTATGTGAGGCACTAGTACTATCTAAATTGAATTACTGTGACATTTTATATACTTCTTGTTTGAGTTCATTTGATATAAATAGAATACAAAAATTTCAAAATTCGTGCTTAAGACTTATTTTTGGAATTCGCAAATTCGAACATATCAGTCATACTTTTGAAATTACCAAATGGTTACAAATGAAAAATCGCCGAGAACTGCATTCTACCATATTTTATATTAAGCTACTAAAGGAACACTCTCCTCCATATCTGTATCATAAAATAAGATACAGAACTGATGTACATTCTCTAAATTTGAGACATAAAAATACTCTCACCATACCGCGACATCACACTGAGTCTTTCAAACGATCGTTTTCTTACTGTATTGTTAATCGTCTCAATAACCTCCCTCATGATTTCACTCACTTTTCATTACATAAACTCAAACGAGTTCTTTTTGACTTTTACTTTTCTCAACAATAATTAAGTTTTCGGATTAAAGCATATTCCCCTGGCTAATAACCGACTCAACTACTTAATGTTCCTTCTTAGTTAACCTATATTATTCATCAATTATTCTTCTTGCTGCCCTTGACTTCTTTTTGGGGTTAGATGTAAGAGCAGATGTATGTTAAATGCCAATGACATAATTCTCAAATTATCTCACTTACTATTACATACAAACTGAATCTCGCCCTAGCACATAATACCATATGTAATTATATCTCTCCATAAATAGGTAATAAAAACATTTATTATTATTATTATTATTATTATTAAAATTGGCGCAGTCGTACGGATTCCTCAACATCTTAGAACACGGCAACTGTCCTCACTGGTAGCTTGGCGATAGTGCAGAACACGGCAAAACAGTCCTAACTGGCGGTCGGAGTTATCAGAACACGGCGACGTCCTCACTAAGGTGGCGGTTTCCAAACCCTCAAGAAAGAAAAGAGCCTCAACGCAGAACCTAGAGTATAAGCAAATTTGGACTCCCTGTGGATTAGGAACACCTGGTGAAACCCCTGACAGCGAGTACCACACCGATTCAATGAAGCGAGCTTTATACATGTGAGCATCATAGAATCAATTTTATTAGAATAATTGAATATTACAATACATCACAATTCAAAAGAAACCAGTTCGATTGTCAAGATCAGAATCGAAGAAAAAAAAATTAATTAAATTAAATAAAAATAATAACAACAAGTAACAACATAATTTTCCACAATGACAGAACAACAAATCATTGATGAAGAAAACGAAGCAGAAATCGACCCGTATAAATTATCTGAGTTATTTTCGTTAATACCAGATTTTGATGGAGATTCAATTTTATTAGGAACTTTTCTGAATGCATGCGATCAAGCTTACCAACTCGCTACAAATGATCAAAAAAGACTTCTAATTATTCATTTCAAAAACAAGTTGAAAGGAAAAGCATCCATTCTAGTAAATTCGAAAAACCCAAATTCATTCAGAGAAATAAAAAATGTATTACATACACATTTCGGCGATTCAAGAGATTTAAATTCTTTAATACAAGACCTACAGAGAATGAAACAAATGAATCATGAAAATCCGATAATATTTTATTCACGTATCCAAACACACAATGCAAAAATGTTATCTTGCGTCCATAAATCGAATTTAACATCTGAACAAAAGGCGGCACAAATAACATTAATCGATAACATGTCATTAAATACTTTATTAACTGGACTAGAACCAAAAATAGGACAGATAATAAGAGCAAGTAATCCTATGAACATGATAGAAGCGGCAGTTAGAATAAAACGAGAAATGCAACTATCATATTTCGAAACGCAAAAATTAAATCAAATGCGACAATCCATGATAAGACCAGACAGACCGTTTAATCAAAAACCACAATTGAATAGACCAAGACCAAATTTCAACTCATCAAAATTATCAACAAAATCAAAGACTTCCATTTCAACCAAATCCATCATACCAACAAAATCAACAACCAAATTTCCAAAGACCCCAACCAAATTTCCAAAGACCCCAACCAAATTTCCGGAGACCCCAACCTAATTTTCAACAAAGACCCCAATTTGTACAACAATCACAATTTTACCAAAGACCTCAACAATTTCAAAATCAACAACGACCTTCCGTAATACAACAAAATCCAAATTTCAATAATAAGAGAACACATCATTTCAATGAATATGATGAAACCAATACTTATTATTATGATACTGACAATTCATATTACAATCAAAATGATTATAGTTATGATACAGCTTATAACCCAGAAATCTATGATGATTTACCAACACCATCATACGAAAATTTTTATGAATATCAAGTAGATGAAAATGAAATTTTGACTCCAAATTATTATGACACAAATCAATATGATCAATATGGAAACGAAATTAACTATCCAAATGAAATTCAAGATCAAAATTTTCAGTTTGGCAACCAATTAAACAAACCTCCTCCTACTATAATGAAAGTGAAAACAGAGAAAGTGAAATCCGAGCATTCAACCAACCATCCTATAGAGAATATTGTCAACCAAGCGAAAACCCTATCTATAAACCAGACCTTACCCAACAAACAAAACAAGCAATCCCAGCAGAACAAAGTGATAATACGAGACATATTCAATTAACAGTGAAATCAGAAAATTTATATTATATTCACGATACGACAGGAAAATTCAAAATTTTAATTGATACAGGTGCAGGAATATCAATCTTCAAACCAAAAACAGTAATGGCTTATCCAATACGAAATTCAGAAAACATCACAATTTCGGGAATAACTGATCAACAAATTAGAATAACAGAATCAACGCCGATTCAATTTACAAAAAATGACCCACATAAAGTTTTCATACACAATTTAGATATAGAATTCGATGGAATTTTAGGATCAGACTTTTTAGAACATTACGAAGGAATTGTGGATATCAAAAACAAAAAATTAATTACAAATTTCAGTACCTTACCACTATATAAAGTTGAATCAGAAAAAGAGCGAATCAGAAAAACTAATGAAATCAAAAATATAATTAATATTGAACCTCGAATCGAACAAATTTTCAAATTAAATTCAAAATTAAGAAATACAGATGCTATACTGGTAGCACAAGAAAAAGAGAGAGTAAGAATACCAAATGCTATTGTTAAAATTAATGAAAATGGTGAATTTTTAACAACAGTTGTAAACTCAGACGTTATAGAAAAAACAATAGACTTTACAAATATTATTTTAGAACCGATAGAGATAGATAAAATTTAAAATTTCAACACCGATGAGACTGAAAACCAATCAGCAAAGTATATATCAATTCCAACAAGAGAAATAGAAATCAGAAACTCATTACGCTTAGAACATCTAAATGATGAAGAAAAAGAATCAATAACGAATTTATGTTTAGAATTTTCAGATATATTCTACTTAGAAGGCGATAAATTAACATTCACAAATAAAATCAAACACTCAATTGATACTAATAACTCCAAACCAATTTTTTCAAAATCATATCGTTACCCACAAATACACAAAGAAGAAGTTAAAAATCAAATATCAAAAATGTTAAATCAAGGAATTATTCAACCTTCAATATCACCTTGGTCATCTCCAGTATGGGTAGTACCTAAAAAACTCGACGCATCCGGAAAACAAAAATGGCGTGTAGTAATTGACTATAGAAAATTGAACGAAATTACAATTGATGACAAATATCCACTTCCAAATATAACCGATTTATTAGATCAACTTGGCAAATGTGAATACTTTACAACGTTAGATTTAGCCTCAGGTTTTCATCAAATAGAAATGAAATCATCTGATATTGAAAAGACAGCTTTTTCTATTGAAAATGGACACTTCGAATTTTTGAGAATACCATTTGGATTAAAAAACAGTCCCTCAACTTTTCAACGTGTCATGGACAACATCTTAACTGGAATACAAAATGAAAAATGTTTAGTTTACATGGACGATATAATTGTATATTCACCAACAATACATGAACACATTTCACGATTAACCGAAGTATTTAAACGTTTACAAAAATTCAATCTAAAATTACAACCTGATAAATGTGAATTTTTATGCAAAGAAGTAGCTTATTTAGGCCATTTGATAACACAAGAAGGAGTAAAACCTAACCCAAACAAAGTCACAGCAGTTTTAAATTATCCAGATCCAACTGATCAAAGAGATGTAAAATCATTTTTAGGATTAACAGGTTATTATCGAAGATTTATTCCAAATTTCGCAAAAATTGCAAAACCATTGACTCGACTATTAGAAAAAGGTATCATATTCAATTTCAATACAGATTGTCAAAAATCGTTCGAAGAATTGAAGAAACATTTATCCCAATCCCCAATATTAATTTATCCAAATTTCAATGAAGAATTCATTTTAACAACAGACGCTAGTAACTTTGCAATAGGAGCAGTTTTATCACAAGGAAATATAGGAAAAGATCTACCAATTGCATATGCATCAAGAACTTTAAAAACAGCAGAATCGAAATATTCAACAATTGAGAGAGAACTATTAGCAATAGTATGGGCAGTTAAACATTTCAGACCTTATTTATATGGCAGAAAATTTAAATTATGTACAGATCACAGACCATTAACATGGATATTTTCAATAAAAGATCCAGGAAGTAGACTTGCTAGATGGCGATTAAAATTGAAAGAATATAATTACGAAATAATATATAAACCTGGTAAAATAAATAAAAATGCAGACGCTCTATCTCGAATTGAAATAAATTACTTTGAAGAATGTTCACAATTTCAAAGAAAAATTTTAACATCAATTGACAGTAATTCAGACACAGAAACTGAAAGTTCTCCAGAAACACTACAAGAAGAATTTGATAATTATTTGAGACTATATAAATCCAAATCACTTATTGATTATTCAAAAATTGAATTTTCAAATTCCCACTTATTAGACAAGTCCCATAAGAACATTATTGCAATTATACAAAATAATAAATTAACGGACATTCAAGAAACAATATTAGGCGATATCCAGATTTTAAGGTCAATATTATAAATGTATTGTCAAGTAAAAGTGTTAAAAATAGAACATATTATATCATATTACTACCATATGATAATGACGACGCTACCATGAATTTATTTACAGCACTTTATAAAGACCAAAACATAATCAAATCTAACGAAACTTATCATTTAGAAAATTTATTACATCTTCCTATACAAGAAATCTTATCGTATTTACTAACAGACAAAGAAGACCTAAGATTAATAATATGTCAAAGTAGTACAAAAATCCCTGAACAAGATGAAATACCAATAATAATAGATCAATATCATAGTGGCAAAGCAAATATTCATAGAGGAATAAATGAGACAATTAGAAGAATTAGAGAAAAATATCAATGGATAGGAATGACAAAACAAATAGAAGAATATATAAAAAAATGTGAAACCTGTCAAAAATCAAAAATTTGTCGAAAAAATCTCAACAATCCATTAGTACTAACAGAAACTCCAAAAACACCTTTTGAGAGAAGTAATATTGATATTTTAGAAATTCCAACAAAATATTATATTTTAACTATTCGAGATGAATTAACTAAATTCACACAAGCGTACCCACTTACTGATAAAACAGCAAAAACTGTGGTAAATACCTTAATTCTTTACTTTCAACATTATGGAATACCATTAAGAATACATTCAGACTCAGGAAAAGAATTTAACAACAATTTATTAAAGGATTTATGTACTTTATACGATATCAAATTAACAGTATCTAGTGTTAATCATCCTCAATCAAATGGATCACTAGAAAGATTTCATGCTACATTAATGGAAATGATAAGAATAAATAAGACAGACAAACCAAATGAGAACCCTTTAACAATATTGCCATATGCAATAATTTGTTATAATAACACAAAGAATAAAACACATGGATTTACTCCATATGAATTAATATTCGGACATACATCAGGAAGACCCCCTGAACAGTTATATAATCAAGAACAATTAATTAGTAAATATGTTAGAGATTTAAACAATAGAATAGATTATTATTATAGAATAGCAAGAACGAGAACATATCTTAGTAAAGAAAAAGCAAAAAAACGTTTTGATGAAAGAATAAAACACAAAAAATCAGAATATAGTATCGGACAAAAAGTATATTTCAAAGAGAGTCAAATAGGTTCAAAATTACAAAATAAATTTAATGGTCCTTTTGAAATAATTGAAGTATATGGAAATTCAGCAAAATTAAAAAATTTAGTTACTAATCAAGAAACTAAAGTAAATTTCGACAGATTTAAGTTATATTATGAATAATTTATTTCAGATTATCAATCCTAACATCATGCATCGCACAGTATTCCATCACCCCTGTGAACAACACTATCGGAATATTTTTAAGTGAAGAAGATAATATGAAAATTTCAAACGAACAATGGACATTATTAGTTTACAAAGATTTAGCTCCAGTAAGAACAACTCTTGATCACAACCAAAACATTTTGAATCATATTTTAGACAAACTTGAAAACGATAAAAATGAAGTGATGACAAAATTTAATGCTGAAATAAAAACGCATATAAGCCTACTCAAACAAACAGCAAATTCCCTTGAAATAAAATACTCTGAAATTCAATCCGAAACAAAAGATTATTCAATGAGAAACAAACGCGGTATTTTAAATGCAGCCGGAACTATATGGAAAGCGATAACTGGCAACCTTGATGCATCAGATGGAGAATATTATTCGAATTGTATTAATCAATTATATAAAGATGAACATCAAATTGAAAATCTCCTGAAAAATCAAATTACTGTCACAACTTCAGTGATTAAAAATTTCAATGACACAATTCAAAAATTACAAATCGACGAGGCAACAGTCAATGAAGATATAAAAAATATTCAAAAAACAATTTATGAATTAACCGATGATTTATACCTAGTAGACGCAAAATTGAAATTTTTAGATATTTGTGAATCATTAATGGAGAGTTATGTGTACCTTGAAGATTATTTGAATGATATTTCAAATTCAATTACATTTGCGAGATTACAAATAATACATTCATCAATTATAACCCCTTACGATTTATTGAACTCTTTGAAAGACATTTCACAATCAATACAGAGAAATAATTTACCATTACCAATAACAATGACATCAATAGCTCAATATCTTGACATTATTGAATTACAAGCATTCCAAACGAATTCAAAAATAGTTTTTATTTTGAATATACCATTAGTCAATTCAGAAATTTATCAAGTATTTCGATTATATCCAATTTCCATACTTGACAACCGTACAGGCTTACATCATATTTTATCAACTAATTTGAAATATATTGCTAGAAACACTGATTCTATGTTGTATGTGAATCCAACAAATTTTGAACATTGTAAAAACTTATTTTATAAAATGAAAATGTGTGAAAATCTACTATCTTATCCAATTGATAATAATACAATTTGTGAAGCTCAAATTTTGAGAAATATTTTGAATTTACCAAGAACTTGTCAGACAAATATTATTTTTGCAAAAGATTATAATGTTAACGAATTCAAAATGAATAATTGGTTGATATCTGTATCCGATCCATTACCAATTACGATTCAATGTAAAACTAACTTAACTGTCACAAAAATTATAAATTCCAATTCAATTTTAAAATTACAACCATATTGTAATGCTTTCATAGGAATAACCAGAGTACATGCTAAATATTTTGTGACAAAAGAAAATTCTGTTATATATTCAAATCATGAAATATTAATTCCATATCAATGTTGTGAACATTTACCTGAAAAAGAAAAACTTCCAGAATTGAAACCATTAAAACTAAATAAATTAAATACTGATGATTTGAGTATTGCTCAACATAAATTAAGTCAATATTCTGACGAACTTGACAGAATTATCAATGAACCTTTCGTTACGAAAAATATTTCATGGTTTACGTATTTAATTATTGTTTTAATTATTGTACTGATTTTACTGTATTATTTCTGCAAATGTAAACGAAATCGATCTATCAAAGTTGGTATAAGAAGAAACAAGAAACGATGATCCGCCTCAACCACCACCAGATTCAAGAACAAAATTCAAAGCCCTTGCAAGATTTCTACCAAGAAAAAGACCCAGTGTCAGACTACAAGAACCAGTTGAAAATGAAGACATCGAAATGAACACACCCTGTTTGAAATCTTACGCCTAAAAGTCGCTGCAAAGTAAAGCATCAACTTTTTTATTAAAAGGAGAGCTGTTTTATGAAAAAATACAATCATCTAATTCATAAGGAATTACGCAACATTTCACCATATTTTAAAACCAAGACGTAGTACCAAGACGTAGTACCAAGACGCAATTCCTGTAAACAAGATGACAACGGATACGATTCAGCATCAGTCAACAACAGTCAGCATATTATAACCTATATAAGGCAGAAGACTCCGAAGACATCATGATTGATTTATAATTGATTCAATGGTCAAGAACCAGTCATCATAATATAATATCAGTGTATTGTACTAAGATAATTAAGTTTGTGAAATAAAAGTTTATTTTTTAAAAACATATTTTGGAAAACCAAAATATAAAATGGATTACCAAGTATTTACCTATATTTAGAGAGGGGAGAGTGTAATGTACCCGAATGTACGGCACTGCTCCACTATTTGTATCTCGTTTTTGTATTGACTCGTTTGTCTGTGGATACATATGTTTATATATCAAGAAGCGACGCAGTTGTAAAATGGTATATGTATTAGAGTATAAGGTTTGTGGGAATTATCGAGTTTCATTAAAAATATAACAACCCCAAACGTAGCAGTTAGGTACATGGTACCTCATATGAAATCGTATTATTTTCCCCTGAACTATCCAAAACTGCAACAAAATACCGGGTGTTCCATTTGAAAAACCAAACTTTGATATGTCACACTTTTATGAGCCACCCTGTATACTCCAAAATAATTTTCGCTTGCAGCCTCAATGAATATACAAACGATAAAAAAAAGAAATTTCCGAAATATTCAATGGTTTGGTTCACAGAGACCGTGTCGTATGTGGTGCCCCACCGTGTATATATACATACAGTGAGGACCAAAAGTCCGTCGCCCCCCCTGTAACTTCTTTATTCTACATATTACAAAAAAATGTTGGATACATAAGTTGTAGGGTTTCATTCGATCTCCTCAATGGTTTAAGTTTCATTTATACAGAGTGTCTCAAATGAGCACGGTGACTTGGAAGTTAATTTTTTTAAATGGGACACCCTATATTTCATTGCATTTTTACATTTTACGTTGAATTCTGAACAAGTTTGATTAATGTTTTTTTATCAAAAAAGTTAATAGTTTTGGACTTATGAACACTGGTAAATAATTATTTCGACTACTTTTGCGCCAGTTCAATGAGAAAATCGTAACAAATGGATCACAATGTATTCTACTTCCCTATCTTAACTTTTTGAAAGCTATCCAATGTTGCAAACTGCGGATGGCACTATGTGTAACTTACCTCGTCGTACCATTTTACAATTGTTAGATTTGTTGAATCTCACGAAAAACTAGTACAAATGAAGTTGAAACATTTTATTAACAAATAAGGTAGTCCATAAATATAGATCAAGAATCATCAGAAACTGAAGAGATATTTTAATTTATAACTAAAAACGATGAGATTTTATCTATTTCAAAAGATGTTTGACATGTCCACCATGCATTTCTTGACACATAAATAATTATTTACAAGTGTTGATAAGTCCAAAACTATTAACTTTTTTGATAGAAAACCATCCATCAAACTTGTTCAGAGTTCAACGTAGAATGTAAAAATGCAATGAGATATAGGGTGTCCCATTTAAAAAAATTAAATTCCAAGTCACCGTGCTTATTTGAGACACTCTGTATAAATGAAACTCAAACCATTGAGGAGATCAAATGAAACTTTTTCATCATCTGTATTTACATTGAGGCTGCAAAAGGAAAATATTTTGGGATATACAGGGTGGCTCAAAAAAGTGTGAGATATCAAAGTTGTGTTTTTTTGAACGGATCACCTGGTATTTTGTTACAGTTTTAGATAGTTCAGGGCAAAATAATACGATTTCATATGAGGTACCATGTACCTAACTATAACCGTTTTCGAGTTATTGTTTCCTTTTTGAAAATGCAGGGTACAATAGGAGACTGAATAACATCGAAATGTATAGAAACCATCCCTTCCAATTCTGAGCAAGCATTAAAGAGGTTTCAGGCTATTGATTCCGATAGAACCCGTTTTCCAATATTATACAGGACGTTCAAAATTCATTGTCACTCTTTTATAATTCGAAACGGAGATAACTTTGTTATTTCAAATGGAATACTTATCTTTTTAATCTGAACAATACAAAATTCGATTATCTTCCATTTTATATAAGGGTTTCCTATACCTAGCTTGAATAGTTTTCAAGATATTGGCATTTTCAAATAGTAGTTATCATTTCAATGTATTCTTTGAATCGAAAGAGCTGTGAAACGATATTTGTTTGATTTGGTAACAGAATTCTCATTGACAGATATTATATTTCACTTTATCGAACTTTTACTGTTCACTGAAATGAAGTTTTTATTCAGATCCATATTCCGACCGTAGTTCATTGAACAGACAATTTTTTCATTATTCAACTGAAAAACTTCGACAGAACATGAAATACAAATGTATTCAATTCAACCTAGGTGCTCGAAATGATGAATACAGAGAGCAACTCTTTCTATGAAAAATTGCCTAACATTTAATAACATTTGAGGGGACACTCTTCGAAAAGCAGCCCTTATTCTCTCGTTCATATTTTCCAATGTTGTTGAAGGAGTGTCGTCAAGCTCATTTTCAAATATCCTCATGGAAAAAATCAAGGCAAGTTAAATCTGGCGATCTCGCTGGCAAATTTTATGGTTCTTCCCTACCAATCCACGTATGCGGAAAGCACATATTCAAAAACTGTCGGACAGCGAATTTGAGATGAATATGGATCTGAATAACAGTGAAATGTTCGATGAAGTGAAGTATGATAACCGTCAATGAGAATTCTGTTACCAAATCAAATAAATGTCGTTTCACAGCTCTCTCGATTCAGAAAATGCATTGAAATAATAACTACTATTTAAAAATGCCAATATCTTGAAAACTATTCAAGCTAGGTATAGGGAACCCTAATATAAAATGAAAGATAATCGAACTTTGTATTGTTCCGATTGAAAAGATACAGGGTGTTCCGTTTTAAATAACAAAGTTATCTCCGTTTGAAATTATAAAAAAGTGACAATGAATTTTGAACGTCCTGTATAATATTGGATAACGGGTTCTATCGGAATCAATAGCCTGAAACCTCTTTAATGCTTGCTCTGAATTGGAAGGAAGGGTTTCCATACATTCCGATGTTATTCAGTCTCCTATTGTACCCTGCATTTTCAAAAAGAAAACAATAACTCGAAAACGGTTATAGTTAGGTACATGGTACCTCAAATGAAATCGTATTATTTTTCCCTGAAGTATTCAAAACTGTAACAAAATAGCGGGTGTTTCATTTAAAAAACACAACTTTGATATGTCTCACTTTTTTGAGCTACCCTGTATAGTCCAAAATAATTTCCTTCTGCGGCCTCGATGAATATACAGATAAAAAGAAGGAAAAATTTCCGAAATATTCAATGGTTTGGTTTACAGAGACTGTGTCGTATGTGGTGTCCCACCCTGTATATATATTTATATATTTATTTATATATATATATACCGGGTGTGTCACAGTGGATGGAACATTAAAAGTATCTTGAGAACAGAAAGACAGATCATTCCGAAAATTTGTGGGCGTGGATAATCAAACTTGCTCTATACGTCTAAAATATTTTCATCAATACAGTGTTGCCGCTTGTATCAGAAAGTAGTAGCTACTTTGTTATTTCAAATGGAACACCTCGTATATTATATCATTTTTGGGATCCTTATAAGATTCCTCACAACTTTCCCACATGATTCCCTATACCTATCTGTGACGATTTTCGAGATAAAAATTATTTTGTCAGATTTTTTTGCAAAACCTGACCATTGAAAAATACGAATTTTTTCCCAATGCAAATTCACAAAAAATTGCAATTTGGGTTATAGCTGCATAAGACCATCAAGTATTCTGTCGATGAACTGGATCTCAGTTTCAGCATACAGGGAGGTTCAGAAGTGAGTGTCATCCGGGCACTCATGAAAATGACTGCAACTCCATTTTTTTAAATGGAACACCCTGTATATTATCACTTATTCGAAAAGCTATAACATTTTCCATTTCAATTGACTATACTTTCCCTATACCTATCTCGTACAGTGTGTTAGTTATGATCACTTATGTTATGAATTCGTTTCAATAAAATAAATATTGGATAGTGCTTAAGATAGTAGGCTATGATGTTCATTCTGACAGAGAACTCACATGTTCTTCCTTCATTGCTATCCTGTATTCAAGATGCATGGGTGTAAAAATACTATAGCAATAAATAATTACTTGAATGCGGTCAAAATGGATTTATTCATCATTTATGGTCAATGAAACAAGAATATCAGTAGAACATGCAGAGTTTTTCTTTTCAATGAAAAGAATGAAGTGATTCACCTCGGATAAATCCGAGGAAATTAGATTGAAGAGAAATTTCGAACTGTTTTCGAAATCTTTCTAGATTCATTAATACACATGTTAGATTTTGATACTTTTAGCTTTTCATGATGATATAAGCATTTCAAAATTTCTCTTCAATCTAATGAATTTTCTCGAATTCGTTCGAGGTAAATCAGCATACTTTTCATTAAACTCGCTGCATTTTCTAATGATATTTTTGTTACATTGACCATAAATGATGAATAAATCCATCTAAACCGCATTCAAGTAATTATTTTCTGCCATAGTATTCTTACAAACATGCAACTTGAATACATGAGGACAATAAAGAAATAACAAGTTATTTCCCTGTCAGAATGAAGTTCATAGCCTACTATCTTAAGCACTATCCAATATTTATTTTATTGAAAACGAATTCATAACATAAGTGATCATAACTAACAAACTGTACGAGATAGGTATAGGGAAAGTATACCCAATTAGAATGGAAAATGTTATAGCTTTTCGAATAAGTGATAATATACAGGCTGTTCCATTTAAAAAAACGGAGTTGCAGTCATTTTCATGAGTGCCCGGATGACACTCACTTCTGAGCCTCCCTGTATGCTGAAACTGAGATCCAGTTCATCGACAGAATACTTGATGGTCTTATGCAGCTATAACTCAAATTGCAATTTTTTGTGAATTTGCATTGGGAAAAAATTCGTATTTTTCAATGGTCACGTTTTGCAAAAAAATCTGACAAAATAATTTTTATCTCGAAAATCGTCAAAGATAGGTATAGGGAATTATGTGGGAAAGTTGTGAGGAATCTCATGAGGATTTCAAAAATAATATAATATACGAGGTGTTGCATTTGAAATAACAAAGTAGCTACTACTTTCTGATACAAGCGGCAACACTGTATTGATGAAAATATTTCAGACGGATAGAGCAAGTTTGATTATCCACGCCCACAAATTTTCGAAATGATCTGTCTCTCTGCTCTCTAGATACTTCTAATGTTCCATCCACTGTGACACACCCTGTATATATACAAAAAGGTTGTAGGTTGATCTCGATTCGTGAAAAAGTTATTGTGTATGAACACATATTTTCATATCTGTGGTGATAGCCCACAATATCAAGGTGCACCCGGGCGACGTAGATTTAATAACAGAAAAATCTGTACTTCTGCGTCTGTATTCCGAAAAGCACGTTCTTTTTTAGTGCTAGTAGGTGGCAATGTACCGAATATCTGTATGCCACTGTCAGACGCTACATTGGTAGCGTTCTTAAGTGAGCCGAGTCGTGGGTGGTTTGTCTGTTGGCCTAGTGCAACTGATGAGGCTTGGCGAGCCGAAACAGATCTGTATTGAACCGGTTGACATTCCACACACGAATCGAGATTAACCTACAACCTTTTTTGTATTTATCATACTCTGGCCTCTTGTGGCATGTGTTCATACACAATAACTTTTTCTATATATATACTAGCTGACCCGGCAAACGTTGTTTTGCCATATAAATAATTTGCAAGGAATTTCTAGTGTAGACAAAAAATAATCGATATCAATAATAATTAATCCATTACAACAGTAACACTAAAAAAATATCACTTTCTTAATGCTTATAGTGTGAACAAAATTTTTTGTTAGTCCATCTTTAGCTACCACAAATTGGGTGGTTTACTCACTCAAGAGCATGCCACGTATATGAGGAATTCTCCTCAATTTGGGTTATTACGGGAAATGCAAGTTTAAAGTTAATGATTATGAGTTTCATTCATGAAAATTCCAAACTCTCTGCAGAAACTATCTAAAATGATTTTTCAAATATGGGGTTTTAAATTTTAAATCGCTTTGTTTCTAGTTCACAAATTGGCAACAGCGCCTAGTAAGCTAGAAAAAGAACAACATATATTTGTTCTTTGTTGTCTGTTCATTTACAATCTAGTATCAAAATTTGTCGGTTGTCATAACCCAACTTTTTGTTTATACTTTGTGGCTGGTAAAGAATACTTGATTGAATTGTTTTTAAGTTATTTGATACAATATTATACATCAATATAATAGTCCAACCCGAACAACAACCTTACTTAGAAGCCAAACCACGCCAAACTTAAACATAACCTTAAAACCTGAGTTCTCTCTCTAACTTGGTCGTTGCCTCCTTTGCGATGCATGGAACGTCATGACTCATGGAATAGAAATAAGCAGAATGGATTTCTAATCTGGTGGAAATCTAGCCATCTTTGTTTACCTAATCAACGTAACGAATTTGTTGTCCTTTTTTATCACTGTAATCCGCAGTCGATGTTGCCAAATGGTGAATTAGAAACAAAGCACTTTAAACTTTAAATTCCCATATTTATTTCTGTTTTTTAAGTACTTGAAATATTTTTTTTAGGAAAAAGGTTGAAATGATGAATTTAAAATGCGACGTTTTAAAGATATATCATGAAAAATACTTCATTATCGTCTGAAGGAGAATTACCCATTGTCCGTGTGAAAAACATGGTGTTCTCAAATCGAAGCCACAAATAGACATCGTTTGACCTTGGGATTGTCATTGCAAATGCAAATCTAATCGGAAACTGAATACGTTTGAATTGAATTGGCACATCTGTAGGTATAATAGGAATCCCTGGTATTAGAATATTTTCACTTCGGAACTTGCCATTCAAAATGCTGGATTCGGTCACGTTTTTCATCAATTTTTGAATGACTAATCGCGTATTATGCACAGCCGAGGCGGGTTCAAATAAAGAAGCAAGATAATCGCAGATCCAACCTTTAATTGTAAAGTATGCGATGGCATGCCTGGCAAATCCAGTGAGTACAAAAATTCTGTGGGGAAATTTACTGCCTCGCTGTCGTCGCAGTAAAATGGCTATTAAAAAATAAGGGTTGATCGTAGAAGGGTGAAAATTGGGGATCGTATGTATTTTTGTATGTCGTATCATAAAAAAATATAAATTGAAAATTTTGTCTGAAAAAATAAAATTAGGGGTGGACTACCCCTAACATTTTGGGGGATGAAAAATAGATGTTGGCCGATTCTCATAGATACCGAATAAGCACAAAAAATTTCATCGAAATTGATCGAGCCGTTTCGGAGGAGTTTGGCAACGAAAACTGTGAAACGAGAATTTTATATATTAGATATATATATATATATATATATATATATATAATATATATATATATATATATATATATATATATATATATATATATATATATATATATATATATATTATTTCAGTTATTTTTGTAATTTTTTTTTCATTTGAGAATACAATATCCAATTTTTTCATGCAGTCTTAAAAATGACATCCGATAAATGGCAATCCCCATTGCGCATACACTGATGAAGTCGATTTTTGAAATTCGTATCCACTCTTCGCAGCATATCAATCGGTATGTTGGCAATGGCGTCGCGACTGTTGTTCTTGAGGTGTGCTATGGTCTGTGGTCGATCCCCATAAAAAGAAATCGCATGGAGTTAAATCTGGAGAGCGTGCCGGCCATTGGAGATCGCCTCTGAGAGAGATGAGGCGGTAGGGGAAATGTTGTCGCAACAAATTCATTGAGTCTCGTGCTGTGTGTGCGTGGCTCCATCTTGCTGAAACCACACGTTCCTAACGTTCATTTCTTCGAGTCTTGGAAGAAAAAATTCCTCGATCATGTTCCTGTAACGAGCTCCATTCACGGTAACTGCGCGTTCGTTTTCTTCAAAAAAATAAGCACACCAGACAGTAACTCACTCACAATTGAGTGGCTTCTGGTGAAGCTCACGCGGATTTACATCACACCAATAACGCGCCATGTTTTGCTTGTTGACGCAGCCAATAATGTGGAAGTGAGCCTTGTCACTGAAAAAAACGACCGCTTCTTCAGGCAGGTTGTCAATCAGCATTTCACATGCATTTTGACGGGCAACAAAATCGCGTTCAGTTAATTCTTGCACAACAGCCAATTTAAAGGGATGAAATTGAAGGTCTTCATGGAGAATTCGTCGAACAGTGGTATCAGAAATTCCCATAGCAGCTGCGTGTTTGCGAGCCGAACGCCGGGGAGAACGCACAACTGACTGCCTCACTCTTTCGATATTTTCCGGAGTTCTGATAGTCCGTTGAAGTCCATTTCTGGGTTTAGCGACACTTCCACACTCCCGAAATGAGTTAACCTACGACAGAATCGAATTACGGCCAGGAACGAGTCTGTGAGGAGGAATTTCAAAGCGAGCGCGGAAGGCACGTTGCGTAGCAACAAGTGAGCGACCGTTAGAAAAGAAGCTCTCAACTGCGAAGGTTCGCTGCTCTCTAGACCAGAGCATGATGGCAACTGACTGGAGAGAGAAACAAACTTGGGAACTTCCCCCTCCAGATGCGCCCCTCTTGCACCTCTACCCGCCCAACTCACCGCGCGGGAATTTTTTCAAATAAGTAAGTTTCTCTGGCGCACCCCGTATATCATTAAAGTTTCTATAATTTCTGAAAATGAAACCATATATACGATATGCCGATCTAGTAATCTCGATTATGTGAGTGTTGAATGTAAGCTGATTGTCGAAATACACTCTCAGATCCCTAACACTATCAACATGTTTTAGAATTGAAGTATCAATTGAGTATGGGAAATTTACAGTATTGGATTTTCTGGTGAAGGTAAGTATTTTACATTTTGAGATATTTAGGAAAAGATGGCACCAACCACGCTAACAGTTGATTTGTTCCTGAAGAATTAAACAATCGTCTAAATCAGAAATAGAAGCATACAATTTCAGATCATCCGCAAACATTAGTTTGTTACAATCAAGTGACATACAGAGATCGTTTATAAATATCAAAAATAGCAATGGCCCCAGGTTGGAGCCTTGAGGAACTCCAATGGTCGCAATATAGTTGTGAGAGGAAAATCCATTGAAGGAGACATACTGCACTCTGTTATTCCAGTATGACTTCGAGAGGTTAAGAAAAGTATTATTGAACCCCAAGTAAGTAATTTTCTTCAAGAGTATTTTATGATTTATTGTGTCAAAGACCTTGGAGAAGTCGGTAAAAATCGCGTCAACCTGCCCTCTTTGGTCGAATGTTTCACATAAATTTTGAGTAAAAATGGATAGATTACTAATTGTGGATCTTGAATTCATGAATCCATCTTGAAATTCTGAGATGGTATGTTTGGTTGTGAGATAAATGCGACGATACAATATGATCTCCAAGACCTTTGCGGGGTTATTCAAGATTGCAATTGATCTATAATTGGTTATAAAGGCACGGTCTTGAGACTTATATACAGGACAAATTCTAGAAATTTTTCCAGATATCGGGAAAAGTCGATGTTTTCAGAATTAGGTAAAAGATTGTAAGCAACGGATAAGTCAATGCTCTCAGACCAGATTCACACCGGAAGTGAATGCTTTGACAAGTCTTTCAACGACAACTTCCATTTTGCTTCCTTCTGCTCAAGTAGAAATCCTTGACTCTCGAGGAGATTTTCACATAGTACGTGCTCTTCTGGATTCGGTTATTCAAACCTCCTTTATCTCTCAGAGCTGTGCAAAACGTTTGGAGTTGCCTCAAAATAACCCTAACCTATCTATAAAAAGCTTAGGCAATATGCTCAAACTTCTTTTAGTATCAAACCTGTTGGTCAATCCCAACCTGTGATAGCTGTAAACGCTACAATTATCCCTAACATTTGTTCTAATATGCCTTCTACCACCTTCTTAATTGAAAATAGCCGCAATTCGCTAATTAAAAGTTTAGCAGACAATCGTTTCAATATCTCTGGACCGATTGACATATTGTTAGGTGCAGATATATTTGAGTCAATTTTGTTAGATGGAAAATTGAAATC
Source organism: Plagiodera versicolora (assembly GCA_037013635.1). Taxonomy (NCBI): domain Eukaryota; kingdom Metazoa; phylum Arthropoda; class Insecta; order Coleoptera; family Chrysomelidae; genus Plagiodera; species Plagiodera versicolora. The sequence continues at coordinate 1,605,325 of CM072981.1, forward strand.
AACTGGCCAACTGAGTACCTTCAATACAATTTTTGGTTGGATTGCCATGGGTAGAATCAACTCTTTTCCGAGCTCTCAAGTCGACTATTTTCCTGTGAATTGTGATTCTTTCTTCGAGAAAATTCACCTTTCGAAAAGTTTCCGAGAACTAAATATCTTGCTTGGGTAAGATGTTCATCTCAGGGTGGGCGGACGTTTACACTCATCTGAATCAGCTAATGAACGGAAACACTCTTGTCTGATGAAGTTTTCGAATTGGCGACGGTCCGCCCAAAACAAGGCATTTTTCGATGGCCTCACGTCCAACTTGGTCCCTTACCACCCTCATTATATCACGAAAAATACTTCGTAATAAAGTATTTCGGAAGGCGGAATGTCGACGTATTTCTTTATTATTTTTCTCATTTTCGTTCCCTTTGTTTCTATATACCAATTTTTATCTTACATCCTCAATTCTAGTCAAATATTTACGAAATTCGGTGTATATTGTTGTGTTCTGTTTCTTGTACTCTGTCAAAGTTCCCTGGTGAGCTTATCGAGAAACATAACGAGTAGTTCTCTCAACTCGAAAGGTTTGAAATCGGTACCTCTCTTTACGGGATTCAAGTGTTTATCTAATAATTTTCTAGAATTCTCTCAAAAAAATCAAATATTCGCTGTCTCCGCCCTCCAGCAATAATCACAGTCCACTTTCCAAAGGATAGGTGGTTGCAACACCGTCCAGGCGTGCGAAGGAGACTAGAACGACTTCCGGAGTACCAGGTAAGTCATCCTTTGGGCACCTTTGACATATTCCGAAATCTTTTCATATATTGTAGCCAGACCTCATCCTAAATTTTGAGTACTTCAACACAGTTTCGAATTTGAAATCAGTCATATTTTCGACAAAAATAATGGTAAATAATTATCATCTAGAAAACGATTGAACATAGAATTGGGAGAGTATCACGCAGAAATTTAGGGAAAGTGAGCATGAATAAAAGAACTACTTCGATATACAGGGTGTCCTAGTTGAGGTAACAAAGATGGTTTCACTTTCTGATAGAATCGGCAAGGCTAATCAGAATATTTTATCGGTATTTCACTGAATAGGATGCAGGTCATGGTATTTGTTATATATGGTATCATCATTATTATCTATGCGTTCACTATCTTTTAAATACATTTCAGTGCAGCACCTCAACATATCCTGAAGCTGTTCAAAAAAGGGAAATTCCTCTAGTCGGTGATGCTTCGCTAACCAACTCGCTTACTTCTCTGGAACACCGTAGAAGGGTTGGCGAAGGGTGTCTCTATCCTATAGATATTTTCATGGGCGGTGCTCTTCTGAAATATCAACAATCGTTCCTCCTTTGGCGGTCTCTTCGAGGTTAACCCGTCAAGTCCAGTCTTCACACCCCTTTGTGGTTAATTTGGTGACCTGCAGAACATCTCTTTTCAAAAACTCGTTCATCCAACGAACAGCGAGGCTCTGGAACACATTGCCCAGAAAGGTGTTCCCAGAGGCATATAACCTTCAGAAATTCAAAACGAACACCAATTCCTACCTCCTTTCCCTTGGTTCTCACGATGTTCTCTGAACATTACAGGATGTCTCCTTTCGTGAGAAGTTTTATATAAAGAAAAAAATCTTCATGTCCTGGTCATCATTCCTTATTGAGGTTGGCAATTTGAAAATAACTAATAAGCATAACTCTCAAACGCTCAGTGATAAGAAAAAATCTTTGAACCGCTTATTAAATATGTAGTGGGAACCAAATTCATGTACTATGAAAAAATTATTATCGCGTTTGGAATCGTTCCTATTTGCGTTACCTACATCGATCTTACCATGGTTTGAAAAATAATGGTGGTTCTTTTGAACAATTATTCTAATGAAGGATGAAATTCTCTATTATATCTATTTGAATCCCTTTTTTGGAATAACTCGATAGTGACTTCATAAAATGTAGTCATGTTCAGCACCATAGTGAAGCACTCTTTGGGAGCTTTAATTTGGGCTATCACAAAGGGATTGTTGTCATTCAAGATTATTTACGTGAGATGGAAGGGGGTGAAAATTGAAGTGAGGGAGGTTCATTTGGTACATAGATTTGGGCCCTCCACATATTGAAGAAACGGTTTAAAGTATTTTTTTTTTATCTCTGAGCGTTCGAGAGTTATGCCCAGTGATAATTTCCAAATTGTCACCCTGTATGTAAATATGTGAGAAAGTATCCCATGAACGAAGATTGAAGGCATAGACGTTCATAATGAGTATCTATAATGATCTCTGATATCCCTCGTTTCGCGATTCCCTCTGAAGTTGACTCTCCGCTTTCCGGCATTAACGCTTGAAGTTAATTGCTCATTGATTAGTCTTTAATTGATATTTCAGTAATTATCAAAAGCGCGATAAAGCCGATCATCTTGATTAACTTTCCATCTGATGGAAAATTTCAATTTCATGAATAACTAGATCGATTCAAACATCTGAAAAAATGTTGATTATTTCCACTACAATAGTTTCAGTAATATTGATTTCTCAATTATTTCAATGTTTTGAAGCTGTTAGGACGATTACTGCAACTTCAACTGAATTGATAGGATAATGATAATATTTTTTGTTATACTATAAGTTGCAAGGTTCTCACACATTTTTGAGATCGATTTGTTTTCTCGTTATGTATATGATAAGCCCTAGAAATACCTTCTTGTAAGGCAAAAGCCCTGTGCCCTGCATTTTGGAGCATTTTATCTGATGCTCTCTTGAAAAACCATCTGTGAACCAGTGAACGGTAACAGTGCAACACGAAAAAAATATCCATATACGGACACCACTACGTGATAAAAGGTAAGAGACCCGTGTCTCCCAATTTTTCCCAAAGTCATACACTTTTTTATGGGCCGCCAAAGATTTGGGGCCTCGGTATAATTTTCGCGAAAAAGTGATCATTTTCTCAGGCTCATATCTTGCAAACCATTCAGAATTTCGATTTACTCTCTGAGGCAAAGTTGTAGCTCTTGTCATAAAGAACAAAAATTGCGAACATATAAAATCAGAAAAACTTCACCTCCCAGATCAAAATCGCAAAAAACTTAAATTTCTTTGCGAAAATGATACCGAGGCCCCAAAAATTTTGGCGGCCCATAAAAAAAAGTGCATGACTTTGAGAAAAATTGGGAGACACGGGTCTTTTTTTTAGTCTTTTATCACGTAGTGGTGTCCGTATATGGTTATTTTGCCATGACTTAAAAAATTACATAAAGTGTAATTATTCTTATCTTCACTCTACGGGATTTCAATCGAAACCAATCAGTGCAAGTACTATAACTTTGGAGAACCATTGGGAAATATTATGTGGCATCGGTTTCAAACCACATTTTCACCTATGATTAGATTCTATGGCAAATGAAACTGTTGTTTCAAGCAAGAAACAAACCTGTTTCTCCAGTTCGCACTAAACCTGTTTGTTTCCTCTTTGCTCTGAATACCTCAGTGATTAGCAAAGCGAACAAGTTGGACAAGATTTGTTACAAGCTGTTTCAAAAGTTGAATATGTGATAAGTAGTGATTTCTGTAGTCATGTAGTTAACAATTCTAGAGCTACGCGACTGTTACTATACTATAAGCGTTCGTTTATGAACTATATGCCTTGTACAAGCTTGAATAAGAATTTCGTGTGAATATACATATCGGATATTGTGATCATTATGAAATCAACCTTCACCACTTCATATTGGCGGATCTGTTTCATTGAATATTTGGCACGTATAAAACTAATGAGTCACCAGTCAAACATTCAATGAAAACATTGGCGAAGTTCCCCTTTATGTCGTGAATGCAGAGGAAGGCTTCGATATTATCACTAACTCGAGACGACTCGGAGATAAAGGAAAACTTCCACTGATCAGATAAAATGGGTGGAATCATTCTCTGGTACTCTTTGGGCTTGACAGACCGTTATTTCGGAACTTGAGATGCTGGTCGACTGACGTCACAATAATGGACTAAAAAATTTGCTCCTTCAGTTTCAAGCAATCCATTTGACACAGTTCTGATCATTCTTTCATTTCAGATACTTGTGGTTAATTGTATACATTGTATATTTCTGAAGTACTGAATAGTGAATTATTACGGAGTGGTGCGGAAGTGAAAGAATTAACATAGATATGAGAAAACAATGTCCTCACTGAAAGTTGTTATATTTGTGTTAATACATAGCCCAAGCGGAAGAACATTGCGTTAACTTTCTGAAGGAGATACTATGTAGCCACTTCAGCATAGAATTTTGCATTCATTCCGATCTGCTCTACCTATATAAAATACGTTGTCGAATTGGAAAACAAAAATGATAATCTGACCCCACATGGTACACTCAAAATGCTGCTGATCAGAAATCGGAAATCAGAAATTTATTGGTGCTGGTCAAACTACAGTTTTACACAGGTTTGTAAGGGCAATCCGTGAAAAAATGTGTTATGGATGTTATTCTTGTTCCGAGTGTTGAAGTTATGTATGTCACTATTGAGACTATACTTCATTTGATTTCTGTAAACATGCATCAATGAATATTTCGAGAAAGAATATGATAGGAGTATGATTTTAACTATCAATGGAATTTTTTCTAACGGCACTTCTTTGCAGGCTGAAAAGTGTCCCCAAGCCAGAATTGCATAGCAACCTATTGACTGGAATAGCGCATGATACGTTTGCCAACATACTTCAGTATTTGCTACACTTTCAAGTTTTCTTAGGAGAAATATATTTTTAGAAAGCTTCTTCACTACTGAATCAATGTGATACTTGAAATTCAAATTTGGATCAATATAAACGCCTAGGAAATTAACTTCCAAGGGTTTCACATATTTTCATGATGTCTCAGGCTGAAGGCCACATTCACTGTTTTTGACTCATTTAGTGAAAGTTTATCAGCTATAAATCATTCATTATATTTGGCCATAATTGTCGACATTGTCAATGTCATTTACATAAATTAGAAACAGTAGAGGTCCCAAGAGAGAGCCCTGGGGCACTCCATGCTTAACAGTTGCCCACTTTGATGACACTGAGAAAACGTTCAGTAATGAGTGAGTTAACTCATTTGGTGGGAAAGATAGGTGAAATGTTCGAACAGAGTGTTGGTCCCATTTTGAATATATCGTGGTTTTTGAATAAGTATCGAATCATGAGATTTCAATTAGCAGAAACCTATTGAAATCAATATTTTTTTACATTTGTAACTATAATTGAATAAATGACGTTTTCACATAACTCGGGAAGAATATAAATTGAACAGAATTGGTGAGTAATTACTGATTATGCAATAGAAATGTCAGACAAATCAAATCAATGACAACAGAGAACCGCAATTTGTAGCATATCAATTTGAGGTTCAGGGCTGGTGAGATTTTTCGAAAATGAATGAGGTATTCTCATGAAGAACTATATAAAAACGTGAGCTATTTTTATCATCTGTTGTTTCACTCTACATTACATAAATATGGAAATCAAGAATTAACGAAGAGATTAGGGGGCTTCAAGAATACATTCTTCATTTTTAAGGTGAGTTTCGACAAAAGTATATTTTTATTTAGATACAGAGTGGTTCCAACCCCCTTCTGATGCTTTTAACCTACTCATCATCTTCTTGGCTGAATATTCTTTCTGTTTCTATCGCGTACTCCTATCTTTCTTCATGCCATCTGGGACAGGCGAAAAACGTGTGTTTACGTCATCTGTTTCCCCACCATACGTGCAATTATCGGTCTCTGCACTCCTTCTGTCGCACAAATATTTTCAGAAGCATCCATGTCCCGAAAGAGCTTGTGTGATGTAATAGTCCACCCCACCATGCGGTATATTTGTCCATGTTCCGATTTCTGGTATCAATTACCAAGTCCATCGGCCGTATGTTCCAGTTCTCCATTTCTGATGCCATTTGTTCTCGAGTATTTCTCTAGCTCTACTCCTTGACACCACATCATAGGTCTCTCTTCTTTTTTCAATTAGGAGTTTTATCGGGGGGACACCCTCTATAACTCCCACTCCTTCTGCAGAAATAGTTCTATATGCGCTGCATATTCGAATGCACATAAATCTTTCTGAAGTTTTCTCAGGACTTCACAGTTTTCTGTAACTGTATGCCACTCTTTTCGATGCTCTCGGACCTCCAATGTTAGGCATCAGGCAAGTCAAGGCCACCACAGTTATTTCCGCCTTCTCCACTGCTTTATTCACATATTCCTCAAAAGTGAGTTTTTTGTTTGGTCACACTCCTAGGTACTTGATTGCCTTACCCAGTTTGAATATGATACCCTGGACTTGGAACTGTATTGGTTATATTTTTCTTTTTATGGTTATGAAAACAGCCTCTGTCTTTTCAGGTGCAATCTGGAGTCGGAGGCGAGGAACAGGAATAGTAAAAGTCTGGGGGAATGAACACTTTGAAACCCTTAGAAGGAAAGCAAGATTTTCAATAAAGCTAAAACCAACCAAGACTGAGCTAAATACAAAGCAATACTTACATAGTACATAAGGATATCAGAAAAGCCAAAATGAAATCGTGGAGGGAGTTCTGTGAAGAAGTAATGGATGAGCCCACATGTTTCTGAACCCACAGAATGCTGACAAAATAAGATTCTGTAAATCAGGTAGGGTCTCTGAAAGAAGACAAAACCTACACAATCACTTTTCAGGAAGGTACATTGATGTTAATGGAGGCACACTTTCTGGCCGCATCAATTCTAGATAGCCCAGCAGTGCTAAACAGGTCGCTGAGCATGTCTAAGAGGTCAAGTGCTTCGGATTGGAAAGTAGCTGCTGAAATAACAAGACCAAATAGAATCAGGTGGGCTTTAAGCAAATTCAAACCATACAAATCTCCTGGGAAAAATGGAATTCTTCCCCTATCCCACTTGGAAAAGGACGGTGATTACTAATTTCATACCTATTCAAAATAAAGAAGGCTTGCATAGCCCTGAGATCCATACCAACGGAATGGCAGAAAGGGAGACATATCCAAGGTGGGAAGACTAAATGACTCGACTCCCAAGTTATACCGCCCGGAGAGGATCGTAGACAGATATATTGGAGAATTTTTTCTGTGCTGGGGGAGAAGAAATCGCAACCTTCCCAGTACATGGAGGATCTGAGGTCTGGCCTGTGGAGTATAGTGATCAGAACTTCAATCCAAGGTATCAAAGAAGGGGAATGATATTTGAAATTTTGGGGTTGGGGTGCATCGGGCCCAAGGGATGATTTAGCCTATAACCGAAATATGGTGATTGAAGTTTCCTCTACTAACATAACATCTGTACCAAATTACGATTTTGTAACATTTTGAGTTTCAGGGATATTTGCATTCGAAGTTCTCAAATTGACACCCTGTATATAGCCCAGATAGAAACCAGAGTCTCACTGAGCTTGAGAGTTACAAAAGCAGGAGTTCAAGGAAAAGTCCATTGCTCCGACAGTCAAGCAGCTATCAAAGCAATCAGTTTTGGTTGAGTTCACTTCTAGCTTGTCTGGGATCGCCCAAAAACAGTGCTTGGATGAAGACAGGTCGAAGAGTTCATCGAAGAACCATCGTCACAATTCTCAGAGTAATACTAGGCCAACAAGAGCAAATAATCGGATGATGGTTAGGCTCCTGATAGGGCACTGTAGGCTTACAAACACATGAATAACGTCAGACTTGAAGGCACAGCCATTTGTAGATTCTGTCAAGAAGACGAGGGAACTTCATCAAACATTTTGTCCTACTGCGAAGGTGTGTGAAGGCTTAGGTTTTCTTAATACACTAGGGAAAAAAACTACGACATAGAGGACTTGAGATTCTGCGTATGGGGTATAATAACCAGGCCTGAATCTGGAACTCTAACATAACAAGAGGTCGTACACAATAGATCTATGAAGATCGCATTGTGGAGGCTCCCAGAAGTACATAAGCCCCATCCTAACCTAATCTAATTCATCTTCGCCAGCCCGATGACGTTCCTGCTGGTCTGTATCATTACACTGTCCTACTGTCCTCTCCTTCAGAAGTCTTCGAAGATAAACCTCAATATGTGCTAGTAAGCGTTTTGTAGGATGCTCGTTGGCAATGCCTTTCTTTCGTAACTAGATATAATAATAACCTCTCGCTGTCAGGATCTTTTTTTTCAATTCCCAGAGCTAGACCTACAGATGGATTCTGCTACTGTAGCTTCTCAAGTTCACCGAATATTCATTCAAACATATTGATTACCTTTCGGAACATCTGAATATCTACACTGTCTGTCGATGGATATTCTATCGGAGTGATGAAAAGGTCACAATTTATCTGTGTGATCATAAACATCGTTTCTGATGTACCACCATAATAACCCGTGAAGTAATTGACAGTGAGGTCATCCTCATTCTGTATTTACCTTCTGTACTTATTGATACATCATTTTCTCGAAAGATATCAATCTGTGTTGAAGTGTTGATTTGCCATTGATACGATTCCATCATTCATCTTCTTTTTCACACAATAAAGTTCTTTCCATAATTTCAGACATTGCCCTAGTATTTCCTGTGTATTTCATTACATTCTATGTCACAACTGCTGTTTAGTCTGATGTCGTGAACATCTTTCATGCAATTACTAAAGATCTGAAGATTAGAACGAACCCAGTCTCCCTATATTCGTACGTAATCTTGCCAATTTCCACTAAATTTGTTTCGAAATACTTTGATACATGAAAGTTCATATCTGTCCAAATAACTTCAGCAGATAGAAGAAAAATTTCAGTAGTTGTTTTTAATTCAGTTGATCCAGATCCACTCCTATTTCATATACTTTCCTACAGCTCATGCTTTCCGTGATTCCGAGTCATTAGGGATGTAGTGCTGTTTTTCGCACATCATTTGAAATACTTGACTTTCAAAATCCCGACTCTGGTCAAGATGTAATTCAATTTGTACCCTTAAGCGACTAATTAATTCTTTCGGAAGCATATTGGTAACTGTTACAATATGTTGATTTGGAATCGCATATACCACCACCCATTGGAATAGTGCATGCAAACTTCACCGTCACTAGAAACAGTCCAGCTATATGTATGGCAATTATCTCAAAACGACTTCCCACGTAGTAGTGCTCCATAGGAACTAGTTTGGTATTACTAGCAAAGTAGACTACATTCGCGACGTGTTTTTGATACATGTTTCTGCACGACTGTATTGTTGGCAACTAGGTGTGTGTTTCTATTTTTGAAGTAATGCAGAAACGAATTAATTATCATACTGTGTAATACAAAAATCAATAGTCCTCAGGAGAGATCCATGTTGCTATTGGATCACAAATATATCAGAAATGTTTTGTCAATTCTTCGATTCCAGTCGGAATCTAAATTAATTGAAAATCAAACGAATAACAAGGGTTAACTTCAATCGATAGTCGCAATTTTTCTCTCTTATTCTAAGGCAGGAGCGAAACGAAATATTCGAATCAGTATGTGAAAGAAATCTTCTGCTGGTGAGAATTTTACGATCATAGCTACTTGAAGAGCGATCACCTGGACAATTTTCACCCTGCTAGATACTCTTAGGGAGCATTTAACTCCGGGCGTTGAAACTTTCCACGGGATTTGATCCGGAAACATATACAATACGAAGAGTTCGTTACTGGGAATAAATCCAGTGCATCCACTTTCAACTTTCGTGGATAACAATTCTCCCAAAAGTTGGATACAAAGATGGTGCGGGAACGAAACCTGTGAAAACTCACATAAGAGGATAGCAACTCGAAAAATTCAAGAAGAGGTAGTGAATTGCAACAACTAGCATGCAAACATTAATTTGAAACAGAGATGAACTAATATACAGTGTACTCACAGACTCGATCAATTTTCAAAAATCTATAATTTGCATAATCTCTTGAATTTCATCTTCCGTCTAAATAACTCAGTCATCAGTTGAATGGAAAAGTTAAAAATGTTGATGTCATATATTCCTCTTCAAATGATATATCATATGTACCCGAATTCCATTGATTCTTGTGGTAACCATACATTTTTCTGATATATGTGTAAAATCAGTTCAGATGTATTACGAAAATTTTTGTCACGTATAAGAAGTGCCTTTAGAAGTCACCCATGTCGCTCAGGACGTAGTCACATACTCAACACCCCTGTTTCACATCTGTTGAGAAAAAAACAATCATTTCAAATAGTGAATGATTCGAATTGTAGAAATTATCGAAGCATTCAATATATTCCATAACCACCTTCTTCTTTATTGATTCAATATACTTTTGTAGGTCACGAGCGAGTAACCTGCTGATGTCCAATGACGTAAAGTCTACAGTCTTATCATATTTCCAAGGAAATGAAGATCTTGAGACATTTTTTTTTCGATTTGGCACTGTTTCGATATTGTTTGACAATATCAATTTGAAGAGACACATTATAGAAAGAATCTGATATTTATAGAAAATGAGAATCAAGGATTTCAACATTTGATAATTCAGAAGGATTCTGACTTATTATAACTGCTATGAAATGAGTTAGCGAGACCTAGCTTTGAATTCTGCATTTTCAACCGCAATGGCATTTTCCATAAACTTCACATTTATAAATGAAGATGAAAACTTACATGTTGTTTTGATTGGAATATTGAATTTGGTTTTGGTAATTGAAATAATGAGTCCACATGGAAACATTATCAATGTAATGATTTTCAAAGTGAGTTGAAGTAAGATTAGGTCAAATATGATGAATTACCCTATGAGAACGAGCGAAGGCGCATCCACCATATGTCACGTACAGGGGGTGTCTTCAGGAGTCACTCCTGTCGCTTGGAATGAAGTCAGGAAATATAAATATTGTTTCAGTTTCTCATCACGATACAACCTACAATATATTGATAATTACCACTACCACCTTCCCTAGGTAATTTCCCTGAGTTATTTCAACGTAATTATTTTCACTTCTGTACAACACTTTGACAATCACATAGTACTTCTCGAACGAAAATGAGTTCGATTGAAACGAGAAGTTCGAAAGCAGGTGAAAAAAGTTCGGAATTCTACAACACTTCCTTCCGATTCACCCGAATGAAGCTCCTATGCAACTGATAATAATAATAGTAATAATGATGATTATGATATTAATTATTATAAGCCAGGCGAGCTTGCCTTTGGATGCCATTGAGCCTTCGTGGCCCCCGCCTGGTGAGTCTTTGGCCACCATTCCACAGCACCGTATGCTTTCATGGGTCTGATGATACTTGAAATAGCCACATTACCATTTCTGTTTAGAGCCCCCATTTTTTTTTCACACATTCTTCTGTACGTATTGAGGGCCATAATGCGTTTTTCATTTCATTTTGCAGGTGTTGATTCCATGTCAACTTGTGGTCAAAGATGACTCCCAAGTATTTTTCCTCTTGTGCAATTGGAATTTCTAGGAATTCCTAGGTTGTAATAGGGAGACATGTTCAGTTTCCTCGAGGGACTCCTTGTCCATGAAGAAGGCACAGGTTGGGCAATTTTCGTATGGGGTTTTTCCATATACCGTCCATAGGCTGGTGTTAAGCCCATGGTTGGAACCTTCAACCTGTGCAAGATTTTAGCTGCATGTGGCGTTTGCCCTCTCTCATCTGGGGTGTAGTTAGTGCAGCTGATGACCTTTGGAAGTTCCTGTCCTTCTAGTGCCCTCAGGGTTGCCCCTTTCCACGGCTTTATAGCTTGGATGCCATTTTTTAGCCAGTCCGCACTGGTCCGATCCGCGCCATCATCACCAGGTAGCCTGGTTTGTTACGTGCATTTCGCGAATCGCACTCGTGGTACCTCTGAGGGGATTTGGTCGTGGGCGTCAGAGATTGAGTCCTGGACCTCAATTAGCTTTCCAGGACTTAATCTATTCTCTGGGAACCTGTTTTCCACCACTGCTACCTTAACTGAGGCGAGGGCATTTCGGAAGGCAAGAAACTTCTTGAAACTTTTTCCTCAGCTGTTGCGGTGTGCTGCTGCTAGAGCGAGGGCGTTTCGTGAAGGTGCAAGCCACAGCCTACTTTGTGTCTTTTACAGCACAAACCGGGCTTTTTGTAGCCTCCTTCCTCGTTCCCGCCAAAGCAGCCTGTCTATGCTCGCGGCTCTTCCAACTAGAATTGCCAATGGGCCAATTCGACGTCTTCGTCCATAAGTAGTTCGATCTTCTCCAAGGAGGGAAGAAGAATCTTATTTCTTGATATTTGTGCCTGCTGAGAAGCCTCATAAATGGGCAATGTTGCCTTTTCATTCGATGCTTCGGGCAACTTTACCAATTGTTTTTGACTAGGCGAGGTCGCCTTTGTCGCTTTGTTGGGTTTCTTCAGGTCCATGCGAATTCCACGAATAGCTAGGAAAAAGTTGGTCCGCCGTGACAGAGCCCCGCATGTCACGGTAAGGCGTATAATACAAGGGGGTTCCGCCTAGTGCCCCCAGGGGATCGATCGTTTGAGACTGCAAAACAAACCCAGCAGCCATTCAGCCATCGATACGATGCCTTCCACCTTGGCTTGGGTTTGTTGAGCTATCCTCTGTTTCACTGCCAAACCTGACCCAATAGGGCCAAGAAAAAGCAGCTTCGTACTTCTAATGCGCTGAAAGAGTTGAGTGAATGCTTCTTATTGTGAAGTTCGCAGATTTCAATCACGAGAGACTACTATTTGAAAATGCCAATATCTTGAAAACCATCTAAGATAGGTAAAGGAAACCCCGATATAAAATGAAAGATCAAAAAAATACAGGGTGTTCCATTCAAAATAACAATGTTATTTGCGTTCGAAATTATAAAAAAGTGACAATGAATTTTGAACGTCCTGTATAATATTGGGGAACGGGTTTTATCGGAATCGATAGCCTGAAACCTCTTTAATGCGTGGTCAGAATTGGAAAGGATGGTTTCCATACATTTCGATGTTATTCAGTCTCCAATTGAACCATGCATTTTCAAAAAGAAAACAATAACTCGAAAACGGTTAGGTTAGGTACATGGTACCTCGCATCAAATCGTATTATTTTTCCCTGAACTATCCAAAACTGCAACAAAATACCGGATGTTCCATTAAAAAAAACCCAACTTCGATATGTCACACTTTTTTGAGATACCCTGTATACTCCGAAATGATTTCCTTTTGCAGCCTCAATGAATATACAGATAATGAGAAGAAGGAAATTTCGAAATATTCAATGGTTTGGTTTACAGAGACCGTGTCGTATGTGGTGCCCCACCCCGTATATATAATGTATTTCTTGAAGCAGTTTGTGCAATGATTAAACAAGATGTCTTCGAATTGACATTTCCAATATCGATTCGCAAAAACATCTGTGACACATTCTTCTTCATAATCAACCATGAATCCTAGAATATATCTTCTCGAGTGTGAAAACGAATTTTGATGTATTTCATATTGTACAAGGGGTTTATGGAACTGGAGAGGAAAAATAAAATTAAGAATGGAAAAGTCACTATTATGACAAGGTGGTTACGACGCTGTTATAATAGTGACATCGATTATCCCATCAGTGATTTTATTCTTTCAGATCGATTGTTGCTGGAACTTTTTTCACAAACTATAGAAGTTGCACAAGTGATCAATCGATAGCGATAGGTATTTTGAGCGAAAAGTTTGATGTTAAAGAATTCGCATACTTCATAACATTCATGAAGAATTTTGTGTTGCTGATAGTCTTATGAATCAGTATTGATATAGATGAATGTCGATTAGAAGAGAATTTGTTGCATATACAGTTGAATAAAAGTTATATGAATAGCAATCGATACGAACTTCTAATCGTGAAAATATAATTACAATGATTGGTGATGAAACATTGGCAGACATAAGAGAGAATCATCACGTTGAAGGCGAAGTAGCTCCAGATGTAGAATCGAACAATCTGAAATCACCATCAATCCATTAGCTTATTGCAGTGGAATATTTCATGTATATTCGGACGTAATATCGGAACTAATGTCCAAAGCATTTATAAACACCAAAATTAACTGAAAGAAGCTCACTTAACTCAACAACCGTTCATAACTTTCGTTACACGTTCTCCTCGGAGTTTAGCAAACTTTTTACTTCATCTTATCCTTCGAATAATAGATAACGTGAAAAGTTCACGATCTATAAGAAGTTCGTTACGAAAAGACATGTTAAGTGCATTTTCTTGAAAACAGTTTCTAGAGTCTTTGTCAAAGTCCAAACCAAATCAACGATGGATACTAGAAGATTCTGATATTGACATGAAATATTTGAATGATATAGTCTAAATATCGATGTTATATTGAATCGATTGGTGATCCCTTGACGTCCCTCAGATAGCTGGTGGCTCTAATCGAAGATCTCCCCCCAAAAAGTCAGGATATTCCTGATAGTGCCTTCCTCGCATTGAAATCCCTGTGGATCTGGGTCGCCTAGGTGAAGGCGCCTCTTCTCCATTACTGCCGGGCATTGGAAGATGATATGCAGTGAGGTTTCAATTTCTAGTTCACAGAATCTACATGATGGGTTTCCTTCCAATCCCATTCTGTGTCTGTGCTTCCGCAGAGTACCGTGATCGGTCACTTTTGCGTTTTTCCTACTCAGTGTAAGTAAATTACCTCTAAACCAAATATAAAATCATCCTACTCATCTATACTTAGCACACAGTACAATCCTTCTTAAGCGCAAAGTTTCTCAAGATAACATTCAAACAAAATCTGACATTATGCAAAATTTGAATATATTGTAACGTTTTTATTTACTAAAACACTGGGTTCGATTTATATACACTTTTATTTCCACTGACACGATTTATTTACAATGCTCGATTATCAACTGATTGCCTGCGCCTCTGTCCGCGGAGCTTTATACCTGCACGCTTCTCCAGAAGTTTCCTGGCGGCACGCGAACATTTCAGACCTCGCGTCTCGAACGTTCATGATCCGCGTCACCTGGAGTGGGCGTGGCCAAGCCATAGGCGTATCATTTCGTTACACTGCTCCCTCCCTAGTTCTGATCGCCCCGATCAGAAATTCTCCATGTGGCAACCCCTGACGTCGGCTCTTGATGGCGAAAGCTACAGGTGTTTCCGGCCCTGCAGAACCCTCGGAGAAAGAAATAACAGTCGATCGTCTTTGAGGGACATACTCTTTTCGGGTTAAAGCAGCACACCGTGATCTGTATGCCTGTGTCTCGGAAAATGACTTCTATCATGCTCCTCACGATTTTCCAGTCCAGGTTTTCCAACCCATGACCAATTTTAGGTAGAGCCAATTTCTTTATGTCATAATGGCAGACGACTTTCCTTAGGTCTACTAACGCGTACCATATATTCTCGTAGGTTGCTCTTTCTATCGATAATTTTTTAGTTATTAGGTAGAATAAGGATCGGTTGCCATCTTCTAGTCGTAGTGCTCTTCCTACTCTGGGCATTTGATCTCGCAATTCATCCAGGCGGCCGAACTTCTTGCGAAATACTGTTGCAATTCCTTTGCTCATTCGGAGATCTTGAGCGACGTAGTGTGCATTGGAAACATCCCTTGGAACTGTGAAAAGATCTTGCTGGACCTCAACGGTCACGCCAAGCCTGATCTTCCCCCTGCTTGCGTAATCCGACATGAATTCGGTGTAACTCGGTTGGAAGTCGTCACCGTTTGGTACTTGTTGAAGAGTTCTTGCTTCTTCGACGTCATTCGAGCAAGCATATGGTGCAAGACGATTTATGTGAACAACTTTCGGCTTCCCTCTTGGCAGCTTTCCGATTCGATAAATCAGGTCATTTATCCTCTTCTTGATCTCATACGGACCTTCCCATTGTCTTTGGAGCTTAGGGGAAAAGCCTCGACGTCGTCGTGGATTATACAGCCAGACAAGATCACCTTCTTCGAAGGTCCCCTTCGCGGAACGGGAGTTATAGTGTTTCTTCATCCGATCACTGGCTATCTGCATATTCCGTCGGGCAAGGTCGTGGATGTCGTTCATCCTCAGCTTCAATTCGTCCGCATAGCCTCCACCGGCCACATTCTCTCCTGATGGTTTACAGCCGAATTCCAGATCACAAGGCAAACGGATTTCACGTCCAAACATCAAGCAGGCAGGGGTCTGGCCAGTAGTCTCGTTGGTAGCCGATCGGTAGGCCATCAAAAACAAAGGAATACACTGGTCTCAATCCCTCTGGTGTTCTGATACGACCTTGGAAAGATGTTTGCCCATGGTCCTATTCATCCTCTCAACCATTCCATCCGACTGAGGGTGCAAGGATGTTGTTCTGGTCTTCTCAGCACCAATCAATTGACAGATTTTTTGAAAATGAGCCGATTCAAAATTTCGTCCTTGGTCTGAATGGATCTCCAAAGGAACACCAAATCGGCTGAAGAATTCTTTGACCAGAACATCGGCAACTGTGGAAGCCTCTTGATTAGGGATCGCATAGGCTTCAGTCCATTTCGTAAAATAGTCCATGGCCACTAGAATGTACTTATTTCCAGCATCTGTTACTGGAAATGGACCAGCAATGTCGATAGCTACTCTTTCCATTGGACTACCAACATTGTATTGTTTCATGGGCGCCCTCTTCTGGCCAACTGGACCATTGCCCGTTGCACACAACTCGCATTTCCGGCACCATCTTCGTACGTCTTCTTTACAGTTCACCCAATAGAACCGCTCTCGAACTTTCTGTAAAGTCTTCGTAATTCCAAAGTGTCCTCCAGAAGCACCATCGTGTAACTAACGCAATACCTCCGACACTTTACTCCTAGGTACAACCAGTTGCAACCTGGACTCCGTACCATCTTCGTTTTCAAATTTTCTGTACAGAAGATTATCTTTCAGTACCAGACAATCCCATTGGCTCCAATACGATTTTACTTCTGGACTACATGCGCTGATATCTTGCCAGGACGATCTTAGGGCGTCAGCATTTTGATGGATTTTTCCTGCCCTGTGTTCGATGTCATAATCATATTCCTGCAGCCGCTCTATCCACCTTGCTACTTGACCCTCCGGATTACGGAATTGCAGAAGCCACTTCAAGGCTGCGTGGTCGGTTCGAAGGAGGAACTTTCGGCCATACAAATATTTGTGAAAATGTTCGCAGGCCTTCACTACGCCTAGGAGTTCTCTTCTGGTAACACAGTAGTTCCTCTCTGATTTAGACAAGGCTTCACTAAAGTAGGCAATTACTTTTTCTTGTCCCTCTTGAAGCTGAGAAAGGACAGCTCCTATAGCAGTATTGCTTGCATCCGTATCCAAAACAAATTTTCCAGTGATAACTCAGTATCGGTGCATTGGTAAGAGCTCCTTGTAGCTGTTCAAATGCTCTTTGACATTCTGCATCCCAAAAGTATTCTCTGCCCTCCTCCGTTAGCTTTGTTAAAGGTTTAGCGAGGTGAGCAAACCCTTTGACGAAACGCCTGTAATACGTACTCAGGCCAAGGAAACTTCTGATCTCATGTTTATCCTTGGGTACTGGCCATCCTCGAATTGCTTCTATTTTCTCGGGATCGGCTGTTACACCATCACTAGATACAATATGGCCCAAGTATCTAACTTCTCGCCGGAATATGTGACATTTCTTGGGGCTCAGTTTCAAGTTGGCTTCACGTAATCGTTGAAACACTTCCTTCAGATTCTTGGAATGGTCGTCGAATGATCTTCCAACTACGATTACGTCATCCAGGTACACTAAACATGTCTGCCATGTTAGCCCCCTCAAAACTGCCTCCATCAGCCTCTCAAATGTGGCAGGAGCATTGCATAGCCCAAAAGGCATGACCGTGAATTGGAAAAAAACCCGATCCTATCGAGAAAGCTGTTTTCTCCCGATCAGCAGGCTCCATTCCTACTTGCCAGTAGCCACTTTTCAAATCGAGGGTAGAGAACCAACGGGACCCGGAAAGAGTATCCAAAGTGTCATCAATTCTGGGTAAGGGATAACTGTCCTTTTTAGTAACTGCATTGAGTTGGCGATAGTCAATACAAAAACGTACGGAACCATCCTTCTTCTTCACAAGGACAACTGTCGAGGCCCACGGGCTATTCGATGGTTCTATAACACCTTGTTTGCCCATATCCTTGATAATTTCTTCCGCCTCCTCCCGCTTTGCCCACGGAAGTCTTCTCGGCTGCTGTCTTATTGGCTGAGCATCCCCAGTATTGATTTTATGGGTCACGACGCTGGTTCTTCCTTTGTCATTTTCATCGATGACAAACACATCTTGGAATTCTTCAAGCATGGCTCTCACTCGACGGGTCTGTTCTCTGTCCAGATCTTGACAAGTATTAATGACGGTGTCTACCAGCTCCTTTGAGTTCTTAGATTTCGGTGGTTGGTCGGTTGTAGTCACACAGCGGATCGACGAAACAGGAACACACTGTCCTACCACAGTTCTTCGGCTCAGCCCGATGGGAGTTTCCTTCACATTCATAACTCTAACAGGAATTACATCTCCAACCCTCACTAGAGCTTTCGCAGTCAAGAACTCATTATTGCCCACTTCTTCGACCATCCTCAGACTTCCTTTCCTACAGTATCCCTCGAGACTGGTCATTAGAATTTTCTCACTATGGCCGGGTATAGTTACATCACTAGTAGTTAGTAGGCGGACTACATCTTCTTTGTCTTCATGAAAAGGGAGTTCCTCACCTTCGACCTTGAGAACTCCTCTGTGTACGTCCAATACAGCTCCAAGTTTCCTCAAAAAGTCCATACCCAAGATTAACTGGTCAGAAATCTCAGCGACCAGTATGTTGTGCTTGATAGTGGTCTTACCAATGGAGACAGGAACATTAACTTCGCCATAGACTTTTATCTTTTCACCGTTCGCCGTTCTGAGGTGTGCTGTTGCCGGCGACATTCTGGAATGATCTCTCACTATTTCCGGTCGTGCAATAGTTCTTGTTGCACCAGTGTCTATCAAGAACAACTCGTTCTCTCCGTCAATCCGACCATCAACATACAGGCTATGGGCTCCACCAGAAGAGTTTACATTGACGGTAACTACAGGTGCTTTAATTCTCAAGGTCGACGATCGCCCCCTCCTGTCGACTTGTTTTAGTTTTCCGACTGCTGTATGGGTTTCGCCACAATTCCGGCATCTGGAATCTCGTTTCTTGGGCATCGTCTTCTGGATAATTTTCCGAACCATATCTTCCAGATCATTTTCTCCATCTTTCTTGCTAATGGTCCTAACTTGATGACCTTTGGAAATTTGATTGGCCGTTTCATGCTCCAAAGCAATAGCAAGTGCTTCATCCAATACTTTCGGTCTGGCCAATCGTAGAGCTTTCTGAATTTCTCTCTCTCAATCCATCGACAAATATGTCTACTGCTATTTCTTCCAAAATGTTTTCTGGAGCTTCGGGGTAGGCTAGACGCACCATTCAAGCAATGTCTGTTTCAAATTCCTGCAAGCTTTCACTTGCACGTTGGATTCGGCTGCGTAGTTGTGCTTTATAAACCTGTTGCAGATGGGCATCTCCATAGCGTTTTTCTAGTCGGTTGAACAAGGTTTGATAACATTTTTCTTGGCCCATAGGAATCGATCTTAAAATATCCGCAGCATCACCTCTTAGAGCCGCAGTCAAGGAAACAGCTTTTTCTTCTTGAGTCCATTTATTGGCCGTAGCGATGGCTTCAAATTGTCTGAGGTATACGGACCAAGATGACTCCCCATCAAACGGAGGCAATTTGAATCTCAAATGATGTTTTGTCCATTCCTCTTTAACTTCCTGATCTGTACTCACTGCGGTTTTATCCATATCAGTAGTTGGTACTTGTACTGCTGAGACACACTTAGTTATCAGACATTCCAACTGTTTTATTTTCTCTTCTAGTCCATCTACGTTTTTATGCACTTCGTCGATTGTTCTGGAAACTTCTTCATATCGGTCGTCGTTCTTTTTCGAAATTTCATTGATCATATCAGAGACTTTCTCGAATTTCTCATCACTTTTTCTGGAAACTTCTTCCAATTTTGCATCACTTTTTCTGGAAACTTCTTCCAACAACATGGTTTTTTCAAAGGAAGGTCGACGGCAACAAACTTAGTTTGTATCACAGAGCAAATATCTGACATTATTGATGGAAGCTTTCAATGTGATATATATACGGATTTTTCGAAGGCCTTCGATAGGTTTGACCATGGAATTCTCCTTCACAAACTGTCAAATTTTGGACTAACCCCAAACCTCACATCTTTGTTTCAATCTTACCTTCATGATCGTAAACAGTATGTTAGCTTCCATGGTCATAGGTCTATTGAGGTCTTTCCTACATCAGGTGTCCCCCAGGGGTCTAACCTCGGACCCTTATTCTTCATAATGTTTATTAATGACATTGTGGCAACTCTCACCGTCAATCACTTATTGTATGCCGATGATTTGAAGATATATCATAAAATTAACACCAGAGAGGACTGTTATCTTCTCCAAGAAAATCTTGATAGCCTCAATGCCTTGTGCATCAAGAATAGCTTATTTCTTAATGCGTCCAAATGCCATGTTATGACCTTCACCGCAAAGCTGAATCCAATTATTTACAAGTATAGACTAGACAACGTCGTATTGAACCGACCTGACACTTTCCAAGATCTAGGAGTAGTTTTCGACAAAAAACTTTCTTTCGGAAATCATATCCAACAAGTCATCAAAAAAACTTATAGGAATTTTGGAAGGAATGAAAAAACGCTTTTGCAATTATATTTCACTTTTGTTAGATCCAATTCTGAGTATGCATCAATAGTTTGGGCACCACATTATCAGATACATATATCTAATTTAGGAAATATCCAACGTCCATAAAAAAAAAATTTCTGTTCTATTTTTTCTAATGAGTGATATTAATGTAATTACTAATATGTTGAATAATCCTTACTGTATTTCCCTATTCTGTAATTGGATATTGTATCTGTTGAATAGTATAATAAAAAAAAGTAGTTGTTCTTTCCATTTCTTCATTTGATCTGGTCTAATGAAGATCTTGGCTATTCTGCACCCAGGGGCATTTCTCCATGCCTCCCTGGGCTTTGCCGCAGTCCAGTCATCAATCTTCTTCCTGATGACTGTGTTGCAAATTCCAGTTGCCGGTTCTGGTCCTATAAACCTATCTAATCGCGCCAGTCTGGCCAGTTTGTCTGCGATCTCGTTGCTCTTTATCCCTTTGTGACCCGGCAGCCACATCAAGGTTATAGGTCCGACTTCGGCCATGCGATTTAAGGTTTGATGATAATCGTACACCAGTTTTGATGTTGTGGTGTACCCTCCAAGAACTTCTGAGGCGCTCTTGCTGTCCGTACAGATGTACAAGTGCTCCTGGCTTCTGACATCCAATGCCTGAAGCGCGCTGTTCAGCACTGCCACCAGTTCGGTTTGTAGAACCGTGGTATGGCTCCCGAGCGGAAAGATGTGCTCCTCCCCTTCTCGGCGCCGATACTCTCCAGCACCTGTTTCGTCTCCTGACTTGGAGCCATCCGTGTACCAGATGTCCCCACTGTAAGGTAGTTTCGCCCGTTTTTCAATCCACTCAATTTTACTTGCGAGACTGATGCGTTATTTTTTATCAAAAAGGTACCTCGTGATCATCTTGTCAGTGGGCATTTCGGAGATGCCTCCTTGTCTCATGATCTCCGGTTTATTCTCCTTGTATTTCCCTTCTGAGAGGATGTCTTTTGCTCTTTGCATCGCTTTTGCGGCAGCGGATTCAATGTCCAGTTGAATCGGTCTTATCCCTAGGGCTGCCCCAAGGGCTGCTGTAGGCGCTGACGCACTCGCACACACAGTGCACCGCGTTACCAGACCTCTCAACCTCTCCAATTGTTTCGCCACCATTTTTAGCTTCGTTCTATCATACCAGACTACAGAGGTGTACATGAGTCTGGGTTTTAGAATTGCCTCGTTAAGCCATTTCATTGTGCTTGGTTTGATGCCCCAACTGCTGCCCATAGCCCTCCTAAGTTGCCATAGGGCACCCACAAATTTGCGGCTCTTATTCTCTAGGTGTCTTCCCCATGTTAGCTTGCTATCTAGGGTGACTCCCAGATATTTCACTTCTCTGGCTAGCTCAAAAGCCTTTCCATTCAGTGTCAACGAACATTGTCTGTTCCATTTATATTCTCTGGTGAAAACCATAACCTCCGTTTTACTGGGGTTGACATTGAGTCCAGTTTTTCTGCCCCAGCTTTCTACAGTCCCTATTGCTTCTTGTGTGGTCTCCATGAGTGGGCCCAGAAAAGGTCCGCGCCTTATGATCATTATATAATCAGCGTATTCCACTACCTGTGTGCCCCCTCGGCTGGGTCCCACCAATAGGCTGTCTACTACTAGGATCCACAACAAGGGTGACATGACCCCACCCTGTGGGCATTCCGAGGAAACATTTCCTCTAATTGTCGTGTTGCCCTTATTCGCTTCCAGTTGTATATTTCTCAGTATGTGGCTTACCCAGTAAACTAGAATTGTAGATGCGTCAAACTTCTCCTTGGCATCTTTGATGACGCCACTGGCCGTATGATTGAACTCATCCTCTATGTCCATGAAAATGCTGATATCAAAACCTCCATTCTTGAGTTGGGGTTGTATCAGCTGTTTGACCTTCAATAGAGCAGTCTCGGTGGAGAGTCCCGCTCTATAGGCAAATTGGTTCATGTGGAGTGGTTTCGTCCGGAGTACCTCGTCTCTGATATATCTATCGACGAGTCCCTTGGCCGTCTTCAGCATGAACGATGTCAGGCTTATTGGGCGGAAATCCTTCGTAGGAGTGTATCCGCCTCTGCCTGGTTTTGGAATAAACACAACCCTTGTTCCTTGCCAGGCAGCAGGTACGTGTCCAAGTATAAGGCTAGCCCTTACCACTCTGGTCAGGGGCCCTACAGTGGACTGACCCGCCTCTCTCAGAAGCACAGGGTATATTCCGTCTGGCCCTGGTGTCTTGTATGGTTTGAAGGATCTAATTGCCCATCTTACCTTGTCCGGAATAACAATTTTGTTGGCGAGCTCACGATTGCGGCGTCAAACTTGTGCCTTCACTCTGACTGAGCTCGCTCTTGTCCTCCATTCTTCTCTCTGATTATTGTGACTCCCTTCCCGATCCCCTAGGAAGCTGGGAAAGTTTGTCTTCATCAGGCATTCCAGGGTCTCTTCGTCTGAGGTGGATAACCTGCTATTGGGTAGTTTAAGGGAGCTGAGTATAGCCTCTGGATTTTTTGAGAGTATTTTATCCAGCCTGGCTGCCTCGGTCCCTTCACTAATCTCTCCACAGAAGGAGGTCCAACTAGTCTGTTGGGCTTTCCTAATCTCTTCTTGTTCATCCATATGAATTCCACAAGTAGGCGGGGAAATAAAGGTTCACCGACTCAGAGCCCCGCCAATAAATTATCAATTTCTGTGACTTTAAGATCAACATCCAATAGTCTTTTGATTTCTTGTAGGATCAGTTCAGCAGATATGTTTTTTGGATCTTTCTGTAATCCAAATATAATCAAATTATTTCTTTTGAACTTTGTTCTAGATTTTCGACTTCCATGCAGTTCCTCAATTCATTTCTGCTTCTTATAATTTCATTACATATATCTTCAATCGTTGGTTTGATTGAGTAATTTCCATTCGGCATATTATATAGGTATCAATTTGTAGAGTGTATCAGTATATTTATAGTTTATCTATAATTTATGCCTATCTCCTGCACTTTTTGTCTCTCGGGTTTTTGTTGCAGAGAAACGATAAGTTGATTTTTTTATCTCAGGAACAGTCGAAAATGCTTGAAACATTCGGAATTCTCCTCAGTGTAATTTGTTGTTCAATATGCAATTCGACAATGAAATTCTGGGATTATTTGATCAAGTGATGTAACAATATTCCACTTATGTGGAAACTCATGACTTTTGTTTTTCGTGATTATTCTCAGAGCGCACACTTGGAATAGATAAATGAATAAATAGATAGATGAATATATAAAGAAATGAATGAATGAATAAATGGATGAAATAAATCTATTGAAAATTCGAAAATAAGGATCCAAAACTCAGCAAATGAAATAGTAAAAGTGAAGGATCAAGTGGATGGGTTGAGTGAAAATTTCTCATTAGATTGTACTGGCGTTGAGGTCAATTATGGATAATTGAAATTTAGTATTGTAGGTATATGCCGGGTGTAACAGGACCATGGTACACCCCCCGTGTCCCCGTTAGTTTTGATGCTAAGAGATTGAGATTTGGGATATCCCATATACATAATAAGCAGCACTGTTTGGTCTAGTTTCGAATTGAGCATGAAAGGATGTGCAATAAATACAATCAAAAGTACAGCTAAAAGAAAATGAGGGATACAATTATTTTGTTCTACTGTAATACTAGAAAAATACTGAGAAGACCATCACACGAAATAAGAAGTGGGAAAAAAATCATTCAAATTGAATGGTTATGACAATCTATATAATGAGAGCTACATCAATCAAAATGATGGCCTGCTGGTTCTCAAATCTTAATCATCGGCTAGTGTTAGGCACTCAAATTATCAATACGATTTGAAAAAACTACAATTTATATAACATCACTGTACCGCCCCCCCCCTCAACAAACATTGAAAATTTTGTCACATCCCTGAATGAGTATTTTACACTTAATGTCATTGAACAAAATGCCCAATATTGGAGACATAAATATTAATATACTAAAAGAAACAGATGATTCTTTCGACTTTATGAACCTCATGGGGAAGTATAATTTCAGGAGTGTAATGAATTCTATAACAAGAGAAGCCAGTGGAACATGCCTTGATCACATATTCGTTATAAGTCAGGCCAATAAAATTTAAAAAAATTGCCTACCATGTGTTGTACGGACGAATCTCTGTGGCGACAAAACTAAGGATCATCCTATAAAACAGACATTTAAATACTTTACTGACTACAAACGGTTAGAATCAGATTTGCGGATTCATAACTGGGATGCATTTCAATATATCGACGGTGTGGATGAAACTGCGTCCCATATGATTAAAACGATACAATTATATGTAGATAATAATACAACCAGAAGGAAAATGAAAAATGAAGAAAATAAGCGAACGGAATGGACAACAGATGGTTTGATAAGATCCATGAACAGAAGAGATTATTATTATACAGGGTCGCTGATATGTATGGAAACGGTCGATTATTTCCTAAAGTAAGATAGCTAGCGAAAAATGTTAGGATACGAAAGTTGTAGGGTTTTTCAAAATCCATTAAACTTATGAAAAATTAAGTATACAGGATGAGTCAAAAAGTCAGGACGAAACAAAGTTGCTTTTTCTCTAATGGGACGCCCTGTATATCATTCCACATTTCAATTCTGCTCGAAATTCTGAACAAAATTGATGGAGCGTTTCATTTCCTAAATTCAACCGATTTCGAGATATCGAATTTTGAATGTCATGTTAGATGTGGTGGAGAATCCAATAAATTCGGCACAACAGAGGGCTTTGAATCATAACATGAGTCGATATTTCATTCAAAAAATTTGCAAACTGCAAAAATTCCATCCATATTAAAATTCACTTGGTACAAGAATTGAGTGAAGACGATTTTGATCGTAGAATCGAGTTCTGTCCCAGCAAACATGAATGAGCGGTAAACAGACGGGCCGTTGCCGTTAACAGCGGAAAATCATCGGCAGCGGCATACTGACATCGGAAAAATGTTAGAATGACATCAGTCCTGCCGCTTCGGCTGGACGTTCGCATTTTTATGTCGGATGTCCGTAATTCTGCCAGAAATTACCCGTTAAAAAATTTCTGACAATCGCGCCGATGTAGTTTTGACGCTGAGAACCACCACAGAATTAAATACGTGGTGATATCTATTGGTATTACTGACATTCATCACATTGGTATCACTGCTGTTGTGTGGTTATGTTAAGGATTTAGAAACAACAAAAATATTCGTTTTCTTATATTCTTTGTGAAATTGTTTTCATGCATTCTTCTTGGAGCTGACTTAGCAGATGATGGCCGATAAGTGAGTACCATTTTCCGTTCTTAATGATAATATAATATCATATAATCTCGTGTAACATGTAATCCACTAGAAGCACTCGTCAGAAAAACCATGTTGAAAGAAATATGGTCAATAGAGACTGAGGTTTTTGTGAACAATATTTCCAGTAGAAATCATAATGATATTGATGTTAATAATGTACCTGGCCCCAGTATTGCAAAACGACCTAGAAATGAAAGATTTTGAAGACCATCAATCCATGAAAATTGATTATGATGTTAAATGTTTGGAAAATGAGTTGACTGTTATAAAAGATGCTCTCTTGACAATCTCAGTGAATCTGATGATAATATAATACATCATAGCTTAGATGAAACTGGAAGTGATTCTGAACCTGAATTGTTAACAATAATTGTTGTGATACATACATAATAAATACAGCTGTTTCACAGCTACTTAAATGGCTGAACACCCAACCCAACTTGTCAAATATCCCTCTCAATGCTAGAACATTGTTGAAAACCTTATCTGAAAACTGCTCGAGACAAATGGGCGATGGAAGCTTTTATTATTTTGGTAATACCAATATAAATGTACTACTTTCAATCTAGATCTCAATATAAATGGCCTTTCAATACATAAAAGAACTGAGATATATTTTTTGAGCTACTGGCCAGTAGAGGTCAATCGGAAACCAAGAACAAGAATTTTCTATCACTTTGAATACTTTCGAATATGTTTCAGATATCTTGATTTCATAAATATTTCAAATATGGTGTAATATTTTGTAAGAAATGTTTTCCCCTCAATATTTCATTGTTTGTTTTTTTTCAGAATTGCTCACAGAAATTCTGAGGCAATTGAAGAAAATTAAAGAGGATTCCAGTTATCTGATTGAATTGTACATATATTGATGATACTAAGAAACAAGTATCTTCTGGAAAGGCAGCCAAAATTTATAGTTTTGAAGAGTTACCCATATCGAATGATGATTTGTCAAATAAAACTAAATTTGCTGAATGGGTATGTTGTCTCAAATTATAATATTATCATTTTTTGAAATACTAATCAGTTGAAATTAATTTCAGTATTGTAAGCTGCAATATATTGGGAGGAAAATGAATATGAACTTTTATAACAAATGACTTGGCAAGGAAATCAAACTGGACAGGGAGGAATGAGAAGACAGGTTTTAAAGATTTAAAAAATGCGATTCAATTATTACATGGTAAGTTGCTTTCAGGCTTAGTATTTCTTTATATGTGTATAATATTTTTACCTTGAAAATGTTTCCAATAATTTGGACCTAACAGCCGTTATTATTTTCACATTTCATATTTATTTTTACTTTTTCTGTGTAGCTGCTGCCCAAAGGATATATATTTTCTGTTTATTTTCCAATATCATTGTGATGTTATTTTCTCATTATATTATTTTATATTTCACTCGTTGTATTTTATTGAGATACCTAAAACCTCTAGTTGAACTATGGTGTAAAGTCATCATCCCACCTCAATCTGTAACATGCAATACCAATGCATTGGAACTTCAAATACCCGCTAAAGTGCCGCTATTTAGACAGGGCGGCTGATAGTCTGGTGGCCTACTAGCGGCCGCCGGGACGCGGGCTAGCCGGACCGACGGCGTATCACGATTAAGGACAGCTGATGTCGGCATCGGCAGTTTTTAAAGTACCTCAAGCGGCCCGTATTTACTATGTTTGCTGGGGTGAAGTTATTATGGATAAATTAAGCGAAAATGTCAACTTTGTCAACCACATATTGTTTTCTGACGAATCTACATTTTGTTTAAACGGGCACGTGAATCGACACAACTGTAGGTATTGGTCAGACCAAAATCCACATTGGATGGAGGAAGTTCACACTCAACGGCCACAAAAAGTAAATGTCTGGTGTGGCATTATTGGTGGACACGTCATAGGCCCCTTTTTTATAAACGGAAATTGGAACTCTGAACGATATTTATCACTTTACAACAGCATATTATTCCAGAGCTTAGACGATTATTCCCGAATAATTTCAATCCCAATTTGCCGGCAGAACAAATATGGTTTCAACAAGATGGGGCTCCTCCACATTTTGGAGGTATGGTACGGGCATATCTAGATGAAACTTTTCCTAATAAATGGATTGGACGCAGGGGAGCAATTGAATGGCCAGCTAGGTCTCCCGATATGTCCCCACTTGACTTTTTTCTATAGGGTCACATAAAAAATGTAGTCTACAGAAGTAGGCCGCCAAATATCGAAGAGTTGCAAGAAAGAATAAGGCATGAAATTTCTACCATTCCTCCTCATATGATTTTAGATTCACTACAAAATTTTGTTCAGCGAGTTCATTACTGTCAGGAGGTAAATGGTAAACACTTTGAGCACCTTATTAAATAGAATTTCAAAGAAAACTTGTTGTTTATTAAAACTTGTTTTCTCTCTTTTCCTCCTGTCTTAACTATTGTTTTCATAAAACTTTAAATATCCTGGACATTCATTAAAAAATACATTTTATTGTTTTAATTGCATTTTAATCAACCCTGAACAATTATGCTTCTTTATTTTCTATAAAAAAATTATAATTAAATTGTAATCATAATATCCACATACTCCACCTTTTGTGACTTTCATAATAAATATGCATCATTTCGTGCTTTTTCTTTAATAAATTTGAGAGTAGTAAAAAGTTATTTTCAAAATTCGATATCTCGAAATTGGTTGAATTTAGGAAATGAAGCGCTTCATCAATTTTGTTCAGAATTTCGAGCAGAATTGAAATGTGGAATAATATACAGGGCGTCCCATTAGAGAAAAAGCAACTTTGTTTCGTCCTGACTTTTTGACACATCCTGTATACTTAATTTTTCATCAGCTTAATGGATTTTGAAAAACCTTACAACTTTTGTATCCTAACATTTGTCGCTAGCTATCTTACTTTAGGAAATAATCGACCGTTTCCATACATATCAGCGACCCTGTATATATTAACACAGGCAAGATCCTTCTTATGATATTAAATCAAACGAATATATACAATATAGAAATTATTCTTATGAAATTAACCAAACCGAATCACTACAAAAACGAAATTGAAAGGAATATTAACGATAGTGAAAGTTTGTGGAGAACAGTGAAAGAACTATGCAACGAAAAATCGAGAGTATACCGGGTGATTCTTTAAGGTGACTCGCCCCTATAACTTTTTTATCATTGGAGATAGAAGAACGAAATTCGGGGGTTGTGTATTATATGTCAATTCGCATTATTTGACGTATTCACTTGCTTTGCAGTTCTACCGGTTTGACCGGAAATGACCTCAACTTTCGATTTTCAAATGGAACACCCTATATATTTTTACTTATTTTGATCGAGGATGACATTATCTATCCAACAAAACTTTGTTTGTGAATGTTTGACGTCTGAGAGAATTTTTGTATTTCATTTTTTATTTTTCGATCTGGCGTGCCATGGATCGATTGAAACGCTTCCTTTTTGATCAAGTGACATGGGAAAAATACAACTTTGAGGCATATGACTTCAGAGTCGTTTCAATAATTTTTTCAATGTCACAAATATCATTTTTTTGTTTGTCACGATCAACTGAGACTTAGTGCATGAGTATACCGAATACGTATTATTTGTTGTTAGGTATTGGGCTTCTTGCAATTATTGAGAAAGGTAGTGAAAATTAAGTGGAAGTGTGTGGTATCAAATTGTTCGTAAGAAAATGATCTTTCACAAAAACCCGACGAGCCACCCTCTTTCCATTTGAAAAAATCGAGTTAACTGGAAAAAATGATATTTGTGACATTGAAAAAATTATTGAAACGACTCTGAAGTCGTCATATGCCTCAAAGTTGTATTCTTCCCATGTCACTTGATCAAAAAGGAAGCGTGTCAATCGATCCATGGCACGCTAGATCGAAAAATAAAAATTGAAATAAAAATTCTTTCATACGTCAAATATTCACAAACGAAGTTTTGTTGGATACATAATGTCATCCTCGATCGAAATAAGTGAAAATATATAGGGTGTTCCATTTGAAAATCGAAAGTTGAGGTCATTTCCGGTTAAACCGGAAATACTGCAAAGCAAGTGAATACGTCAAATAATGCGAATTGACATATAATACACAACCCTCCGAATTTTGTTCTTCTATCTCCAATAATAAAAAAAGTTATAGGGGCGAGCCACCTTGAAGAATCACCCGGTATAATATACCCGACATCAAAAATGAAAATGCCCAAGAACTCATTAACAATTATGAACAGAAAGCAAATATTTTCAATGATTATTTTGCGAATGTTGGACAAACGTTGTCGAACGAAATTCAAAAACCGGACATTCCTTGTCCTTAAAGATTTACTGCACGACAGTCACTATTTCTGATTCCTATAAATACAGTTGAAGTAGTTGATACTATAAATTCATTGAAATCGAATGAATCACCAGGGCTGGATGGTTTGAGATCAGAAGTTATGAAATTAATTGGGGAGGAAGTGGCATCACCGTTAACCTTTCTGATAAACAAGATTTTTAAAACAGGCATTCGTCCGAATGAATTCAGAATAATCATTATTAGTCCGATGTACAAGGGGGGAGATAAGCAGGTTGTCTCTAACTACAGACCCATCTCTCTAATAAGCAGTATAATAAAAGTTTTCGAAAAAATCTCGATTAGGGAATAAGATGAATAAATTCAATATCTTATAGATGCCTTGTAGGATATAGGTGTTCGCGGAACAAATCTAAAATTAATGGAGAGCTATCTTGCTGACCGCGTTAAATATATTAAAATCGGTGATGAAATAATAAGTCATGAAAGAGTTGTAAAATTCGTGGTACCTCAAGGAACTGTTCTCGGACCAATTTTTTTCATCATCTAGATAAATAACCTGTTCACCTTGAATAGTGTGGGCACAGTACTCAGTTTTGCAGATGACACTGCAATCTATTAAACAGATTCTTCTTAGTCCAATCTCAAGCTGAAAGTTGAGAGTGATTTCATTCAAATACTCAACTGGTTCAATCATGAATCACTGACTCTCAAAATGATAAAACAGTTTTCCTACCATTCAGTAATTACAAACCCAACTTACCGGAATATGAAACCTTGGAAATTGATTATGATAAAAACAGCTACATCATAAAGAGAGCAGAAGTAACTGAATACTTATATAATCACATGAGATGAAGTAAACAGATCAACTTCAGAATAAAAACTTTGAGAGGACTTATATATAGATTCAAACATATCAAAACATTTTTGGACGCCCCACAAATGAAAAAAATAGGAGGAATCCGTGGCGCGGAGCACGGCCTGCTGGCTGGAGGAAACTAAGAAACGGCTCCCCGTTCTCAAGGTGTTACGCGACCCGTGCTAAAGAGACTCGTGGCCCATGGCTCAATGAGGGTCTCGAACAGAGCCCAAGGGGTACCTGGTGCAACCCCTTGGTAGGTAAGTCGCCTTACCAGTTCAGGAGGGGTTCTGATTCGGTGGACCTTTATTTCCCCGTCTACTCGTGGGATTCAGATGAACGAACAGGAAAAAATAAAAATGAACCTATCACTATGGTGACAGAAGATGGGACGGAGTAGTCCGACGGTACCTCTTGGACAGGAGGGAGTGGGCCCCAATGTAACATTGGAGAGCCCACAGACCCCTGTACAGTTGCAATCAAGCGGGGGGGACGAGGACATACACGGCCCGTTCCTACCAAAAAGAGATAGAATCAATCTTGTACCACTGTGGAAACTCTGCACGGGGGACCTAATGGTGGTCATCACTGAATTCGACAACATAGGGAGAGTAGTGATAGCATCAGCATACTTCCCACATGATAATCCAAACGTAACACCTCGGGAGGTGATACAACTGGTAGACTACTGCAAGGTAAGGAAGCTTCCCCTACTGATAGGGTGCGATGCCAACTCGCATCATGTTATCTGGGGGATATCCTCAACGTCGGCAATACACCGACCTTTCACAATGCTCGGAGAGAGGAATTACTGGACTTAACCATGTGTACTAGGAATCTCTGCGGCAAGATCACTAACTGGAGGGTCTCTGAGGAGCCATCGCTGTCAGACCATGAGCAAATCAGATTCGAAATAGCGACGGACATCCGAATAAAAATTCAGTGGAAAAGAAATCCTAGACTCACCAACTGAGAAAGATATGCATAAGAACTCCAAGAGGCACTCATGGAATGCCCTATGAAAATTGACGATATACCTACATTGGATAGGGCCGCCAAATTCCTAGAAGAGGGACTGCGAACAGCCTACATAACATAAAAACTGGTGCACGATTATTATCAAAGTGAAAAAGTTGCTGAATGTTCAGAACTTATTCCAGTTCGACATACTCATATTGCCCACGGAGTGAACCCACTTCATAAGCTCAACATATCAAAAAATGTTCTTGCTCAACTTCAATTCGTTTAATATAGCAGTCATAGTGTGGGGACCAGATAATGGATCGGTACTCTAGAATAGATCTGACATGGGAAAAGTAGAGGATTTGCACTGTATTTTGACTGAAGTCTCTGCATGGTCAGTGAAAGAGAGTTTGGAGTCGAATTTTATTCCCATGTGTTCAATCTCATTGACTCCTGAAAATTGTTTATCAGAATTTCATAGGAAGAGTTGGTAGGTGTTCTCATCCAGGAGAAATATATTACATAAAACTTCCCGACATTCAAATTCATTTTATCGATTTGACCCCAGTGGACTAAGTTTTCTATATCATCTTGCAAAAGGTTGGCATTATAAATTGAGATCACAGGGTGGAATAATTTTGTGATCGACAGAGATACATCATTCAAGAATAATTTGAATAGAAGTGGACCAGAATGTGATCTAGAAGAAACTTTTATCGCATGTGAAATTCATCCAGTCACCCTAACGCATTGCGTTCGCCCATTCAAGAAGCTTCGATATCTGTTATAAGCACTAGAAGGACTAGCTGACCCTTCACTTCTACTGCTCACTACACTATACACTATATTTCCCCTTCTTCAGATGTTTTTCTTTTTCTCTTCCCAATTCTTGATGAAAAAGGATTGATAGCCACATATTCGGGCCAGATATCGGGATTTCCCTTAAGTCTTTGTTATATTTCCATACTACTGATCCTCGAATGACGAATTTTCCCGAGTATGCCCAGATGTCATCTTATGGCATTTTACTCTGGTGATATTTTTACTTTCCGAATGCTTCAACAAGCAGAAATCTATATGTTGTAGAATTCCTAATCAATGCCTTATCATTGTTATGGTTTATGGTTTATGGTTTATGGTTTATTTTATTTACCCAAGAAATAAATACATAACAATATAACATAACATTTGTGTGAAATATACTGGTAAACATGGTCAGGGTTCAACTGAGTTGATCTTCCACCCTGCCATTCGATAAGTTACTAATGACTAATAGGTACTTATACTTACATAACTATGATAATACTATGAGCTACGGATAGAAAAGTTACAGAGATTCATACCTAGACATTACACATAAATAATATTGATTCTATCCACAATGATGACAGTAGTAACATACGTACTACAACGCTATAATATATTATTCTAAGTGAATTACAACATTTACTATGGAGCAACAGCTAAAAACGAGAGACAATGATTACTTGATGAATGATATGTATAGAAATGAATATTATATCAGTTCTTAAATTTCTAAGGCTTGATTCGCCATTAGGTATTCTTTAATTTTTTACCCAAAAACAAAGATGTATTTTTGAATTCAGCTGGCAAATCATTCCACAGTCGGGCTGTGACACAAGAGAATGAGTTATGGTATGTCGTTGTATTATGCTTTGGTATTCTAAAATTATCGTGATATCTAGTACTATACTTATGAGCGTGAGAGTAAACAAATATTTTGGCTCCTTATTTTTCAGAATATTGAAAATGAAAATATAAAAATGTAATAGACGTCTATTACTCATACAAAGTATTCGCTTCGAGTTTAGGTGAGGCGTTATATGTTCCCTAAAAGGTACTTGGAATGAAAATATTAGGCAAATATTTTGCAGTTGTTGAATTTTTTTTGAAATGTTAGAGGTTAAGCGACAATTATAAACTATGTCTCCGTAATCGAGTAGTGATAGTACTAGTGTATTGCATTGATGCTATTTCGTGGTTTCATTAATTGTGTACTTATACGGGAACAGGGCTTTCAATCGCATGAAAGCAAGCTTTCGCCTTTTTGTTACGTGTTGCTCGAAAGTAAATCCAACATCAAAATCCATGCCCGAGTTACGAGCATACGTCTCTAATTGAATATTGCTATCACCTAATTTGACAGAGAAATTCAGGGATTCTAAAATATTACGAGAACTGAAAGAACCGAATATCAAAGCTTTTGATTTGCTCGGATTTATTCTAAGATTATGATTTTTTGCAAAAAAAATTTATTCTAGAAAGTTCTGATTTCATGTCGGAGACATAGATTGAAGAAAGGAGTGGGCCAAGGATTGTTCCCTGAGGAACACCACAAGTTACTTTCTTAAATAATGAAGATACATCACCATTATTCGATGTAATCGTAACACATTGATTACGATTACGAATGAATGATTCGAACCAATCAAAACTGTTTCTTGACAATCCTAAGAAGTGTAGTTTTGAAAGTAAAATATCATGATCTATGGTGTCAAAGGCCTTAGAAAAATCAAGCAATATCATACATGTAGCCTTCCGGTCATCTATGCCTTCATTGATTGCGTCAACTATACTAACTAGAGCGCTACTGGTACTATGATTCTTTCTAAAGCCCGACTGCCGATCACTATTTATTTATCTATTTATTTATTTACATGAATAGGCTACTCAACAGATAGTTTTACCCATCCAGTTACAGAGTAGCACGAAACAAAGCATTATAATACATAGTTGTGAAAGTTGACAATAAACTACTTATGTAGAGTATAAAAAAAATTACAAAGAATGAATAACTCAGATCAGAAATGAATGTGAGATTTGATAATGTGTTATCATATTATGGAAAACAGGCAAATTTCATGTCTGAACGTAATATTTCACAAAAATAAATGTGAGCAAAAACCAAAAGATAATAAAAAAGCTTAATAAAGATTGAGTTTTGTTGGAGGAAAAACTCCTTTCTGGAAATTTCATCGAAGATTCAAAACATTATTGCCTTCAAACGCTTTTTGAAACTCAGGAAAGAAGTGGAAAAGATATCCAGGTCAGGAAGATTACCAACAACAGAAATGTAGGATCTCAGGCATCAAATGAATGGTGAGTTCAAGTGTGCATTTGTTGAGCTGTGGCCTGCCACGAACAAAGGTCTATTCCTAACATAGTACTGCGTACAGTTGAAGTTGAGACTACTGAGAAGGGATGATGAATCGAGTGAGTTGTTGACTATTTTGTTTATCATACATATATCTAGAAATTGTCGTCTCATGTCAAGTTTTTCAATTTTATAGTATCTCAGATTTTGTTCATATGAAAAGTGGTGGCGTTGTTGATTGAATCTGAAGTTTAGTACACTCACACATTTTCTTTGGACTTTTTCAATTATTGGACTATTGAAATTATTTGAACTGAGGTACTCATTTACAATCGTGTGAACATGTCTTTCAATGATTTTAGAAATGGCTGGAAGAATACTAATGGGCCTCAAGTCATTCAAGCTAGCAGGGTGGGCTACTTTAGGTATTGGTTTTATTTTAGAATTTTTCCATATTTTTGGAAATGAGCATTGCTCAATAGAATAGTCAATAATGTGTTTCAGAGCCTCCAAGCAATATGGAAGACAGAGTTTTATGGCTCTTATTGAGTATCCATCATGCCCAACAGCTCCACTCTTTATTTTGTTTATATATTTCACAATATCGTGTGTTTCAATAAAGGGAATATCAAGTCTTGAGTTTTCTTTCACGTTGGCATGCGTCCTTGTAGAATAGTGATTGAGAACTGAGTCTTTTTCTAGATTATTATCATTGGATGGTAATAAGAAGTGCGTATTAATTTTTCCGCATTTAGTAATTCCTCAGGGATTTCATAGTTTTGGGTCTTTGTAAAATTAAGTTTTTTCATGTTTTGCCAAAATGATTCACGATTTTCGGGTCTGGAAATGAAATCAAAGTATGCTCGCTTTTCTCTTTTTAATGCGTCATTAGTTAGATTCCTCAACTGCTTATAATACTCTCTATTAGAATCTGTTGGGCGTTTTTTATATTTGAGTTGTGCTTTATCCCGGTCCTTCATCATTATTTTGATGACGTCTGTGATCCACGGCGTGAATGGTTTTTCAATTATTTTAATCGTTTTTACAGGGGCATGTATATTCAATAGACCCAAGACTATGGAATTGAAAAAAACATATTTTTTCATCGATTGTTGCCTGATTTATTACATTCTTCCAGTTAGCATCATGACAGTCGCCCTCAAACCTTACCCGATCAATATGATTGTAGTCCCTAAAAAAATACGCTTTGGATGACTTTCGCTCTTTTCTTGCAATATTGAAGCAATAGTTAAACAGTGATCCGTAATATCAATTGGCATAAGCACACTCTCACGAAATATGAGATTTAATTCAGAAGAGGTGATAATCAAATCTATAAGGCTATCCTCTCCTCGGTTATAGTTGGGTCTGGTGGGTTCAGTAACTATCTGTTTTAAGTTATATACACTTGATGGAGTTTTGGATTCAAAGGACAATTACCGATCAAATTTATATTGAGATCACCCATAACTATTATGTTTTTGAATTGTAGGGAGACTGAAGAAATAAATATTTCGAATTGATCCAAAAAATTATTATCATCTGGTGGCCTATAAACAACGCACATTAAAGTTTTTTGTTTGCTTATTACCACAGTGATACACTGTAGCTCAATGTTAACCTCGGGGTTGTCGTATTTAAACTCTTTAAATTTGACGGATTGGCCTATGTAAAAACCCACACCGCCGCCTCTGGTGAGTCGATCTTTCCGTATGAACACATATCCCGGTATTTCATAATTTCCACTAGGATCGTCGGGCTGTAACCAAGTCTCTGTTACACCGAGAATCGTTACTTTGTAGTTCATCGAATCCAGTATTCAAAGACCTAGTATTCAAGTGTCCGATGAGCAATTCGGAATTCATAAGATTCGTGTTAACTTTCATTTAATTCATTATTCATTCCAACCAGTAAAGATTCTGCCTCAGATTTTTGACCTACCAATTTCAGTATCAGAAACGCTGAGTTTAAGTTGAGAAAAGGAATACAAGAATAACAGTTTTTTTGATACCAAACAAATTAAAAAGTATTATGACGGAAATTTATTTGTATATATTCCTAATTTTTTTTTGCGTAAGGTAGATGCGCTGTTCAGTCAAGTTCTCTTTTCAGATATTTTGACTGGATTGCCGATTAGCTTCTTTGACTTCTTGACCTGTGGTTTTATTTGATTGTCCGCTTCATTTTTTCTTGCGGTAGTGTCTTGGTCATCAGGAATATTTTCACTAGATGTTGTTGGCGTTGTAGGGGCACTTATGGAATTTCTTCCCCTCTTGTTTGTGTTCTCAAATTCTTCTGTTTCCTGGTCTTCAGCTTGTTTCCTTAATTGTTCGGCGGTATATTTCTCCCCATTGACTATCAGTGCATTTTCCCTAATTTTAGCAGGTACATTTTTTGATCTTGCTAGCTTCAAATGATTTAACAATACTTTAAAGTCAATTCGGTCTTCATAGCACATGTCATGCGAAATTGCTACATCCGTTCCTTTCAGTTTATGGACATTCTGAAATAAGGTATCTTTTGTCAAATTGGACAAAAATTCAATTTTTAATGTTGGTTGTGGGCTGTTGTTCAGCAAAAATATATTATTCAGATCCCTTTCACTTAATTTAATTTCAAGTAGATTATTAAGTTTATTCAGGGCTGCAGAGACAATGTTGCTCTTATTCTTTATATCAGGGCCAAAGATTATGACGTTATTTTTTCTAGTTCTTCTTTTCAGGGTAATATATTTATCTC
Source organism: Plagiodera versicolora (assembly GCA_037013635.1). Taxonomy (NCBI): domain Eukaryota; kingdom Metazoa; phylum Arthropoda; class Insecta; order Coleoptera; family Chrysomelidae; genus Plagiodera; species Plagiodera versicolora. The sequence goes on from CM072981.1 coordinate 1,643,297, forward strand.
CTAGCTTATCAAACTTGTTTTCTAATTCTGAAATTCTTCATTCTATAAGTCAATGACGTTCATTAGTTTGGCATTTTCATTTTCGACTTTCGTTATTATCTCCCTCTTATTTTTTTCATACTCTTTTGTTAGTGCATCCAGCAGTTTGGTGAATAATTCGTTGTACGTTAGTTGCTCAGTATTGGACATTCCTGAAGACGTTTAGTTGAACGTTGGTGGGATAGATTCCGGATTTCATAAGTAGGTGTATTCTCTGACGACTCACTTAACTTTAATTTTCTTCACTTCAAACAATTTTTTAATTTGTTTATTCCGTGTTTTTTGACTGGTATTGCAGCAGATAATATTTCGGTTGGTTTCGTTTCCACCACTTGTTATGGCATTGATTCGAGTAGATATTCGCTTCAGTACATAATAATCATTTGAGATATTTTTGACCAACCCTATCCCAAAAGTCACTATGAAATCTGTGGAAAATTTGATAGTTCGATGATCAAATCTATATCAGCATTTCAATTCTACTACAATTTCTCATGCATCTTGGTATGTCCATCATTTATTTTTATACCGAAAATACTCAACACATCTGTCATCAGCATTGTTTTGACAACTGTATAATTAATGGGGTTCGGAAAATGAAGACAAGCTATCTGCTCGGTGTGGTAGAGGCGAAAATTATTCATAGGGTATGACGTTGTTTGATCTCGAAAGGATAGACTGAATATTGTATTCAACAGAGTCAACTTATAATTGTGAAAATGTCAGTTTTCTTATTCTGAGATCTTTTACGAAGTATGTGAATTCATTTCAGTCTAACATTAGTGAGATTTCTTTTTGCTATCAGACATTTCGATTGATTAGGCTCAATTCTCCTCATTCCCATCATCAACGTATCCATCGTTGATTTTGTTTGGACTTTGACAAAGACTCTAGGAACTGTTTTCAAGAAAATGCACTCGACACGTCTTTTCGTAACGAACTTCTTATAGATCTTGAACTTTTCACGTTATCTATGATTCGAAGGATAAAATGAAGTGAAAAGTTTGCTAAACTCCGAGGAGAACGTGTAACGAAAGTTATGAACGGTTGTTGTTTAGTGAGCATTTTTTCGGTTAATTTTGGTGTTTATAAATGCTTTCGACATTAGTTCCGATATTACGTCTGAATATACATGAAATATTCCACTTCAAAAAGCTAATGGGTTGATTGTGATTTCAGATTGTTCGATTCTACATCTGGAGCTACTTCGCCTTCAACGTGATGATTCTCTTTTATGTCTGCCAAGGTTTCATCACCAATAATTCTAATTATATTTTCACGATTAGAAGTTTGTATCGATCGTTATTCATATAACTTTTATTCAACAGTATATGCAAAAAATTCTCTTCTAATCGACATTCATCTATATCAATACTGATTCATAAGACTATCAGCAACACAAAATTCTTCATGAATGTTATGAAGTATGCGAATTCTTTAACATCAAACTTTTCGCTCAAAATACCTATCGCTATCGATTGATCACTTGTGCAACTTCTATAGTTTGTGAAAAACGTTCCAGCAACAATCGATCTGAAAGAATGAAATCACTGATAGGATAATCGATGTCACTATTAAAACAGCTTCGTAACCACCTTGTCATATTAGTGACTTTTCCATTCTTAATTTTATTCCTCCTCTCCAGTTCCATGAACCTTCAGAAATTAAAAATAAAACACCAATTCCTACCTCCTTTCCCTTGCTTCTCACGATGTTCTCTGAACATTACAGGATGTCTCCTTTCGTGAGAGGTTTTGTATAAAAAAAGGAAGCTGCTTTTTCTTGGTCCTATTGGGCCAGGTTTGGCAGTGAAAAAGAGGATAGCTCAACAAACCCAAGCCAAGGTGGTAGGCATCGTATCGATGGCTGAATGGCCGCAGGGTTAGTTTTGCAGTCTCAAACGATCCCCTGGGGGCACTAGGCGGAACCTCCTTGTATTATACGCCTCACCGTGACATGCGAGGCTCTGTCACGGCGGATCAACTTTTCCCTAGCTATTCGTGGAATTCGCATGGACCTGAAGAAACCCAACAAACCGACAAAGGCGACCTCGCGGGTAAAGTTGCCCGATGCTGAGGCTTCGAAGCAAGCATCGAATGACAAGGCAACATTGCCCATTTATGAGGATTCTCAGCAGGCACAAATATCAAGAAATAAGATTCTTCTTCCCTTCTTGGAGAAGATCGAACTACTTATGGACGAAGACGTCGATTTGGCCCATTGGCAATTCTAGCTGGAAAGAGCCGCGAGCATAGACAGGCTGCTTTGGCGGCAAGGAGGAAGGAGGTGATGACGTGCGCGGATCGGACAAGTGCGGACTGGCTGAAAAATGGCATCCAAGCTATGAAGCCCTGGGAAGGGGCATCCCTGAGGGCACTGGAAGGACAGGAACTTCTAGAGGTCATCGGCTGCACTAACTACACCCCAGATGAGAGAGGGCAAATGCCACATGCAGCTAAAATCTTGCACAGGTTGAAGGTTCCAACCATGGGCTTAACACCAGCCTATGGACGGTATATGGCAAAACCCCATACGAAAATTGCCAAACCTGTGCCTTCTCGATGGACAAGGAGTCCCTCGAGGAAACTGAACATGTCTCCCTATTACAACCTAGGAATTCCTAGAAATTCCAATTGCACAAGAGGAAAAATACTTAGGAGTCACCTTGACCACAAGTTGACATGGAACGAACACCTGCAAAATGAAATGAAAAACCTCAATCTGTACGGAAGAATGTGCGAAAAAAAATGGGGGCTCTGAACAGAAATGGTAATGTGGCTATTTCAAGTATTATCAGACCCATGAAAGCATACGGTGCTGTGGAATGGTGGTCAAAGACTCACCAGGCGGGGGCCGTTCGAAGGCTTAATGGCATCCAAAGGCATGCTCGCCTGGCTTATAATGATTAATATCATAATCATCATTATCACTATTATTATTATCAGTTGCATAGGAGCTTCATTCGGGTGAATTGGGAGGAAGTGTTGTAGAATTCCAACCTTCTTTCACCTGCTTTCGAACAACTCGTTTCAATAAAACTCATTTTCGTTTAAGAAGTAGATGAAATGCAGCATATTTGAGATACCGCAGTTAATTTGGAATACTTAGATATCTAAATAATTATAAAGGCCATCCGTATTTTTTTGCCGTAAACATAATTCCATACGTCACATGAAGCCATCGAGTATTAAAAACAGGACGTTATGTTCACATTCCAACTGCCAGCGACAAGGGAAGGAGACAGCTGCTTTGAAAAAAAAAAATCGGTGAGAATACAACCGGTGATAATCATTTAGTGTAATTCTTTTAATCTTCATTGTGATTATTCAAACTGTTAAGTGACCTTGTTAGTTTGTGATGTTACTATGATTTTGTAAATATAACTGGAATTAAAAAAGTGTCATGGAATTTTAGCTAAGGATGGTATGTTTTTAATTTGGAATACCGAAAGAGAACATGATAAAAGGAAGTTCTTGTAGTGGTTATGAGTCTGGTGTGTATGTTTGTGATTACTGCAAGAATAGTAACTAAGAATAGTAAACTATAAGATAAAAGTAAGGAGTAATCTGTGATTATTTCGACTGATTACTTAATTAGATGTTATTTCAGTTTATTTTGTTACTGAAGGTCTTAATACTATAAAACTATTACAAAGATAAGAAATCTATTAGTTTCTAAGGAAAATTGTTATCAAATATAAAAAAAGTGAAAATCTATTATATAATTTGAAATACTATAATATATTCCAAATTACCTGCACCCTAAGTCAAATCTCGATTTTGGAGTTTTTTAGTTTGAAAGACATTTTGATAAGGTTTTTGGTTTTTGTTATATTCGATTTTTTCTAATATTAAAGTAGCACGATCCTGTTAGAATGTTATTTCCAAATTGCCGAATTCATCTGGATTATCTTCCAAAATTTCAAGGATTAACGGATCTATTGCGTTTTGCAACAGCTCCAGATAAACCTCACCAGTTAAATTAGTATTCAAAAAAGAAGCCCAACGATGTGGTTTCCCAGGATACCGGCCCAAACATTCACCTTCTGGGGAAATTGGGTATGTGTTTCACGGAACAGGTGAGGATTTGCGTCACTCCAATACCTCACATTCTGTGTATTCACATTTCCATTAAGATGGCAAGTACTTTCGTCACTAAAACAAATTGTTTTGACATAGTCTGGCTGTTGGTTGATTTTAGTTTCCATATTTTCACAAAATTCTAGTCTTCGGTCTGGGTCGTCGTCTGAGAGTTGATGAATCATTTTTAATCTGTATAGATGAAATTTGTTTTTTTTTCAAAACCCTGTGTACTGTACTTCGACTTACTTCACAGGTAGATGCAACGTGAGTTGTTGAAGAAGTAGGATTAACTATTACTTCTGCCAGTATATCAATTTTTTTCGTCAGAAATTTGTCTGCCAGATCGTTTCGCATCATTAATACTACCCGTTGTTTCGAACTTACGAAGAAGCTCCCTTAAATAAGTCCTCGTAACGGGGCGATCAGGAAACCTCTCATTGAAAATACGTTCTGCTGCATGAATATTTTGTCCAGTTTCACCAAGAATTAGGATCGCTGCTACTTTATCACCTAAAGCACGTACCATTTCGCTTCTTGAAGCACTTAAACGTTCGGCATACGACAGTTTAACAAATTATTAAAATGTACAAAAATGAAAAGTACCAAAAGTTGCTGAAACAGTTAAACTTTCGATCAAGAATACACAAATTATTGAATGTACAAAAACTTGGACAATTACAAAAACGTCGAATTAGGGAGACCAACAAAAACGTCAGCTAATTTGACAATTATCCAGAGGCGGATCTCGAATTTTGAATTTTAGTATCAACTGATTCAATTTATCACAGCTTTGCGTTTTTTCAAAAGCGAGTTGCCAGAAATGCCATAAACACAAACAAAATTATGTCGCTTGCCGTAGGGTTCCATTGAAAAATATTGGTCACAATGGCCCTGTGACGTCATCTTCGATGATTTCGTCATCTATCATCCCTAGTAGGGCAGTTTACAACCTCTAATATTCAGTTTCCAAATTTCACTTGTTTATGTATAATCGTTCCAAAGATGGGAGGGAGGGAGGGAGGGGACTTTTGAGAAGCACTGTATACTCAGTTTCTATAGACTATCGTTCGATAGTTTGTGAAATGATCCCGGATGATTATTGATATAATGATTTTCGAACATTGTGGTCAGATGATATGCTAATTGTATTTTAAACATTCGAAGTATTCAGCCAAAATATAAAGATTCTAGGTAGGTTCTTGATAATTGACTCCTGTATAAATACTTCCTTCAGTTATTTTAGCGTTTCAAGACATTCTGTATATCGGTACTGTTTCGATGAATATTTCGAAAATTGTGAAATATTCTAACTTTTGAATGCTATATCATCTACTGATACACTGAGAAAAGGAATCACTTTTCCTGGGTGAATATTCCATAATGAATAAAAAGAAAGAATATGGGACAGCTCTTCACTCAACCAGTCCCGAGTGAAATGAGGTTTCTAAAATGAATCACCATTATTTAGTTATTTTCAGCAGTTACTAGCCTGCTTTTTATGAATATCTCATAATTGAGCATTTTGTCCAACATTGATGATTTTTCTGACACCAGGAATAAGAGATATTTTTTGTTGATTGTCTTCGAATTCAGACTTTTTTCTTGAATTCGAACGTTATGAACACAGAACATTTCCGCTTAAAGTAGGTCACTGCACGAGAGCTACATGAATTGTGCATTTCGAATGTAAAAGCATTCGCAATGTATATATATCCGAATACGAAAGAGCGATCCGATGGGCTGACACTGGAAAAAGAGACAGTTAGACAGTAAAAGAAAGTCCCTATAGATTTCGGATGAATGTGATCCAATTCCACAAGAAACATTCAAAATATGTGTCTGCGGTAGGCCGTTAAAAGAAAAAGCGTTAGGGTCGAGCCACCCATTATGCAGATTGATGAGAGCATTTCTTTTTATTGCCAAGTTATAGCACCTTCAATATTCATGGACTAATCAATTATCTTCAGAGAGCATAAAATCTATTGAAACGATCGATTCAACTCATGACGAATCTTTGAAAATATGATGAAATAGAAATTGATGTAATTATATTCCACCAATTCTTAAGCTGCATCCATCTAGTTGTCACTTTAGGGTGACCAGATAAAGTGAGCCAATTTTGAACACACCAAAGAACCCGTCAATTCCTTGACGACAGAAAACTCATTGCATTCAACAGTATTCTCCTTATTCAAAATTGGTCTATTGATCCAAGAAGAATTTGCGAAGAATATAAAAATATGGGTTTATTTTTCCAGCATTATTCCAGTTATTTTTTTGTAATCTCAACGGTACAGAAAGTGTACAATAAGCTCATTTAGTGAGAGGTTTGGAATGAAAGGTTGTGCGGATTTACCACCATATCATTTCATAATTTTATAATTCATAATTAAACTAATCTCAATTGAATAGAGAATGAAGAAACGATGTTTAATAAGAATTGCACATCTGAATAACTAGAACGATGAAGACTGATGAAATCAGCTGTGGGAAAAAACCATGAAAGTATATTTTTTCATTTCTTGGAGAAGATTTTGCTGGAAATAATATTTCTGTCATATAAAGGGTAATTTAATAAGGGGTTTATAGAGAACCAATAGTGATATCAACTTCAATCTGGTACTAGGTCTGCTCAATGTGATCTATTTTGCTAAGATATTTCCAATACACTATTACTTCCGATTGAATTGAAGGTGATATCAATTTCATTTTTCTGAATGATACATACTATTTACTCTTGCATTTTCAAATCCTACATAAAATTCTGGACCTGATAGTCCTGATACATACATGTTGTTGCAATGGCAGCAAGTGATAGTCGTCCGGCAGAGCTCTGCCTAGTAAATGATGAAAATTTCAATGAAAAACCATTTAAATGCTGTCAAAGTAAAGGCAGAAAATTCCTAATATGCGTTAAATGTGTTCCATTTATCTTGTGCTGCAAGAAACAAACTCCAATGTGTTAAGATATGTGACACAAGAATTATCTGCTCAGTTTGTCATCTACAAGGAGAGGATCTAAACCAAAAAGAGGCCAGTAAAGGTGAAAAGTTGATCTTGGAAATCAATATGCTAAATAGAATCATAAGTCAAATGGAAGAAAAGTATAATATTCTATTAGAAAATAATAAATAACTAAAACAAAACAATAATCTACTGTTAGAAAAACTAGACCAAAAAAGTGGGGAGATAAGGAAACACTCCACTGAGAAAGCAGTTGGCAAAAAACTCTCAGCTGTACCCAGAATGACTTAACCAAATGTACACAAAGGCAAACAAACAGCGTTGCCACGTAGTACAGTAGACACAGGAATTCCAGAAAACAAAAAAGTTCCAGCTAAACCACTTTTAAGTAGCATATTGCAAGATGTACAAGAAAAAAAATGTCTGAACTAATTCACCTACAGAGTGATCTCAGAGAACCAGAAACGGAATTCCAAACAGTCACTAATGAAAGTACAAACATACCAAGAAAACTTATGGAGAAAATGACAGTGAAGATGATTTTGGCGTTCAACGGAAAGTGTGGTTGTACTTGTATCGTATTAAGAGACATATCACCTCTGAACAAATCAGCACCTACATTCAGGGTAAACCTCAGTTTTCTGATGCAGATGTTGTTATCAAGGAACTTCTAACAGAAGAAACACAAAACAAGTGTTTCATGCTTGGAATTGACTTTGACATAAAAGATGAAATATAAAAGCCATCCAACTGGCCGAAATCAGTAGCTTTCAGGCGTTTCGACTTTAGGAAATTCAACTAATATAATAGAACAAACTAAAATTTTTTAAACAGATCTCTATGAATCCTATTCAAGAACAATATGACAATATCTTAACCATACTCCATCAAAACATACAATCTATTGGAACCGGACTAGATGATCTTATCGCTGTGTTGAATAAAATAAGAAATTGCCAAGTTCTGTGCATGACAGAGCATTGGAAGGATGGAGATAAACTGCACTTACATGCAGGGACGTAACTAGGCTATTCAGCACCCGGGGCAAACACCTATTTTGGCGCCTCCCACCAATTTTAATCTGTGTCCGTGTTGGCGCCCCCTACACCTGGCGCCCGGGGCTCATGCCCCGCGTGCCCCCTCCTAGTTACGTCCCTGCTTACTTGTGATACAAGACTACCAACTGAAATCTGCTTTCTGCAGAAAAGGTGTCAGAAGACATGGAGGAAGTGCAATATATATGAAAAAAGGTTCGAAATGCAAAGAAAGGAAAGACGTCGTTCCAATGTCTTCAGAAGATAATTTTGAGTGTTGAGCTATAGAAATGGGCGTGAATAAAGGTATAGTTATTGTATCTGTGTATAGACCACCTAATGGTAATTATCAAGTTTCATTGCGAAACTAGAAAACCTCCTAAATGTTTTCAATAACGACACATGTGACATTGTAATTGCAGGTGATCTCAATGTTGACTTTCTGCAAAACGAAAACGAGAAATTTTCACTACTTGAGTTGATAAATTCTTTCAATATTTTTTATGTAATCAAGGAACATACTCGGATAACAAGTAACACAAAATCGTGCGTTTATAACTTCTAAACAAACCTTGATAATGTCAAAGGTGAAGTCCTGCACACACATATCTCATATCACTCGACTCAAATACTCAAAATTCTATGGCAAAACGAGACTAACAGTAAATCAATGTATGAAAAGGTTTTTTCGCAACAAAATATAGACAATCTTATGAAACACATTGAAAACAGAGTTTGGGATAGTATATATAGAATACATGAAATGCAGGTGAATGAACAGTGGAATCTTTTTATTGATATGTTCCTTGAAGAATTCAACGAAGGCTTTCCTGTTAAGAAGATCAAACAGAATAAGACAAAAATTAATTAAATCAATGATCCGGTAGTAAAAGAGTGTAAGAATCGCCTAGATATCCTGTTCACAATGAGTACAATAGATAAACGCTATTATGAACAATATGCACAAATCAAAAGGGAATATCACAAAAAATTAATGAAAAGTAAATCCACACCATATTAGAATGGAATTGAAATATCTGACAATAAGTCAAATGTTTGGTGGAACATTGTGAGGGGTATTAAAGGTTCTAGTGAATCTGAGAATTGTATTGAGAAGGAAGGTACACAAAGGATATTGCTAAAGAGTATAGTCGGTTTCTAACAGATACAATAAAAAATCTGAAAGGAAAAACAGATGCACAAAACAAACATTTTGTGAATAGAGTCAAATGTAATAGTAAATCTATGTTTGTTGAACCAATCATGAACCAAAAAGTAGTAGAGATTGTGAAGAATTTCAAAAATAAGATGAGTAGTGGAGACGATCAAATTCCAACTCGAATAATAAAATTAAGTATAAGTGTTAACGTACATTTTGAATAATTCCTTGCAATATGGTATTTTTCCCGAGAAGTTGAAAATTGCAATAGTAAAACCAATAAATAAAAATAAGGGTGATCCAAATGAAATATGCAATTACATAACAATAAGCCTCTTATCATCCTTTTCAAAACTCATCGAAACAGCAATGTGCAATCGACTGATGAAGTTCTTAGTTACTAATGAATTACTGAGTGATATCCAACATGGGTATCAAAAGGGTGAATCTACAACAACAGCTGTGTTCGGGTTTGTCCAGCATATACTGAAGGCATTAGAAAACAAGAATGTAGCTCTAGGACTTTCCTTAGACCTATCTAAAGCTTATGACTGCTTAGACCACAAGATATTGCTGGATAAACTTGAGACATACGGGGTTCGAGGTAAGCCTTTAAACTGGTTCAAATCATACCTTAGTAATAGAAAGCAAAAAGTATTAGTAGAGAAAGATAATATAAATGCTTCATCCCAAGTATACGACTTAGCGATAGGTGTGCCTCAGGGCAGCATTACTGGTCCAATACTTTTCTTGATATATCTAGGCGATGTGTGTGATGTCCTGACACCATACTCTGACTATAAAATGGTAAACTATGCTGATGATACGAACATTTTGATTGAAGGACTAACGGTCGAACGTACATACATTAGAAAAATCCAGCTTGATGTTTAATAAGATAAACAACTGATTCATTGAAAATAAATAAGTTGTAAATGAAGAAAAGACTAATGTAGTTATGTTTACAACTATATATGCAAGCCAAGCAGTGCCTAGTAACTTTCAATTAAACAACAAAATCTTAGGAATAGCACCTAATTCCAAATTCTTAGGAATTCATATCGACCGTCACCTAAATTGAAGTGTCCATATAAATGAACTAGTCGGCAAATTATGTAAAGTGTGTTATGCAATAAGAATACTAGCCAGGCATTTGAGTTCTTGTATACTTAGAGTTATGTATCATGCAAACTTTGAATCTATTTTTAGGTATGGTATATTGTTCTATGGGGGAAGTGCTTCATTACAGCACTTATTTATTATTCAAAAAAGGGTTGTTAGAATTATGTATAAACTAAATTATAGATATATAGATATTGAGAACTTTTACAAGTTATGGGACAAGTCACAAAAAAAATATAAGTAAAAATATACAAATTTGTCACTTTTATAAATTCAACATAAAATATACAAACAAAAACATATAATATACTAATATATACACACACATAATACAATAATAATATAAGGATGATAAACTTCTTTCCACAATTCAATTGCATACAATACATACATACTGCTCGCTCAAGAACATTCAAAAATTTGAGGACACAACAAAACGACTCTATTGAAAATAATTAGTGAACTCATCTACAATTGTAAGGACTCATATATTTAACATAAGCTCCTTGATATTATTTTTGAAATGGTGTAACTTGGTGAATCTTTTATATGCATTAGGTAATACATTATACAGTCTAAGGCCCACCATCTGGTATGATTTTTGGTACAATGATGTACGATGTCTTGGAATATGTAGATCGTTTTTTATTCTTGTATTGTAATGATGTACCGACTCATTTTTCATGAACATGTCTCGATTTCTGTGTATATACATCAATAGTTCGACGATAAATAAACCATAAGAATATTGTACTTTCTGAATAGTCTTCGACAGTAAGTTCTTGTTGATACACTAGCAATGCAAAGTAATGCTTGTTCATCCAGAACATTTCTCAAAACTCTAATTTGATAACACTTGCTATTCAGATCCCACATCAGATCTACACAATGATTGGTGAACGAGAGACTAGAGTCAAAATCTATTCCTAAAAATTTTACACAGTTTGATTGTTCTACTGATTTATAATTGATATTTATATCTGTTACGATGACGATTTTGAAAAGACATATTGTGTTTTGTACGGATTGAGGTACAAAGAATGGCTGGATAACCAGTAACCAAGACTCTGGAGAGTGAAGTTGATCGTATCCTGTAGAATACACTCATTTCTTTCACGAAACAAAAGCGTTGTGTCGTCAGCCTACAAACAAGAGTGGGCTTCTGGTGAAATTATAGGTAACTCTTTAATATAGAGCACAAACAAGCATTTGATTGTGTAAATCATGAATTCCTTCTAAAATTTTTCAACGATCGTACTATTTTATAGATAGAGGGAACTCAACTTTTTATATAATTTTAACTTACTACTTTATGAAATTTTGACGTGTCTTATTGGTTTTTACAGGGCGTTTTAAATTGTGATCGTACATTTCATAGATATAAGATATCCTACTTTTTATTTAATTTTAACCTGTCTAGTTGAGTTTTGTATTGTATTTTTTGGCGAATTGTGTTTTTTTTACAAATTAACAGTTAGTGATTCAACCATTTTAACATTTTATTCTTTTACATTATTATATTAGGTGTGTGTGCACTGTTTATTTATTGACCTTTTTGTTACTTTGAGGCTGACTCCACTGTCTCCTCTGTAATAATTATAATGATGGTAGTTATGATCTAACACATGCTTTGTCAATGAGATTATGATTCTTTCGAAAATAAAGTATATTTTGATTGATTGATTGATTGATTAAAAAGCTTAGCTATTATGGCTTCAGAGGAGTATGTAATAAATGGTTCAAATCTTATATAAGCGACAGAAAACAAGTCGTTAAATCTAATGGAAACTTATCTGACAGAAAAAACATTTTATGGGGCGTCCCACAAGGATCTGCTCTGGGCCCGATCCTTTTCCTCCTATATATAAACGACCTGGCTCTTATTTCTATTCAAGGAAAATTCACGATATTCGCTGATGATACCACCCTCCTCTGGCATGGAAAAGATGGTGAAAGTTTACAAGGAATTATTATCAAAGATTTGGAATTAGTGAAAAAATGGTGCGATACTAATTATTTATGCTTCAATACAAACAAAACCAACTTTCTGTCATTCGGCTCTGATGATCAAAATTCAAACTTTAACGGACATATACTAGAACCTAAAAATCAGTCCAAATTTCTAGGAATATTCATTGATAACAAATTAAAATTCGATCATCATGTTATAGCATTAACGAAAAAATTGGCATCAGGATGTTACGCACGAATTAAGTTCCTCTACGACAAAAATGGTTTATTACTCCCTGATCGAATCTCATTTGAGATATGGTATATGTTTTTGGGGATTCTATAGCCAACATCTATTCCAATCAGCATTTATTTTACAGAAGAGAGCAATGAGATATCTGTGCAAGGTTGGAACACAAACGTCATGTAGGCCATTATTCATAAGGAAAGGGATTTTAACGCTCACTTGTATATTTATTTTAGAATCTGTTTGCCTGACTTTCAAGAAATATAACACTTCAGAATCTCTACAACAAGCAGGTCATATTACCCGACAAATTACGGATAGGAAAATACCACTTCCGATCCCAAAGACAGCTTTGACGAAGGATTCTTTAATCTATGAAAGTAAAGAAATATATAATCACATACCCTCCACCCTAAGAAATGAGAATACATATAATAAATTCAGAAATGGTGTTAAACAGGCCCTATTAAAGAAAGCCTATTACAATCGGGAAGAATTTTATAATCACACTGTTAGAATCCTGATTTTATTTAATTTTATGTTATATTGTAATGTCTATATATATATATATATTGTTATGATATGAAATATGAAGAGTGAATATGGAATGAGGGAGAATGGAAGATTGATCACAATATATTATACAAGTTCCTTGTTGGATTGTTTTTTGCTGTGTTGCTGGTTTGTTCGTTTCGCAATCTGCAATTTTTTCAGTTTTGATCGGTTTTCCACAGCTCAGAAGGAAGTCAGTGTGGCTTGTTCATTTTCAGCATGACATTTCAGGAGATGTCAAACTTCGTCTCAACTTAGAAATTTTCAAAATTAATTTTAGAACCATTATTCGAAATTCCATCACAGAATCTATTTATTTGAAATTAAAAACATCCTGTATATGATTTAGGACACAAACTTAGAAATGACAGATCAATGTCAGTATTCAGTGAATTTTGGGATTTAAAATCGGGGTGGAATAATAAAGAAGCAACAAGAGTATGTGTCTATATAATGACTATTTTTCATTGTAAATATATTCTCATCATTCATCAATTTAGAAATACAAATTAAAATAAGAAGTGTTGAATAGAACATGGAAGTCAAGTGACAAACCATCATGAAAGAAGTGACTATAAAAAAAAAGAAAGAGGAAGGTTGCCAAGGTAAAGTTTGTTAGTAAAAAAAAAAAAAAAGAAAATTTGGAGATAGTTTGTGGTGGATAAAAATTAGAGAAGAAAAAGAAGTTTATCCTGGAAAATCATAAGATAAAACAGCAAAAATCAGTTGGAAGAAAAAGAAAAGAGAAGTCCATGGTTTAGAAAGTAAAATCAAGCAAGGAAATTAAATTACCTCAAGTTCTCCCACAATAATTCAGAACGTGACAGTCAGGAGGCAGTAAAGGGGCCAAGGAAATCTATTCCTGAAGGAAGAATAGACTCAAAAGGAACTTTTATTGAAAACAATAACTTCATATAACTTCATTCATTGTCTGTATTTCCATTCCATCATAGCAAGTAAGTTGTCGCAGGTTTTAAAATTTGTTACCTGTTATTGTGTGTTATTTCTGTTGCCATTATAGACATTCAATCTTGTTTATTTTTTTTTTATTATTCCCCAGTGAACAATTCAAGTTTCGAAATTCATTTGAAAAGATATATATCAAAATCGTCAACAGAGGCTCTGTTTGAATCCACCTGAGAAGTCTCACAGGCGTACCGAACTGAGTTCTTGGAGGAAGAATCCTAATTGAGAAGAGAAAAAGATTCAAGCGACATCGGCGTCACAGCTGGGACACTTTTAGCGAGGGGCTTGGTAATTATATATTGTGTTGATTTGATCTGTATTCCATTTATTCTTTATTTGATATTTTTCTCGTTGCATATCATAACAAGATCCAAAATACATAGAGATAAAATATTCAATATCTATCAACCGCGGATCACTAAAGATTAGATCATTACAAAATGGCGCCCATAACGTTAGGGCATTGTTAGAAAATAGCGTTATTGTTAAATAGCTTTGCCAGTAAATAGCGTTTCTATTCACTAGTTTGATAAAATTCATAGCAAAAGTCAGATAAGAATAATTAATTGGGGAAAAATATCAATTCAACATTGGAAAAATTTGTACAAAAACTGAAATCTGAAGAGAAATAATAGAAATGGATTTGAGGGATGGAAAGAAGTTAGGAAAAGGGGGAGAAAGAGGTGATCATGAAGAAGGTGAGGCTAGTAATGGGAGAGAGAGAAATGCAGAGTGATAAAGAAGGAAGGGATGATAAATTACAAAAATTAATGGAACTTATAATTGGAATGAAAGAAAATATGGGAAGAATGGAAGATGGAATGAATGAAAATATGGTGAGAATGGAAGTTGGAATGAAAGAAAAAATGGAGAGAATGGAAGATGGAATAAAAGGAAGTTTGAAAGAAGATATAAAAAGTCTGGAAAAAAGAATGAATGAGAAATTAGAAGAAAATAAAAATGAATATGTGAATATGTGCAAGGAAAGTGAAATCAGAATCGATCAACATAATAGGGAATTTTATGACAGTATTAGACAAGAAATGTCAAGCGTGAACAATTCAATAGAACAACATTCTAATGAAATGCAAGAAATAAGAACTGAGGTAGAAAGTTCAACCCAGAAAACAAATAAGGATATCCAAAAGTTAAATAAAAAAATTGACTCACAGCAAAAAGAGACAAATGAGAAAATCACAATAATAGGAAGTGAAATTTCACTAATGAGAGAAAATATTTCTGATAATGGTGATAGTGATATTGTTCAGCAAAAAATTTCTGACTTAGAAGAAAAGATAAAAGCTCTCGAACAAAGGAGACATGAAAATATTGTTGAAAACAGAATTATTGGTACATGTCAAAACATACAAATCAACAATAAATTTGATGGAAATATTAAGAAACTACATCCAATAACTTTCATAAAAATAATAAAGAACAAAATTAAAAGTACCATGACACTAGAAGAAATGAAGGAAACTATTAGGCAACACGTGTAAGTACTTACTTAATCAACCATGTATTTGGTTCAATAGTCAAGAAAAGAATGTGAATGGTTTTGATGATTTTGAAAGGTTATTCATAAAACAATATTGGGGTAAAAATGCTCAAATGTTAGTAAGAGATGAATTACAGTTTGGGAAATTCGATGAAAACCGTAGTATAAATTATAATAATTATGCAATTCAATTATTCGCAATAGCTCAATACATAGATCCTGTAATGAGCGAAGAAGAAATTGTAGGCAACATAAGTAGGCATTTTAGACAGGAAGTTTTTGAGGTAATCAGTATGCATGAAATTAAGACGATGGAACGTTTGAGTGAATATTTACTAAGACTAGAAAGAACATTGTCTTATAGAATTAGGGAAAGGTTCAATCCAAATCAAAACTTTCACAATAATAATAACAACAATACAAACAGACAGACATACAGGAATGTACAAAATTCAAATAATTACCAATATAATAATCAAAATAATAGGTATCAAAATGATTATAATAGAAATGCAAATCAAAATTATAATAGGCACTATAATAATAACAATAATAATATGAATAACAGGCCTGATAATGATAATAGTAGTAATTACATAAACAATAGGCCAAGTAATAATAATGGAAACTACAATAATAGGCGAGATAATCAAAATCAAGGGCACAGGCAACAATATTTTAGGCAGGGACAAACAAATTTCAATTCTGATAACTATCAAAGAGGTGAACAATCCAGACAGATAAATTTGAATTCAATAAGACAAGCTAGTCCACGGGAGAATGAAACTCAGGTACAAATACATTCTTTAAGACAGGAAAATCAAGATAATGTAAATGCAAATGACAATGGAAATGAACAGCAGGATTTTTGTTAACCAAACTATATGAAAAGCTGGAAAAACCGAATTATGAACATCCCATAGAATTTATAATGTTGAATGAAAATGATGAAAATGAACAATTTATTGGGTTAATAATATTAGAAGGCAACATTGGGGACAAAAACATACAGATTTTAATAGATACAGGTTCAGAGGCATCTTTAATAAAAGAAAACAATTTAGAAAAAATGTTGGAAGTCAAAAATCCACTTGTGAAAATGCCAAAAACAAATTTAATAGGAATCAATGGAAAGAAATTAGCTGAAACAAATCAATATGTCGATTTGAATTTGAAGATAAATAATGAAAATATTGAATTACAACTATTAGTAGTGAAAGATATGGAATTTGACGTTATTATAGGTACTGATCAATTAGAAAAGATGAAAGCAAAAATAAATTATGAAGAAAAAAGTATAGAAATGGATGGAAAAACATTTGAATTTTTAGAGAAAACTCAAGAAGAGAATATAAAGAAAAATATTTTGTGTATGAAAGGTATGAATGTGAGAAATGAATATGATGATAATAATGATGAAATATATGTTAAAAAATATAAGTGTGATGGTGAAAATGAAAGTTATATTAATGAATTATTGAATAAATATTATAAGTTGGTGATGAATGAGTCGAGAATAGCGAAAGAGTATGTACACAAAATAGAAGTGAAAGAAACAGAAAAATTCAGATCTAAAAATTATCCAATTCCATACAAATATAGAGAACAAGTTAAAGAAGAGTTGAATAAAATGTTGAAACAAGGAATAATAGAAAAAAGTACCAGTAATTACATCAATCCTATAGTAGTAGTTGTGAAGAAAAATGGGGAACTTAGATTGTGTTTAGATGCAAGAGAACTAAATAAAATCACAATACCCCAATATGAATCTCCATTGAATATTGAAACTATTTTTGGCAAAATCACAAATACTAAGATTTTTTTTTAAATTGATTTGAAACATAGTTTTTGGTTAATACCATTGCATGAAAATTCTAGAAACTATACAGGTTTTTGTATAGAAGGGGTAGTTTATAGATTTTGTGTTGTTCCATATGGTTTGCAGTCATCATGTCCAGCATTAGAAAGAGTTCTGCACAAGATATTTGACAAATATGAAGATTTTGCATTACATTACATTGACGATATTTTAATTTACTCAAAAGATGAGGAAGAACATAAAGAATATTTGAATAAAGTATTTCAATTACTTGATGAGGCAGGATTAAAAATAAACATTATTAAATGTGAGTTTTTTCAAAAAGAGACAAAATATTTGGGATACAAAATAAATGAAACAGGTTTAGAAATGGACCCTGAAAGAATTAGGACCATAAGGGAATACAGTAGGCCTCATAATTTGAGAACATTGAGAGGATTCTTAGGAATATTAAACTATTTTAAAAGACTAATACCAGATCTGAGTAACAAAGAGATTCCTTTAATTGAATTGTTGAAAAAGAACGTAAAATGGAAATGGGGATCTGAACAGGAAAATGCATTTTTGGAATTGAAGGATATATTCATTCAAAATTTAAAAATTTTTCATCCTGATTACAGTTTACCATTCATTTTAAGAACAGACGATTCCATGCAACGATTTGCAGGAGTGTTAATTCAGATACAAGAAGGAAAAGAAGTTCCAATCTCATTTATATCACGAATTACCAAAAAGCATGAACGGAACTACAATGTGACAGAGTTAGAATTAGCTAGCATAATATTTTGCATAACAAAATTCAGATTTTATTTATTGGGGGCAAAATTCCATATCGAAACAGATCATGAAGCACTCATGTCTATTGTAAATTGTAAATATGCAAGTAATAGGGTGCACAGATGGGCATTATTACTTCAGGAATATAAATTTGAAATCAAACACATTCCAGGGAAACAAAATATAATAACTGATTCGATAACAAGAATGGAAACAAATAAATCTAGTGGTCCAAGACAGGTCAAAATAGGGGTGAATATGTTCAGGAATGATACAGGGTTATTTTGTCTTGAGACAATATTACGAGATCAAATGAAATTAACAAATAAAGAAAAAAGGGGAACAATTGAAAGGAATGGAATCGTTATTAAAATGATTAATGGGGAGGAATTGTATGTCGTAACGAAAGAATTATCTCAGGATTTGATTAGTATCATTCATGAAAAATATTTACATATTGGGATTCGGAAAACTTGGATGATATTTAGGGAGAATTATATATGTTTCAGGGATATTGAGATCACGAAAGATCTTATCAATAGATCCCAGTCAACCAAAAAAGTAACAGTAAGTCGCAGGGAATACCAAATAATATCACATTGAAGATCATCTTGGAAACCTCTCTGGGTTTTACATGGGACTTCGCTTTGTGGATATCAACATCCACATATTGTTATCGTTGCGAAGTCCCCATGTTAACTTTCCTAATGATTGAGTGGAACATTTAATCGAGAGATTCAGATGAAGTGCACATTGCTATTACTTTGCGACTTATCCCTGTTCATATATTTCGAACATAGAATTGGCGCTTGCGCAGGGCATAGCAACAACACGTGCACACGAATGAAAATCAAGGAACAAAGGGAAGATGAAAATAATATATTATGATCTGTGTGGTGCGTATTTAATGGTTGGTTGAATTGTTGGTTTTGTGTGCAGTATTTTGAGAAATTTGTTAAGAAGAATATAAGACAGCTCTAGGTGCATGCGGTAAGTATACATTTCCAATGGCAAAAAGATGCTCATAAATGTGCAATTGGGAAGGTGATGCCCATTGAAAAGCAATGCTTTTTAACAAGATGGACTCCTCAACCGTTTTGTCGTATCATTATCGGAATTTAGTATCAGAATATTGAATGATATTCTATAATGTCAAACATGTATACACTGTTTTCAATACTCAGAAACATCTTTCTCTACAATAAAAGCTGAATATAGAATTTTTCAATAATTTGATTACAAATAAAACATGATAACATCAACATAAGTGTACCTAACGTGTTCAGGAACAGTATTAAACCATAAAAAAAAACAAAATAATTTCTATTAATATTATTTTCAGTTGACAGTGGCAATCCATTATTTGGATCATCATAGTTTAATAAGCTGATATGGTAACAATCAATGTTTTTGTTGTTTCCTTTGATTTTATTTTGTCTGTACAGCATACTATTTTTGTTTTGTAAATAATACTATTTTTATTTCATTATGTTTCGAAAATAATGTTTTTGTTTTTATATTCTATGATATTACAATGTGAGTTGAGATTTTTATAAAGTATTTCGGGTGAGTCAAGCTGAATGCATTGTACTAATATATATCTGATGATTCTGTTCAGCCATATGCCTGGCTAGAAATGCGTACAGCTTGACTCACCCTGTGTTATATTCAAAATATACAGATCAGTATTTCATAATAGTTGTTTGATTATTTCCCCTTAAGAATGAAAAATAGATTCAATATGAAGAGCAGGCATATGATGTGTTTTATTGCTGGTCCTGATTATACCTACTGGTGTACCACCCTGTATATAAATCTCATAGACTTAACCTATGCACATTTCTTAGACATTA
Organism: Plagiodera versicolora; assembly: GCA_037013635.1. Classification (NCBI taxonomy): domain Eukaryota; kingdom Metazoa; phylum Arthropoda; class Insecta; order Coleoptera; family Chrysomelidae; genus Plagiodera; species Plagiodera versicolora. The sequence goes on from CM072981.1 coordinate 1,663,359, forward strand.
TAAAATGGTTGAAATATAAGGCAGCTGATATATATTTATTCTGCTTTCCAGGTATGTACTAATTCCATGGGTGTTTCAGAATTAACATTATTTCAATTGAATTAGAAGACGCTTATAGAGAGCAAATTTATTGCCACGATGGTAATTACCAAATTAAATATGAATATAACTTCAACGGAAGATGTAATGTGAAAGCTCATTTGGATCAATAATCTTTCCAATAAGTGCTAAAATGCGAAGTCGCAATGTTGCTATTCATGGTACCTTCCACACATCCACATTGTCATGTATTAGGTAATTACCAGTGATATACAATGTTGCGGACATTAAGCACTCCCCAGTAAGTACTGGTTGCAGTTTTTTATATCAACATTGTGAAGTCGCATTTCCACGATGTTAACTCCCTACAACTTCCCTGCAACCAAAACTGGTTGACTGGGATGTAACATATGTCAGTTGGGAAAATTCAAAAATAGGGTTAATCGTAATGAACCGAAAAGCATCATAACCAATAGATCATTGCAAATTATATCCATCGATTTTGTGAGCAATTTGATAACAAGTTATCACAACAACAAACATATTTTCGTAATAGTGGACCATTTTTCAAAATTCATTCAATTGTACCCTACTAAGAAAACAAATTTTAAAACAGTTATTGACAAAATTTATAGTAGAAATAGGCAAACCAGAACAAATTATTCTTGATAATGCTACATATTTCAACAATGAGAACATGAGAAATTTCAATCAAAAATTGAGAATAAAATTACATTTTACAAGTATCAGACATCCTGCAGCTAATCCTACAGAGAGATATATAAGAGAGGTCATTAAATATTTAAGGCTAACATCACAAGAAAACCATAGACAATGGGATAAAAAATTAGAAATCATAGAACAATATCTGAATGAAGTTCCAAGCACAATCACAGAAGAATGTCCAACATATGTTATAACTGGAAGAATGCCTGAGCGAGAGTGGATAAATGAACATAAAAATTTGAATGAAGTTATGGAAAAAGTGAATGTAAGAATAATGAGGAATGCTAAGAAGTATATTAAAAGAGAGAATAAGAGGGGAACAAAAAGAACGAAATTCAAGAGAGGGGATTTAGTGATAGTAAAAGCATTGAGAGTACCAAATAGTAGATTGGGAATCTTTGCGAAACTACAATTACCATTTGAGGGACCTTATGAAGTTGATAATGAGGAGGCTCAAAATAGTTATAGGTTAGTTGATCCTCATGATAAATCGTTAAGGGGAATTTTTAATATAGAGAATGTTTATCAGTTTAAAGTTTAGTTCATGAGTGCTGTTGTCTTGATATTATCCACTTGAATTCAAGAGAATCCTGTTGAGAGGTGACATTTGAAACAAAGGAAGTGGAATTAGTGAAATCAAATAGTCATAAAAATTGATATTCAAATTTTGCTAGCGGAGTATCAAAATATTGAATATAAATTTTGGGGAATTGTTATGATATGAAATATGAAGAGTGAATATGGAATGAAGGAGAATGGAAGATTGATCACAATATATTATACAAGTTCCTTGTTGGATTGTTTTTTGCTGTGTTGCTGGTTTGTTCGTTTCGCAATCTGCAATTTTTTCAGTTTTGATCGGTTTTCCACAGCTCAGAAGGAAGTCAGTGTGGCTTGTTCATTTTCAGCATGACATTTCAGGAGATGTCAAACTTCGTCTCAACTTAGAAATTTTCAAAATTAATTTTATAACCATTATTCGAAATTCCATCACAGAATCTATTTATTTGAAATTAAAAACATCCTGTATATGATTTAGGACACAAACTTAGAAATGACAGATCAATGTCAGTATTCAGTGAATTTTGGGACTTAAAATCGGGGTGGAATAATAAAGAAGCAACAAGAGTATGTGTCTATATAATGACTATTTTTCATTGTAAATATATTCTCATCATTCATCAATTTAGAAATACAAATTAAAATAAGAAGTGTTGAATAGAACATGGAAGTCAAGTGACAAACCATCATGAAAGAAGTGACTATAAAAAAAAAAAGAAAGAGGAAGGTTGCCAAGGTAAAGTTTGTTAGTAAAAAAAAAAAAAAAAATTGGAGATAGTTTGTGGTGGATAAAAATTAGAGAAGAAAAAGAAGTTTATCCTGGAAAATCATAAGATAAAACAGCAAAAATCAGTTGGAAGAAAAAGAAAAGAGAAGTCCATGGATTAGAAAGTAGAATCAAGCAAGGAAATTAAATTACCTCAAGTTCTCCCACAATAATTCAGAACGTGACAGTCAGGAGGCAGTAAAGGGGCCAAGGAAATCTATTCCTGAAGGAAGAATAGACTCAAAAGGAACTTTTATTGAAAACAATAACTTCATATAACTTCATTCATTGTCTGTATTTCCATTCCATCATAGCAAGTAAGTTGTCCCAGGTTTTAAAATTTGTTACCTGTTATTGTGTGTTATTTCTGTTGCCATTATAGACATTCAATCTTGTTTATTTTTTTTATTATTCCCCAGTAAACAATTCAAGTTTCGAAATTCATTTGAAAAGATATATATCAAAATCGTCAACAGAGGCGCTGTTTGAATCCACCTGAGAAGTCTCACAGGCGTACCGAACTGAGTTCTTGGAGGAAGAATCCTAATTGAGAAGAGAAAAAGATTCAAGCGACATCGGCGTCACAGCTGGGACACTTTTAGCGAGGGGCTTGGTAATTATATATTGTGTTGATTTGATCTGTATTCCATTTATTCTTTATTTGATATTTTTTTCGTTGCATATCATAACAAGATCCAAAATACATAGAGATAAAATATTCAATATCTATCAACCGCGGATCACTAAAGATTAGATCATTACAATATATATAGGGTGTTTCACAGTGGATGGAACATTAGACGTATCTGGAGAACAAAAAGACAGATCATTTCGAAAATTTTGTGCGTGGATAATCAAACTTGCTCTATCCGTCTAAAATATTTTCATCAATACAGTGTTGCCGCTTGTATCAGAAAGTAGTAGCTACTTTGTTATTTCAAATGGAACACCTCATATATTATATCATCTTTGGAATCCTCACAACTTCCCCTCATGATTCCCTATACCTATCTGTGACGATTTCCGAGATAAAAATTATTTTGTCTAATTTTTGTGCAAAACCTGACCATTGAAAAATATCAATTTTTTCCCAGTGCAAATTCACAAAATATTGCAATTTGGGTTGAAGCTGCATAAGACCATCAAGTATCCTGTCGATTAACTGGATCTTAGTTTCAGCATACAGGGAGGCTCAGAAGTGAGTGTCATCCGGGCACTCATGAAAATGACTGAAACTCCGTTTTTTCAAATGGAACACCCTGTATATTATCACTTATTCGAAAAGCTATAACATTTTCCATTTTAATTGAGTATACTTTCCCTATACCTATATCTCGTACAGTTTGTTAGTTATGATCACTTATGTTAAGCTTTGTCAATAAGAACTTGTTTCTTCGACAAGAAAGTATATTTCTCTCTCTCTCTTAAACAAAACTGGACCCGGAACAGAGCCCTGGGGTACTCCAATTCCATTGGGCATAATTTTCGATACGAAATGATTTTGAACATTTTGATTTATTTTGACACTCTGAGTACGATTTCGAAGATACGACTCGAACCAATCATGAGCCTTTCCTCTAACTCCAAAATTATATAGTTCCTGCAATGAAAGCTCATATCACAAAATACAGCGGTAGTAATCTCACTCGCTTCCACACCTTCCAAAATTTTTTCATAAAGAGAATATACCTCAGTCATCGTTGACCGACCTTCATGGAATCCATGTTGGTTTTGGTTAAATATATTATTCTTCATTAGGAATCCCATCAAAGAATTCAGCATTATATATTCAAAAATTTTTTATATTACAGGAGGCTGAGATACTGGTCTGTAATTTTCCATATTATGATGAATGCCTTTTTCGAAGAGAGGTGTTATAAGTGACATTTTCAGTCTGCTTGGAAGAATATATTTTATGCGAGTAAAACACATTTTTTGTTTCCTTAACTAATTCATCGTGCTGCTTTTTGCGCAATTTATTATATTCATTGAGTGACGGGTCTGTTGTGTGTAAACGAAAAATGTTCTTCAAATATAGAGAATCATATAGGACTAAGTTTCGTTCAGCTGAAATATTAACAATTGTCGCTGTGTATATTCAAGAATGTCTTTTGTTTCTCATCAAGAATAAGCATTTTTTCACTAAATATAAATCCCAAATTAGCTATAATACTAAAAATATAGACTATAATTATCCTGTACATAGATTGACTGTAACCGAAAAAAAAATTGTTTATATAATTCCATCAAATTTTTCGACAAGCTACCTCACTCTTGTCTCCTGAAGGTTTAAAAAAAATAAATTTGGAAACTTCTCATGCACTTGGAGCCTTACTCCATAAGTGAGTATTTAGAAGCACACCTAGAATAGTTTTCATGGTCTGTTTAGTTTTGTGTACCTATTTTTCGATATGTTTCTGTGTCTTAGTTGCCTAAAATGTGTTTTTTGACGCCCGTTTGTTTCAACCTCCTCTTACAGGTGTAATTGCTTGGTGAATCTTTCATATTCATAGTTTCCATGGTCTGTTTAGTTTTGTGTACCTATTTTTCGATATGTTTCTGTGAAGGTCTTAGTTGCCTAAAATGTGTTTTTTGACGCCCGTTTGTTTCAACCTCCTCTTACAGGTGTAATTGCTTGTACGTGATTGATTTTTCAAATAAAGATTATTATAATTATTATTTTGAATCGCTTCTCTATAGTGATTTATTTTTGAGATATTCGAATCTTCTTCTTTTTGATTCGACAGATAGGTCGGTGAAATCATTATAAGTATCATCAACAATTTTCATCATGATAGGAAGTTCAGTTGACATATACATATCAATAAAAGAGTATCCTTTCAGGTACTCCTGATAGTGTTTTGAAATATTCGATATTTTAGTTCACTTCTCGGAAATTTCAAATTCCATTAGTTTCCTAGTTTCAAGTGGAAAGACTATAATAATTTTCACATCATTTGACGCAAAATCTCATTTTCTATTGATTTGTACGAACATATCTTTTTGCTTAGATGGATATTTACATAGATATAACCTGAAATGTGGAAATACGTCATTCGTCACAAGTGTGCTTTGGATGACTCTAAATTTTATATTTGTCAAATAATCAATTGGAAGGTGACCATCTCCATTTCATCTATAGATATTTTTATGCAAATCAAATCATAAAATGAATTATACAGCATCAACAGATACATACAGAGGAAACAAAATCAAAGTTGAAGTGATAGTTCCAAATGTCGTCCATGCGCAGTAAACATTGGAGATCGGCAAAGGCTTGGCCTTTTGTCGTCAATGAAAGGTAAATGATGACGATCGGCAAAACTACAAGATACCAGTGGTATGCCTTCATCAAATTGATGACTGAATATAATATTCCAAAACCCATCGGCCTCATTTAATATCCCTTCAACAAATATCTACGTCGGCCTATCAGAGGCACACGGCACCATACTGAAGAGATTAATGAATGTATCGAAAAAATGCATCAATTGTCGAATTTTATTCTCGTTGTCTTGGCTTGCATTTTGGATTGTCGAACTGATGCATTTCGTCAGGTTAGTGTACCTAGTGTCCATAAAATAATTTGTAATTTGCAAATTTCCAATACACGTGGCGTATTTTGAACTGAACAAATATATGAGTAGGTTATGCATGGAAAAGTGAGATTATATTTCTTCGAGTATATCTATAGTCTATTTATTCTGGGACAGATTTGATTACTTTTCAATGCCATTAGTGCAAAACGAAAAGTATTTAGCAATGACAGACGTCTTAATAGGTTTATACATTAGCTGGGAATTTCAAGGCAACGATGCCAAATTTTTGGAAGCGAATCCCTAACATTTGTTTGTATGCCAATTGTTGATTTCTGGCAATTCGTTTTTTGAGAGTCTATTTTCATTCTTCAATTACGATATTGATCAAAATCATCAAGTAGAGATAATCAGAAAATGGTTGCATCTTTATTAGAACTTTTTTAACGGGAAAAGGATAACAGGAGCTCCTAACTCTCATTTGATTTTATTTGAAAGGTCAGTGAAGAATCTTCATGAATATCCATCCACTACGATTTTACGATGGTTCAATAGTTTTTATGAAATATGATCATTACAGAAAGTGATTATAGCTTCGAATGTAGGAATTGAACTGAGTTGGGAATATCTGCATACTTTAACAGAAAATAAATTAAGAACTAAACCGTCCTAGGACTTCTACAGAACTACACAATGGAAGAAACTAGTTGTGAATAGTGATCAATCTCGACAATATCTAATAAGGAAATGTATTTACAATATGTACAGGGTGGGCCAAATTGTGAACTTTTGAAGGGAAAGTCCTGTTTCTAACTAGAGAGATGAAAAATGATGACTGTGTCTCAGGGTAAATTTTCATGACAAACTTTATGGTGGAAACTGCATATCGATATCTAAAGCCGTTTTTGAGTTACAGCATATTTTCAGAAAACGTGAATCTTCGAAATGTTGCTTCAATTATGCAACTAAGATTTTCAAAATGAAGTCGCCACTATTGCTTATTTCCTTATTATTTAAGCTACAAGGTCATTCAAATGAACAAACTAGAGGTATTTGCTTCGCTGAATAATATGATGAAAACGGAACAAGGAATATTGCGTTCAAGAGATAACTCTTTATCACTTTGAAATAATTCAGTTTAGAATGAACCAAATCGTTCATGAAAAAATATACCTTGATGTATCACCAGTAAATTAGAGGAACAGCATGGTTTTGTCAGTAAAAGGTCCACTGCTACAAACCTATCTGTTTTCAGTGATTATCTAGCAACAGAAATAAATAACGCACAGATTGATACCATTTACACTGCTCTGGCAAAGGCGTTTGACCGAGTCAACCACAAAGTTCTATTAAATAAATCAACATCTTTTTCTTTTGATAAAAACATGATAAAATATATAGAATCATATCTTACGAATCGTCAGAATACTGTAAAATTCAACAAAAGCAATTCGAACTGCTTTGTCAGTACATCCGGAGTACCTCAAGGTTCAATCCTGGGACCATTGCTTTTCACTCTGTTCATTAATGACATAAATAACTACATCAAAGGTGCAAAATTCTTGCTATATGCAGATGACTTGAAAGCATATCTCAAAATAGAATCTTTGGATGACATAAGAAATCTTCAGTCAGTCATTGATGCCATTCTGAAATTCTTTGAGGATAATGATCTCTCGCTTAATGAATCCAAATGATTATTTTTCTTCAATTCAACTGTGTATGTGTGCTCTCGCTTTATATCAAGTTTTCTACTGGAAACAAGTTGAAATATCGGTTGAGAGTTACATCAGTGTGTTCCAAATCAGTTCATCCATTATTTAGTGGTATCAAAACATTTGCAAACGCAAACTATTAAGCAATTAACCGCATAATCCATTAATATATTTACTGTGAATCACTCGATAAAAAACACTGTGCTGCAAAAAGTGTCAGGTGTACAAAAAGCGGACACAAGCCTTTGGGACTTTTTACCGTTCATCAAACTCCCAGTGGCGTGCTCGTTTTTCAACAACAACTTTTCCAAACAACCAAAGTTGATACAGACCAGTGCAGCCGTTTTTCTGCATCAAGGTGATGTCTAAAATCTGCTCCAAGTGTGATGCAGAAATTGAAGATGACTCATACTTTGAGTGTGACTCCTGTAAAAGGCCTATACATAGTCATGCATCATGCTCTGAGCTTACCGCGTCAGAGGTAAAATGCATGCAACTGAGAAAAAGAGTTCTGCTGTTTCTTTGTAGCGACTGTAATAGCGGACTCAGACAAATACCTCAAATTATCAAGTCTATCGCCGAACTGAAATCTGAATTAACACTACTGAAGAATTCTAGCCCTACCCAACCCAAGACCACTCAAGCAGAAAACCATGCATTCCAAATGAGCGAAATGATCGCGGAAAATTCGGAACGTGAATCCCGAAAAAAAAATGTCATGCTGTTCGGGCTCCTGGAAAACCGAGACAATCGGGACGCAGACAAGAAACTCAGCTTGGAAGTCATCGAAGCAATCCAGCCAAACCTTCCTCCGGGTGGTACTAAGATATTCAGAGTGAGACGTTTTGACAGTAACAATACCAAACCTAGACCTGTAAAAGTAATATTTCAATCACCGGATATGGCTATGTCAGTTATCTATAAGGCAAGGGAAATCAAGAAAATCGAACAATTCAAAAATATTACCATCGCTTCGGACAAGACCAGCAATACCGTGAAATCAAGAAAACACTGAACGAACGTATAGCTCAAGGAGAAAGAGATCTGAAAATTAAGTATATACATGGTGAACCGAAAATTGTAAAAAACTAGTAGAGACGTCTAAACAGGAACTATCAGGCCTTCAATGTTATTACCAAAATGTCAGGGGTCTCAACACCAAAACTCATGAATTCCTCAAATCCATATCAGCTTCTGAGTATCACATCATTGCAATCACCGAAACCTGGCTGCAAGCTAACGTCTCCAGCTCAGAATTAGTCCCCAACAACTTTATACTGTTTCGAAGTGACAGAAATCTTGTTGCAAATTCAGTTTCGCGAGGAGGAGGAGTTATGTTGGGCATTGGATCAGACTGTGAAGCAGCAGAATTAGACCTTTCAGAATATCGCGATAATTTTGCCTCTATCGATATTGTAGGAAGCAAGGTAATATTCAAGCACAAGGCATATTTTATATTTGTCATTTATATTCCTCCTAATGCTAGCAACCTCCACATCCAAAGTCTATTCACTTCTCTAGAATCACTTGACTATCTGTACGGCAGCAATTTGTTGATTATGGGGGATTTTAACCAACCACATTTCTCTGACATTGACGCAAATATTGACAACATCAACATAGCTACCATAAAACAATTTAGCAGTTTTTATGACCTAAATCAGTTCAATACAGTTCAAAACCAATCAGGGCGTCTGCTGGACCTGACTTTTTCTAATCTGCAATGCATCACCTGCCATGATGATCTGCCCTTTGTTCTTGAGGATGGATACCATCCAGCACTACAAGTTACTGTAACGCTTCCCAAAACCAACGTGGCAATATCCTACAACAGGAAATACACGAGTTATAATTTTCGCAGGGCAAACTTTCCTGAATTATATTCTGCCATTCTTAACACCGACTGGTCATGTTTAGACCAGTTCTCAGATGTGAACTCAGCCATAGAAACATTTTACTCAATCTTTTACTCAATACTTAACGCATGGGTCCCTATTAGAAACAACTTCACAAGTAAATACCCCCCCTGGTTCAACAAAGAAATCATAAACGAAATAAAACAAAAACACAAACTATTCAAGAAAATGAAAAAAAGACACTATGAATCTGACATGCAACAATTCCAAAACCTTCGGAAATCAATAAAATCAAAAATATCTACTGCATACGATCAGTATAGAACTGCAGCAGAGAACTCAATTAAGGCTGATCCGTCCAATTTTTGGTCATACTTTCAAAACAAGAAGGGGACATCAAGAATTCCTGGTATTGTATATTGGAACGATATTGAACTAAGCGATCCACCTAGTATAGTTAATGCATTTGCCGAGTTTTTCGAAAGTGCCTACTCCCCTATGTCAGACCCGGCTGCCATCATACCTAACACACCAACCAATTATCCAACCATCTCGGTAAACTCATTCACAGAAACGGAGGTACTAAACGGTCTAAAGAAACTCAAAGCTAAACACACATCCGGATATGACTCTATCCCAAGCTTTCTTGTTAGAGACTGTGCTGCAGCCTTAGCCAAGCCTCTTCAGTCCATTTTCAATCTTTCCTTGAAAACCGGATGCTTTCCGGATAGATGGAAAATCGCCAAAATATGTCCAATTTTCAAATCAGGGGCAATCAATAATGTTGAAAATTACCGACCTATCACACTTCTCTCCAACTTCGCAAAGGGTTTTGAGATATGCCTCCACCACATAATATATCCTAACTTAAAAAACATAATCTCACTCGAACAACACGGTTTCATGAGCAAACGATCTACTGCTACGAACCTCATGTGTTTTACCCAGTCAGTGAGCATCGCTCTCGACAATCATTCTCAAGTGGACACCATCTACACTGATTTCTCGAAGGCATTCGACAAGCTCGATCACCAAATAATCTTGAGCAAACTTAACCAGTATGGCTTTAACACAAAACTTATTATCCTATTTCAATCTTACTTGAAAAATCGTGAACTCTTTGTTGAATTTAGAGGCCATGTATCTCATCAATTCTTAGCGTCAAGTGGTGCCCCTCAAGGCAGTAATCTAGCCCCACTCTTGTTTTCGATCTTCATCAACGACATTGGGAACAACATTTCAAGTAAGTTGCTGCTGTTCGCAGATGATTTGAAAATTTTTAGAAATATTGAATCAATCCATGATTGTCATACATTACAAAACGATATTCATAATCTTCACCTTTGGTGTATTGAAAATAGACTTCCTTTAAATATCGAAAAATGCAAATCCAATACGTATTCCTTGAAAAAATCAGCTATCGAGTTCTCCTACTCTATCAACAATATTACCTTAGAGTGCAGCCAACAAATTAAAGATCTCGGGATTGAATTTGACCCCAAACTCAATTTCTCCAATCACTACAACAAAATATCATCTTCTGCTAAGAGAATGATAGGTATGATTTTCCGTACCTGCAAAGACTTCCAGAACAAGGACTGCTTCATTGCCTTGTATGATTCATTTGTCAGGTCTAGGCTGGAATATTGCTCTCTGATATGGTCCCCACTGTATAAATGTCACGTTGATCAAATAGAATCAGTCCAAAGGTTCTTCTTGAAATACGTGTCATTCAAGTTGGATGGGGTCTATCCTCCTCAGGGTTATGACAACAACTTGCTGCTTGGTAGATACTCTTTTTTGTCTCAAGAAAATCGCAGATCATATTGTGCTTGCCTATTCCTCTTCAAACTAACAAATTACCTAATCGACTGCCCTGAATTACTGGAACAAGTAAACTTTCATATCCCTCGTAGCAACTGCAAACAGAAACCGTACTTTTACTTACCTAAACCCAACACCAACATTCTCGTAAAATCTCCGTTGTATGCAACATGTAAAATAGTAAACGAAGTGTGTTCCGGAATCGACATGCATAATGAACCAATAGGTTCTTTCAAGAAAAAATTGAATCAATTATTGCATATAAAACAATCAACCCCACATTCTCTATCATAATGGCATCACTATTACATGAAAATCATCCTTATATCCTATTTTCTTTATTTTTTTTTATCTGCACATGGTTTCACTGTTTGTATTTGCTTCGTCTGTACTATTTGTGTTGAGATTTCTGTATTATTCATGCCATTTCTACTCGTATTATCTGTGAAATTTGTAGCTGGATTATCTGTATTATCTGCACATGTATTTCTCAACTGAAACACCTAATCTGTCTTGTAATTGGGACTTGTCCTGTTTAGACAATAAATGTTTTTTTTTTTTTTTTTTTTATGCAAAATAGTGTCACATACTAGAAAAATAGTAAGTTTACATGGTAATTACACCATCAATGGTATCAAACTAGAAACTGTTGATGAGATCAAGGACTTGGGCGTTGTTTTTACAAGAAATTTTCAATTCAATGAGCATATTACCAGGCTTAGTTCAGAATCATAAAGGAAACTTGGTTTCATATTGAGATCTTGCAAGGAGTTTGGGTACTCAACATGTATAATGCTTTTCAACTCATATATTAGATCCAAATTAGAGTACTGCTGCATCATTTGGAACCCTAAAACTGAAATGTACTCTGAAATGCTGGAAAAGATTCAGAAAAAGTTTCTGAGATCATTGCACTTCAGAAGGTATGGAACATATCCCATGCTAATATCTTATGAAAGCCGAACTGACTTCAACGTCACATTGTTGAACAAACGTCGTGAAAAAAAAACAAATTTTGTTCGCTTTTGATGTTACATGGCCTCATCAATGTGCCTTATATTTTATCACTTTTCAATGTACCTGACATAAGACTGAGAACTAGAAATGTAATGTTCTAAACTATTAACAATAATTCCCCCATTAGTAACTGCTAAGTTACTGTTAACGATTTCCTAAAAGTCTCCGAAATAGACCTACTAAATATCTCAAGAAACTTATTGATCTCCAAACTGTGAATTTTAACTTGTACTGTTCAATATAATTTTTATTGCAATTTTATATCAGATGAGTTGTCCATGTTTGTGTCGTGTTTGTATCATGTTGTATATTTTGATCTTGTTATGGGCACCTCTTATACTTTTTATGGATGTTCAGATTTAATATTTTGAGTTATATTTCTTTCACTCTGCTACATGTAATTAGATTATGTCTGTTTGTAACAGTATGAATAAATAAATCAAAAAATTCTCTGGGTAATGCCTTCTTCTGTTATCCGTATACGACTGATGTAGTATTCACCCTGCATCACCCTGTATACTAGACTGACAGCTGAAGGAAAAAAGGCGATATTTTTGTGTTCAAAGAGAGGGCTATGTTCAGATCGAAATTCTTTCAGAAAATTACGAATAATATTTCCACATAATTTTTTACGTGATTGCCAAAAACTGGCCCTGATTCTGTAGGAATAAGATTCATAACAGAATACAGAGTTCACTTCGAATCAGAAGAGAGCATTGATGATTCAGTTGAAAAATTGGATCTCATCACTCAGAATGAAAAATATTCGCTATCAATCTAATCGTTGATGGTAATGCAAGTAGGTTGATAAACAATTCTATAAATATTATAAATCTCTGATATAAATTATGGATCATGTAGCCTGAGAAACATCGTGAATTAACGTACTGTGATAAAACTTCCCTAAGGATCTTATAAATTACATATTAGAATATTCCCCGTCCTCTGAATCAGACCTGATCTTCATGCGACAGCTTCCATATTGGTGAGTTAGGAATCTTTCTCTTATAATATGAAACGCCCCCTGGGATTTCTGCTGCACCGAGCCAGAAACTGGGTCGAATCAGATACCAGATAGCGTCCTAAATCACAGGACAAAGTATCATTATCTTTCTATAACAATGGTTTTGTGCTCTTACATAGACCATTTACCCTGGCCGAGTATTTCACGAATCAAGTCTTTTCTAATGTTTTGACAAAATGATGACTACATAGATAATATATCGTATTCCTATCGAGATTACGTATGTGAAGATGCATGTATGCATTTCAGTTGCCAAAGTTTTCCTAACTCATCGCTAAAGTGACCTAAAATTGTATGTAAACTATTAACAATCCCATAGAAATAGACTTGCACTCCAATTAGACTTTTTCAATGGACCATCGAGAAAAATGCGTGGTAGAATAATTATTTTTCATCAACACATATCTGATCTTGCTCCAGAAGATTATTTCGATTTCAAATTTCAATGTTCTGTGAATTTGGTCCTATGTATTACTACTGTCTGGCTCGATTTCAATCGACAATCGACATATGAAACCAAACCAACCTCAATATGAAATAGGAGATTATGCTCATTCACGAGAAATTGAATGAAAAACAAATACATATAATGGTCCTAATGAAATAACTCGTTTGATAAACACGAATAACGTTGATCTCGAAAGAATTCACTTACTATCGTAAATTTTTCCAGACTGAATAAAACTTCATCTATCCCAGGTTCTTCAGCAGAGTCTACGAATCTTCAGAAAATATAAACAAAATAAATCCATCTAATGGTGAGTAATTCTGAAAAGAAGATATAAAACAAACGATGGTTGGAAAATTGAAAATATCAGATTTCGTCATTGGAGACAATAAATAAACAAATGAAAAAAAAAATCTGGAATTCTCCTAGAAATGTCGAATCGTTTCAAACGAGGACTCCTCAATACAGCAGGCTCATTATGGAAAAATATAACAGGAAATTTTGACACCTCAAACGGTTATTATTCCATCGAATGTATAAATCAATTTGAAAATTATGATCAAATTCCAGGAATTGAAAAATCAAATTCGAATAGATAGAAGGCAACGAATCAGTGGACAAGGCTGCTAAATAAGTTTGTATCATGGGGAACATATTATCAGTATCGAAAAACAAGAAATAGCAGAAACATAAAGAATATGTTAGAGTATCCACTCATCCATATTTCAGTTTACATCCGACACTAACCACTAAAACACCACACATTGATACCTGATGTTACAGTAGACAACACACTGCTATTTAATCCGACTTTAAATTGAACCATGGAGATGTCCTTACACATTTTCACGAAATTGATATACTTCAATCTCTATATTGCAGACACTAGAAGTAAACTCTGCCGCTGATATTAATTCATCTTTCTGGTTTGTCCCATAAATGCTTCACACACAGCAATGTTGTGTAATAGTTTACTTGATCAACACGTTCAACTAGCAATCAATATCGCATCACTTCTAGCTACAGATGATAAATCCGTTCATGACATTCTGGTTCGATTTATCTTATGAACTATGATTGAACTTTGATTTTTTCATTCTCAATTTCTTCGTTGATTCTTCAGATTGAGAAAAAATCTACATGGAGGAGGTGTTGAATCTCAATATCCTATTTATACTTCAATAATTCACAGCCTGTATTGTAATCTCCACCCACGCAACTGAAATAGCAAATGTTGCATTCACAGAGGTTGTTATTATTGAACTACCACTCACCCAGATATGTTGTCAATCTGAATTCATATAGTCTATATGAAATGAAATGAATAAAAACCAAACAGTCTCTTCAATGGCGGACAAGTCAGACAAGGTTCTTGTTACTGAACTCAATAAACTTACCAGAAGTGATTTGATAGACTCATTTGTGTACAAAATAGTGCCCACTGACAACGTGAATAGTGTAATAGTTGAAATATATATCGAGTAGTATTGTGAATGCAAAGAAGCAGATGAATCGGATACTACCCATAACACGAATGGCTACCTAACCTCGAATGATGGGTGCAGCAATCTTCGATGTGCTCGTGCTAATGTGGAGCTGAAAGCAGTAAGCAGAGAAAGTGATATTTTACGTGATCTTACGGAACATTTTGAGAAACGAATCTGCGATCAAGAACAAATTAACAAACTACAATCCTATAATAATAATCATTTGCCCCATAAAAAGACACCTAGCGATATAAATTCCAACTCCAAATCTAGAAGGAATACAAATATTCAGAAACCATTGCCTCAGCGACTACAGCCAAAAGAGCAGACAACACCTAACAATGACGAAATTCACCAAGGGCCTTTGAAGAAAGCCCTGGGCAGTTTTTATTGTTGCCACCCTGATTATTCCATCCGCTCCGGGATGAGTTTTGATCACTCGACCAATACGCCACTGCAAGGGCGGAGTGAGTTCATTTTTTACCATAACCAATTCTTCAATTCTAAGCTCGCGTTCAGTTCTTAGCCATTTGTTGCGTTGTTGCAGAGTGTGCAGATACTCATTCTGGCATCGTTTCCAAATATCCTGCTGTAATCTTTGAACCAGTTGCCACCAATCTAAGCGGTACATTTTCAAGTTGGTCAAATCAGGTTCAGAGATACTGGTGAGGGGAGCTAAAGTGAGGAAATGGCCTGGGGTCAAAACGGACAGGTCGTTTGTATCAGACGACAGAGGATAGAGTGGCCTAGAGTTCAACACTGCCTCGATTTGAACCAGGAGGGTATAAAATTCCTCATAAGTCAGGATCTGAGTTCCTATAACTAGATAAAGGTGGGATTCCATAGACTTTATTCCTGCCTCACTGAGACCATTAAAGTGAGGGCTAGCGGGTGCATGGAAAGAGAAGGAAATCTGCTCATGTTCAGCAGCGGTTTTCATGTTTTGAGAAAGAGCTCGGTAGGCACCTACAAAATTTGTTCCACAATCTGAAGTCAATTGGGAACAGCGACCTCGACGACCAATGAATCGTCGCAATGCAGCGATGAAAGCGTTGGTGGATAGGTCAGATGCCAATTCGAGATGTATGGCCTTCGTGGAAAAACACACAAACAAGCAAACATACGCCTTCGATGCCACGGCCTTTTCCGACGGTGATGTTGAACGATCCCTCGTAGTCAACTCCCACGGACTGAAAAGGTTTCAATTGGTTGATTCGTAAAAGGGGTAGGTTGCCCATAAAGGGTTGCATAGGCTTCGGGTTAGCCTTGAGACAGCGCAGATATTTCGAAAGAACTTGTCGGATTGCCCTTCGTGAGGAGAGGATCCAAAAGTTCTGTAAGACGAGATAATGAACAGTTTGTAAACCTGGGTGGAGATGGCGCTGATGAACATCCTCAATGATGAGTTGAGTGAGACGATGCTTACGAGGGAGTAATGCCGGATGTTTTTTCGATCGATGTGCGTGTACCACCTTCATGTCGATCCTATTTATTGACTATTTCTACAGTGTTCTGGTGACTCAAAAATTTCGATTTTTGGCACACCGATTAAACAAACATTCGTGCATAAACTTGTATACAAATCAATAAAACTATGTTTATATTACGCCTGTCGAGTGAATGAGTGCTGAAAAACAATGTCACGGTGCGGTTCTTGTGAGATTCCAGTACAAAG
This sequence comes from Plagiodera versicolora, assembly GCA_037013635.1. Classification (NCBI taxonomy): domain Eukaryota; kingdom Metazoa; phylum Arthropoda; class Insecta; order Coleoptera; family Chrysomelidae; genus Plagiodera; species Plagiodera versicolora. The sequence goes on from CM072981.1 coordinate 1,680,033, forward strand.
AAAACAATATGTGTTTTGTAGTGGATCTTGCAAAAAAGCCTATCATGCCAGCTGTGTGGATATACCCAGTGAGTTACTCTCGCATCTGGTGTCCGTTCAGGGATAGAGATGGTATTGCTCCACTTGCAGAACCATCGTAAACAAATTCGATGATAAGAAATTGCAAGATATTTTCGACAAGCGTTGTGCTGCTCTGTTCGAAGATTTCACCGTAAAATTTGAAACTATGAAAACTGAATTCCTGAAAACTGCCTTGGAGAGATTCGCCGACATTCCTTCTCCGTCCACCGGTGCCGTATTGCCTATACCTACGTTTGCTGATAAAGTTATACATGGACCTATGCAAAAAATTATAGTGAAACCCAAACATCCCCAAGAAACTTCTCGTACCAAACAAGACCTTCTCGCCTCTGTCAACCCCGTAGATCATGACATTAGATTCGATAATATCAGACACACCAAAGATGGTGGAATACTATTCCAATGCAGTCAATCTACCGAAAAATCAATGCTGGAAAAAGTTGTGCATGAGAAATTGTCGGCCAACTACAATGTGCATATCCTTAAAAGTCTACATCCCCAAATCAGAGTCGTCGGATACACGGAGAATTTGGATGAAGAAAGTCTACTGCAATATATACAAAAGCAAAATGATAACATTTTTGGACCACATTCTGAATGTAAAATTATACGAACCGGAGCCACCAACAAAAACAAAGCCATTTATCAAGCCACATTGCAGGTAGATATGGTATCTCATAAAAGATTGATTGATCAAGGTCATATTCTCATTGGATTTGAAAGTTGTTCGGTGTTTGATGCTACCCATGTTCCTCGTTGTTTCAAATGTAACTCATTCTTTCATAATTCAAAAGTGTGTAAAAATAAAATTAGCTGTCCAATATGTTCTGGTTCACACGATCTCAAATCCTGCCCTAAAGATACTCCCCATCAATGCATCAACTGCATCAACCTTAGTAAGGGCCAGGGCGCAGGTACCATTTTCGATTCAAATCACGCCGCCTGGGACTATAACAATTGTTCTGCCTACAAAAAAGCAGTTGGAAAATTGAATTGTGATATTTTTGGTACTCCTTGTAAATAGCAATCAACTGATAGTCTACTATCCCACTCCAACACGTCTACCACTGCTTCTACGCCAGCACACTCCGAATTTTCTTTGTATTACCAGAATATGCTCGGCTTCAGAACCAAATCCACAGATCTTTTGAACTTAGTGCTTCAAGCAATTACAGTTGTTTAGCTATCACAGAAACATGGTTAGAGCCGAGTGTGAATAGCGCTGAACTATTCGATCTAAATCGATTCACAGTTTTTCGTTGTGATCGCGACTTTGCAAATACTGACCGTACCAGAGGAGGTGAAGTGGCATTGGCCATTGATTCCTCTATCAAGTCAACCGACCTGAATCTGAAAGCATCGTCAGAAATCATAGATTTGCATTTAGTGGATATCTTAGGTATCCAACTAACAATAGGGTTCCAAACATATTACATCATTGTCTTATATATACCACCCAGTACATCATCAGATATTTACGATTCTCTATTCGAGATACTGAGTACCTTTGACTTCATCCACAACAGAAATGTCATGGTGATTGGGGACTTCAACATAAGTGCATATGCTGATTACCTAGTTGATGGTCAAAAAAATGCGCATATCACGACTATTTTAAATTTCTGCAACTTCACTGACATGCATCAATACAACACAATTGAAAACTCTAACGACCGGATTCTTGACCTAGTCTTTGCCAATTTCAAATGTGTGGTGAACCCCGCTCCTGATATTCTGGTAAATGAGGATGCGCATCATCCCTCTCTGCTCATTCTTTTTAATGCATGTAAAGAAAAATCCAATAGAGTCAATGTGTATGATTTTTATTTCAACTATAAGAGGGCCGACTTGGTCAAACTGTATCAAAACATAGCAAATGTGAATTGGTGCTTCCTCAATGATTTTTCTAATGTTGATTCTGCATTTGAGCAATTTTATGCAAAAATCTATTCCGTCATTCATACAATTGTCCCACAAGGAAAGGTCAACCGTAAGTCATATCCTCCTGGGTATTCCAGTGATATAATAAAATGTATCTAGCACAAATACACTGCATGGAAACAGTTCAGAAACACCAATGATCCACTCATATATGAAGAATTTTCATCCTTGAGGAGGCGTTTGAAATGTGATATTGCAAACAGCCACAAGCAGTACTGTCAAGAAATCATGAGAAATATAAGAAAAGATCCGAAAAAGTTTTGGCAGTATGTAAAAAATGAAAGGTCATGTTATTCCCTACCTAATGAATTTGACTATAAGAATGAACACTCTGACGATTCCAGAAACATTACGAATGCATTTGCTGAATTCTTTCGCGATTCGTACTCTTCTATAAATGCAGAAAATTTCTCTCCATCGCAAGATGTGGGAAACGACTGTTTCGGAATTAATCACCTTTCAGAGAAAGAAGTTGCTTTTGCCCTGAAAAAGCTGAAACCAAAAAACACAATGGGACCGGATAAAATTCCTGCATTTCTCTTACATGATTGTGCTACAGTTCTTGCAAAACCACTAACAATGCTCTTTAACCTTTCCCTGTCTACTAGAACTTTTCCAACTCTATTAAAACAAGCAAAACTTGTGCCAATATATAAAAAAGGGGATAAGCATGATATTTCGAATTATAGACCCATCACAATAATAAATAATTTCTCAAAAGCATTCGAAATAGCAATCTACCAGCCTATTTTCTATCATGTCAAAAATCAAATAACGGAATTTCAACATGGTTTCATGAGAGGAAGGTCAACCTCAACGAACTTATTTTGCCTAACACAATACATTTGTAATGCATTTAACGAGGATGCGCAGGTGGATGTGATCTACACTGACTTCTCTAAAGCCTTCGACAAGCTTGATCATGTACTTCTTCTCAGTAAACTACACAATTTCCAGCTTTCACTTGACTTTCTTGAATTCTTAGCTTCATATCTAACAAACAGATCACAGTTTGTCGACTGCAACGGTCCCTCAGGGATCCGTCTTGGGACCTTTATTTTTTAATATATTTATTAATGATATAATATCTAATATCAACGCCGATTGTCTCATATATGCAGATGATCTGAAGATATTCTCCAGAATCACAGAACATAATCACTGCCTTTCTCTTCAAGAAGATCTGACAACAATTAATAACTGGTGTACATCCAATGACCTTCTACTGAACGTTAATAAATGTAGTGTGGTATCATTTTCCTTGAAACGTACTATCACACATTTCGACTACACTATTGACAGTACAAATTTGCCGAGAACCTCTACCATACGTGATCTTGGAGTTACATTCGACTATAAATTGTCTTTCGTAAATCATATTCAAAGAATCACGAAGGAATCATTCAAGGCCTTAGGATTTGTTATTCGAAATTCCTCTTCCTTCAGAGACATCAATACATATAATCTTCTTTTTTGCTCCTATGTTCGGTCAAAACTAGAGTACGCGTCTGTCGTTTGGTCTCCACATCACTGTACTTATGTGGAAACATTGGAACGAGTGCAAAGGCGATTTCTTAAATTTCTTGCTTTTAAAGAAGATGGGGTTTATCCTCACATTGGATATCCTCATACTGAGCTCACTCGGAGATTCGATATCAGCCCACTGGAAAATCGTAGGTTGATTGCAAAACAAATATTTCTGTGGAAAGTGCTTCATGGGTATACTGATTGTACAAGTATTTTGCATATGATCGACTTCCACATTCCTAGAATCACAAGTAGACAAAATATTTTATTCCACCTACCCATTCCTCGTTTGAATATATTGAAATTTTCACCACTACATTCCATTTGTGAGACACATAATGAACGGGTATCGCATCGGGTAGATATATTCTCCTGCAATGTGGCCTCCATAAAAAAGCTGACTTTCCACTAGTTTTACATATTCTTAACTCATACTTGTAAATTTGTTGTATTTATGTGCGTATATGTATGTATATATTCCATCCTAATTAGTTGAAACAATATTCTGTATTACTCCTACTCTGTAATTGGATGTATGTCTGTTGAGTAGTGTAAATCAAAAAAAAAAAAAAAACTCGAACTACTCAGAATTCGAGAAGTTCATGTGATGCATTCATGATTATCTATAGATCTACACGATTTAGAGTTCACCAAGCTGTATCTAGATATACCGTATATGTGTTACCTAGATAACTTGTATACGATACATTATTAGATCCTCAAAAACATAGGTACTTTGTATTATTCTCGATTTTTCAGAATATGAAAACTATTGAAGAACATAAAATCCAACGAACCTATGAAGATATGGGGATTCTACGATAATTGATGCACTGAAAATACTGCCAAGGAAACTTCACTAGTGATAAGAGAACTCAGGTAGTAATCCAAGAAATGAATCGAATCCATAACAAAACGTTCACTATTCAGATATTTCAGCCATATCCAACCTTTGTACCTACCAGATTAATTCCTTACACATCAAATACAATTCATCGCCTACATTGAATCAATTATGTCAAAATTTCTATACTTTCCCTTCATCTTGACAACAAGGAATTACATAAAGACATAATAGAATTGTGTGCACAGTTCTATGAATAATTCGATAGTGAACAAATAATAATAATAGGAATAATAATAATGATAATAATGAAAATAATGATAAGACTGATAATAATGATGATAATGATAATAATGATAATAATGATAATAATGATAATAATGATGATAATGATAATAATGATAATAATGATAATAATGATAATAATGATAATAATGATAATAATAATAATGATAATAATGATAACAATGATAATAATGATAATAATGATAATAATGATAATAATGATAATAATGATAATAATAACAATGATAATAATGATAATAATGATGATAATTATAATAATGTAACGTTATTCGTGGGTTCCAGTAAAGAACAGACTGATTTCTAACGAATGAACTATTTATTTTCACGCACAAACACCAACGAACTATTTATTTCAACTATTTATATCGACAACGATATAACCACGTCGCGTTCAATTCTTCAACTCACTAACATTGTTTGGAAGCTCGATATTTATATGTTTTACATCTGTTCTGGAATGTTCTAGAACTGTCAGTCTTCTGTCACATCTTTTCATCTATCTTCATCAGACTGCTCGCAGGATGTTCCATCTTCTTCTATTCTAGAATATTCGAGAGCTTCCAAACATGTGATACAGGGGGATTATTCAAGTTCTCCTGGATTCCATCACAATAATGATAATAATAATAATGATATTATCTATTGTGGAGCGGTTGCGGTACTTCGACTACACAACCAACAAATAAACATACCTAAGAGCCACACTAGTGTAAATAACAGAAAGCCTTGGTGGCAGTTGCGACTGGAACGCAACATCGACGCTACAAGGAGTAAACTGGGACGACTTACGGAGTATCAGCAGTGTACACAACCATCTAAACGTTTGAGAAGCCATATCAGGAAAATCTTCAGAAAAATAGATACTCACACACAACATCCACAACACCAACAACATGTACGTGAGCACATCGATCTACTGAAACAGAAATTGAAAGCGAAAGCCAAAAGACTATCGAGGTACATCAGATGCACAAAGAAAAAACAACAGAATAATACATTTTACAACAACCAAAAAGTATGTTGCAGAAAGCTAGGACCTTCATCTCGAAACAGTAACCAACCCATGCCATCTAAACACGCTCTACATACTCATTGGTCTGAATTATGGTCCCAACAAGAAGACCACAAGATCAACGCCAACTGGATAGTATCCGAAGAAGAAGGAATACATGTTGCTCCGATGCAATTTGTTGACTTAACGCCGGAGGAGATATGTGAAGTTGTCCGAAATACCAACAATTGGAGAGCTCCAGGAGTCGATAACATCCAAAACTTCTGGTATAAGAAATTTCGAAGCTTTCATAAGGCATTGGCTCGGCTTTTTACTCATCTCCTCCACAACCAAGAGGACGTCCCAGCGTTCCTCACTCAAGGCTCAACACACATGCTTCCAAAGAGTGCTCAGACGGATGACCCTACTCAATACAGACCTATTACGTGCCTGCCCACTTTATATAAGATAATTACATCATGTATCACAAACTGAATCTACAGGCACGTCGAAAACAACATCATCTTAGCAGAGCAACAGAAGGGATGCAGAAGGGATCACCAAGGGTGTAAAGAACAACTTCTTATTAACTCTGTGATACTCAGACAAGCACAGAAAGACCAACGAAATATACACACTGCTTTCGTAGACTACAAGAAAGCATTCGACAGTGTACCACATTCCTGGCTTGTCAGGGTCTTACAGATGTATGAAATTCATCCCACCATTGTTAACTTCCTTTCAAAAATAATGATAGGATGGCGAACAAATCTTCATTTACAGATTGGTACAAACACCATAAGTACTGATGAAATACCCATCCGTAGAGGAATCTACCAAGGTGACTCGTTGAGTCCGTTATGGTTTTGTCTAGCTATGAATCCTTTCTCAACGATGCTCAATAACACAAAATATGGCTTCAACATCAGAGCCAATAGAAACACCAGCTGTACCATCTCACACCTTTTGTACATGGATGACATTAAACTATACGCAGCGAACCAGCGCCAAATTGAACATCTCTTGGACGTAGCCCACAGATTCTCCAGTGACATTCACATGGAGTTTGGAATGTCCAAATGCAAAATACTTCACATCGAGAAAGGCCATGTCATTGATGGGGATGTGCAGCTACCGAATGGGGATATTATACAGGCAATGGAACATGGTGAAACCTACAAATACCTAGGATTTCAACAAGCTAGGTTGCTTGACCACAAACAAGCGAAAGGGAGACTCCAGAACGAATACACCAAAAGGGTGAAGTCATTGATAAAATCGGAATTAAATGCAGGTAACTTAATTCAGGCAATCAACACATACGCAACGCCTGTCTTGACATATTCTTTTGGGATACTAAAATGGACGAAGACAGAACTGGAAGTTATTCAGAGGCTGACGCGAACAATGATGACGACACACAACCACCACCACCCAAAGTCATCCACCGTTAGAACAACGCTATCACGAAGGGATGTAGGAAGGGGTCTGATTGACCTCATCAATTTACACTCTCAACAGATAATTAAACTACGTGACTTCTTTTACAGTAAAGCCAAAACGTCAATGCTCCATCGAATTATATCCAAAGCTGATAAAGACTACTCCCCTTCGAACCTCACGTCGCTTGACGCAGATTTTAAAGTAGTTTTAGACACCGAGAAGATGGAACAATGGTCACAAAAAGCATTGCACGGGCGACACCATCACGACCTCAATCAACCTCATATTGACAAGGAAGCTTCAAACAGATGGCTTACTAGTGGAACCCTCTTCCTAGAAACCGAAGGATTCATGTAAGCTATTCAAGATCAGGTCATCAATACTGATAACTACAAGAAATTTGTCATAAAGGATCCTAACACCCAGTCCGACAAATGCAGAAAGTGTCAGCAAACATCAGAAACTATCCAACACGTAATAGATGATTGTACTATGTTGGCTAATACTCATTACTTTCACAGACATAACCAAGTATGCAACATCGTCCATCAAAAATTGGCCAACAAGCTCGGCCTCCTCAACACCTCCTCGCCGTACTATAAATACCAGCCGCAGAAGGTTCTTGAGACTATGATAGGTCCATTATCACCGATAGACAGGTGACGAATAACAGACCAGACATAGTGGTGGTGGATAGAAAAGTCAACCCAGTCCTTCTCGTGGACATAGCGGTACCAACCACCAACAATGTTCTCAATAAATTTCATGAGAAAATAGCCAAATACGCAGATCTCGCTTTTGAGATTAAACGAATGTGGCACGCCCAAAATGTCGAAATAGTCCCAGTCACAATATCATCAACCGGTGTAGTGCCTAAGACCCTGCACGACAGTCTCGCCAAACTGGGACAACCTAAGAACACCTTCTCTGAGATCCAAAAGGCTGTTTTTTTGAATACTTACAAGTTTATGAGTATGTAAATTGAGCCTAATCCCTTTGGTACATAGTACCCGGGATAGCAAATATACCGGTGCTAAGCCGAATAGTGCAAAAGAAAAGAAATAATAATAATGATAATAATAATAATGATAATAATGATGATGATAATGATTATAATAATGATAAGGATAATAATAATATTCTTCATTGTCAATAAATCAACTGGAACATAGCACTACTTAAATGATCCGGACCAAGGATTTGGTTTTTAAAAAACAATTTTATTTTATTATACAGTTTACAGTATGAAATCTACGTCAAGACTAAAAAACTGAACATGAATAATGTGGTTATAATCCTAGAGTCGCTGAATTGCAATTCAGCGGTTCCCATGAGAATATTGCTGGTAACTGCTAAGGGTTTCCTATTTCTTGGGAACCCGTGTGTGCCGGTCACGTAACTCCTCCATCCTTAGTGAAAGGCATTTTTCATGTATTGAAAAATGCCACAGGGTGTTCACGTGGCATCGGTGTCGGTGCTGGCTCTGATGTTTCTTCATGGTTTCTTATCGTTCTTCGATTTCGAAGAAACTTGACAACGGTATAGATTCCAGCTGAGATGAATATGACATAGATGGGGATGATCCAACGTACGCTGTGTGATTCATCGGCGTGGCTGAGGATGATCGGCGTCAATTTCTTCTGTTCATTCTGGAGGGTGTGGATTTCGTTTAGTCGAACGTCATCGATTACAATTTCGGCTCTGGGTACCTTTGGTGGACTGTGCGGAATGATGATTTCGGGAAGAAGCATCGGCTGACCCTTCGCTATCTCCTTTTGATTGATGAATTGATCAGTTTCAGTTTCGAATCGGCATCCTAGTGGCAAATTTATTAAATAATTTCCTTGCAGAGTCGTGAAATCGGTACGCTCGCATACTGTCTGGATTTTCGTCTCGTTGGGGAATATTGCAATGTAGTGAGCTTCGTCAATTCGTTGAACCATGTTTCTTGTAGTACGTATCTGGACTTGATGGCAATTATTATATGTGGATTCCATTTGTAACAGTTGGAATACACAGTCTTCTTCCTTAATACCGTCCATCAGTTTTTCTTCATGGCAGTAGAAATCAGGATACAAGGCCGTACAAGATGATGACATGTATTGATAGAAATTCTCATTCATAATCAGATAGGTGTTGGGAGGAATAATAGTTGTGGAATTTTTCGTTGGTATAGAGTAAAGGTGATAATAGTCAAAGGTCTCAGGATATACTATAGGGAAGTGGAGAACGAAAACAATCTTTCTATTTGAATAATATGCTTCGATTTCTATTATTTCGTAATATCTATGGATATCATTATTGACATCAGGGAATATCAATTGTTCCGAAGAATAATAGTTTGTAATAGATTCTACAATAGATTCAAGCTCATCAATTTTTAAAATACTGCTATGCGGGACTTTCAATTCAGCAAAGGTAATTGCATTTTCGATATCATTTAAAAGTTGTATTATTATGCTCAATGACAAGTTCATTCGTTCCAAAATGTTTCTAGTTTCCAGATAATCGTTAAAATCCTAAATGAACTTATTCAGTTGAGTATTGATACGGTTCAAACCGGAGGTGATAACATCTTGGTTATGTTTAATCAAGGTGACTGTTTTGTTAAAGTTATCTAAAATTGATGTAGCGAGAGAGATTTCTTCATTCAGTTTCCTTACAATTTCTTCTTCATTATTTTCTAAATCATGAATTGCTTGATCATAATGGATTGCATCATAAGCATCTAAATTAGCAGATATCCCTTTTATAATCGTACCTAAACCGTCAATGAGACCACGTTTCATTCTACTATTTGGGCAAATTGAATCAAATTTTTGTTTGGCTGATTTCAATTGATATAATAATGCTCTGTCAAAATTTTGTAGTTCAAAGAAATATGGATGACTGAGTGCATTTTGAATTGATTTCGTTATATTTTCATATTGAGATCTTAATGAGACTAATTCAGTTTGAATGGGTATCAGGTCAAAGTAGTGAATAAAGGTATGGACTTTATATTTGAGCTTGGCTAGGCCCTGTTTGAATGGGAGGATCCCTGGATTTTTGTCCAGATTCATCATTTGAATTGCCTGGAACGTCGCTAGGTGATACCTGTAACAATTTGGCCTTATTAGCCGGAGGTCTTTTCAAATTTTGTTTATGAAGTGGTTTTCGGATGGTCACCACCTTGATATCCGTATCTCGAACAGCTTTTTCTTTACTAAATCGTTTAGTCAATTTATTTCTATTATTTGTGGTGATTTCGCGATAAACATCAGTGTCAGGTTCGTAAGTCAGAGGTTCTTCTCTTCCTTGATTAAGTCTGTCTATACAACGTTGTTTTTGTTCGGTCAGTTCTTCGTTTAATTTCTTGTAAATTACTTTCGTCGTATATCTATGTTCTTGAATGTAATTGTTTAGAAGGTTTTCATTCATGTTTATATTGAATGAATCTTTAGTATCTAATTGACCATTGATGATGTTTATAGGTTTTTGTTTAGTTACGGAATGCACCGAATTATTATACCCTAAAATAGCATAAGGCATATGATTCAGAATATCAATTTCATCATTATTTTTAGCTTTTATTATTCTCAAATGTTCGATAATTGTCGAGTGGAATCTTTCGATTGCTCCATTAGATTGTGGATTATTCACTGTTATATAGTGGGTGTTAATTTTATGGGTTTTGAAAAATTCCTGAACTACTGAATTTTTCAATTCAGTTCCATTGTCCATCACTACTAAATTTGGAAGTCCATGATGAGCCATGAATATAACGAGGGCTTTAACAACTTCTATGCCTGACATACTTGAGAAAGGATATGCTTGTGCATATTTGGAAAAAGTGTCAATTATAGTGAGGAATTTTTGTCCTTGGGCTTGAAAAGTATCTATGTGTACTATTTCGAATGGTTTTGATTGGAGGCTTTCTGTCGTATTTATTTGCTTGACAAATTTCGCAAAGTGATATGTATTCAGCTATATCAGATTTCAATCCAGGCCAATAATATGTTTTTCGAATCCTATTCTCTGTTTCTATTATTCCACGATGGTTAGTTTCGTTTTCATGATAGTTTTTTATTATCTCTTTCTGGGTGAAAGCTTTATCTGTTATATCTGTCAATACAGTATTACATTTGACAATTTTATAAGCTGAATTTTTAAATGTGGTTCGAATTATCTCACAAAATTGAGGAACGTATGGATTATCTTCAAAATATACTGCGTATGTGAATTCTGGATCTAAATAATTTTTGAATAGATTGATTACATCTTTCTCTAGATCAAAAATTGATATTTGTGCGAAAAGTCGTCTCTTCGTCGGGAATATTTGTCTTGCGCTTGGTTTATCGGGTGAATGGAGTACAAATTTTATTATAATTTGATGATCGAATACATTAGGTGATTTTTCTGATACTGGCATTTCCAGAATTGGTTCTTCGTGACTACTATGAACAGTATTACTTTCTTCCAGTTCAGGTCATTCGGCAGAAATAGTTTCTTCCGTATCGGGCTCTTCCATATGTCTAAACTCATTGACTTTCTGAAGTTCACTAGCATTACCAATCATTGATAAATTGTCGTCTGATTGTTTTGTCTCTAAAGATTTATAAAATTCGTCCATGTAGGCGTCAAGTTTTTTCGTATGGATTTCTATTCGGGACAATGAATCTGCGTTTGAATTGAGTTTACCTTTTTTATATTCGATTTCGTAATCGAATTCCTCGAGTTTGAGTCGCCATCGCACCAGTCTAGAGTTTGGCTCTTTAAGTGACATCAGCCATTTGAGGGGTTGATGGTCTGTTATAATTTTGAATTTTTTACTATAATAGTAGGGGCGGAAATATTTTGTTGCCCAAACGATTGCCAGAAGCTCCTTTTCGATAGTACTTTAATTTGTTTCAGATTCGTTCGATATTCTGGAAGCGTACGCCACTGGTTTATCACTTCCAATTGGTCCTTGAGATAAAACCGCACCAATAGCTACATTACTAGCATCGGTGGTTACGTTGAACGATTTTGTGAAGTCTGGGTATTGTAAAAGAGGTTCATTTGTCAAAAGAGTCTTACAGTTTTCAAAACATTTCATGAATTGTGGTGTATGTTCTACTTTCGCGTCCTTCTTCAAACACATGGTGAGAGATTTTGTTAAACGAGCAAAATCTTTGATAAATTTTCGATAGTAACCGAGTAACCCTAAGAATCCCTCAATTTCTTTGGTTGTCCGAGGTATTGGATATTTTTTTATAGCGATAATTTTGTCGGGATTTGGTTTTACACCCTCGGAAGTTACTACATGACCAAGGAAGGCTACTTTTTTCTTCAAGAACTCAGATTTGTCGAGTTGGATTTTGAAATTGGTTTCTCTAAGTATTTGGAACACTTTAGTTAGGTTTACAATGTGTTCTTGTAAGGAAGTCGAATATATAATGATATCGTCTAGGTAAACTAAACATATTTCGTTCTGCAAACCGCGGAGAATGTTGTCCATTACTCTTTGAAAGGTGGCAGGGGAGTTCTTTAGACCCATAGGCATCCTTAGATATTCATAATGCTTATTTTCTACATTGAATGCGGTTTTTGAGACGTCACTTGGTTCCATCTCAATTTGGTGAAACCCGCTGGCTAAGTCTAATGTCGTGAAATAGTTACACCTACCTAGCTTGTCTAAAATATCTGTAATGTTCGGAATAGGGTAACGATCGTCTATCGTTTTTTCATTTATCTTACGATAATCCACCACTATCCTCCACTTTTTCTTGCCTGAGGCATCAGCCTTCTTTGAAACAATCCAAATGGGCGATGACCACGGTGAATTGCTAGGACGAATCATTCCTTGTTCTAACATGGAATTTATCTGTCTCTCTTCCTCTGGTTTGTGAATGGACGGATATCTATACGATTTTGTGAATACAGGAATTTCGTCTTTTGTTTTAATACTATGTTTGATTTGGTTCGTGAAGGTCGATTTTCTAAATGGAAAATATTGGAATATTTCTTGCATAATCTCAGGACTTGAATTTTTTCTTCATAATTAAGATGATCTGTCCGAATTAATTCATCAAAATCTGAATCCTGATGTTGATTTGGATCAGTAATGTCTAAGTGAAATGACTCAAAATTGTTTTCGTCAAATAAAAATTTTCGGCTTTAGAAATTGTTTCTGGAATTTCACAATTCTGAATGATTTGTTGTGGAATAACAAATTCACCTTCGTTACGATATACTGGAATTTTTGTGATCAACCTCATGTGAGGTTCGATTTTTTGCTTCAACAGAATTTTGGGGTTTGAGGGTTCGCAAACTGGTGTATATAATTTTGAATTGACAAAATCTAATCGAGCATTTGAAAGTTTTAAATTGTCGAGTCCAATCAGTCCATCGTATATGTTATGGAAATTGAAAAGATAAAATTTGAGACTATCGTTTTGTCTAAATTTGGGAAATATGGGAATTTCAGCACAATATTCGTGAATTGAGGGTTGAAAAATAGTGAACACAGTGAAAGGTTCATAAAATATTTATCGGGATAAAATCGGTGAGCAATATCGATATTAATGAATGATTTGGTTGAACCCGTATCGATCAAAAGTTTTAAAGGTGGGTTTGAGATTTGAATAGAAGGAAGTTCTTTTTTTTTTGTTGACAGATTATATTCAACTATGTTTCTTCCGGAGCATTCGATTCCTCCTGAGAATTTTCTTCTTCAATCGATTCAAAATAGTCATTGTTTGGGTGTTCGTCAAAATAATTGTGTTCTGAATTTGATTCGTCGTAATTCGATTGGTCGAAAAATTCAGTATTGATAATTTCTTCTGTAATAACGTTAGGTCTTTGATTATTTGAGGTGAAGTAATTTGGTATGTGTCTTCTCAATTGTGGGGCAGTATTTCGGGAAGAAACCGTCATGGGTGTTGGACGATTTTGCGGGGTTTGGTTCGTTGGTTTCCAAACATTTTTGGGCTTGCCAAAAACTTGAGAATTTGTATGAAATTTTTGCACTGGTGGATTTGGGTGTCTTTGAATATGCACAGGTCCCTGAGGAAACTGTGGGGGAAAATGTTGTTGAGGGGCGAAGTTTGGTCGACTTTGTTGGGCGTGATTTGGATGATATCGAGGCGGTTGGGGATTTTGGTAAAAGGTCTGGTGATTGTTCTGTGAAGGTTTCCTAACAATATTGTTGCTTGTTGATTGAAAGGATTTTTGGTAGTACTTGATATTATCTTCTTCGGTTATGAATTGAAGAGCTTGAGCTAGTGTACTAGGTCTCATTGCACGAATTATAGGTCCTAACGGATCTCTTAAACCGGCAAGGAATGTTTTCAAAGCTTGCTTCGTAAAGAATTCTCTCTTACTTTCCTGTTGACTCAAGTCACAATTCAAATTTATATAATTACATATTGTATTCAAAAGATGCATAATTTTTTCATGAAACTGAGAAGGCGTTTCGTTAGGTTTTTGCCTCATATTAACAAGATCTTGATTCAGACAATTTTCGTCTCTCTGATCCCCAAAATTTTGAATTAAAGCTCTCTTGATATCCTCCCAAGTTTGAACCCCATGAATTACACAAACTTCTTCGGCTCTACCTTCTAACTTATTTAAAATTCCGTTTATCAAAAGTGTGTTTTGAAAATTAGCTGGATTCTCTTGATCGACATAATGTTTCAGAATTGATTCTGACGCACTGATAAACCTGTGGAGTTTATTCGGGTTTCCGTCAAAATGTGGTATTATACTTAGATTTTTCATGTCTAAGACGGGTACTGAAATGGGTGGAACCATATTATTTCTTTGAATGTTTAAAGTACTTAATCGATCGATCACTAAATCTAACTCAAAAGCCTGATTGATTTCGCTAAAGGATTCAATAGGTAAAGAGGAGTCTGACATGAAATGAGTGTTCTACTCACACGATCACCAATCTCGTTAGGCCCGGTCTCATTCCAATTCCCAATGTCCGTCTGCGACGGCTGTCCTGGCTGGGTTCCAACAGTTAGACACTTGGTGATTTGTAAAATGTTCGTTTTTTCATTGAAGAGTTGATACTCAAAGGATTTCGAAATTGATTCCCACGAAATATCCTACCGACTGCGCCACTTAAATGATCCGGACCAAGGATTTGGTTTTTAAAAACAATTTGATTTCATTATAAAGTTCACAGTATGAAATCTACGTCAAGACTAAAAAACTGAACATGAATAATGTGGTCATAATCCTAGAGTCGCTGAATTGCAATTCAGCGGTTCCCATGAGAATATTGCTGGTAAGTGCTAAGGGTTTCCTATTTCTTGGGAACCCGTGTGTGCCGGTCACGTAACTCACGTCAGGGGTTGTAAAACAATGCAGTGAAGGACATACACAGTGATAGTGGTTACAATACAATTCATTGAATGAACAAAATGCTGAATAACAAGGTTTCAGTGCAAGTACGTATAAAACATGTAAGAAAAATTTTTGTAATTTGGAGTTTATGAGTCGACCACATTAGGACTCATCACCAAATCTTGGAATTGTAATAAATAATTCCTTTCAGATACTCTATAGTTATGATTCTGAATTTTTTTAAGTACTGGGTATTTCTTATTTCAGTTGGGAGTGACTGATATGCCTTCATGGCTATGGCATGATATTGTTGTGTGTTTTGTTATACTTAGGGCGGTTCTTTCTCTGGTATTTATTGTCATTTGATTGGAGTAATTATCACAGTTCCTTGTGAAGATGTGGTAGTGTTTTTTCGAGAATATCATCATTTGTATAAAGGGAGCGGTTAATATGACAAGTTCTTTAAAGTATGGTCTACATATTGACTCATACGGTAATTTTAACATAGAGCGAATTATATACTTTTGGGTTTGGAATATTTCGTTCGCCATAGTGGATGAGCCCCAAAATATGATGCCATATTGAATAATGGACTGGATATGTGCATAGTATTATACCTTTATGCTGTTCAGCGAGATTTGGTCACTTGTTACTCCCCAGAGAGCACAAACATTCTAAGAATATTCCTATAAAGTGCAAACAAGTTATGTTGTAGAATATTCTTCAGAATATTCAAGATATATTCTCAGAACATTACGAATATTCATAAAATGATTCAAGTGAATATATATAGAATTTTTCGAGACAATATTCCAATCACTTTCTGAAGGTACATTCCTAGAACTTTCTGTCCTATAATCCAAGGATATTCACTAATTAGAACCATTATAATCTTCAATGATACCAAAATCGATTCATAATTGGTGTATAGAATAGAATAAAAAAGAATACTTATCATTCGACTATATTATACACAATTGCATATTGAGAGCAAGTCACAATAAACAAAATTATATAGATAGAATTCAGAATACAAATAACGATGAATACAGCAATTTTAGTAAAGTTGGTATAAATAAAAACAATTGAAATAGTCCACACATCAACTTATTTGCGTTTAGCGAGAGATATGATACAACAATAGGAGCATTTCTCACATTCTTCCTTAGATTTGTGTTTCGACCATTCGAAGAATTTTCATATTACGCTTGGAATTCTATAGGAGATGAAAGAATTCTTCTAAGTCAAAACCCTTGAACTCCTACTGTCATGAAAATTACTTTCAGCTAACTCTCCTAATTTCGATGGCTGTGGGAATCTCGAGTTCGTGCTGGTAAATATAATTTGA
This sequence comes from Plagiodera versicolora, assembly GCA_037013635.1. Taxonomy (NCBI): domain Eukaryota; kingdom Metazoa; phylum Arthropoda; class Insecta; order Coleoptera; family Chrysomelidae; genus Plagiodera; species Plagiodera versicolora. The sequence continues at coordinate 1,696,827 of CM072981.1, forward strand.
GAATAATTCAGGTATAACGTATTTCCGTATGGAGGTTTCTCATTCACTTGCACAAATTGAGAGTTTTTCATTATAATCTTCATCATTCACCATTGATTAAACGATGTCAAACCGAACTACCAGAATATTGAAGTGGTTCGGATTCCACTATTAACTGTAGGGCCCGCCCTTCTTCACCCCGCACAAGTTTCGACATATGGGGAGTTGGTTGAAAAACCAAACTTCGAAGAGGTGAAAACATTTACATTCACATATGGTTCCAACTCAACTAATAATTTATAGACTTATTATAGATTGTAAACATACTTCCTGTCAAAAAATTCATGAAGGACATTAGAGACAATTATTCTTCAGCTAGAACGATAATTTGCTATTCTTGCATCGAATTTTATTTTTATGGTTATTTTTTCTAGTTTTGGTCATTATATTCGAATCCAAGACTCGATGTGATATGGTAAGTTTACTCAATCTAGGTGAAGTACATTTTCATGCAAAACCATCTAGAATTCAAGTATTGCCTACAACGCGAAATCAGAAATATTTCGTGATAGAAATTGAGATCCTAGATTACTGTTTGAAAGTGGGGATTCTGAAGTATAATATCCACGAGTGTATTAGACGCTTTCAAAAAGAATGTGGGAGGTATCGAATCAGATGTGAAGAAGAAAATAAATCAATTTTAGCTTGAGAAGATACAGGTTGTGAAATTCTACGTAGTGCAGTTCAAAAGGAATATGTATACAAGGTGTCAATTTGAAAATATTCTAGATGCACCCCAACCCCAAAATTGTCGATGAAACCACGATTCTGTGATACCTTGAATCAAGAGTCTTCCGGAGTAGAATGCACCTGCACAAGAATTTTTTCTGAATTTTATTCAGGATCAAAAAAAGGTATGACTCGAATAAAATGGAGTCTGTTTTATGAAATGCTATTTTATTTAATTAGATGATCAGAATGCTATCCATTTCAGAAAAAAGTATAATCTATTTCCAAAGGCACTCCCTACTTTTTGCTGTGTTTAAAACACAACCATCTTCACTCAATGATCTTCGACAACGGATTATTACAGAATGTGCATGTATTCTGAGAGAAGTGTTACAAAATGTAAGAATTTTGAAATAGATTATACTTCTATTCAGTCCATAATGAAATGCATTTTGAGCATCTAATTAAATGAAATGGCACAAACAGAGTTTATTTTCAATGAGTGATACCTTTTCTTGATACTGTATACAATTTAGGGAAAACTATTGTGCAGGTGAATAGTACGTCGAAAGACTTCTAATTTGAGGTACCACAAAATGGGGATGTTATTCAAGATTTTGGGGTGTAGATGCATCGGGCTCAAGGAGTGACTCACCCTATGACCATAATATGATGGTTGTAGTTCCTAGTATAACATCTGCACCAAATTGCGCTTTCCTAAATTTTTCAGCTTCAAAGATATATGCATTGAGAGTTTCCAAATTGACACCCTGTATATAAGATAGAGAAATGTTACTATAAGGCTATCCCGTCTAATTCCACGAAGGTGCACATGCTTGGTTAGTTTATAGATGGTCTTCATTATTTATGGTTAGTTGAAAAATTGACCCATATGAGAATTCTTGGATGACTTGATTATTTTTTATATAAAACTTGATGATGATAAATAGATGTATCTACTTACAGTAAGATGGTATGTCCTATTTATAGTCATACCTATATCTATTGATAAAGGGACGAAACTATGTGGAATATAATATTATTTCAGTTACATTGTGGATGTTGTAGGAGGATGGAAATATATCTGAAAGTGAATAGTAAAAACACAATTTGAAAAAAAGTTACTTCAAATCAGAATTTTGATCTATTTCGATACTCAAATATGCTTACTATGCAAGAAATATTCTTCACATCTACATATAATATCCTCTGAATGGTAATTGATGTGTGAATTATAAACTGGTTTAATCGATTGAGAATACTTCTGGGGAGGCATATTTCATGCTGATCACTCTATATTGTATTGAACATATAAAAAGATTTTCATGACGTGAGAAGGATTATTCGTTGTTATTCGACTAAAACTGGAAAACAAAAACGTATCCATTAGGAATAAGTGATATTCTGAAACAGATGGTTGCATGGTACAAGAAATGATTCGGAAAATTGAACAGGGAGTCTGCATTGTTCATTATTTCTCACAGCACGGAATTCGACGTAAACGAGGCGTGGAACTGACCATACAGAGAAATTGATGTTCGATCTATATTTGTTTCGCAAATCGTAATGAAAAACGGCCGTCATAATAATGTGAAACCACAAACTAGGTTTTTCATCGTTTCTACAAAAATGTTTTTATCTTGTTCATCACTAATCAATTCATAAGATCATTATTACAGAGTCATCATCTGAAATATGGATAGATATTGTTTTTCAAAGTCATAACCCGAGAATTTTATTCGAGTGCAGCTACTCAGGAATGCATTTCTTCTAATTTATGAAAGATTGAAGTTCTGAACTAAACAAGTGATAGATTTCCTGAAAGTGTCATTTTGTTGTTTTTTCGTTTCATTTGAATAAAATATTGTCACATACTTTGGTTATTACGAATAGGAATGAAGAAATAATATTTTTATCAAAATTGAAATCTCATCAATGAAATATGATACACCCAGTCGAGTGTTCAAAGCGGACGGTTGAGAACAGTGCTGTTTGTATAAAAAAGTTAAAATGACGAGAAGTACTTCAAAGTTGTGACTGTAACCCTAACAATCGACGAATTTAAAGACATCATTAATAATATTGTGAAAAAACATACTGATGCACTTCATGAAGAGATTGCATCTTTAAAAGGTGAAATATCTATACTTGAGGAAAGTAATATAGACATGATTAGTCTATTGACAAGTAATGCAACTACTCCTAATATTTTTAATTCAAACTTAATCGACAATCTGAATGAATCAAATTTGTCGGGTAATACAATTATTGAAAAAGAACTTCGTGTCAGTGATAAGAATACCGATAAGAATACTGATAAAAACATTCATACAAACAAGCATGGTGAGCGATATTCGAAACATGCTCACAGAAGAACCACTGCTGCAAAAAATAAAATAATAGTTGGTACAGGGGACACAGGAAAAGATGTACCAGCAAACAACATAAATGATGCAGAAAATTTTGCATCACAACGTCGACTATGGATTTATGTAGGCCGTTGTAAACCAACGTCAACTTCTGATGATATTAAGAAATATTTGGAGAAAAGGATACTGGGACAGGAATTTATTGTTACAAAACTGAATAGTTTAGGACGCAACTTATCTTACAAAGTGGAAGCAGATTTTGACCTTCAAAATCAACTCTATACTCCAAGTTTTTGGCCGAAAGGTGTGACTGTGAAAAGATTTCAATTTCGAAACGAACATTATCAAGCAAGGGAATTCTAACCACGAATGATTCAAAAGATATAATTAGGTTGCTGTGTGTAAATAGTCAATGTATAACAAATAAAATAGAACAGTTTGAGATGGTAATTGATGAATATGACCCTCATATTATATGACTGACAGAAACATGGTGCTCAGAAACTAATATTGATACTGTATGTTTCAAAAATTTTGTACTTGCAAGCTATTACGTCAGACCCAACCGTATACATGGTGGAGTAATGATTCTAGTCCGAAATAATATACAATTTAAGAAAATTAGTTATATAGACAAATTCTCGATAGAGATGCATTCAGAAAACTGTGCTGTACAAATCTGTGGAAATAATCTGAAATATTGTATCATTGTAGTCTATAGACCGTCAGGTGCTGACATAGAAATATTTTTTAAGCAAATCTCTGAAATGCTTGATTACTGTGTAAAAAAATTTGACAAAGTCATATTTTGTGGTGATCTAAATATTGACTGCTTGACGGAATCTTCCAGCAGAGATGATCTCCTAAACATTATGCAGTGCTACCAATTGAATACACAAAACACTAAACCGACTAGGGTATTTAAAAACATGAATGGTAATTTATCAATATCCAAACTTGATTATATATTCACAAACATTGATAATGAAGATTACTGTGAAACTATACATAACTTAAGTTTGGGAGATCATCTTGGCCTTATGATGGATATTTAGTCAAGTAACAATACTAAGCCTATTAAGAAACTGATCTTCATTAGACGTTTGAATGACTATAGCATGGCTGGAGTGAGTCACAACTTACAACATGAAGATTTCTCTGATGTTTTTAACGGTAATGACATTAACGAAATGTTCAATCTTTTTTATGGAATTATTAATTTTGCTATTGATAAGTTTCGTCCATCAAAAAAACAATTAGTAAACAAGGTGAAATTAGTGGTTTACTAGAGAAGCATTTGAGTTACGGAAATCACTAAACAATCTTTATTGGCTAAAGCAGAACCTTAATGATGAAAAATTATAAATTGAATACAAACTTCTGCTTAAAACTTATAAAAACAGACTAAAATCAGACAAAAAGTTATATTACCAAAAAATTATTGAAAATAAATTAGATCCTAATGAAAAACAGAAATATGTTTGGAAATTAGTGAAAGAAAAAACTGGAAAAAATAATAATAAGATAAGAGAAATGAAATTGAATGTCAATGGGTCAATTGTTGACAGGGACTTTGATGTTGCGAACAGCTTTGTCAATCATTTCAGCACCTCTGTAAGATTATTAAACGAAAAAAATTTTAAAAATTCTGTATCGTCTCGTACATTATGTGATCTGAATAATAGTAATTCATTCTTTTTCACACCTGTTACGGCACAAGAGGTCTTTGAGATAATATGTAGTTAAAAAAATACTAATTCAAGTGGTATTGACTGTATATATATATAGCTCAGCACATTCCACTGCCTTTGTCTGAATTGGTGAATGACTCAATTGAGAGTGGTCAGTTCCCGGAAGAACTGAAAACTGGGCTCGTTATTCCTATCTATAAAATCAATGATTCCTTGTGTATGGATAACTATAGACAGATAACTGTTTCAAATGTGATTAGTAAAGTTGTTGAAAAATTTGCTTATAATAGAATGATTGATTATTTGGATAATCACAGTATTGTAACAAAATGTCAAAACGGTTTCTACCCTGGGAGATCAACAGAAGGGGCAGTTTATGAATTTGTTGAATTTATATATGAACAACTTGATAATAAGAAAACTGTCGGGGCACTATTCTCTGATCTAACTAAGGCGACAGCCTAAACTTAGATTTTGTCCAAGAAAAACTATATGCTTTGGGATTTCGTGGAAACGTGTTGACTTGGCTGATGTCATACCTAAGATATAGGAGAATAACAGTCAAAATAAATCAAACTCAGTCAAGTGAGGCAACTGTTGATCTGGGTGTCCCTCAGGGTTCTGTGCTGGGCCCACTTATATTCATAATGTTTATTAATGATCTACCAGAATTCATGAAAACGAAGTGTAAGGTCATATATGCAGATGATGTTTAGTATGCAACCTGTGGCAACTCTCCCGAAGAACTGGCAGACAATTTTAATTCACTTTATAATAAATTTACTAAATGGTGTTTGAACAATCTTTTAATTCTAAATCATGGGAAAACAGTTCTAATGAAATTTAATATAACAAATGATCCCAACACGTCTTTTGAAATACATACTGAAAATATTAACATAACTTCTTCCGAGACAACAAAATTCCTTGGAACTTTTCTCGAATCATCACTTACTTTTCAGACATGTATTAATCATATTTCTAAGAAGATATGTAGCAGTTACTATGCAATCTTACAACTCAAAAATATATTCTCCCAACAACAACTAATGAATATCTACTATGCGATGACATACTCGCACTTATCTTATAATGTTATAATATGGGGAAACTCTAGATTCTCAACAAAATTGTTTATTATTTATAAAAAAAATAATACGTCTCATCTTTGGGATTCATGAACGAACTTCATGTAGAGACTACTTTCGAGGAAACAAAATTTTAACTCTTCCCTGTATTTATATTTATAAAAATATTCTATTCGTTAAAAATAATCTGAAGGAATTCATTAAAAGTGCTGACAAGCATAGCTATAAGACAAGGCATGGTAATCTGCTTCGAATACCTCCTCATCAAACAACTTTCTATGAAAAGAGTCCATCGTATACAGTTGTTCAATAAACTACCAATCGCTATAAGAGAAATCCAAAATCTGAATTTATTTAAGAAATCTCTCAAAGATCTTCTGTTGCAATACTCATTCTATAGTCTGAATGAATTTATGGAATTTAGCTTTCAATACCTTGTACCTATCTATTTATATGTTTACTTATGTAACAATTCATATTTTATGTATTCTATTTTCTCTACTGACTTTTCCAATATCGTGTGAATGATCTCAATGAAATAAAAATATTATTATTATTATTATTATTATTATTATTATTACTCGAACCTAGTAACCAAAAATGACGAGATGAATGATTTAATATATTTTTTTCGAACAGGTACACTTTCATTTTCATTTCATTTAATTACAACAGTTATTGGACTCGGCAGATTCAATATGCAACCGTTTCAAACATTATATCTACCATCCGCCACTTGTCCCTAATGCGGAAATACAAGAGCATTAAAAAAAACTTGTAACTTTGTATTCTATCACGAAAAGTACGTTCGAGGAAATAATCGAATAAGGTAATAAATAAGGAAGACTTCATGAAAAGTTTCCATAAAAAGAAACTCATGAAAGTCTTGTTATGTTATCTTTCTATTTTCTTTCTGGGTCAAAATGAAGATTGCTAATTTCAAAAATATTCAGAATTCTCTCAAGATAAAAGGGCTGTCAGTCACTACCCTTGAAGAATATTCGAATAACTTCACATAAATTGCGATGAAGGGATCACAAAAGCTCTCGAGCTAATTCTGAAGAAATGAAAGGTAGGCGAGTTAGTAAGCGAAACATCACCAACGAGACGAATTGCCCTTTTTTGGACAGAATCCAACAGCTTCAGGATATGTTTAGGTGCCGTACTCCAAATATGGGAACAGTATTCCAGGGCAGGTCGGATTTGTGCCTTATAGATCGTAAGCAGCTGACTGGAAGTGAAATAGCTCCTGGCACGAAACAGAAAACCAAGTTTTTGGGATGCACTTTTAGCAATTGACCTCACGTGATTTTCCCAAGAAAGGTTATTGCTGATAGTTACACCAAGCATCGAGATGGATGACTTCAAAGCTATGGTCACCTCTGACAAGCTTATTTTGGGCATTGTGAGGTCGGCTTTCTTGAAGAAAAGACATGCTTGTGTTTTGTTTGCATTGAAATCCACTAAGTTTTTGGATTCCCATTCCAGAATTCTTACCAAATCCATATTTATGTTGTTAACATTTCTTCCTCGTTCGTTTCTGATTTGGCGGGCGGAGCCCTGGAAGAGAAGGCAGTGTACTGGACATGAAGCTGTGTACTGGACATGAAGTTGCCTCCAACAGATCATTGATGTGGAGCAGAAACAGTGTTGGTGATAGAATTGATCTCTGCGGAACACCAGCATTTATAATCAGAGAGTCAGATAAAACTCCATCGATCACCACATGGAGTGATCTGCCTGAGAGAAATCTAGTTAGCAGAGAACATAGCTGAGGAGGCAAGCCATAAGATGGAAGCTTGGCGAGGAGTCCCTGGTGCCAGACTCGATCGAATGCCTTGGAGATATCTAGCGCCACGGCTAAGGTTTCACCATATTTCTCGATAGATAGCTGCCATATATGTGAGACGTAAGCAAGCAAGTCACCAGTTGATCTTTGATGACGGAAACCATATTGCCTATCGTTGATAATTCCTGAGTTTTCCAAATACTTCATGAGCTCGATGTTAATGGCTTTTTCCATGACCTTTAAAATAATAGACAGCAGTGCGATAGGTCTGTAGTTGCTAGGTAGGGTCTTTTTGCCTTTTTTGGGGACTGGTTGTACTCTTGCGATATTCCAGTTGGACGGAAATATTCCCAATTTGTAAGAGTGGTTGAATAACTTGCAAAGAATAGGTGTTAGTTCTGCGGGACATTTCTTGAGAACAATAGGTGGGATTCCGTCAGATCCACAGGCCTTGCCGGTGTTGAGACCCATCAAAATCTTTCGGATAGTTCGTTGGCGAAATGTGATCTCGGGCATGTGACTGTCAATAGGTGTAATGTTTGGGGGTTGCTTTCCCGATGAATACAGAGTGGAATTGTCAGCAAATAAATGGGCAAAAATGTTGGCTTTTTCCTGGGCAGTCGTGGCTAGTGTTCCATCTTCCTTGGTTAGAGGAGGAAACGAGCTGAAAGTGAAATTTTTCCCCACAGCTTTGGCGAAAAACCAAAATGAACGGAATCCGTTAGGACATTCAACTAGTTTTGATCTCATTTTGGCATTGTGAGCATCTTTCGAATGCTTGATTGTCTCATTGCATATGTTCCTAGCCTCTACATATGCTGCTCTAGTCTCAGGGCTCGGATTTTTTTCCATCGATGAAATGCTGCCTGTTTGGAAGCGACAGCTTTAGAGCAGCTTCCGCTAAACCAGGTCTTATTGGAAGATGTTCTTCTTGCGGTGTTCGGTATTTAAGTTTGCATCCCCAACACGATGATTTCAGAAATTGACTCTGCACATCTTGTTGGATCCTCTGAGGAAAAACATACCCTCTTCCATGGAAACGCTGAGAAAAACATACGAAGACTTTGCCTGTCGGCCGAGTTATAATGCCTCATTTGACGGGGCGGTAATGTGCTGCTCGATGGTACATTGAAAGAGCAGGAGCAGGAGATGAGGGTGTGGTGAGAGTTTTCGAGTGGGGCACAAACTTCCACTCTATAAAAATCAGGGTTGGTGGTGAGGAAAAGATCCAGAGTATTGGCAGACTGGTTGATGACATCCGGGATGCGGGTTGGTAGCTCGATAAGTTGTTCAAGACCATACGTGATGGCGAAGGCCTCAGTTTGACGACCTGCATCGTCTGTTTTGTTGGAGAATTTGAGCCAGGCTGCGTTATGTACATTGAAGTCTCCCAAGATCACAATTTCTGTTGTCGGATGATTCTCTTGAAGGAAATCTAGTTTGAGTGATAAAAATTCGAATAGGTTGTTATAAGAAGGTTCATAAGGTAAGAGGTCAAGGCAGCAAAGGAATTTGGTCAGTTTGGTATCGGCCAGCTTGAACCACATCACATCAAAGTCTTTAGGTTCCAAACTCTCTACACTAGGGTGGGTCAAAAAAATCGAATAATTTATTTTTGACTTTATACTTTGGAGAATAGGTTCGTGGACACCTAAAAAGAATTCTCTCCAAGTATGAGCTCTTAATTATAACGGGAAGGTTCTCCGCTTTGCGGGTTTCTATTTTTTTTTTTCGAATAATCAGATAAAAAAAAATTATATCTCGCTTTCAACTGCTTGGAAAAATATTCCGTGGCAAAGACTCCGTGAGAAATTGAATGCTCTACAGAAAAAGTTTTCCTATGATTTTTTCAAAAACCCAACCCATCAAAAGATATTCATAGTTGAAGTTTGGCCATTTTAAGGAAAATATTCGTTTTTATTTTGAATTTTAGAAGTCGATGAAAAAGAATTATTTCGAATCGCGGAAGTGATGATTCCTAGGAAATTTACTGCTCTACAAAAATGGTCTCCAATGATTTTTCGATCAAGTGAAACCGTTACGAGATATCCATCGTCAAACATTAACAAATATAATTTTTTCCAGTTTTTGATCAATAATTCGATAAATTTCAATTTAAATTATTAATTCCAGGAAAATTTACATGAATTTGAAGTTCGATGGATAAAGAAATGATATAAACAATTTTTTTGATATTGTTTACAGTCTTGAGCTTGTTTGACTGCATTAAAACAAGAAATTAGAGCTTTTTCTTTCGACATATAGCCAATGATTAGTTTAATTTAAAGTGAATGACACAATTCTTTGTCAAATTTAATATAAAAAGTATGGAATCAAATGAAAAACAACCAGTATTTAACTTTATTATAAATAAATTTTTTTATTGAATTATTGATCAAAAACTGGAAAAACTGATATTCGTTAATGTTGGACGATGGATATCTCGTAACGGTTTCACTTAATCGAAAAATCATAAGGGACCATTTTTGTAAAGCAATGAATTTCCTACAAAATCATCAGTTCCGCGATTCAGAATAATTTTTTTTTTCATCGACTTCTAAAATTCATAATAAAAACGAATATTTTCCTTAAAATAGCCAAACTTCAACTATGAATATCTTTTAATAGGTTGGGTTTTTGAAAAAATCATAGGAGACCTTTTTTGTGGAGCATTCAATTTCTTATAAAGTCTTCGTCACGGAATATTTTCTCAAGCAGTTGGAAGCGAGATATAAATTTTTTTATCTGATTATTCGAAAAAAATAGAAACCCGCAAAGCGGATGACCTTCCCGTTATAATTAAGAGCTCATACTTGGAGAGAATTCTTTTTAGGTGTCCACGAACCTATTTTTCAGAGTATGAAGTCAAAAATAAATTATTCGATTTTTTTATCCACCCTACTCTACACGCTGGCATGAAAGATTAGCTTTAACGAAAAGGCAAACTCCACCTTTGAATCTGAATCGAGAATGGAGCTCATAACCAGGACAAAGCCTGTCGGAAGACGAGTTCACTTGTGTTTCCGTCAGTGCCAAAATATCCGGCTTCTCCAACTGAAGTTGATGGTGGACATCATTGATGTTCTTGTTGAGACCGCGGATGTTGCAAAAGTTAATTTCCTCCCAAAATTTTAAGACAGTCGAAATTTAATGCAGAACAACATGATCCAACTTTTATAATGGAAACTATTGATATTCAGTCTCTATTCATATGATTATGCAATTTAAAGTGAAGATTTTTTTTTCAAATACTATTCCTGCTAACTTTTGAATATTCTGGATATCGGAGAACATAGTAATAATCTGACAATAAAATCATCACTTTTTGATATGGTCGTCTCCAGCTCCTATAGCAGTAATTCTAGTTATATTTTGAATTCGATTCACCTTCTGAATTTGGGTTGAATTCAGAAACAATTCTTTCAGGATGAATATCATAATTCACTTCTGATATTCGATTCCTGCAATGACAATTCATTGAGTTCTTGAATTCTTCCATTCATCAATAATGGCTGTTGTGAAATTGGATTCAATTTTCTAATATCCAGCATTGAATGATTGAATGAAATTTTAATCCAAGAAAATTCAACTTCTATTCTATCTGAAAGTGTTTTGTGGTAAAAAAATAAGAATTTCCTATCTTAGTCGATATAACTATTTGATAACATTTTCGATGCCTAAATGAACTTCTTGCAAAAAGTATATTTGTATGCGACTTCGTTTCAAGATGGAGAATCTGTTGTGAATTCCTTTTTCTCTATCACGTTCTCGACATATATGTTGAATGTTTTCTTATTCAGAATAGATTTTTTCTTGATAAAAATCACAATGTGATGAAATTCAATTCACACGAATTTATTGCAGAGCGTTCTTGCCTTTCAATTATTGATAAAGTATGCACGAATGTATTCGGAAGCTTCAACGAAATGAAATTCGTCTTTCTCCCAGAATTTTTCAAACCAAGTAATCGAATTTGGAAAGGAAAAGCTCTGATCTTCTGCTGCTCCAATTATTTTTTTAGCATTATCATTTCTCATACTAGAAGTCCTGATTGAATTCAATCTCGCGTTACTTTTCAGCACTTAGTCATGCCAGCAATATAATGAGCCATTCGAAAAACTCACCAAATTTAATATTCCTATTATATCTTCCGCCAGAACTACGCTATCCGAACTTCACTGAAACCTTGGAGGCTACCAAAAAATCAACACCTCACAGTTAAAGTCAACAGACTCTTAATTTCCGAAAAACCTATCCCCACTTGATTCATGAAACGCATCAGAGACCGATTGACCAGGTGGCACGGAGAACGCAGAGGATACGTTCTTGATTGGCGTCACGATGCTACTGCTGCCGTCGGTGTAGGCGTTCGCCACAGCGTCGGATTGCGCCGGTGTCGCAACAGAAATTTCGGCTGGCCGATCCGGAAAGCGCTCGGGGGTTGAGTTACTCGGGAGGGAGGAATCAGGTGAATCACCATATTTTTTCGATAACCCATTCATATATACAGGGTGGGGCACCAACGGTGTAAACCAAACCATTAAATATTCGACATATAAAATTTGTACATAGTGATAAAATACTAAAAGACGTCGACGGTTAAAACATGATTCACAAACAACATACATGTAATTGATTACTCATGGAAAATATAACTTTCGTTCAATGAATGTAAGAACATTTTCTTTGTTTTTTCATTTATTCCAATGAAACAGGAGAATCATATAAGTTTCAGGGATATTGAGATCACTAAAGATCTTATCAATAGATGTAACAGTTGGGAAAATTCTAAAATAGGGTTAATCATAATGAACTGAAAAGCATCATTACCGATAGACCATTGCAAATCTTATCCATAGATTTTGTGAGCAATTTGATAACAAGTTATCACAACAACAAACATATTTTCGTAATCGTGGACCATTTTTCAGAATTCATTCAATTGTACCCTACTAAGAACACAAATTTTGAAACAGTTAAAAAGTTATTGACAAAATTCATAGTAGAAATAGGCAAACCAGAACAAATTATTCTTGATAACGCTACCCATTTCAACAATGAGAACATGAGAAATCTCAATAAAAAAATGGGAATAAAATTACATTTCACAAGTATGAGATATCCTGCAGCTAATCCTACAAAGAGATATATAAAAGAGGTTATTGAATATTTGAGGCAAATATCACAAGAAAAACATAGACAATGGGATGAAAAATTAGAAATCATGAAAGAATATTTGAATGAAGTTCCATGCACAATCACAGAAGAATGTCCAACATATGTTATGACTGCAAGAATGCCTGAGCGAGAGTGGATGAATGAAAATAAAAATTAAGAAGTATATTAAAAGAGAGAATAAGAGGGGAACAAAAAGAACAAAATTCAAGAAAGGGTATTTAGTGATAGTAAAAGCATTGAGAGTACCAAATAGTAGATTGGAAATCTGTGCGAAAATACAATTACCATTTGAGGGACCTTATGAAGTTGACAATGATGAGGCTCAGAATAGTTGATATAGAGAATATTCCAAACTGATGAACAAGTTTAGTTCATAAGTGCTGTTGTCTTGATATTGTCCACTTGAATCCAAGAGAATCCTGGTGAGAGGTGACATCTGAAACAGAGAAAGTAAAATCAGTAATTTATATTCAAATTTTGCTAGCGGAGTATCAAAATATTGAATATATTTGAATATTGAATATTCTTTTATTTAAACGGATATCAAGCGTTCTTTTATTTAAACGTATATCGAGCATTTGAGTGAGATATATTCTTATCTATTAACAGTTGATGGTGGGTCTCGGGCAGGTGTTGAGAATCCGGATCCAATGGGTGCATAATTTCAGTGATGATGGTTTTGTCATGTGGTTCTCCGGTTTTATTGATTAAGTTCCTACTTCTTCTCTTTTTTGAATTCTTGTTGGTTAGGATAACCTAATCACTATAGTCTGAGACCAAAAACACACCATCCTCCAGAGGGAATGACGTTGACACCTGAGGAGATTTTGGAGAAGAAGAGGGATGGGGATTGTTTTCATACCGATTCAAATATTCAAAAAAGTAATTCCAAAAAAAAAACAAGAAAGTGTTCTTACAATTATTGAACGAAAGTTGTATTTTCAATGAGTATTCAATTACATGTATGTTGTTTGTGAATCATGTTTTAACCGTCGATGTCTTTCAGTATTTTATCACTATGTACAAATTTTATATATTGACTAACAACATTGTAAATATTCTCACTTGAGATGTAAGTTTGTGATGTAAAAATAATGTCGACCATAATTCGCCAATTATATGTTTTTGTAGTCTCCCTGAAGAAGGAAATAAACATTTCCGAAAGCTTGGAATAACTTATATATTACATACATATTGCTGCACACCCCAATATTAGCAGTTCCATTCATTCTGGTCAGCAAATACCTCCTCTTCGTATATATATATATATATATATATATATATATATATATATATATAAATATATATATATATATATATATATATATATATATCTCCGTATTTGTGAATTTCAACTGGTTATTCAGAGCTTTGTGACCAGCGAACATTTTATATATTTGCGGCAAACTGATATTCATTTTGGAGCTGAACACATACCGGATGTCCCAACAGTGCGAATTTGCTAGATATATCGATAAGGCTGTTTGATATATAAAAAAAAAATTCTCATAGAAGTTACACGACATCAAAAAGTCTATGTTTTGAAAATGGTTTCAGATGCAGAGGGTGTTGCATTTTTCATGTGAATCTTGTCTTTTGAAGTGACGTAGAAAATACCAAAGTAGCCGGCATTGTTCTGCAAATTTTTCAACCGGAACACCCTGTATATTAGTTTGTCTTCGCATTCTACATGAAATTACCTATCTGAAGATACCAACATGTTATATGTTATTCCCAACAGTTTTTTGATAATTTGTGTTTTTCAAATTATTCTTACAGAATTGAAGAAATACCTGCTTGATTTTTCAAATATTAATCTAGGAAAGGCGATATATATTCACACTTATGATACATGTTTAAAATGTCGTGTTCCATACATTTTTCCAATCTCTCCATGAAATTTGTTCTCACTCTTCTCAAATAAAAATGCATTTTTTTTTAATGCCTTACGAATTCTTATTCTCATGTTCTCCCGTGTTGTAGCAGCTGTACGATACACCTCCGATTTCACTGTTTCCCAAAGATTCATTGATAGTAGGTCCGGCGACCTCGGCGGCTAAGAAATGGGCCCTTTTCGTCCTATCCACTTATCAGGAAAACGTAACATTCAACTCATTTCTTACTTCTCTAAAAAAATGTGCTGGAGCCGCAGCTAGCTGAAAACACATGTCATTTCTGATGTGATTAGGTAGGTGTTTGGTCAATCTGGAAAAAAATCTTCTCTGAGAAATCTAAGAAACTCTTGTTCATTCGGTTTTCGCTGATAATCGTTAACATGCAGTTTTTCGGTACTATAATAATAATAATAATGTGAACATATTGCTCTTCAGAAATCTTGCATTTTCCAATATTTCATCGTCTGACAAAATTGCAGTCTGTTCAAAAAATCTCCTTCGAGCAACTCCTGGTACAGTTGTACGTGATAAAGGTGAAATCTGGTAGAATTCCTTGCAACCTAATATTTCAATATCTCTAAATCTCTGCTGATTTTTTTGACACTCAACTCAGGATTTTCTACCACTGCGAGACTAATAGCTTATTGGTTGTCATTGGTCGATATTGTTTTGACACGATTAGTTTATTCGTATTCGAATCGATGTGACCTGTTCTCTCGAATCGTAACTTCAATCTTACAAACCTTCCACTTGTCAACAAACAATTTTCTTCACCTTACACCATTCCAATAAGCTCTTTTTTGTAATTCATGATGTATAATCACACTTTCCAAGCAAATCACATAACAGACTTGACTTCAGTTTTTACTGTGAAACATTACAGAGAAACGCGTTTGGGTAATTGAAGATCTCTAAAGCCAGGAATAGACATGCGGTATCCGGCAATTCCCGAATACCAATCAATCGCTAATCAAACAGGTTTTTCTTCAAATCTGTAAGAATGATCTGAAAAACACAAATTGGATGCGCATTTAAAAAATATATAAAGGGTGTTTCATGTGACAGTGGCCGATACCAACCTATATATTATTAGGTTTTTGAATTCTTCAGAAAACTCTAGACATAATTTATGTACAATGTCCCATACCTATTTTCAACTGTTCCGGAAATATTAAGTTTAATTATTAAATAATGTTAACATTTGAGGCACCCTCCATGAACATACATGCTGATCAGAACAATACCGGCTACTTTGGAATCTTGTACGTCACTTCACCGGAAAAAATTCAGATCTTTGGAGAAACATCCTGATCACAGTTATTTCAATCCGGCCCTACATCACTCCCCATTTTGTCCAAATAATTGATAAATTGGTACCGGCGCATTGTGGCTGGAAAAAAATTTATTGCTGAATAGGGAACGAAGGGACCATTTCAATGACAAAAAAATTAACTGGTTGTTACATTTGAAAAAAAATGTTTGTGCTGCTATAACGGGAAATTGCATCACCCTGTGCATCTGTAACTATTTTCAAACTATGAACTCTTTGATGTCGTGTAACTCTAATATGAGACTTATTTTCATATGAATCAGCCTTATCGATATATCCACCAAATTCGCACTGTTGGAACACCTGGTATAGCATTTCTGTTACACGTTCATTCTTCTGGCATTCATCAAAATGAAACGTATTAGTATGTTTTTGGGTCTGAAGATTCATGGCATCATGATAATCAACTACAATATCGCAACTTGTAGCAATTTTTCATTCGGAATAAAACAAAGCATCAGTTTTTTATCCCTTATTTAATATCGTTCCTATAACGTAAAATCGTTTATTCTTTTCAACATACAGGGCCACCCATTAGTCTGGGGAAATAGATTGACTCGCTTGGGAATGAAAATACTGAAGATATTTTGAAATCGAAGTTATTATATTTGGGTAGATACACAATCCTGAAATATTTTTAGATACATAGGGTATTCAGCCTAGGCGAGATAACATTCAGTTCACTTTTTCCAAATGGGACATGGAGTTTTTTTTATCGAAATCTATAGTTTATTTATTCAAGGTAGATAGGACGAACAGATTCGGTTACTAATCAATGACTTGTGAAAAGTGAAAAACAAAAAGTATCTAGCGATCACAGATCTCTCAATAGGTTTATACATTAACTGGGAATATCAAGGCATCAATAATTATGGCATCATTTTACAACGATGCCAAATTGTGTGGAGCGAATCTCTTGAATCGTTTGTTTACATGTGAATTTTTTATTTCTCGCAACCTGTTCTTTCAAGAGTTTATTTTCATTCTGCGTTAACGATATTATTAGAATACTGAAAGCACTGAGTGGAAATGCCCAGAAAATGGTTGCCTCTTTATCAGAATATTTTTAACTAGAAAGGGATAACAGAAGCCCCCCACTTTCATTGGATTTTGTTTGAAAGGTGAGTGGAGAGGTATTCATTCACCACGATCTTATTATGGTTCAAAAGTTTCCATGAAATATGAATATTACAGAGAGTGATTGCTGCTTTTATTGTAGAATTATACTGTGTAGGAAGTATCTGCATAATTTACTCAGATGGTAAGTTAAGAACTAAACGGTCGTAGAATTTTCACAGAATTACACAACGGAAGAAATCAGTTGTGAATATTGATCATCTCCAACAAATCAAATAAGAAACTGTATTCACAATGTATACAAGAACATTGAGTATATCATGAGTTAATGAACATTCTTCATTGCAGAGGAACACATAATATAAAAGTCATTGAAATAAAATCTTATACAATATTTTGCTCACATCTGTATGGAGAACATTGATGGGGTTATCTATTGCTATGAAACGTATTACATTCCTCCAACAGTACATTCAGTTGAAAAATTGAGGTTTGAGGCAATTCGTTTTCCCTGATGGAACCTGGATATTTCAGAATGGAACTCTTGGACATTCTTGGCAGAGTTCCCACCTCAGATTCTAATGAGGCATCAATTCAATAATGAACTATTGATAATGTGATTGATTCTGATTCTGGAATGTCAAAGTTGCAGTTACTAACTGATTCAGTACAATTTATCTATTTATTTATTTATTTAAACATTATACATCCAACAGGCTAACAGCCCTATGACAGGTGTATTTTACAAGAATGAGCTTAACGCTAATTATCATTTATAAACTCGATAATCAATTCGTAATAACCCTAGAAATTTCTTTTTCAAATGCATGCAATGACAAGAAAAATACATCAGCATTGACAGATTGCAAATTATTGTAACATCTACACATATTCGAAAGAGGGCAGTAATAGTGGTGTCGCGAATTAGAAACAGCTAAATGAAAAGTAGTATTTTGTCTAGAGGTAATTCTTGGGACATTAAAATCGATCGACAATAGAAGGTTCGGAGAATCTATTCCATTGTTAATGAGTTCGTGTAGAAAAGCAATATTTGCAATCTCTCTCTGATTTCTTAATGAGTACACATCAAATTCTTCTAACAATAGATCATAATCATAGCCTCTCTCAGGGTAAATTCCATATTTCTTAAAAAAAGCGAATTTTAAAAACTTTTTCTGGACAGCTTCCAACGCATCCACATATTTCGTATAGTTGGGGTTCCATATGACACTACAATATTCCAGCTTACTTTTAACCATTGCATAGTAGACATTGCGTAAAGCATCGAAGGAATGGAATTCTTTACCATTCCTGATAAGAAAACCCAAATAACGAGTGGCCTGGCCAATAATGGTGTTTATATGATTCACAAAATTGAGTTTTTTGTCAAAACTCACGCCTAAGTCTTTGCATTCAGAAACACGTGATAGTTGTTGAGTTGATATACAGTAATCGAAAGTAAGAGGAGCATTTACGCAGGAAAAAGTCATTATCTTGCACTTACTGTAATTTAGGAGTAAATTGTTTTCTATACACCAATCATTTAGAGATGATGAATCTTTTTGTAAAAGTTCACAATCTCGAATATCATTGATCTCACGGTAAAGTTTCAAATCATCAGCATAAAGAAGAGTTTTTGAGTTCAAAGTTTCACAAATGTCATTGACAAATAAAAGGAACAAGAGTGGTCCCAGATTTGAACCTTGCGGTACTCCCGAAGTCGATACAAATGTGAAGGATTTAACCTCTTCATATTCCACAAACAACTCCCTTTCGGTTAAGAACGATTTCATTAATTGTTGCAATTTAGAGGAGACACCGAAGTTTTTTAACTTGTCTATTAGTCGATGATGGGGAATTTTGTCGGAGGCTTTGCCAAAGTCCGTGTATACCACATCAACTTGCTTTTTCTTTTCCAGAGAGCTAGATATAAATTCTGTCAGTATACATAAGTTGGTGGTCGTACTACGGTGCTTGACAAAGCCATGCTGAAATTGAGATATCATATGACGAGCATGATTATAAATTTCATCGGCAATAATGATTTCGAATGATTTGGAAAAAACAGATATCAAAGAAATAGGCCGGTAATTGATGATGTTATTTTTGTCTCCAGATTTAAAAACAGGACAAACTAGTGATACTTTCCAAATATTAGGAAATTTATTATTTCTCATCATTAGGTTATACAAGATATATAAAGGATAAGTAAACAGATCGATGTTCTTTTTCACAAATTTCATTGGGATGTTATCTGGTCCAGAGGAAAGTTTATTTTTCAATTATTTTGCGGCATTTTTTATTTGTTCAACGAAGATCTCTTCAATGTTAAAGTGTGTTACATCATTTATCTCATCATATGGATCATTTTGGTTTTGGTGGGGTCTAGCATACACGCTACTGAAGAAAGTAGCGAATCCATTGACAATGTCAATAGGAGAGGATAGACATTCATTGTTATGGTACATTCGACCCGGGATTCTACTCTTATTAGATTTACTATCAATGAAAGACCAAAATTTACGTGGATCACGTTTTATACTTGCTTCTGAATCTTCAAGGAATTTTTTGTAATCATCCCTGATATTCAGCTTAACAATTTTCCTGTGACGTTTGTACATTTTATGGTAATGATTTTTTATTTTGATATTTCTTATTGTTGTCTTCGAGTACCAAGAGGGATATTTACGAGAGTAATTTGCAGAGGCACACATTCTGTGATGATAGATTCTAGGATATGTTGAAACATATTCACAGCAGTATTTATATCAGTGAGATCTTCCAAGAAGTTCCACTCAGTATTATTCATCAGATTTAGAAGTAACTGATTATTTATACGTTTGAAATCATAACGTTTTACATCAGCTGTGAATTTTTTTCCCGATTATAATCCAGTGTAACATTGATTGTGAGGCCAGGATGATGAGTGTCTATAGGTATCAATGGATCTGTATCGAGTAATACTTCCCTGTCAACATTAGACGGAATGAGTACTAAATCCAGAAGTCGGTTATTGTTCTTGAGGACAGTGTTACATTGGACAAGATCACAAAAATCAAGAAATGTGTTGAATCGGGAAATAAGTGTAGTTGTGTGTCTATCAACATAGTAATTTTGTGAATCAGTAATATTGAAATCCCCTATTATAATTGATTCGTTAATCGCTGAGAAACTTTCAACAAATTCAAAAATTCTTCGTAATCGCTAGTTACTGAGCTAGGGGGTATATACACTAATGAAACATAAATGAATTTAACATCATTCAGATAAATTTTGGCACACACAACATCAACATTTTGAATAGGACAAATTATGCCAAAATTTTCTGAATGATAGTAATTGCTATCAATTGCCAGTAATACACCCCCACCTCGTACACCATAATCTCTATCTTTGCGGTATACTACATAATTATCTGGAAACAATTCACCATTTCTTACACCATCTCGTAACCAGGTTTCCGATATAGCTATTATACTTTGACTACTTGCAAGGACATTTGTAAAAAAAACAAGCATTTTTGAGTTCAGATCTCTACAATTCTGATACTTTATTAATAGTTCATGATTAGCATTTAGTGAGCTGTTGGATGCACAATAGGGTTTTTTTCTCGATAACTGGAACACCATAGTTGTAACCGGTGTAAATATCTCTCCATTATTTTTGCGTTGCTCGATTTCCTCCCTGAGTAGTCTCGTTGTCGGACAGTCAAGTTACCCTTGACGATTATATTTTTGTAATCGTCAATGGAAGCCAAGCGTCTTTTATTCCGTAGCAACTAAGCAACATAATCATTGTTTGGGAACACCACCTTCACTGGGCGTGGTTTATTCGGAATTGACTTACCCAGTCTTAAAACATTCATGTTTCCAATATTGGTCCCTGTAACGACTTTTTGCACCATTTCCATTACACATTGCATCGGATCAATTGTATCTTCCGGTATACCATAGATTATAGCATTATTCTGTCGACGGTTCATTTCTCACAGCTCAAAGAGCATATCCGATGAATTAATGGAATTCCCATCCATGACTTTTTTTTCGAGTTCATTAACCTTCTTAGTAAGGACTTCCACTTCTTGTTTATATTGCTTTTCGATATTATTCATAGTTGTTTTTACTTCGTCTAATTTCTTGTCCAGCTCCTTGAGGTTTTTGTTGATTGCTGCCGAAATATTATCAGATAAACTTTTCATGAACTGTGGGTCTGATACATATTGCTTCAACAACACGTCAGCTATGGATTTCACTTCATTTGTCCGTTCACGAGTTAACGGCATATTGATTCACTTTTTGCAAAAAAAGAGACAGTACAAAGAAAAACAATATCACTCACTATGTAAATTGCAGGTATAAGCCGCTTAGATTTAATTTCGCACTATATAACGCACTTATTCTGAGTATTCTGAGGAGCACTTTTCGATAGCGTCCGCTCTCTATAATGGTTTTACGAGAGTTACAATTGTAGGCATATGAATATTACAACTAGAGTGGAATTATTTTCTGATTTTCATTCAGCTTTTTGTGTGATTTATCACACAACGTAAAAAGGTATATTAATGATCACATTCTCGAGGATACTGATAAATGGTACCAATACGGTTTCCTTTGAAAAAATTGGGTAGTGGACCAAAAACTATTTTCATAACATTGCTTCGATCATAAATCATGTGATTCAGTATTTCCGATGATATTCAGATTTTTATATCACTACACGTGTTATTTCTAATAAATCCGAACCATCATTGCAAACTTAGAATTAAAAATAAAAAGAGATATTCAAGGAAATATTGAAATTCAAAATATCACTTGCTTGGTATTGTTGAATTCAGACAATTGTAGAGTATCCGAAAATGTAATAAAATACAGGGTGTCCCATTCAAAAATCGAAAATAACAGGTACTTCCGGCGAAACTGGAAGTGAGAAAAAATCATTAGGTGTTGAAATGAGTATCTTAAGCTGGCAATGTTGAATAAAATTTCCTTTTTCACTTTAATGACAGGATTGACGTCGAATGACACACGAGGTGTACCGAACTCGCCAAGAGTAACATTGAAAGAAAGTGCGAAAGTGTTGTATCTCAAAATGAATTTATCAACATGAAATATTAACACTCAACAGGTTATGGGCCCAGTAACATCAAAAGTTACTGATTGAACTGTGAAAAGAAACAAGAACTCGTGTGACAGCACCGTGTTCAAGTACAGGACAAAGGAAAATGGCGTCCGATAACAGCAATCTGAAAGGTCTCCCAATATTGTCTAGTCCAGATACTTTCCAACGATGAGTTTTCGAGATCACTATCCTGTTCAAAGCCAAACAGCTGTGGCAAATAGTTTCCGGTGAAGAAACTCTGTCCAGTTGTGGAAAAGATGAACATCAACTATCTGCATGGCATACAAATGAGGCTAAGGCAAAACTTTCTATAATAAGAACCATAGATAGATTGGTTGAAAATCATACTGACTTGCTCTACTACCCAAGAGATGTAGAATACGCTGAAAACCATCTATAGAAGAGATACTAGTCAACTCAAACAGCAGGTCTTACTTGATTTCTATGGAAATAAATTTGAAAAAACAAAAGACATGATGCAAAACCTCAGTTATCTGAGAAATGTTATGTGTACTCAAACAAGAAGTTTCTGATGAAATTTTGGTTGCAAAAATCATATTCTAACTATCAGAACAGTACCGTTTTTTTTTGCAAGTGCCTGATATTCTACTCCAGTAGCAGAAAGAAATGTGGACAACCTCATGGCTAGACTGGGCGGAGGAAAATTACAAGAATTCTAGCAAACCAGACAAGTCTGATCAACAAAATGTAGCTTTTAGCGCTCAAAATCCAAAAACCAAACAAAAACCAGAAGCAAAAATTGTTTTTCATAAATGTGGTTGAGTTGGACATATAAAACCCAAATGTTCAAAGGAGAAATGGTGTAAGAAATGCAAAAGAGACACTTATAATGTAGAAGACTGTTTTGAGAAAACAGGCATATCCTCCTAGAATAGCTCTGAATATTCCCCCAAACTGAACTAAACTGAACAGAAGCCCATTCAACACAGTCAGGCAGAGAGCAAAAAGGCTCCTGGAAATTGTACATACTGATGTATGTGGGCAAATCGAACCTCCAAAATTCGATAACATGACTTGTGTTGACCATTATACACATTTTGTGATTGTATATTTGTTGGAAACCAAGAATGAAGCAGAAAGTTATTTGAAAAACTATATTGCAGAATCTGAATACCACCACAATCGCAAAGTGTCCAGAATAGGAGTTGACAATAATGGTGAATATCAATTAAGGAGTGGTGCACTGAAAAAGGTATTCATTAGGATCGCTCATACTCCCCAATTGAATGGGACAGCAAAGCATATGAATTTGATAATATGCAACAAAACAAGAGCAATGCTTTTTGAATATTATGTGTCAAATAAAATGTGGGGAACTGCAATGCAAACATCTACTTATCTGTTGAATAGAAGCCCCACAGTGACGATTGACATAACCCCTGCAGAAAAATGGTTTGAAATAAAACCAGACCTATCACGACTTCAATATTTGGTCATGTGTGTACACCAAAAATTTGGGAACACTTAGCAAATTATATCCCAGAGCAAGAAGAGGAATTTTCATTGACTATGCTGAAAATGGCTACAGAATTTAGGATGACCAAAAGAATAAAATCTGTGTCAAGAGATGTAAAATTCTTTGGCATTCAAGAAACGAATGAAAATCCTTCAAATCACACTATTGAAATCGAAGATGAAGAAAATCACATGAAAGAAAATCTAGAGGACAATGAAAATGAAGAAGATCAAAACGAAGTTAATCGAAGAAAATGAAGAAAATCAACAAAACATTGAACTATTTTCTGATGATGAATCGGAAAATCAAGATGAAGATGTTTATTCCTACTATGAACCATCTGAAAGTGAAGATGTAATACCAAACGTTCAACGAAACCAAAGACCTCGAAGAGAAACAAAAATACCAGAGAAATTTTAAGATTATGTACTGATTACCGAAGATTCACTTCTTACCTATGAAGACAGCATGAAGAGTCAAGAAGAAGGAAAATGGAAAAAGGCCACCCAACATGTGAAAGACTGTCAGAAAAACAATACAAGGCATTTAGTAAGTGAAAACTATGCTAAAGGTAAAGGAATTGTCAGTAGCCGTTGGCAATTCAAAATTGACAATAATGGGTGTTATAAAGCTAGATTTGTAGCAAGAGGATGTCAACAGAAATAACACTTGGACTACGAAGATATGTATAGCTCAGTTATACAATCTAACTCATATTTTTGGCAATTGTTTTTCAGAAAATCTGAAAATATTTACTTTTGACATTAAATCGTCATTTCTTTATGGAGATTTACAAGAAGAAATCTATACGCGTTTAGCAGAAGATTTCAGTGTTCCTGGAAAATTGTATAAGCTAAGGAAAGCTCTTATGTACTGAAACAGACTCCTCAACAATGGTTCAAACGCCTTACGGATTTTCTCAAAAAATAAGGTTTCCATGGCCATGTCCATGTCTGGACAAAAGATGTTCGTTGGCCTTCATGTTGATGATGGAATTGTAATGGGTGAGGATCTGCAACAGAATTCTTACCAAAAATGATGAAACAATTTGAGACAACAGTGAACCTGAAACCAGAAAATTATTTGGGAATGCAAATCTCACAAACTGAGGATGGGATATTCATCAAATCAGATACGCTGAATAAGTCATCAATGATATCAAATGCAAACTGCCAAACTATCAAACACCCCAATCTCTCAACAGAACCCAGTTAACACAAATTCGTCTCAGAAATGTGATAGGGCATCACATTCATGTTCCAGATCACAGCCGTGACTCGAATTGAGATTCTCACTAACATCACAATGACTTCTATTCCGGACCCTTCCGCTCGTTTTTTGATTTTCATTCAGCATCACAATAGAAATCACATTGATGCATTGGATTACTCACAATGTGAAGTTCGAACTGCCTCACATTCTTTTATCTGGAATTCCTTATGAGGAGAATATTGTGCTTCTGAGGGAGTCACATATACTTAATTTTCGGAATCAATAATGAAGCCGCATTCACGTCACATAGACGAAATGATAGGTTTCACAAGAATACTCCATTTTATTTGATTACGAATCTCATTCTGAATCAGTTCATGGATCTTTCAATAGGAAATTGGATTTAAGAAAAATGCTTATGATCAAGATTTCAATAACATTTATTTCCGCGCGCGGACCATTGCCCCAAGATTTGTATTCATTGTTCTAATTTTTGTTTTTACTCGACCAGGTGTTTTTTAAACCCCTCAAAACCTACTACAACTAGGTCACGGATTGGTGGCAATCGTCCCACCCCGGGCAGGTAATAATAGTTTATCATGTCGCTAAGTTCTTTAACCGGGATTATGAAAGAACAGCTACCATTGAAAAAGCAACTGCTTTCTTCCGCGCAACGGGAATCTTTTCCCTGGACCCCGGGGTTTTCTCGGATGCTAATTTTCTTCCGAGCCAGGTGACGGATCAAAGTCCGGAAGAAGATGATATCGTTAAAGAACCAATGCTAGATTTTGGCGACGATAACTGTGATGCCGTTCCCAATTGCTCTGTTCCTGAGCCTTCAGTGCTGCCTCAGGCTCCTAGGTCAGTACTTGACCAAAGCCCGGAAGAAGATTTCGTCCAAGAACTAACACTATACTTTGACTACGATAACTGCAATTCAGCTCTCGACTTCCCTGTTCCTGGACCTTCAAGACTGCCTGATCCTGTTTTATCTACTGATTCTCCTGGACTTGTCTCCACGTCATCTCTTGTGTCAGTTGTGTCTCCAGCAGACATACTACCTCTTCCCAAAGCAACACGACGTAAGCGGAGCGGAAGAAGTTTAAAGTCGACACATCTTCTCTGCACAAGAAAGCCCTTCGGGACAAAAAATTACAAGCTGAAAGGTTGGTCAAAGAAAGAGAAGATCGTAAAATTAAAAATGCAATGAAACGGAAAGACAAGCTCAAGATGGCAGCAAAGCAGAAGAAGAAGCCACCACGTAGACTTCAGTTTGATTCAGATGACTCATCTCAGTCTCCGTCTATTTCATCTGGAACTTCGGTCTACAACGAGTCAGAATCTGACAGTGATCAGAAGATGGAAGAATCGTCGGAGCGGATGGTGCCTCCAAAGAGGTGCATAGGCGAATTTTGTATCGTTCGATATGAAGAAAAACTGTTTCCAGGAGTTATGACTGGCGTTTCAGAAACCCATGCCACTGTATCATCAATGGTGAAAGCTAGAAAATTATGGAAATGGCCCGACCGGACTGACATTCTCGATTATGAATGGGGATCAGTCAGCACAGCCCGAAATGTTTATTCAGTCAGTGAACTGAAATGGTTTTACTCATGAATGTGGATGAATGAACTGATTGAAGTTATTTTTCCGTGTATTTCATTTCAATGGGGCAAAGATCCGCAGCTGCGGACAATTGCCCCGCATCTGCGGACGTTTACCCCAAACAGTGGGGCAAAGGTCCGCAAAGGCAATGTTGTCTACCTTTCCTTTTTTTCCTAAATGGTGCTTATTTCGCTAGTGATAAAATGGTATATTGTAGCACATAAATTAAGATTTCCAGTGAAGCCAAAACCTGCAGGACCTTGTACTTATTGGGTGAGAAGAAAGGTTGAAACCTAAAATTGCGGATCATTGCCCCACCCTACCCTAATCTTATTGTGTATCTTGTGGAGATAGTGAGATCCCAGGCAGCAAGCTGACGTCATAATGACGTCTCTTTTTGGTATTATTGGTCCGCAACGTCATATTACCAAAAAATGACGTGAATACTGACGTCATTTTTTGAATGTACTGTAGACGTCATAACCAGGACGTTAGTTTGACGATATTTTTACGTCATTATAAAACGTTAACTCATTGTTTTATATTTTTGCATTTTGATGATTATTCCAATGATCCTTATAGGTTCCTAAATATTTTTCATCGAAATGCAAAAGTTAAACGAAAGTTTACCATAGATACCTTAAAGTGTGTATAGGCAAGTGTACATTGTAGGTACAGAATGGAATCAAATTTCTCTTTAGGCGAATAAACAGACGCAATATAGGTATTATTATTCAACCACAGCCCATCTTTTATGAGGTTCGTATGATTATCAACTCATTGAAAAACAGTTTGAATTTGGCGCTTCGAAACAAAACGTTCATTATTTGTTTGGCGTTCGGCAATCTCCGGAGTTATCGGTATCGGACAAGTTCGGCCACAAGCCAACACGCAACGTTGACGACGCACACGGCCACACGCCATTATCACAAAAATTTTGAGGTTGTTATGTATTCGATTTCGATTGAAATTTCCTATTGATTACAGAAGTCGATTTCCGACCGTCGGTTGTGAATTGTGCATTTCCTTTACTAGTGATTTGTAAGGTAAGTTCAATTTTTGGTCTATTGCATGTATTGGATTTGATGTCATGTACTCACCACTTACCATGATTCCTGTACCTATATCATGATGCTATGTTATTTTAAGGCTTTTTCCTCTTTGTGAAAATAATTGTATCCTTAAGGTTAGTGTGCTGATTAAACTCACTAGGATTTTTTGTCGAGATACTGAAATAATTTGATGAAAAATCAAGAAACATATGATGAGAGTCCAAATTAATGTGTGAAAAGAAGCTTCTTATCAGTGAATCTACCTATAGAAAAAGAAAGAATCTTAGTTATATATACACAATTCACTTATTTTGGTTAACTGTATAATAGAGTCGACTCTTCTAAGCTATGAAAGATCTTGAGATGAGTCTGCACAAATAACTTTCTGTTCTGACAACTCAAGGTACTTCTTTCTTTCTTACTTTTCCAATGGTTTTTTCCTACATATCTGTTATAACTGGTGGTAATCTAGAAGACAGAACTTTCAACAATTTGTTCGACCAAATGAAATTTTTAAAATCACATCTGTATATTTTTGAAATTAGTTGTTTTAATAGTTTGTGAATAATAGTAGAGTTTTCATTTATCTATTGGTCATTAACCATTAAATTATATATATTTTTTAACAATAATTTTTTATTTCTAGAAAGTTCCTGTGCCTTGGGGATTTCTACTCTTCTCACATCCCCAACAAGTGGAACAAGTACCCCTACATCAACTATTCACAATAAAATTTGGCATTTTTTCTTCCTAATGAGCTAATCAATTTTTGGTTTAATTCAAATGTTCTGAGTTAACAATTTTACTCTTGATAATTGTGATCCTCATAGTTCAAAAAAATAACTCCCTCTACTCAAACTGTTATTTTATATATATAATATGAATATATATTATATTTCATTATATCTTTATTATATCCTTTGATGCCGATGGAACATATAGATTTTCGTTCTCTAATTGTGATTTTATTTACAGACCTTATAACATCATAGATAGGATATTGATTTGTATATGCACTAACATCCAAATAATATGAGCTTGAGACTAGCAAGTGAATACAAATAATTTTGAACCAATATCAATATATATTTATAATATAACGTCGAAATATAACGTCATAATGACGTTACAGAATGACGTCTTTGGTCTGTGACATAATCACGTCATCCTACCGTCTTTATGGCGTCATTCTTTTCGTCAGCAGGACGTGTCTGGTGTCGAAAAAATGACGTTGAAATCACGTCAGCTTGCTGCCTGGGATAGTGGGTGCAGGATTTGATGGTTTCGATCAGGGATTCCTCATCTAATTTTATACGGTTCCTTTAAGGTTTTATATGACTCAGATTAACTGAGAATGAGGAATTCTCCTCAATTTGGGTTATTACGGGAAATGCAAGTTTAAAGTTAATGATTATGAGTTTCATTCATGAAAATTCCAAACTCTCTCCAGAAACTATCTAAAATAATTTTTCAAATATGGGGTTTTAAATTTTAAATCGCTTTGTTTCTAGTTCACAAATCGGCAACAGCGCCTAGTAAGCTAGAAAAAGAACAACATATATTTGTTCTTTGTTGTCTGTCTGTACATTTACAATCTAGTGTCAAAATCTGTCGGTTGTCATAACCCAACTTTTTGTTTATACTTTGTGGCTGGTAAAGAATACTTGATTGAATTGTTTTTAAGTTATTTGATACAATATTATACATCAATATAATAGTCCAACCCGAACAACAACCTTACTTAGAAGCCAAACCACGTCAAACTTAAACATAACCTTAAAACCTGAGTAGGGCATTCCAACGACCTGTCAAAACAAATTCAATATGGTGGGAGTAGGCACACAATGCTTTGTTTACATATTGTTATGTTATAAATTGATCTAAAAGTTGTGAGATTTTTGTTTTCGTGACTGCATCAAATGATTTTTTATATTGTTTAGAGCTTATGGTGGTATTCTCACTAAAAAATGCCTGTTACATGCCTTTTAGTCAACTGTGGAAGTCGTTCCAAGGATGATGTAAAATTCTTTTTAGTGCCTGCGGTTTTAAGCCACAGGTTTCTAACGGATAAAAACGAATTGTCTGAAAGGCTATGGATAGCAGCAATTAAGAGGGACGATCTTATTGAATCGATACTAAAAAATCAAAGAGTCTGCAGTAAACATTTTATAACTTTTATTGTATTTACATTGTACATTTTACTCAGCTGCAAATAAGAGTGCACCCACATGACTGCAAACTTCACTGCACCCAGCCATTCATGGGCAATGTGCACTTTCATTTTTGGCCACAATGCACCAAACGTCTAATGGTTTCTCAGTTCCTCTCTGAGAATGTTTGACCTATAAAAATTGTTGAATAAACAAAAGTCAATAGAAATGAACAAACCTTACCTTTCCCACTACAATGTAGAAACCATTCACCACTTTTGTCCCCACATTCACAACAAAGCCTGACTCAAAATACTTGAATGAATGCAAGCTTTTGTAGGCCTTCATTTGTTCTTTGGTGTAATAGCTATGGGTTAGCACTAAATACGAAACAATATCTATATTTGTAATGGGTGGAATTCCATGAATTGAACTATCAAATTCCTGGATTTTCAATGTAAAAGGGTCTACATCATTTATTATCTTCAGCTTCATTCGGTATCTGTAAATAAACATTCCACTTCACATATGGGAAACAAAATGTTGTGTAAACAAAAAACAAATTGGGTTTTCAGCTTACCTTTCACCAATATCTGGATTTTCCAACAATAATGTCCTTAAATATACACTCTGCATCTTAAAACTTCTATCATCAACAACAAACTCACACAACTTCGGAAATAATGCCGTAATGACGTCACTTCAAACAGCTGTGTGCCTACTCTCGCCATATTGAATGTCACGTGATTTGGAATGCCTAGTTCTCTCTCGAACTTGGTCGTTGCCTCCTTTGCGATGCATGGAACGTCATGACTCATGGAATAGAAATAAGCAGAATGGGTTTCTAATCTGATGGAAATCTAGCCATCTTTGTTTACCTAATCAACGTAACGAATTCGTTGTCCTTTTTTATCACTGTAATCCGCAGTCGATGTTGCCAAATGGTGAATTAGAAACAAAGCACTTTAAACTTTAAATTCCCATATTTATTTCTGTTTTTGTGTACTTGAAATATTTTTTTTAGGAAAAAGGTTGAAATGATTAATTTAAAATGCGACGTTTCAAAGATATATCATGAAAAATACTTCATTATTGTCTGAAGGAGAATTCCCCATTTATGAGTTTCTATAGGAAAACATGATAACAAAGTATAAGAGTTTGTATTAGGCAGTGGTCGTTCCAAGATACTATAAGTTTCGATGAGGTATTCCACTTTCAATAACAAAGATATTATATGCTCAGTAATAAGTATGAGAACGTGTCAGAAAAGTGTGGGAATTCACAACTATAATCTAATTGTGTATCTTCCCAGTCAACCAGTTTTGGTTGCAGGGAAGTTGTAGGGAGTTAACATCGTGGAAATGCGACTTCACAATGTTGATATAAAAAACTGCAACCAGTACTTACTGGGGAGTGCTTAATGTCCGCAACATTGTATATCACTGGTAATTACCTAATACATCACAATGTGGATGTGTGGAAGGTACCATGAATAGCAACATTGCGACTTCGCATTTTAGCACTTATTGGAAAGATTATTGAACCAAATGAGCTTTCACATAACATCTTCCGTTAAAGTTATATTCATATGTAATTTGGTAATTACCATCGTGGCACTAAATTTGCTCTCTATAAGCATCTTCTAATTTAATTGAAATAATGTTAATTCTGAAACATCCATGGAATTAGTACATACCTGGAAAGCAGAATAAATATATCTCAGCTGCCTTATATTTCAACCATTTTATAATGCCTAAGAAATGTGCATAGGTTAAGTCTATGAGATTTATATACAGGGTGGTATACCAGTAGGTATAATCAGGACCAGCAATAAAACACATCGTATGCCTGCTCTTCATATTGAATCTATTTTTCATTCTCAAGGGGAAATAATTAAACAACTATTATAAAATACTGATCTGTATATTTTGAATATAACACAGGGTGAGTCGAGCTGTACGCATTTCTAGCCAGGCATATGGCTGAACAGAATCATCAGATATATAATATATTAGTCCAATGCATTCAGCTTGACTCACCCGAAATACTTTATAAAAACTTCAACTCACATTGTAATATCATAGAATATAAAAACAATAACATTATTTTCGAAACATAATGAAATAAAAATAGTATTATTTACAAAACAAAAATAGTATGCTGTACAGACAAAATAAAATCAAAGGAAACAACAAAAACATTGATTGTTACTGTTAAGGTTTTGATAATTTTATGTTTATATATGTTAAATCCTGGTTTATATTTTACTTTATTAAATTTACTAAGCAACACCTTTATACAATACTTGTTCTATACAACTACTCGTAATGTCTCTGTTTCCTACTTCCTGTTTCCTTCAACGTCAATCATGTCTTGGAACATTTGGTTTAACATTGCCAACTTAAGATAGTTAATTTCAACACACTCCCTCAATGGTAAAGCTAATGTTACAAAAAAAATACATGAACCATAAGTTCAGATTAAACAAAGAAATAAGTATATAAAAAAAATCAATTCATATGAACAATCAGGAAGCAAATTAATACATGATTAAATTTTTAAGTTTTTCAAATTTAACAGGCTGTAAAGGTTTGGTTAAAATATCAGCAACATTTTTGTCTGTTGGACAATATTCAATTCCGAACCATTGTCTCTTGAACTCGTCTTTGATTAGGTGGTACTTAACATCAATATATATGCACTTTCTAGTGAGTTGGTTGGCTTTTATCATCTTAATGCAGCTTGTATTGTCCACATGTAGATTAACTTGCACCTTCTCAGACAGTAATTCTTCAAGTACGGATTTAACATATTTCATTTCCTTGCAACATTGAGCTGCAGCTATGTATTCTGCTTCAGTGGAATGTTGAGCAACACATGATTGTTTGCGAGAACACCATGCTATAGGTCCATTTGCATAGAACATGATGTACCCTGTAGTACTCTTGCTATCTTTTCTATCACCAGCATGGTCTGAATCACAATATACTTCCAGTATATGGTCTGCCTTTTTGTTCGAATAAAGAATACCTGTTTCTGCCGATCCTTTCAAATATCTAAGTATTCTCTTTATATTAGTGACATCTTGTTTTGTTGGGTTCTTTGTATATCTGCTGCAATAATTTACAGCATATCCAATATCTGGTCTTGTTTTGCAAGACAGATAAAGAAGACTTCCAACTGCCTCTCGATATGGGAATTTGGTTTCATTTATTGTAGAATGTTCATGATTCTGTTGAGAGATTGGGGTGTTTGTTGGTTTGGCAGTTTGCATTTGATATGCATTAATGACTTGTTCAGCATATCTGTTTTGATTGATGAGTATTCCATTCTCAGTTTGTGAGATTTGCATTCCCAAATAATTTTCTGGTTTCAGGTTCACTGTTGTCTCAAATTGTTTCATCATTTTTGATAGAAATTTGTTTATTTGTTGCAGATCCTCACCCATTACAATTCCATCATCAACATGAATTCCAACGAACATCTTTTGACCAGACATGGATTTAAAAACACATTGATCAGTTTGGAGTTGTTTGAGACCTTCATTTTTGAGAAAATCTGTAAGGCGTTTGAACCATTGTTGAGGAGCCTGTTTCAGTCCATAAAGAGCTTTTCTTAGCTTACACAATTTTCCAGGAACATTGAAATCTTCTGGTAAACGCATATAGATTTCTTCTTGTAAATCTCCATAAAGAAATGCAGATTTAATATCAAAAGTAAATATTTTCAGATTTTCTGAAGAAGCAATTGCCAACAGCATTCTCAATGAGTTAGATTGTATAACTGAGCTGTACATATCTTTGTAGTCCAAGTGTGATTTCTGTTGGCATCCCTTTGCTACTAATCTAGCCCTATAACGCCCATCATCTTTAATTTTGAATAGCCAACGACTACTGACAATTTCTTTACCTTTAGCACAGTTTTCACTTACTAAATGCCAGGTATTGTTTTTCTGGAGACAATCTTTTTCATCTTGGATGGCCTTTTTCCATTTTTCTTTTTCTTGACTTTTCATGCAGTCTTCATAGGTAAGAGGTGAATCTTCAGTGAGCAGTACATAATCTTGTAATTTGTTAGGTATTTTGATATCTCTTCGAGGTCTTTGATTTTGTTGAACGTTTGGTATTTCATCTTCACTTTCAGATGGTTCATAGTAGGAAGAAACATCATCAGCTTGAGTTTCCAGTTCATTATCAGAAAATAGTTCAATGTTTTGTTGGTTTTCTTCATTCTCATTGTTTTCTGAATTTACTTCATTTCGGTCTTCTTCATTTTCATTGTTTTCTCGATTTATTTCGTTTTGATCTTCTTCATTTTCATTGTCCTCTGGATTTCCTGTATTGTGATTTTCTTGAATTTCGATTTCAATAGTTTGATTTTGATGATTTTCATTTGTTTCTTGAATGCCAAAGAATTTCACATCTCTTGACACATAGATTTTATTGTTCTGTTCATCCCAAATTCTGTAGCCATTTTCAGCATAGCCAATGAAAATTCCTCTTCTTGCTCTGGGATCTAATTTGCTGAGAGTTCCCAGATTTTTGGTGTACGCCACGGAACCAAAGATTTGGAGTCGTGATAGGTCTGGTTTTCTTTGAAACCATTTTTCTGCAGGGGTTGTGTCAATTGTCACTGTGGGGCTTCTATTCAACAGATAAGCAGATGTTTGTACTGCAGTTCCCCACATTTTATTTGGTACATGAGATTCGAAAAGCATTGCTCTTGTTTTATTGCAGATTGTCAAATTCATACGTTCTGCTGTCCCATTTAATTGTGGAGTATGAGGGATGGTATAATCCAAATGAATACCTTTTTTAGTGCACCACTCTTTAAAGGCATTAGAGCGATATTCACCACCATTGTCAACTCTTATTTTAGACACTTTGAGATTGTGGTGGTTTTCAGATTCTGTAATATAGTTTTTTAAATAACTTTCTGCTTCATTCTTGGTTTCCAACAAATATACAGTCACAAAATGTGTATAATCGTCAACACAAGTCATGAAATAATTCTTGTTATCAAATGTTGGAGGTTTGATTTGCCCACATACATCAGTATGTATAATTTCCAGGGGCCTTTTTGCTCTCTGTCTAACTGTATGGAATGGGCTTCTGTTTAGTTTAGCCATAGCACATATTTCACATGAGAGTTCAGCATTGCTATCACAGAGGCTGGATGGCACTCCCTCACACATGTTAGGGATCTTTTTAAGATTTTTAAAGCTGATATGTCCTAGTTTTCTATGCCAATCCATGTATTCTTCATCAGGATGAACTAGATATGCTTTTTTATTTGGTTCTGGGTGCAGATTAACAACAAATAATCCACCAGAGGTTTTTTGTCCAGAAAGAATGACATTTTCATCTTTCATGATTACTACTTCTTTTTCCTTGAAACGAACTTCTCCACCATGTTCAGTTATAGCATTCACTGAGAGTAAATTCTTTGTTAACTGAGGCACATAAGATACATCTCTGAACAATACATTATCAAGTTCGATATTGCCAGATAATATGGCATTCATGGTTTCTCCTTTTTTGGCACTAAGAATTTTGGCACTAGAATATTCAGTGTCAGTCAAGATATCACATTTGTTTGTTAAATGTGATGTACAGCCGCTGTCAACAACAAAAAAATTTGTATTTGAGTTTTTGCTGAATAGAGCTTCATTTAATGGGTGTTGTTTTTCCATTGCTGTAAAGAAAGCAACTTTCTCTTTGTTTCGTTTATCATGCTCTTCTTTGAAATAGCATTGGTTTGATGCATGATTTGTTCTCTTGCAATACACACAAGGAGAATATTTAGAGCTATTATGGGAGGATGTGCCTATTTTCTTAAAACAGTCTTCTTCGTTATGAGTGTCTCTTCTGCATTGCTTACACCATTTCTTCTTTGGACATTTTGGTTTTATATGTCCAACTTCACCACATTTATGACAAACAATTTTTGGTTTTGGTTTGTGTTTGATTCTTGGATTTTGAGCACTAAAGGCTACATTTTGTTGGTCAGAAGTGTCTGGTTTGTTAGAATTCTTGTAATTTTCTTCCACACATAGTCTAGCAATGAGGTTGTCCACAGTTCTTTCTGCTACTGGAGTAGAATCCCAGGCACTTGCAAAGAAACGGTACTGGTCTGGTAGTGAGAACATGATTTTTGCAACTAAACTTTCCTCAGAAACTTCTTGTTTAAGTTGCTGTAATTTAAAGACTATATTTCTCAGATAACTGAGGTTTTGCATCATGTCTTTTGTTTTTTCAAATTTATATCCATGGAAATCAAGTAAGAGCTGCTGTTTGAGTTGACTTGTATCTCTTCTGTAGATGGTTTTTAGGGTATTATACATCTCATGAGCAGTAGAGCAAGTCAGGATATGATTTTTAACCAATCTATCTATGGTTCTTATTATATAGAGTTTTGCCTTGGCATCCTTTGTATGCCATGCAGATATTTGACGTTCATCTTTTTCACAACTGGAAAGAGGTTCTTCACCGGAAATTATTTGCCACAGCTGTTTGGCTTTGAACAGTATAGTGATCTCGAAATCCCATAGTTGGAAGGTATCAGGACCAGACAATATTGGGAGACCTTTCAGATCGCTGTCATCGGACGCCATTTTTCCTTTGTCTTGAACTTGAGCACGTTGGACGATGCTTTTACTTGAGTTGTGTTTCTTTTCACAGTTTAATCAGTAACTTTTGATGTTACTGGGCCCATAACCTGTTAAGGTTTTGATAATTTTATGTTTATATATGTTAAATCCTGGTTTATATTTTACTTTATTAAATTTACTAAGCAACACCTTTATACAATACTTGTTCTATACAACTACTCGTAATGTCTCTGTTTCCTACTTCCTGTTTCCTTCAACGTCAATCATGTCTTGGAACATTTGGTTTAACATTGCCAACTTAAGATAGTTAATTTCAACAGTTACCATATCAGATTATTATACTATGATGATCCAAATAATGGATTGCCACTGTCAACTGAAAATAATATCAATAGAAATTATTTTGTTTTTTTTATAGTTTAATACTGTTCCTGAACAAGTTAGGTACACTTATGTTGATGTTATCATGTTTTATTTCTAATCAAATTATTGAAAAATTCTAAATTCAGCTTTTATTGTAGAGAAAGATATTTCTGAGTATTGAAAACAGTGTATACATGTTTGACATTATAAAATATCATTCAATATTCTGATACTAAATTCCGATAATGATACGACAAAACGGTTGAGGAGTCCATCTTGTTAAAAAGCATTGCTTTTCGATGGGCATCACCTTCCCAATTGCACATTTATGAGCATCATTTTGCCATTGGAAATGTATACTTACCGCATGCACCTAGAGCTGTCTTATATTCTTCTTAACAAACTTCTCAAAATACTGCACACAAAACCAACAATTCAACCAACCATTAAATATGCACCACACAGATCATAATATATTATTTTCATCTTTCCTTTGTTCCTTGACTTTCATTCGTGTGCACGTGTTGTTGCTATGCCCTGCGCAAGCGCCAATTCTATGTTCGAAATATATGAACAGGGATAAGTCGCAAAGTAATAGCAATGTGCACTTCATCTGAATCTCTCAATTAAATGTTCCACTCAATCATTAAGAAAGTTAACATGGGGACTTCGCAACGATAACAATATGTGGATGTTGATATCCACAAAGCGAAGTCCCATGTAAAACCCAGAGAGGTTTCCAAGATGATCTTCAATGTGATATTATTTGGTATTCCCTGCTACTTACTGTTACTTTTTTGGTTGACTGGGTTGTGGAGACAGTGGGTTCAGGATTCGATGATTTTGATCAAGAATTCCTTATCTAATTTTATGCTGTTCCTTTGATGTTTTACATGACGTCTTAATAGGTTTATACATTAGCTGGGAACATCAAAGCATCAACAATTATGGCAGCACTCACTTTACAACGATGCCAAATTGTTTGGAACGAAACCTTACAATCCTTTGTTTACATGCGAATTATTCTTTTCTTGCAATTTTCATATATTTTTTTCTTTCGAGAGCTCAATTCCATCGTATTCTCGTGAAAATGCCGAGAGGATCAATCCTCTAGACATGCCCAGACAATAGTTGCATATTTATTAGAACATTTCTATCGAGAAAGGGATAACAGAATCCCAGTACCTTCATTGAATTTTGTTTGAAAGGTAAGTGAAGAATCTTCATGATAATTCATTCACCACGATCTTACAATGGTTCTATAGTTTTTATGAAATATTATTATTACAGAGTGATTGCTGCTCTTAATGTAGGAATTGAACTATGTGGGAAATATCTGCATACTTTCACCGAAAGTGAGCTAACATTGAAGATCATCTTGGAAACCTCTCTGGGTTTTACATGGGACTTCGCTTTGTGGATATCAACATCCACATATTGTTATCGTTGCGAAGTCCCCATGTTAACTTTCCTAATGATTGAGTGGAACATTTAATCGAGAGATTCAGATGAAGTGCACATTGCTATTACTTTGCGACTTATCCCTGTTCATATATTTCGAACATAGAATTGGCGCTTGCGCAGGGCATAGCAACAACACGTGCACACGAATGAAAGTCAAGGAACAAAGGGAAGATGAAAATAATATATTATGATCTGTGTGGTGCGTATTTAATGGTTGGTTGAATTGTTGGTTTTGTGTGCAGTATTTTGAGAAGTTTGTTAAGAAGAATATAAGACAGCTCTAGGTGCATTCGGTAAGTATACATTTCCAATGGCAAAAAGATGCTCATAAATGTGCAATTGGGAAGGTGATGCCCATTGAAAAGCAATGCTTTTCAACAAGATGGACTCCTCAACCGTTTTGTCGTATCATTATCGGAATTTAGTATCAGAATATTGAATGATATTCTATAATGTCAAACATGTATACACTGTTTTCAATACTCAGAAACATCTTTCTCTACAATAAAAGCTGAATATAGAATTTTTCAATAATTTTATTAGAAATAAAACATGATAACATCAACATAATAAGTGTACCTAACGTGTTCAGGAACAGTATTAAACTATAAAAAAAAATAATTTCTATTAATATTATTTTCAGTTGACAGTGGCAATCCATTATTTGGATCATCATAGTATAATAATCTGATATGGTAACAATCAATGTTTTTGTTGTTTCCTTTGATTTTATTTTGTCTGTACAGCATACTATTTTTGTTTTGTGAATAATACTATTTTTATTTCATTATGTTTCGAAAATAATGTTTTTGTATTCTATGATATTACAATGTGAGTTGAAGTTTTTATAAAGTATTTCGGGTAAGTCAAGCTGAATGCATTGGACTAATATAATATATTATATTCAAAATATACAGATCAGTATTTTATAATAG
This sequence comes from Plagiodera versicolora, assembly GCA_037013635.1. Lineage (NCBI taxonomy): Eukaryota > Metazoa > Arthropoda > Insecta > Coleoptera > Chrysomelidae > Plagiodera > Plagiodera versicolora. The sequence continues at coordinate 1,735,938 of CM072981.1, forward strand.
TTGTTTAATTATTTCCCCTTAAGAATGAAAAATAGATTCAATATGAAGAGCAGGCATATGATGTGTTTTATTGCTGGTCCTGATTATACCTACTGGTGTACCACCCTGTATATAAATCTCATAGACTTAACCTATGCACATTTCTTAGGCATTATAAAATGGTTGAAATATAAGGCAGCTGAGATATATTTATTCTGCTTTCCAGGTATGTACTAATTCCATGGGTGTTTCAGCATTAACATTATTTCAATTAAATTAGAAGACGCTTATAGAGAGCAAATTTAGTGCCACGATGGTAATTACCAAATTACATATGAATATAACTTCAACGGAAGATGTAATGTGAAAGCTCATTTGGTTCAATAATCTTTCCAATAAGTGCTAAAATGTGAAGTCGCAATGTTGCTATTCATGGTACCTTCCACACATCCACATTGTGATGTATTAGGTAATTACCAGTGATATACAATGTTGCGGACATTAAGCACTCCCCAGTAAGTACTGGTTGCAGTTTTTTATATCAACATTGTGAAGTCGCATTTCCACGATGTTAACTCCCTACAACTTCCCTGCAACCAAAACTGGTTGACTGGGAAGGACTAAACTGTCCTAGGACTTCTACAGAACTACCCAACGGAAGAAACCAGTTGTGGATATTGATCAACCTCAACAATATCAAATAGGGAACTGTATTCACAATATGTACAAGAATAGTGAGTATTTAGTGCATATCATATATTATATATTATCAGTTGATGAACATTCTTCAATGAACATGTTCAGTTGAAGAATGAAGGTTTGAGGTAATTTGTTTTCCTTGATGAGACCTGGATACTTCAGAATGGAACTCTACGACATTCTTGTCAAGATTCCAGTGTCAACAGTGTGAAACTACAAAGAATACGAGATTCAAGGTATTTAGAATTTGTATATCAATAAGATGGTGTATAGGAATTATGTTGTCTATTAGATTCATTGTTTTGCATTCCTGGGACAAAATTTGTTTCAATCCCTGAAACTGCTCACAAAGTTTACCATGGAGAAATTAACCAGATAACGTTCTCCACTGATTCGATACACAACTGCTGCCTAAATTGAAAAATCCTTCCACAATTGTTATGTATGGATAATGCTACTTATCACAGTACATACATTAACAAAGTTGACATCTCAGCTTTTAATAAGGCAGCAATTCAAGAATGACTTACTAACAATGTGATTTATTTTGATTATTGAATGTTGAAGCTGTAGTTACTAATTAATTTAGTACAATTATAGGCAATAAACTATATGATACATGTAATATATTATTTTATTTTCAGAAACAAACCAGCCCCAATGAATAATGGCAGAAAGATATGGATTTCAAGATCTTTGACACTCACCTCACATTTGATCGTTGATAGAAACAGATAGGAGCACATTCAAATATCATAGATTCACGTTAGGGAAATTGAAGCAATATGTATCTGTGATCTCCATGTGATACTGATGAATATAGTATATGGTTCTACACGGATTCACAATTTCAATCTCATAGACTCTCTTCCATTAGCCATTTGTTTGAACACATACAACCATATAGCAATCATTCTGCGAATTTCCATCAGGGACAGATAGGTGTTAGATCTGAAATCCACAATTGAAAACCATAGATCCTCATAAGTAACTCCTATAGAATCTCATACATACTCATTTATTTTCAAACTGCAAGTCCTCATAGAAACATAAAGCATTCATCCAAGGAATCGCTGATAAAAACGGATAGGAAACATAGGTATAAGGTTCTATACGTAATTACGGTTTCAATATCCGACTTGGATCTGATAAGATCTCTTGAATTTTTTTTATAAATTTTCATGAAACATTTTTGGCAGGGGTTCTATGCAAATGGACTTATAGTATGGTGCTCTGGCAAACAATCCTATGTTGTTCAATAAAAGAATAAATAAATCATAATTAACATACCACTGGAGCAGAATATATGGCTGTAGTCCAATGCTGCAAGGAACTGAAATACATATGTTTGATCCATTTGGCTGCATCGATTATAGATGGCCAAGCAGTGCCGAACAGGTCGCTGAGCATGCCCAGGAGGCCAAGTGTTCTGGACTGGAAGTTGGCTGCTGAAATTACAAGGCCCGATATAATCAGGTGGGCTATAAGCAAATTCAAACTATATGAATCTCATGGGGAAGATGAAATTTCTCCCATTCTACCTGGAAAGGGGTAGGAATTATTATTTCCATACCTATGTGGAATATACAAGGCTTGCATAGCTTTAAAATACATACCCACGGAATATACCCAAGGTGGGAAGACTCCCAAGTCATATCGCCCTATCTGCTTGTATTAAAAACACTGTATAGACTCATAGACAGATGAATTCGATATGGAATTTTATCAATAAATCCTCTAAATGAACGCCATTACACAATCAGCCAGGAAAGTAAACAGAATTGGCACTGGACCACCTTAACAGACTCCTAATGAAATCCCTATAGAGGATTAGGAGTTAGCTATGATGCCGTTTGTCGATATTGAGGGAGCCTTTGATTATGCAATCGATTTCCAAAGCTCTAGCAAGGAGAGGAGTACCATCCTCCCTATGGCAGTGGATAAACGCCAGCTTGGAGGGAAGGGTGATCATATTTTCCATAGGCGAGACTACTGTCACAGCTAGAGCTGGCAGGGGATATCCGCAGGGAGGGGTATTATCACCCCTTCTGTACGCCATCCTAGTGGATGATTTACTGGAGAGGCTGACAGCCGTAGGCATACATTGCTAAGGCTATGCCAACAACCTTGCGATTATCGCTAGAGGTAAATTTGCAGAAACAATCTCGGAACATACGCAGGCTGCTCGAGTGGTATCAAGTGGAGAAACTATCTGTTAACCCCCAGAAAACACTATAGTTGTTTTCACCAGGAAGAAAGTTCTGAGAAGGCTCAAGTCACCAGTTCTGAATGGGGTGGATATTCCTATTGCACAACTCAGTCAACCAAAGAAGTAACAGTAAGTCGCAGGGCATACCAAATAATATCACATTGAAGATCATCTTGGCAACCTCTCTGGGTTTTACATGGGCCTTCCACAAATTGTTATCGTTGCGAATTCCTCAAGTTAACTTTCTTAATGATTGAGTGAAACATATAATCGAGAGATCCAGATGAAGTGCACATTGCTATCACTTTGCGACTTATCTCTGTTCATATATTTCGAACATAGAATTGGCGCTTGCGCAGGGCATAGCAACAACACGGGGAACAAGGTGGAAATAATATATTATATTTGTGTGGTGCGTTTTTAATGGTTGGTTGAATTGTTAGTTTTGTATGCAGTATTTTGAAATACTTTTTGTTAAGAAGAATATAAGACAGCTCTAGGTGCACGTAAGTATACATTTCCAATGGCAAAATGATGCTCATAAATGTGCAATTGGGAAGATGATGCCCATTGAAAAACAATGTTTCTTAACAAGATGGACTCCTCAACCGTTTTGTCGTATCATTATCGGAATTTAGTATCAGAATATTGAATGATATTTTATAATGTCAAACATGTATACACTGTTTTCAGAACTCAGAAACATCTTTCTCTACAATAAAAGCTGAATTTAGAAATTTTCAATAATTTGATTAGAAATATAACATGATATGGTTTCAACATCAGTGTACCTAACGTGTTCAGAAGAGTTTTAAACTATTTTCAATTTCTATTAATATTATTTTCAGTTGACAGTGGCAATCCATTATTTGGATCATCGTAGTATAATAATGTGATATGGTAACAATCAATGTTTTTGTTGTTTCCTTTGATTTTATTTTGTCTGTACAGCATACTATTTTTGTTTTGTGAATAATACTATTTTCATTTCATTATGTTTCGAAAATAATGTTTTTGTTTTTATATTCTGTGATATACATATAACAATGTGCGTTGAAGTTTTTATAAAATATTTTGGGTGAGTTGAGCTGAATGCATTGGACTAATATATATCTGATGATTCTGTTCAGCCACATGTCTGGCTAGAAATGCATACAGCTGACTCACCCTGTCTTATATTCAAAATATACAGATCATTTTTTATAATACCTAGTTGTTTGATTATTTAAGAATGAAAAAGAGATTCGATATGAAGAGCAGACATTAATGATGTGTTTTATTGCTGGTTCTGAGTATACTTACTGGCTGGATCACGACTAGCGCGACGGAGATTCATAGTGAAACAGGTATATAGTTTGTATATTGATAAAGGCCTCATTTTCAAATTATATTGAAATATACAGGATTTCCAGAAATGTTTTGGCATATCAGAATTTTGTTTTCTCCTATGGAACACCCAGTATTTTATTGCATTTCCAGATTCTCCCTGGAAAGCTGATTTCAACGATCTATCATACTAAGGGTATACAGAACGATGAATGGTGCGAAAAATCGATATTCTTCAACTTGAGGAATTTTTTGTGGGGGAACTATTTATTATTGGTCAAAACGGCTAACATGTATAAAAAGTTTAGATATGAACATGTAAGCCGTTTCAACCAATTTCGAATAGTTATTTCGACTTATTTCGATTAATCGTTCGATATAGACCCCAAGTACGATAGATCGATGAAATATATTAGTCTGCTTTCCAGGTACTAATTCCATGGGTGTTGCAAAATTAACATTATTTAAATTGAATTAGAAGACGCTTATAGAGAGCAAATTTAGTGCCACGATGGTAATTACCAAATTACATAAGAATATAACTTCAACGGAAGACGTAAATTCAAAAGCTCATTTGGTTCGATAATCTTTCCAATAAGTGCTAAAATGCGAAGTCGCAATGTTGCTATTCATGGTACCTTCCACACATCTACTCTGGGATGTATTAGGTAATTACCAGTGATATACAATGTTGCGGACATTAAGCGCTCCCCAGTAAGTACTGGTTGCATTTTTTTTATATCAATATTGTGAAGTCGCATTTTCACGACGGTAACTCCCTACAACTTCCCTGCAACCAAAACTGGTTGACTGAGAAGAAGCAGAATACTTGGGAGTCATCTTTGACCACAAGTTGACATGGAACAAACACATGCAAAATACAATGGAAAAAAAAAACAGTATGGCCCCCAATCTGTGTAGAAGAATGTCCGAAGGACCAAAAATGGTGATATGATGAATGAACTTTCTTATAACAACCTCTTTGAATTTTCATCACTCAAACTGGACTTCATTCAAGAGAATCATTCGACAGCAGAAATTGTGATCATGGGAGACTTCAATGTACATAACGCAGCCTGGCTCAAATTCTTCAAAAAAACAGACGATGCAGGTCGAGCTTCCAACCAGCATCCCGGATGTCATCAACCAGCCTGCCAATAATCTGGATCTTTTCCTCACCACCAACCCTGATTTTTATAGAGTCTCACATATATGGCAGCTATCTATCGAGAAATATGGTGAAACCTTAGCCGTGGCGCAAGATATCTCCAAGGCATTCGATCGAGTCTGGCACCAGGGACTCCTCGCCAAGTTTCCATCTTATGGCTTGCCTCCTCAGCTATGTTCTCTGCTAACTAATTTTCTCTCAGGCAGATCACTCCATGTGGTGGTCGATGGAGTTTCATCTAACTCTCTAATTATAAATGCTGGTGTTCCGTAGGGATCAATTCTATCACCAACACTATTTCTACTCCACATCAATGATCTGTTGGGGGCAACTTCATGTCCAGTACCCTCCACACTGCCTTCTCTTCCAGGGATCCAATACCAGCCCGACAAATCAAAAACGAACGAGGAAGAAATGTTAACAACATGAATATGGATTTGGCAACAATTCTCGAATGGGAATCCAAAAACTTAGTGGATTTCAATGCAAACAAAACACAAGCATGTCTTTTCGCCAAAAAAGCCGACCTCACAATGCCCAACATAAGCTTGGCGGAGGTGACAATACCTTTGAATTCATCCATCTCGATGCTTGGTATAACTCTCTGAGCTTGGAGAAACATGCGATAATATTCGAGTCAGAAGTTGCAGCAATGCAGCATGGAGTAGAGGAGTTACTTAGGCAGGATCTGAAGAAAAGACCATTGCTATTCACTCCGACAGTCCAGCGGCTATGGAAGCAATTAGCTTTAGTCAAGTCAATTCCAAACTTATGTGGGATTGCATAAAAACCCTACAAGAATCGGGCAGTCAGAACAGACTAGTTACCAAGGCCTGGGTACCAAGCCACACAAATTATAAGGCAACGAGGAGGCTGATGCGCTACTCCGAGAGGGAGCACGAGGAGCCCTAATCGGTCCAGAACCTTTTCGTGGCTTGGCAAAAGCCATAAGAAAAACTTCCAACACTGCTTGGACAAACAAGCAATTTCACAAATGCTAGAAAAGGGCATTGGAAATGAGACTATCACTGAAATTCTCGGAAATCCTACTAAGCCACAATAGCCGAACAATCATAATCATATTTGGGCTCTTGACAGGGAAATGTAGATCTAATAGACACAAGAATAACATCGGACTCACAGACAGCCATTTGCAGGTTCTGTCAAGAAGATGAGGAAACCTCAGCACACGTTCTGTCCTACTTCGAAGGGCTGTCAAGGCTGAGGTTTTCTGTGCTGGGGAAATAGAAACCGTGACCCTTTCGATACATGGAGGCCCTGAGGTCTGGACTGTGGAGTATTGCTGCTAGAGTAGGCCTTACCTCAGAACTCTAACAAAAGAGGACGTACACTATAGATCTGTAAAGGTCGCAGTGTGGAGGCTCCCAGTAGCACACAAGCCCCTGTTTTCGATCACAATCTTAATCCTTATCTTAATGTTGAATCCGTACTTGGAGAATTACTGTTTGAAAAGGTGAAGGTAAACCTATATGTGGACAATACAAGCTACCTTAAGATGATGAAAGCCAACCAACTCACTCAAAAATGCATTTAATCAAAGATGAATTCAAGAGAGGATAGTTCCAAAATGAATATTGTTTAACAGATAAAAATGTTGCTGATATTTCAATCAAACTTTTGCAGCCTGTTAAATTCGAAAAACTCAGAAATGTATTAATTTATTTCCTCTATGTTTATACAGGGTGGGGCACCACATACGACACGGTCTCTGTAAACCAAACTATTGGATATTTCGAGAATTTCTTCTTCTCATCGTCTGCAAAAAGGAAATTATTTTGGAGTATACAGGGTGGCTCAAAAAAATGTGACACATCAAAGTTGTGTTTTTTTAAATGGAACACCCGGTATTTTGTTACAATTTTGGATAGTTCAGGGAAAAATAATACGTTTTCTTATGAGGTACCATGTACCTAACTATATCCGTTTTCGAGTTATTGTTTTCTTTTTGAAAATGCAGGGTACAATTGGAGACTGAATAACATCGAAATGTATAGAAAGCATCCCTTCCAATTCTGACCAAGCATTAAAGAGGTTTCAGGCTATTGATTCCGGTAAAACACGTTTTCCAATATTATACAGGACGTTTTAAATTCATTAGTATATATTGAATTTCTCAACATTTTTGTTTTCTAACCAATGTCTATGTTTTCTCATCTGAACTTATAGTTCATGTATTCATTTTGTTACATAAGCTTCACCATTGAGGGAGTGTATTGAAATGAGTATCTTAAATTGGCAATGTTGATCCAAATGTTCTATTTCACTTCAACGTTATGCCTAAGACTGTGCTTCAATGTTTATGACAGTTTTGTCAAATAAAAAAAATGGTCAAAGGTAATGCCAAACAATATTTTTATAGTCCAGGGGCTTGGGTTACTAATATAAACAATTATTAAGAATAATGCCGTATGTTCTTGATAGTTTATCAAAGTAGTTGTATGACAATACGTAATTACATTTAATGTGTTCATTACGTTTATTCGTTATTTTCATTACTTTGTAAGTAAATTTTTGCATTTTTGCCCACCCTGTAGCAAAAGCAATTTGGAAATTGAAAAAAGAGGGGGGGTTCCATTTGAAAAAAATGGCGATGACGTCATTACACGAAAGTGGTTCACCCTGTATATTAGATTATGATTTGAAACAATAGTAAATTGAAATAAAAAATCGACCTGTTTTGGGAATTCCTTATTTTATTGTTCATTTAGCCAATAATGAATTTATGCGTTTATCACATTTATTCGTTATTTTCATTACTTTGTAAGTAAATTTTCGCATTTTTTTCCCACCCTGTAGCAGAAGCAATTTGGAAATTGATAAAAAAGGAGGGGGTTCTATTTGAAAAAAAATGGTGATGACGTCATCACACGAAAGTGGTTCACCCTGTATATTAGATTATGATTTGAAACAATAGTAAATTGAAATCAAAAATCGACCTGTTTTGGGAATTCCTAATTTTATTGTTCATTTAGCCAATAATGAATTTATGCGTTACTTTATGGATGCACTGTATATGTGTTCGTTGAACTCTTTTTTTTTTTTTTTCTGGGTTTGGCATTGAACCGAAGTTTTTTTGCCACAGATTTTTTTTAGTTCGTTGAACTCAATTGATTGATCATAGAGTTTATGACAATTGTTCGAGCGATATGAAATTTTAGCGCGGCGCGTAAATGTCGTCCTGTATAATTGAGAATTATGTATTTTTCCCTTCATCTTAAAATATCTCCAGATTGTTTTTTCTTCTTCATATCCTCATATCAATACACACCTTGTTATTTCTTATCTCAACCTTTTTGTCTCGAAAGTTAACTGGGTCACGATCGGGCTGTCACGAAGATTGTGTTGACACTGTATTGCATATCAGTGTTGAATTATTCGTGTCGATGATAATAGATTGATCCATTTTTAAATCGAGATGAATCAAATACTTATTCGAATCAGAATTGTTTCTTTTTCATGGAAAATGAAATCTCATCATAACAAAAACATGTCCAATGAAATGTTCGACTACATACAAGAGACTCCAATCGGTCTGGAGTTGAAGTTTGAATATTGTTGTTGATTTTTCATTGGTTGTAATCTATATTTCAGAAATAATCCAATTAGTCTTTCCAACTTGAATAAAGAAATGATTTCATCGACTTCAAAACATGTCGTGATGAAACAAATGGTATATTTCAGTTTCAATCATAAGCTGAAAGCATACTTTCTTATAGCTTACGAGATCCGCAGCTGTACTACTCTCTCCTCGATTGGGACTGTAGATATCTCTTCGTTAGGAATATCTGCTGACTCCTCTTTGCCAATCCAAGAACAAATTCTACAGAAGAATGCATTGTTCTGGAATCTCAATCAATTCTTACAGACAGACATGATACATCTTTTCATGTATCACACATTCACAGTATCGATATGAGTGAAACAAAACAAAACGGGACGTCGATATATTTTCGAATTTACCTTTATCTTGACAATTCTTCAAAGTTTCATGAGAGTAACTATAATTCATCTGATGAGTTCATCCTCGAGCAGATTAGTTTCCGACAAACTCCATCCAAGAAAGAAGTTTGCTGATATTTGTTTTCCGTTGCTTCACCACTCCTACAAATTATGCTAATTCACGACAACAAAGAACCTAAACTTCGCGAAAAGCGAATTCAAACTCATCTTTTGCATTTGCATTAATATATAAGAAATATGTTATATAAAATGGTAGCGAACATCTTGGCAAGAAAAAAAAACAGGTTCAAAAGAAACATAATTAAAAATGAATGCTGGTTGGAATTGTTGTGGCTTTGAACAGGGAAATTGGTTTTGAATGGGTTAGGGGAAAAGTGTTCAGTTTACATAAGGTATTTTCCATTAAATAACAAACATTGGAAAATATTGGATTTTTTCATCATGGAATTGTTCCCGATTATTTGTTATTCGCGAATTATCTGAACCAAGGAAAAGTTGAAGTGGAGAGTATTGCAGTATTTGCTCGTAAATCATTTCATTCGTGGAATTTCTAACCAAAATTAGGTTTTTGGCATGATTTGAAATCGAATTATTGCCCAAAAATATATTCTCATGATAGGAGGTCATTTATTTTGAGCGAAATCAGTGAAAATATTCGATCGGATATAATTGGAAGTATTCAGAATAAAGAACAAATGACCATATACTATAACTCATCATAACGTGAATAGGTTTTTAATCAATCTAAAGATACACCTGCGTAAAACTATAGGTGTTGATGAAATGATCGGCAAACTATCAACAATTGGTTTCCCTATATCAACAGTTTCAAAAACATTGAGTTGACAAGAGGAGTATCATCTATTTCCCCCTATCATCTTCTACATGATACTGACATTCATTATAGCATGTCCTGAAATGTATTTGCAATAATATCCCGGAGTAAAAATTGCATGATCGATAGGTTTCCTCATGGGATCACAGATAGCGTATGCGTATCTTTCCATTGACATCATACATTAAGTAGTGAGACAATTGAAGAAGCAATTTCCAATTTCGTTCAATTCTCATGAAAAACAGTTGCCATTGTCGAGAATTTCATAGAGAAGGTTGATGTTGATTGAAGGTCGTTTTTTTACAAAAAAGCTATTCGATTATTGCATAAATTATCAAATCGATCATTTCTAGACGTTTCATAATGGGATAGGGTGGAAATATTGTCCTAATTTTGATTAGTTGAATGAAAAATATTTATGAAGTGAATAAATCACTCGTGACGTGTGTTTTTTCAATTGAATACCAACAAGAATGAAATGAAACGAATGCGCATGAAGTCTAGTTCAACTATTATTCGAATAGAAGAATGACAATGACAGGAACCTAAATAGATCTTTGGGAGACCAAAAAAATCTTCCAGATTCAATCTTGATTATCAGGTCAACAAAGGATACAAACGGAACAAAAGCCCCGTTAGTTATGATACATATCTTGCTTTATGTGGGAATCCCAACGGGAGGAGAACAAAGCACCGTCAACGTAGTGCGACTAAAACCCTAATGCGAGAATTCTCCTCTTTCCACAACCGACCCGTTTTCGCAAAGTAAATAATTGATCCGGCGTCGGCTCAACATGAATTTGCGCGTTCAATTATTGAAATTTAGGTCTAATGGATAACTAATTTAGGGAAAAATAGTTTTTTTATATATTACGGGGTATGATTATTCGTTGATCGCGTTATAATAATAAGAATTATAACACTAACGACGATATTAGTTTTCCGTAATAACAAAATCATACATGAAAAATAATAATGAATGGATTCATCGAAAAGCTACAGAATACTTTCAGAAGCTGAAGATTCATCATCTCGACAGAAAACTAGGATTCACAATTCTGCTAATTGGTTAGTATGATGATAATATATATGTCATAAGATTTTGATATCAATTATGGAGAAATTTTTAATATATAGATAGCAAAATTTTCATTGTTCGATATTTTCGACTAGGAATGAGGTATCGAGTTTCGGTTTTCTTTAGATCATTTAACTATTGTTTCACTATATTTCTATGGAAATGAAGCCATAGCGTTGCTTTCGATTCTTCAGAGAATTCAGCTCTATTTGTTATTATATTGAAAGATGCCTTCTAGCTGCATCCTCAAAATCGAAACATCACAAATGAGGTGGATTCGGTAGACCAATCAATGCTCTTTCTAACGAGATTAAGTTTGTGAATATCTGTTGTGTCATTTAGAGGCTACAGTTATTCGAAAGAACTTTGGAACAACTCCAACACTTCATTTCAATGAATAAGTTGAGAAGTATATTAGAAAAATTGCTCCGATGAAGGTCAACTTCAGGATGTATACATATATTCGGTAAGTTTACGAGGTTGATTTCGGTGGAAAATCACCTTGAATCGGCCATCGAGAAATCAAGAAAATAATTTCCAGGGTAATTGAATTTTTTACCGCAAGTCTCTACGATGATTAGTTTTTCAATTCCCTTCACCCTTACTGAATCACCATGTATATCAAAACGCTGTGATAGTAAAATCTGGTTCATACCGCGCTGCAGATGAATATTTTTCAGCTCGTGGGTTTAAAAACCAATGTATTCCCTTTGTATAATTTTTGGCACTTCAATATGTGTGGCATAGTTAAGAAACCAGACCAATACCACGTATTATAATTCAGACCTCACAAATGTATAATACCGAAGGCAAAAAGTGTTTGCATGGGTAAAAATTCCAGCATCCTTTGGAGCATATGACTGGAGAAATCAAGGCCACTTCGGCTACCTAGATCCTCAATTTCATCACACTTCATCAAAACAATATTATCTATTCGATATTCGTAGCCATTCTGGGTGTGAAAGTATATTTGCTGATATCCAAATGTAAATTATTTTCTTTCAATCATGAGTAAACCCTGTCTATCTGTTTTTTTTTTTCATAAAGGCTACTCAGGGCGTTATATGATTTTGTGTCATATGCGAATGCTGACACATTACAACCAAGCGTATCCAGCAGATAGTTCACAAACAAAGGTATCAAGAGGATACAAGAAACATACTGACATCTAACAACGAATGATTGCTCATGTTGAAAACCTTCGAGAAGTCAATGTACAGATGTCAATTTGCATCTTGGTATAAAAAAATTTTAATTTTCATAACATCAACAAGTTCATAATCTTCCGACCGTTTATAATACCCAATAATAATAATAATAATAATAAACGACTTTATTACTTCCATATATAGATTGAAAAGAGAACATATTATATAATGTGAATGTAGCCCAAAGCAAAAGGCGAAGTTCAGTTTATAAGATGATATAAAATCAGCTCATAAACTGTTCTTTCACTCAACCTTAAGTGTATCGCTAGGTGTGTTGAACTTAACAATAAACAAACAAAAAAAAAGAAAGGTAAACAATTATAGCTATTTTTAATCTGATTTCCATCGTTCGAATATCAGGATTGCATTGAAAACAGATGTTTTTCATAGGCCTTCTTGAATCTTTGCAAACTGTAGGATTTAAACATGGTAGGGACCTGATTGTATATTGAACATATTTGATAAGTATAACTACGCCTGAATATTTCTAGTCTGAAGATTGGCGGTGAAAGGGTACCTTTATATCGTATATTTAGATTATGTACATCGAATCGATAGGTGATTTTTCTGTGTAGATATGAGGGTGTTTTATCGAAAATAATTTTCTGAAAAAGAACAGCAGCATGTAATCTCCTTCTATTGCTCATATTTAGCCAGCCATTATCATTCAATTTGTGTGAAATATGTTCCCTTCTGCGGATACCAAATATTGAGCGTAAGCATGAGTTTTGTACTTTTTGTATTTTCATTTGATATTGGCTGGACAGGAATGGACCATAGAGTACATCTGCATATTTAAATATGGACAGTATTGATGACTCACATAAATTTGATTTTATTCGGATAGGGAGGAAATATCTAATGCCATTAATAGTTTTGAGAGTGAAGTATGCACGTTGAATAAGCTGATTTATGTATTTTTCAAATTTTAAATTGGAGTTCAATATTACACCTAAACTCTTGACTTCATTCACATTTTGAAGTACTTCATTTTTAATTACAATATCTACACTATCAGAAATCTTATCTCGTTTGTTTTTGTTGCCAAAAAGAATAACATTAGATTTACTGCAATTAATACTCAGACAGTGATCCTCTGCAGCTTCAATGAACCTATTGAGTTCCTCATTTACAAGGTCACATGACTACACTACCTTACTGGGGTGAAAACTATAATAAATTTGAGTATCATCCGCATACAGGTGTACATTACAAATCCGAAGAGTCTTCACTAGACAGGAAGTATATATAGCAAAAAGCAATGGCCCCAAAATGGAACCCTGTGGGACTCCACATTCCAAATCCATATAATTAGAGGATTTCCCATCAATTGAAACCATTTGTTTACGACCTTGAAGGTATGATGCCATGAGCTTCCTAGCATTATTTGAGAGTCCTATGTAATGTAGAATATCAAGCAATAGATTATGGTTGATAGTATCAAAAGCTCTGCTAAAATCTAGCAAGACCAAAACAGTACACTCACTTTCGTCTGAGGATCGAACAATATCATCAATAATATGGAGGAGTGCCGTTGTACAACTATAATTTTTTCGAAATCCAGATTGAGTTATAGGTAATAATGAATACTGATCAATATGTTTCTTCAATTGTACTTCTATAGCCCTTTCGAGTAGTTTCGATAAAATTGGCAGGACACTTATTGGACGCAAATCTTTGAATTCAACTGGATTTGACTTTTTAGGCAATATTTTTACAACTGCTCTTTTCCAAAGTTCAGGAAAAATATTACGACTTGAACAAAAATTTATGATATGTGTGATGTAAGGAATTATATGTGGACAGCATAATTTCAATAGCTTTAAATTTAACCCATCTTCACCCGCAGCATTTGTGTTAATAGCATTTATTGTTTGATAAACAAATAAGTCATTCACCTCTTGAAATTCAAAATCTGATTCCACTATTTTTCTGTGTTTATATGACGAAAGTAATTCTTCAGGAGGTTCTTTGGTAACACAAGAATTGATAAAAAAATCATTTATTTCAGTAGGCTTTTTCAAATTGTCTGGTATTGTGTTCGAATTGCTAGGTATAACATTATAAGCCCTTAAAGCATTCCAAAGACTTTTAGAATTTTTATTACTAAGCTCGTATGTAGAAAATGCTTTTTTCTCTCTTTTGATAGCAGAACTTGTGTAGTTCCTCATGTCCTTTAAAAACTGAAAGTGATGATCAGATTTAGTTCTTTTATACCTGTTCAGCGCTTTATCACGTATTTTCATCATTTCTTTGATAGCGCCAGTTAACCATGGAGCTCTGGGCTTCGAAACACGTGATGTTATTAAAGGTAGATGTCTGTCAAACAGGCAAATCAGACAGTTGATTAAAAATTTTATTTTTTCGTCAACGCCTTCCCGATCATATATTCTAAAAAATGGAGTATTAAATAAATCTGTTCTAAAATCATCTTCATTGAAATATTTAAAAGACCTGTACGTTATCATTTTCGGACCCTGCTTCCCAACACACAACCTGACTTCACATGAAGCTATATCATGATCAGCAACGACACCTGTTGCGTGGATAACTCCCCTCTCAATAACCCAGTTAGATGAGGTAATATTACCATTAAGTAAGGTAGTAGTAGTAGCTGTAATTCTAGTAGGAGTTTCTATGATTTGACCAATACCAAAGCACTCTAAAACAGATGATATTTCATCTACATAACTATCATCGGTATTTAAAAAATCTATGTTAAGATCTCCGCCGCATATGATTTCATCTACAGTGGGATGTATTAAACTTAGAATATCTTCCATTTCAGCTATAAACGGATTATTATTTATTTTGGAGGCTTGTATATTATACCAAGAGCAATAGTTCTACTTTTAATTTTTATATTTACCCAGAGTTGTTCCGATATCGTTCCACGATGATTCAATTCTTCGCTATATATCTTATTATTGATGTAAATACACAAACCTCCTCCTAAGCTACCTCTATCTTTTCTGTATGAGTTATAGCCATCGAAATCAATTCCATCATTTCTAATAGTTTCATTTAGCCATGTTTCACAAATAAAAAATATATCAAATTGATGTTCATCTATAATTAATTTTACCGATTGCAAAGAAGGCAAAAGCGACCTTGCATTAAGACAACCTATGTATAAATTGCCAAGCATTTTTATTTTTATCCCGTACGATAAGAAATTATAACAAAGAAAAAAAAAGTTAAAACTATGAACTCGAAATGGAGTCCTGAATACAGACTCATCCCAACTGCACCCATGTGCCACTTCTAAATCTATTGAAATGTTTGAACTTTTGTAATAGTGAAATCAGTTAGATATTATATAAAAATGAATAACGAAAACTACTAAACTGACATTGAATATAACTGATCATTGAAGCATAACCAGATAAACTACAGAAAAATAGTTCAGAATGAAACAAAAAAAACCAATTCTCATTTTAGCATATACGAACTCAAACTTCAGCCGAATCATCAATGGAGGTAATCTTGGTAATGTTGTTATCTGCCAACTTCAAGAAGACGGTACCTGAACTTGTCCACACTTTACCATGTTTTCCAGCTTTTTGTATGGCCATCTTAAACAAAGTTGATTGTTCTTTCGTTAAATCTTCTTTGATTACATATTTAGTACCTTTGAGATACTTTTTGTTGGAAAAAATAATTTGTCTGGTATATCCATTGAAAAAATTCACCAGCACTGGCCTAGATTTCTTAGCATTAGGTTTTCCTAGTCTGTAACAGCTTCCGACATGAGAGTTTTCAACAGATAATTTCATTTTTGTATTGAAGATTTGTAGTATTCGATCTTTAATACTTTCATCATTCATCTCTTCCAAGCCATAGACAATAATGTTGTTTCTACGAATCCATTTCTCGAATCTTTCGTTCTGTTTGACCATCGATTTAATGGTATCATCTTGTTTTTGGACTACCTTTTCTAACTCAGTGGTTTTCTTCTGTAATATCTCCAACTCCTTTTCAATATCTCTACGAATTTTTTCAAAAATGCAGTTGGTTAGCTCGGTGATGAAAGGTTCTGATGTGCACAATTTATTGACTGCAGACTTAATTGCTAGGTGCAATTGATCGCCCCTTTTCTGTAGTCTTGTCGTCATGTTATTGCAAATATTGTACTTACAATGCAATGTAACTATTTAAATGAGTCGAATAAAGGACCACACAAAACAAGTAACCACTCCAGAAATGAGATTTACATACACAGTTTTTCCTTCAATATTATCAAATTTAGCAGAACACGATGAGGAACACGTCTACTCACGACGACAAACCATAGCTATGACTAAGTCTCCAGTTCAAAGTTCACGATATCGAACGAATTATGTTCACTTTTCGAGTGAGAATTGCTAAAATTAAATGTTTCTGAAATGTTGCCTACCGGACAATTTGAATAATTAATTGTAGACACACTTCGGGAAGTAAATTCAATACCAAACATGGTAAAAGATGGTGCGATTGGTGCGATGATATGTTTTTTTTTTCTATATATAGAACTCCTCACGAAAGTAGACATCCTGTAATGTTCAGAAAACATCGTGAGAAGCAAGGGAAAGGAGGTAGGAATTGGTGTTCTTTTTAAATTTCTGAAGGTCATATGCCTCAGGAAACACCTTCCTGGTCAATGTGTTCCAGAGCCTCACTGTTCGTTGGATGAACGAGTCTTTGAAAAGAGATCTTCTGCAGGTCACCAAATTAACCACAAAGGGGTGTGAAGACTGGACTTGACGGGTTAACCTCGAAGAGACCGCCAAAGGAGGAACGGTTGTTGATATTTTAGAAGAGCACCGCCCATGAAAATATCTATAGAATAGAGACACCCTTCGCCAACCCTTCTACAATGTTCCAGAGAAGTAAGCGAGTTAGTAAGCGAAGCATCTCCGACGAGACGAATTGCCCTTTTTTGGACAGAATCCAACAGCTTCAGGATATGTTTAGGTGCTGCACTCCAAATATGGGAACAGTATTCCAGGACAGGTCGGATTTGTGCATTATAGATCGTGAGCAGCTGACTGGAAGTAAAATAGCTCCTGGCACGAAACAGAAAATGCATTTTTAATCTTACATGACTTTCCCAAGAAAGGTTATTGCTGATAGTTATACCAAGCATCGAGATGGATGACTTCAAAGGTATGGTCACCTCTGACAAGCTTATGTTGGGCATTGTGAGGTCGGCTTTTTTGGAGAAAAGACATGCTTGTGTTTTGTTTGCATTCGAGAACTGTTGCCAAATCCATATTTATGTTGTTAACATTTTTTCCTCGTTCGTTTTTGATTTGGCGGGCTGGTATTGGAGCCCTGGAAGAGAAGGCAGTGTGGAGGGTACTATCATCCGCGAAGCTGTGTACTGGACATGAAGTTGCCTCCAACAGATCATTGATTTGGAGTAGAAATAGTGTTGGTGATAGAATTTATCCCTGCGGAACACCAGCATTTATAATCAGAGAGTCAGATGGAACTCCATCGACCACCACATGGAGTGATCTGCCTGAGAGAAAACTAGTTAGCAGAGAACATAGCTGAAGAGGCAAGCCATAAGATGGAAGCTTGGCGAGGAGTCCCTGGTGCCAGACTCGATCGAATGCCTTGGAGATATCTAGCGCCACAGCTAAGGTTTCACCATATTTCTCGATAGATAGCTGCCATATATGTGAGACGTGAGCAAGCAGGTCACCAGTTGGTACTACAAATTTGAAAATAAACAGAATTGTAGACTAAAATCTCGAAGACATTGAACCAACCTATAATTACAAATGTCAGAATTACAACATTCTTCAAAATGAGCAGTACCTATTAATATTTTAAATATCATGGGAAGATGGCCCAAAAGGACAGGAGAGCAATTATGGAAATGGGAATGTTATCGCTCTCTGATGAAAGTTTTTCAGGTAATTTTAGCATGGAAAAGAGTTCATCATTCTTTGTTAGGATTGGAAAATGAATGAAAGTTCAACAAACCATATTTTCAAGAAATTGATCTTATTGCCTCATGTAGTTTACGACAGCTACCAGATCTCAAACACGTGTTTTCACAACTCAAGGCATATCTCATGAAAATATAATTTGAACGAGATCAAGAATTTCCCTGTTTCACTGGTTTGAGTTTTCATTTCTGCTCAAGAAGCTAGATTCTCGATTGAGATATCATTCAACATGGTATATAATTTCAGTTCGAAATATGTTTTTTCGTCTAGAATTCAACTTGACATGATGACTCCTACTTAGGATCTGATATCAGTCGATACTGATTCATGAAAAAAACGATGACTGGTAGAGATTGGTTGTTGAGAACAAGACATGATATTAAGACGAAAATGTCAACCTTCAACAATTCCAAATGAGATCTTTTCGAAGATCGGAATGATAATGAGTACAAAATTAATTTGATATAAATGGAACCTATATATTTTCATTTCCATCGATCGTACATAAATTTTGATCATAGTATACTCTCATTTCTATGGAAAGAACTCATCAAAGTCATCAAATTAGTCACTGATTATCCGAAAAAAAAATATTACATGAGTTTTCGAAAATAAAATTTCAAACAATTTGTATCCATTAATATCGTATCGTAATATTCTGTTTTGCATATCCGTGAATAACGAAATGAAGGAATTTTTCAGATTGTATTTTGAATTGAATTTGAATGGTCAAGATTGTAGTGATGCTTCTCTCGAACGAATTTTGAACGATATATACCAGTATGATATGATTTGATATGATTTATTCACACGCATACGTACATTAAATCTATAAAGGGAGTAGAATCGAATTCGAAAGTAATGATAAGCGTATGAATAAATACCTACGAGATGCACATATATGAAGATATACATGCATCTGTGTGTAGGTTTCAGTGGTTGAACATGAATTATAATATATTTCAATATAAAGATAGATCTAAGCATACAGTTAGTAGCAAAATACAAATACAATAATACAGGGTGAGATATAAATATAAGTTAAATTAAAGAGCCTATGATGAGATGGATACAATAATAGAATGAGATTGGTAGGTAAAATGTGAGATTGGTAAAGGAAATAATCTTCAAGTATCAAGAACTGAGCAGGTATAAGGTGGTGGCGAATCATGAATGAATTTTTTAATGATTTTTTTAAATGATGAATTGTTGGTTCGTTTTTTATATTTTCTGGAATGTTATTAAACGCTTTTGGTCCCAGATACTGGTAGCTGCATTGCCCGATTGACTTATTCATGAGTGGGAGAATGAATTTGTTTCTTTTTCGTGTCTCATATTTGGGCGAAAGAAAGATGAGTTCCATTGGGTGTACGTACTGTGTTGTCGCTAATTTGAGGAAGTACAGTTCTCTCAGATCGAAAACGTTTGCCAGTTTGTAAAGTTATTCGGTTGGATATCGGTTATTTTTGTTGAGCATAATTTTCAAATATCTCCTTCGAATAACTTCTAAGGGTTTCAAGCATGTCTTGTATACACCACCCCATCCGATGATGCCGTAGGTCAAGAGAGATTCGGCCAGGCTATGGTAAAGAATTTTTTTCTGTTTAAGGTCTACTATAGACGACACTTGTTTGTATTTAAAAAGGACTCTTCGAAGTTTTTTGAGTAGATAATCTACGTGTGCGTCCCATTTGAGGTGGCTGTCTATCATTATTCCCAAATATTTGATGTTCTTTGGTTGTAAGATCTCGAAGTCATCTCCTATTGAAATTTTTTTGAATCTTGGGAGATTCGCAGACAGACTACAGAAAGGTAGATAAAGCGTTTTTTTGGCATTGATAGGTAGCTTCCTGTTATCAAACCATTTTTTTATTTGGACAAGATCGTTTTCAACTTTATTTTTAGGTCACTCCAGTTGTTCTTCGTAAAATATAACGGTGTCGTCTGCGAAGCTGGTTATGCTACCTTGTGTGTCTACAGAAAATAGGTTATTCAAATAAATATTAAAAAGTAAAGGTCCCAAGACCGTTCCCTGAGGTACACCGCATACTATTACCTGCTTTCCACTAACTATGGTCTAAATTTTTGTTTGTTGTTCTCTGTCGGTTAGATATGACTTGAGAAGGTCTTGTGCTGTGCCTGTAACCCCCAGGTCGTCCAAGCTTGTTAAAAGAATAGCATGGTCAACAGAATCAAAGGCCTTTGTTAGATCTAGGAAAATTGCCATGACTGGTTTTCTGTTATCTATGGCTTTATATATTTTCCCTGTGAGTTCTTTCATTGCATCATCCGTGGACTTTTTTTCTCTAAAGCCATATTGTGTTTCTGATAGCAATTTGTTTTCATTTAGAAAACTGTTAAGTATCGTTTCAATTATATTTTCTATGATCTTGCTGAGGTTAGAGATAAGAGCGATTGGTCGATGATTTGAGACTTCGGTTTTGTCTCTATTTTTGTAAACAGGTACAACAGTGGACAGTTAGAATGCACTAGGAAAATAACCCTTTGCCTATGATCTATTAACTATAGATGTAAGTGGTTCAGCTATATATTTCGAAATAATTTTCAGCGTTTCCGATTTCTATCCGTCGGGGCCTGGCGACTTTTTATTTTTCAATTTTGAGATAGTACACATTACCTCATTCGGATCACTTGGAAAAAAGAATATCGTGCTGTTTGATTTAGTCTATATGTTGCTTAATCTTCTTCGCGAATTTTTTTCCTACATTGGTGAAAAATGAATTGAATTCTTCAGAAATTTCTTTTGGATCATGGGTAATATTTCCGGTCTCAGTTTGAATTGATGCTATTTCACTATGTTTCTTGGGTGTTGTTGATTCGTTAACTACTTCCTATATTCGTTTCGAGCTGGTCTTTTCTTCAATTTTGCGCTTATAATAACTCATTTTGCTTTCTTCAATCGATTTCTCAAGTACTTTTTTGTAGGTGTTGTATCCTCTTTTTAGGGTTTCGTTCTCAGAATTTTTATTCAATTCATGAAACATTTTATTTTTCTATTTATAGATCTCAGTAATGACCTGATTACCCATTTTTCCTTTTGATATCTCTGTTTTTTAATCTTACCTTTGTTGTGGATCTATATATAGCGTTGTCGATTATTTCAATTAATTCAGTTACGGATCTATCCAAATCATCAATCTCGTAGAATTTTCCCCAATCCACGCGTTCCATATTTTCCATTAGTGTTTTTTTTGTGTATCTGTTCAAAGAATTTTGCTCTTCGGTTCTGTTGTGTTTTTGCTTGTTTATTCGTAAATATTATTTGTAGGGATGAAGTGTAATGGTCTGTAATACAGGTTTCTATTGTCATTGGAATTAATGAGTCGATGTTTTCACTTTTTGAGTTAATGAATATGTGGTCCAGACAAGTACCTGAATCTGGTCTAATAGCTGTATTTATTGCTGAGATGTATCCATGTTCTTCTAACGTGTTCAGATATGTTTGGGAATCTTCTGTGATTCCAATTAAATCCATGTTTATGTCACCAATAAATACACTATAAGTAAAATTTCTTGATTGGCTATTCATTACACTGCTCAGCTCTTCTAAGAAGGGTTCGATTTGACGGTTTGATGGTGAACTGTAGAATGCATTTATGATAATGATTTCCTCGTCAACTATAACTTGTAACTGCAGTAAATAAGTGCCATTAATTTCAAAAGTCTTATGCGAGTGGTAAAGATTTGATTTTATGAAAAGTACCACTCCATCATTTTGATTTAAATTACCAAAGTTATAGAGGGTTATATATCTTTTCATGTTATATACTCCTATGTCTTCTATAATTCGAGTTTCAGTCAGTATTATGCAGTCTATCGTTGTATCTAGTTCCTCTAGAAATATTGTAAATTCATCAAGATTTTTTGATATGCTTCGTATATTATTGTGTACGATTTTGAAATCGGAATAGGAGTCATTTAGCTTTAGAACTTGCTTTGCTTCATAAGCATAACTAAAAACAAAATTGTCTAATTTTTTCAAACTGAAATGCCTGATATAAGGATCCATTACAAGTATGTTTGTTAACTGAAAGTGTGTGGATTATTATTATTATTATTATTGTCGACCTCGTTTGTCGACTGTGGAGTTGGGGCACGTAGCGCCTCCAGACGTATGGGTAATCCCTTGACGTCCCTCAGGTAGCTGGTGGCTCTAATCGAAGATCTCCCCCCAAAAGGTCAGGATATTCCTGATAGTGCCTTCCTCGCATTGAAATCCCTGTGGATCTGGGTCGCCTAGGTGTAGGCGCCTCTTTTCCATTACTGCAGGGCATTGGTAGATGATATGCAGTGAGGTTTCATCTTCTAGTTCACAGAATCTACATAATGGGTTTTCTTCCAATCCCATTCTGTGTCTGTGCTTCCGCAGAATGCCGTGATCGGTCAGAATACCGATGATCACTTTTGCGTTTTTCCTACTCAGCGTGAGTAGTTGTTCTTTCCAGTCCTTCATTCGATCTGGTCTAATGAAGATCTTGGCTATTCTGCACCCAGGGGCATTTTTCCATGCCTCCCTGCGCTTTGCCGCAGTCCAGTCATCAATCTTCTTCCTGATGACTGTGTTGCAAATTCCAGTTGCCGGTTCTGGTCCTATAAACCTCTCTAATCGCGCTTGTCTGGCCAGTTCGTCTGCAATATCGTTACCCTTTATCCCCTTGTGACCCGGCACCCACATCAAGGTTACAGGTCCGACTTCAGCCAGGCGATTTAAGGTTTGATAACAATCGTACACCAGTTTTGATGGACCTCCATTAACCGAATACGCACTGGCCATGGTAGGTGCGGGGATTCACTCTACAAGTGGGGAAAAACACCATCTCCAGCATGTGACTGCGGTGTGGCTAATCAAACAGTTCACCACATCGTTACAGAGTGCCAGAAAAGAGCCTACAACGGCAATTTCAACGACTTCCTGATGGCTACCAAAGAAGCGATTGATTATATTTGTAAACTAGATGTTTGTCTGTAACTTAATACGTGTGTCGTATACCTATATATTTGTATTTATATTTTATGTTCTTATTGAATTAATTAATGTCATGTGTTTCTGTGCCATACGATAAATAATAACCAGTTTTGATGTTGTGGTGTACCCTTCAAGAACTTTTAAGGCGCTCTTGCTGTCCGTATAGATGTACAGGTGCTACTGGCTTCTGACATCCAATGCCTGAAGCGCGCTATTCAGCACTGCCACCAGTTCGGTTTTGTAGAACCGTGGTGTGGCTCCCGAGCGGAAAGATGTGCTTCTCCCCTCCTCGGCGCCGATACACTCCGGCCCCTGTTTCGTCTCCTGCCTTGGAGCCATCCGTGTACCAGATGTCCCCACTGTTAGGTAATTTGCCCGTTCTTCAATCCACTCAATTTTACTTGTGAGACTGATGCGGTATTTTTTATCGAAGAGATACATCGTGACCATCTTGTCAGTGGGCATTTCGAAGATGCCTCCTTTTCTCATGATCTCCGGTTTCTCCTCCTTGTATTTCCCTTCTGAGAGGATGTCTTTAGCTCTTTGCATCGCTTTTGCGGCAGCGGCTTCAATGTCCAGTTGAATCGGTCCCATCCCTAGGGCTGCCCCAAGGGCTGCTGTAGGCGCTGACGCACTTGCGCCCATAGCGTACCTCGTTATCAGACCTCTCAACCTCTCCAATTGTTTCGCCGCCGTTTTTAGCTTCGTTCTATCCCACCAGACTACAGAGGCGTACATGAGTCTGGGTTTTAGAATTGCCTCGTAAAGTCATAGTCAAGCCCATAGCCCTCCTAAGTTGCCATAGGGCAGCCACAAATTTGCGGCTCTTATTCTCTAGGTGTCTTTCCCATGCTTACTATCTAGGGTGACTCCCAGATATTTCACTTCTCTCGATAGCTCAAAAGCCTTTCCATTCAGTGTCAACGAACATTGTCTGTTCCATTTATATTTTCTGGTGGAAACCATAACCTCCGTTTTACTGGGGTTGACATTGAGTCCCATTGAGTCCAGTTTTCCTGCACCAGCTTTCTACAGTCCCTATTGCTTCTTGTGTGGTCTCCATGAGTGGGCCCAGAAAGGGTCCACGCCTTATGAATATTATATCATCAGCGTATCCCACTACCTGTGTGCCCCCTCGACTGAGTCCCACCAATAGGCTGTCTACTACCAGGCTCCACAACAAGGGTGACCCCACCCTGTGAGCATCCTGAGGAAACATTTCCTCTAATTGTTGTAGTGCCCTAATTCGCTTCCAGTTGTCTGTTTCTCAGCATGTGGCTTACCCAGTCAACTAGCATTGTAGGTGTCAAACTTCTCCATGGCATCTTTGATGACGCCACTGGCCGTATGATTGAACGCACCCTCTATGTCCATGAAAATGCTAATAGCAAAACCTCCATTCTCGAGTTGGGGTTGTATCAGCTGTTTGACCTTCAATAGAGCAGTCTCGGTGGAGGGTCCCGCTCTATAGGCAAATTAGTTCGTGTGAAGTGGTTTCGTCCGGAGTACCTCGTATCTGATATATCTATCGACGAGTCTCTCGGCCGTCTTCAGCATGAACGATGTCAGGCTTATTGGGCGGAAATCCTTCGTAGAAGTGTATTCGCCTCTGCCTGGTTTTGGAATAAACACAACCCTTGCTCCTTGCCAGGCAGCAGGTACGTGTCCAAGTATAAGGCTAGCCCTTACCACTCTGGTCAGGGGCCCTACAGTGGACTGACCCACCTCTCTCAGAAGCACAGGGTATATTCCGTCTGGCCCTGGTGTCTTGTATGGTTTAAAGGATCTAATTGCCCATCTCACCTTGTCCGGAATAACAATTTTGTTGGCGAGCTCACGATTGCGGCGCCAAACTTGTGATTTCACTCTGACTGAGCTCGCTCTTGTCCTCCTTCATCAGGCATTCCAGGGTCTCTTTGTCTGAGGTGGAGAACCTGCCATCGGGTAGTTCAAGGGAGCCGAGTATAGCCTCTGGATTTGTTGAGAGTATTTTATCCAGCCTGGCTGCCTCAGTCCCTGCATTAATCTCTTCACAGAAAGAGGTCCAACTACTAACTAGTCTGTTGGGCCTTCCTAATTTCTGTTCTGTATTGATCCCTCATTTGTCTGAGATGTTCCCATCTCGCTGGATCTTTACGTTTCCTGGCTTCTTGCCTGATGCAGATAATTTTCTGCCTCATACTTGCCAGCTTATCATTCCACCAGTGAACTTAACCTCTAGGTCTCATTCTCCTTAGTGGACAGTTGCCTTCATAGGCTGTTCGCAGTCCCTCTTCCAGAAACTTGGCGGCCCTATCCAATGTAGGTATATCGTCAATTTCCTCAGGGCATTCCATGAGTGCCTCTTGGAGTTCTTCTGCATATCATTCCCAGTTGGTAAGTCTAGGATTTCTTTGCCACTGATTTTCTATTCGGATGTCCGTCGCTATTTCGAATCTGATTTGCTCATGGTCCGACAGCGACGGCTCCTCAGAGACCCTCCAGTTGGTGATCTTGTCCCAGAGATTTCTAGTACACAGGGTTGAGTCCAGTACTTCCTCTCTCCGAACATTGTGAAAGGTCGGTGTGTTGCCGACATTGAGGATATCTAAGTCCGTTGCTGCCAGGTATTCCAAAAGGTCGTTGCCCCTTTGGTTGGTGTTCGTGCTCCCCCAGATAACATGATGCGAGTTGGCATCGCACCCTATCAGTAGGGGAAGCTTCCTTACCTTGCAGTAGTCTACCAGTTGTATCACCTCCCGAGGTGGTACGTTTGGATAATCATGTGGAAAGTATGCTGATGCTATCACCACTCTCCCTGTGTTGTCGAATTCAGTGATGACCACCATTAGGTTCCCCGTGCGGAGTTCCCACAGTGGCACAAGATTGATTCCTTTGGCGATGATGCATGCTCTGGGTCTGGTTTACTCGGTGTCTCTGAAACATAAAAGCCCTCCCATTCCCCTTATAGTGCCTTTCACTACCCAAGGTTCTTGGGCTAGTGTTAGGCCTGTGTGCTCCGCAGTCATGCCCCTCTGCACTACAGCAGAGACGCCTTTACTGTGGTGCAAGTTAATTGGAGTGATTTCGAGTGGATTCGGAGCCATCAGGACTATTCCACCTCCATCTCCCTTACCTCCTTATCGTCCTGGTTGGTCGGAGGTGTCACCTTAAAGGTGACCTTTTTCAGCTCCAACCAGGGCCTGTTGTCAAGGCTGTTGAGAGCCTTGACTTGAGACTCCGGCAGCTGGTAGATTTGGACATACTTGCCCACCTCTCCCTGCCTTCCGGAGTCTATTCTGAGTGCTGGCTGGTTGACTACCCGCAACGCACTAGTGTTTAAAGTGGGGTTGTAGGGGGCTAAGCACTTCGGCTGGCTCTTCCGGTGGTCCGGGGAGCCATACCGTGGCTTTATAACGCCTTTGCAGGAGCTCCACTCCTCCCAATTTAAGCGTTGGGCCTCCAGTCTCAAGAGTGGCTACTTTAGACAGCAACCACTCCTTCGACTTTTCGTCGGAGGCCACAAACATAAACACCCCTCCAATCGGGGCATCTATGAGAGGGGTGTCTTTTTCGCCAGATCCCTGAACACCGCACCAGGTGCCCCTTGGGCTCCGTTCGGGACCCTCATTAACCCATGGGCCACGAGCCTCTTCAGCACGGGTCGCGTAACACCTTGAGACCGAGGAGCCGTTTCTTAGTTCCCTCCAGCCAGCAGGCCGTGCTCCGCGCCAAGGGTTCCCCCCAGCACCTACCCACCCTACGCCTCGGGAGCCCTTTACGGGATCAGGCGAGAGCTGTCGTTGCCGGGCTTCCTCCTTGGCACTGAGCTGCCCGCCTGCCTTTGGTTAAGCCCCCCCACCAACGACAAGGTGCTACGGCTCTTAGGGGAGGGATTACATAGATATCAAAGAGTGAATCTGAGCAGTATTCTAGTGAGAATAAATTTTAGTCCAAAAATAATCAAGTTCTTCTTCTTCTCTGATCTCTCCAGAAACTCAATTCTAGAGAGCAATTCTTGGTTTTCTTTCTCAACTCCTTCCAGCCTGCGCTTCAGTTCTTCTATTTTCAATGTGACTCTGACTTCAAGGGCTTCTATTGTTGCCTTCAGATCCTTACTACTTTTAACAATTCCCTCTAGTAGTACTTTATTGGTGACTTCCATATCCGGCGTTTGTGGTCTCCTTTATATTATTTCGAGGAGATTGTAAAAACGAAGCTCCTTACTTATAAGAGCTCGTATCCACTTTGGTTGTTTCGAAGTTTTTGGGGTTATAGTATACTAAGAATAGTGCGAATAAACAATATTTAAGATATCTTCTTTGGCAATGAATGTGCCTTTATGATACTTGATGGAGTTTCTTTCTGGAATAATTCGAATCTTCCTACATATCCCAGTTATCAACTTTTTTATCTTGCTTGCAATAACACACCCTTTTCGTTAAGCTTGCCGTTCACGTATTATGGATGGTTTATTCACGATTCCTATCAGAGTTTCGGCACAGTTGAAAAAGATTTTTTTATATATATAAAACTTTCCACGAAAGGAGACATCCTGTAATGTTCAGAAAGCATCGTGAGAACTAATCTTTGAAAATAGATGTACTGCAGGTCACCAAATTAACCACGAAGGGGAGTGAGATGAAACCCATTGGGGTAGGAAAGGAACGTAACAGAAGTAGTTCGAAGAAATTTCAGTCGAGAAGAGGTATGGTTGGAGGTTTTAGAGGGGTAAAAATTTCATTCCGATTTCCAGAATAGTTATGAGTCGAATGGAACGAATGTGAATGGCAAAGTTGTAAGGATAGCCTCCCTTTCGAAATAGGAAATCCAACTACAAATGTATTCCCTGGTCTGATTATATTACGTGTGTTACGAAACACACTCATATAATCAAAATCTGAAGATGACGAATAAAATAATAATAATAATAATATATGTTTATTCATGTTAATATAAAAAAAAGTAATACAAATATAGAGCGAATAAACAGGAAGATATCACGAAGCTTTAGTACGGAACTATCGCTTGTATGTGACTTGGGAAGTAATTAAATCTGAAATAATAGTAGTAGATACAATAACAATAATACAAATTTATAATGATAGAATAGAATAAAATTAATAAGGAAAATGTATATTAAATTTATGTTCAACACATAAATAAATAATAAAATTATTTGATACAATATTTAGGGTATGTGTCTTAATAATAGTTTATTCATTAAAAATTCCAGAGGAATTTAACAATTCACGAACAAACAGAGTAAATCACAGAATCTGTACAATTATTGAGGATGTTCTTCAAAATTTAATAGTCATATCCGGTTATAAAGTTACAATAAGGGTGTGGTTTGTCTCATTTCAGGATTTTCTGTTTTTATTTTATTTTTTATCGTTCAACTATTGTTAATGATGTTGTGAAAAACATATCGATTCATTTGTAGAATCCATTTTGTGACCTCAACTTTGAATTTTGCAGTACTTTCGATATTTTTTATATGAACTGGCAGAATATCATACAATTTCGTACTCAAAAAATTGCAACTTCGTTGTCCTATATTTTTTCACATTTCAATAAAACGGATTCCTCATTCTTTTTCCTTGTTTCGTACTTATGATCACTGAATTTTAACATAATTTTTTTACTTTTAATATTGAGGAGTATTTTCATTGCAAAGATTTGCCTGATGTCGCTTACTTGACTTTATTTAAAAAGGGCATCACTAGAATATCTGATATCTCTTCGGAAAATCATTCTCAAGATCCATTTTTGGGTATTATTTAATCTATCCAAATGGTTGTCTGTTACTCCACCCCATCCCAGAATACCATACTGGAGTTGGCTTTGAATTAGGGAATAGTATATTATTTTGAGTTGTGAGATTTCTAAAAAGTATTTTAGTCGCGTTAACAATCCCCGGACTTTATTGGTTACACTGGTAATATGGTAATCCCACCGCATGTGTCTATCCACGATCACTTCCAAATATTTGATTGATTCAGCTTCTGGGATAGCTGTATCTTGGTCTATAAGTAATGGACCTAGGTCAGGTAGGCCGCTTGCGTATGAAGAGAATGGTAAATATTTCGTTTTCTCTATATTGAGGGTGAGTAAATTATTTTGAAACCATTTCTTTATTTTCTTCATATCATATTCTGCAGCTCTCTTCAACAAATTCCATTCCTCACCTTTGAACAGAATTGCTGTATCATCAGCAAAACTGATGACCTTGCCCTTCAAATCCAACTGGAATAAGTCATTCATGTACACCGTGAACAGTAAAGGCCCCAATACAGTTCCTTGGGGGACACCGTATTTGACCCTTTTTATATCGCTGATGACTCCATTTATACTCACCTGTTGTGATCTATTCGATAAGTGGCTCTTTAGAAGGCTGTGTGCTTTTCCTCTAATACCGTGTTTTTCTAATTTATTCAATAGTTTTTCATGGTAGACAGCATCGAAAGCTTTAGAGAGATCAATGAAAATGCAAAGATTTGGTAACTTTTTATCTAGAGCGTCATAGATTTCCGACGTTAGTTTTAGAATTGCATCTTATGTTGATTTTTCCTCCTGAAACCCATACTGTCTGTCATGAATCACATTATTTGATTTAAAAAATGATGTTAAACGAGATTTGATAATTCTTTCAATTATTTTCGAAATATTAGATATGAGAGTTACTGGTCTGTAATTAGGAATTCTCAGTTTGCTTCCTGCCTTATAGATAGGTTTTATAACTCCTACTTTTAGAGTATCTGGATAAGTTCCATCTTCGAAAATTTTGTTTACTATATAGGCAATTGGCCTCTTTATTTCATTTGAAACCATCTTGAGGGTTTCAGCTCTTATATTATCTACACCGGGCAATTTTTTGTTTTTTAATAGATGTATCGTGTTGTAGACTTCATTTTCATTGGTTGGATGTAAATATATTGTTTTACTCAATGATTCGATATTTTCTGAGTAATGTTCATCAACTGTGATTTTTTCTGCAAGAGACTTCCCTATTTCACTGTAGTAGTCATTGAATAGGTTGCTCATAGCCCGGTTATCCTTGATATATTGGTTATCGTGTTCGATTTCCTGGAATTCCATTTTCGGTCGAGATTTGTTGCAAATATCATTTACGCACTTCCACAAATTTTTTGATGTATTTTTATTCTTTCTCGCCATCTGATTAATGTATTTTTTTTTAGATTGTTCTATCATCTTTGATAATTTATTTTTGCAAATTCTATATTCTGTTTTTAATTGGTTATCTTCCGGCGATTTTCTCAGTTTCTGGTATAAATTGTTTCTTTCATTTATGGATTCGAGGAGTCCCTTTGTAATTCACAATTTTTTTTATCTGAAATTTCTTATCTAATTTAGTTTTTTTCGTATTTTTTGTGATATGGAAGTTCAGTTGGGTAATGAAGTTATCCGTCATATTATTGATATTACTTTCGGTATAAACACCCATCCATATTTCGGTTTTTAAACTACTTATCAAGTTTTCATTGTCAACAAAATACTTGAAATTACGATTTTCTGTTTCAACAACTTTTGTTTGTTTTATCAATAATGCTGCCGGTGAGTGATCTGTAATATCATACCTGAAAATAAATGACTTCACTTCATCTTTGAATTCACCGTCACCGAAAAAATGGTCAAGACATGTTGAACTATCTGTCCGTGTAAATTCATTTATGTATGGAGTGAAGCCATGCGAACTCAATACATTTTTGTAGTCTTCTACATTTATGTCTCTGTTATTCAGAAGATTGATATTCATATCACCAGCTAAAATATGCATGTTCTTGTTGACTCGTTTTCGTGAGAAATAGTTATCCAGTTCATTGATGAAATTTTTGACGCAAGTACTCGGTGATCTATATATATCAGTTAACATTCATTATTGGCAGCTTCAGATCTTGCAATTGAGGAATCAAGGTTTCAAGTTGAAGCTTCCTATTACAAATGCTTGTATCTCCTTTCGAACGATTTCATTCATCAAATGAAATCTGAACATTCTATAAAATGCGATTTCCGAAATTTTCTTTGTGCTTGATTAATTCAATTACATTCAATTCAACAAACTTGTTTTCATGATCAGCTCACCTTTTTATTGGAATTCAATTCGCTCAAAGCAGCCTCAAATAGTTTTCATTGTGATAACTCAGTTGTTAACGAGTTATCGTTATGTGAGAATATGAAGAGTGAAACACGGTGGATGGCACCTTAAACGGGAGGTAGCAAGTCTGTGTATGCGAGTTGTATACATTCATTCATTCATTCATTCAGCTTGAGTAATCATTTTTGTTCTGCGCGAGGAATGAAAAAATGAAAAAAATTGTCGCATACAGGGCATACTCCAGTTCTGGCTTATATAAAAATACGAAGTTGATAATGTTTGCTGAAAGACAAAACTGCTTACGTTATCGTATATTCCTTCAGAAGTAACCATGGCAAAGTGCTTTTCGTTTTAAAATTCCTTCGAGAATGAAGTTGAGACGGAATAGACACGAAATTCTCCGAAGCTTCTCGAAATATTAAAATTTTCTGAATGGCATATTATTGGACTCATGAATGCTCAACGTTTCTCTAGTAAAACCTTTTAGGTTCAACTTACCGTTTCTGATATCTTCATGTTGTTTATTCTTATCTTGGACACAGTGTACACAATCCAGATGGAATATACACTTCCGCATAATAAGTAGGCCATAGTTATAAGCGGAAGTTTGACAAATATTTCAATTCCTAATGAACGTGGTGATGAAATAAACACTATTTGTATAATGTATCATACTTTCGTAATCATTAAGTATGCATGTGGAGCTTCAAGAGTCTGAGATAAGAATTATAGTTTCAGTTCAATGTTGGATGCGCATATGCAAGATATTTCTTGTCCATTCTCTTATCAGTATCTTGAATTGTTTTTAGACAGAGTTCATAAACCGAATTCGTTGTTTCTCGACAGTAAATATAAAAGTTTGTGTGGAGTGAAATATGGAGTTTTTATCGGGAGTTATTTTATTTTTGATGCTCATTACACTTTTCCCTATGGTATTTCCAGGCAGTTTGGTAAGGAATCGTGCTTCAATTATATCAAACGAGGGTGAATAGAATGGTGTTTTAGAATAACTGCATTCGCCATTTCGTTGTCTTCTGTATATTCTCAAAGTTATTTGTTTCCTATTATTTTGATCTTGAACTATCATTCCACAATGTGGTATAGAATACCGGAAAACCTGCAGCAAAAGAAACCATCTTCGAATTTGATAAAATTTCCAACACGGATAAAACACCTAATGATGAAAATGTATCGACGGAAAAACCTCTGATATGCTTCTAAGAGCTTCAATTATATCATTAATATGTCCTAAAATCGATTTCCACAAGGAATTTATGATGGAAGGCTGTGAAAATTATATGAATATATCCTAAGTTCTATCTCAGATAATATTCTTGAAGATACATCTATACAGTTGTTGTGTTAAAAAGATATTTAATATCAAAACTTTAAAAGTGCTAGAATTGCACTTATATCCCAACAGGAATTTTGATGATTTTTGATCGAACTCTTGTATTTCGGTCACAAATTTGATGATATTATCGTGGGGAAATTGATACTTTACGAGATATTCCACCTTGGATTCCGGAATTAAATTTTCATTTCTTGAACGTTTTCGAACGAGATTGTATCGAGTCATTTCAAATTCCTTCACCAACGGGATAAAAAACATATCGAGAAAGAATTTATGATGTATTCATTCCCAGATGAACATCAGGAATGCAGTATTTTTTGAATTATAAACGTGCACGTCAAATCCATCCATAATTTAGTGTGGTTTGACACTTGCAATAGTTGATGGAATGATGATGTTTACATGCTGTCAAATTTGAATTTTCGAAAAATACTGCATTTCCGATATTCCTTCAGGATGAATACATAATAAACTCTTTCCTAATATATAAAGTGTCAAGTTTTTCGAAAAAATTATAAACGTGCACGTCAAATCCATCCATAATTTAGTGTGGTTTGACAGTTGCAATAGTTGATGGAATGATGATGTTAACATGCTGTCAAATTTGAATTTTCGAAAACTACTGCATTTCCGATATTCCTTCAGGATGAGTACATAATAAACTCTTTCCTAACATATAAGGTGTCAAGTTTTTCAAGAAAATATCTATGAAGCTGTACAATAAACTACGTATAGGGTAGGTAGTTTAATAGATAGTGATCAAACTCCAACAAATAATAAATAACAAAACCAGACTGATTGATGATTTTTTTATATGCAACCTGCTTCGTAAATTGTTTCCACTTTTTAATTAGTCAGTCACGTAGTCACACTATCTACCTGAAGCGGGGATAACATTTGCTCCAATAATTGACAAAAATGGCACTCACATGTGAGACATTGCCCATAAATGTAGGAGGTTCAGCTAGTTGAGAGTTGAAGACTATTTGTCTTGAATTTTCCTATGTTTCATTTCAGAATAAATTGCCACCTCGTGTCGCTAGAGCAAGATATCAAAATTTTACGATAATTGGTGATAAGTAAGTGAACTCATTTTGTGGGTATGATAATGAAGGATGGCTAAAATGTCTGCTCAAAGTAAATAATTCGATAAAAATTCTGAATATCTCATTACTACACATCGATTAAGAAAATTTTAATAAAAAAAAATATGAAACAATCACTGGTTTGGTTTTTTGAAAACAAAATATTTTTGGAAATATAACACCTTGATGAAATATCATTATTCATTCGAATTGAGATGTTATAATAGACTTTTTACATGAAGTAAAATTAACCTACTCACTTCATAAACAAAGTCAGAAATATCTGTGGATTCTACTCAGCTTATTTTCATTCGAAGAGCTTGTATAAACGGTATCAAAATTCTACTGAGATACAAAAAAAAAATATATTCCGAAAAAAATATATGCCACGCTCAAACTCATTCATCTCTTCCAGGTGACAATGACAATGACAATGTTGAAACAAAATCAATTAATGCAAAATTCCGTTGAAATGTTATTGGATTGAAGAAACTTTTCCATCGTATTTCAACGATTGACATTGCATATCCAGAATGAAATGTTCATTATCGACCAGCCTATCTTCGCTTATCTACAAAAACATTGAACATTTTCTATATATTATTAGACTCTGCTCATAATAATCAGTTGGTAGCGGCAATTACGGCTATAAACTAATTCCTTTTCCACGAGGTCAAATAACGTAAAGTTGACTACTGCATATTATCATTTATTAGTGGAAAATATGGCAGAACGGAAGGTTGTTCTGACAGCCCTTTTAGCAGTGATATTTGGTTATTGGATCACCACTCGTCGAAGCTATCACATACCTGGTACAAAGGTAAGTTAAACAACTAGAATATGAATAGTTGAGATTCAGTTATATAGACTCGCCGAGATAAGTGGTACCTGACATTATCAACATATCATGATATAGCAATGTAATTCTAATGATGAATCAATTAGGAAACTCCTATAGTACAGTGAAAAGAGGAATACTCAGAAAGTGGATGACTTTCCATAGTTTGACAAATACGTATATGTCTTTCACATTACAATTTGATCTCGACTGTTCACTAGGAATTCAATTATATCATGAGTGAAATCAATTGTTTTCTTACTTGAACAATATTCATTATTAACATCATGCAATCAAATTGGAGAATATCCATTGCTTCATAAAAGAATTGAGATACATTCCGAACCGTTTATGTAGTATACAGGTTGAATGTAACAAATATCCGAATACTCCTTTGTCTTAAATTAACAGAAAGTGATTTCATTGCATTCTGAAAATGTTATACGATATTGAAGAGTTTTGATGCCTAAATCATAAGAAGAAAGTGAAATAAACTGTTGATACTTATTTCATTATTCTTGGCTAAGTATGACGTACAGAATTGGCATTCGATGGTTGTATAGGGCAACCCAGTAACTATAGAAAAAAAGGAGATAACATCCTCGATCTTTTTATTCTAGATGGACACACAGGCGATAACAAGAATTTGTCTCGTGTTTCCGGGTTATGTATAACTAACCGTTCAATTCAGTGGCGTGAAAGAATAAAAAACTGTTTGATTTCAGGTCATGACGGAATTATGAAGAATAATAGGTGATTCGTTAAGTGATGAGATTTTATTCCAACTTCCCGAAAATTCCCTTGAAAGATAGTTTTCTGGATAGCGATTGAAATATATTTTTTCATGGAATATCACAATTGTTATCCTCTTGAATATATTTTTCGAAAATTCAATATTATGTTCTCTGTCTTATGACTCTTCCACTTGGAAATGATATAAAGATAGGTGAAAGAATATAATGAAATATTATTTTCTCTATTGTTATCAAATATCCAATGAAATTATTGAAGTTGTTAAGAAATTGGTAGAAAAAATAATTCCCAGGCAATCTTTGGTAAACAATTTTTGGATCATGAAGATGTTGAAAGTAACAAGTTTTAACTTCCATCAATGAGATACGGTCACATTCAGATTGCAATTCAACACAACTCAAAATTTTCAAATTATGGATATGCTTCGAGGACAAAATTAGTTTTTCAGGATGATACGATAATATACTGGGAATTCAAATGAATCTAATCAATGAAATTTCCTGAATAGATGCTTATCCAAAACACACCCCTAATATCGAACTGAATTTGTGCTCTTCCCAGACATTTTAACTCGGAATTTGATGATAGACAGACATTCAGGGTGTCCCATTGAAAAAAGTTGATTTCGTTTCGCTAGAGCTCCGCTGTTTTAGTGAATTATTGCATTCCCAGCATAAAAATGGGTTGCCCTGTAAAACTAATATACCAGAATAACTATCCAAATAAGCATCGAAGCACATTTGTAATGACATATATAACAGCGTATCGATTATGAAATCGTATTTAAACAATCCTTGAAATAGAATCGTCTTTTTTATCACGGTAATGTTGATTTTAGTATATCAATAAGATAATAGCATGAACATTATATACATGATTGGAATAAAGTCTATCATTCGATTCTCTAATAGACTTATTCTCGAAATATACATACATATACCAGGCATGTCCACAAAGTAAGTTTCGTTTGGTTATATATGAAAAACGTGTATAAATACTGCAAAAATATTCATTGTCCAAAACCTAAAATTTACAAACTTATTTTCCACATATAGACCAGGGTAGAAGCCTTTAAAAATAGTGAAAAGTGAAAAAAAAATTATAATGGAATGAAACCCATTAGAAATGGAGGGAAATATGATAAAAATGAAAGGAAAAATAAATTACGGGCGATCTGAGGTTGGGAAGGGGATGGGGGTGAGTTTTTAAGGGTAAAAAACGGTTTTTCCCGATTCCCGGCAAAACTAAGAGTCCTATCGAAAAAAGTCAAATGGAAAAGTTGTAGATAATAAAAAGATCTAAAACTTTTGTATCCACACTTTTTTCACAGTACCCCAAAATTTATGTGAAAAATTCAAAAAACCAAGTTTTTGGTTTTTTATTTTAATCTTTTACAAGAAATTTTTTTTTAACGAAATTTTGTAGAAACGTACCTTTTTATGTCCCAAATACGCTGTGATTTATTCAATTAAAAATATTTATTTTTTCACCTTATTTTGAATTAATATCGAAAAAACACCCTTATTTTCAATCGAAAATTCACCCGTCAAAATATCAGCTTTTTTCAAAAAGTTGGTGTGGTTTCTGTTCCTTGAAATCTCTACTTTCCGATGGTGAAAAAAAATATATATGTTACTATGGTAAATCTTCTCAGAAAATGCAAACTGTTACATCCAGTTTCACAGCTGCAGCAAATTGTTTTGAGCAATATTTCCGGAATTAATTCTTTTTGTGTAAATTTGGGCATAATTCCACGTTGAAATTGCTTCCAGCCCCAATCTGTTGCTGTCAGTTCGTTACCCAACCAAGTTTGAAGCTGATAATATGCCCTGTAACAATGTTGTTCTGCTGCTCCTTCTGTAGGTGGGAGGTTTGCCAAAACGAAAGATGATTTAATTTTTGCGTTTTCTGAGAAGATTTACCATAGTAACATATATTTTTTTTTCACCATCGGAAAGTAGAGATTCCAACGAACAGAAACCACACCAACTTTTTGAAAAAAGCTGATATTTTGACGGGTGAATTTTCGATTGAAAATTAGGGTGTTTTTTCGATATTAATTCAAAATAAGGTGAAATAATAAATATTTTCAATTGAATAAATCACAGCGTATTTGGGACATAAAAAGGTACGTTTTTACAAAATTTCGTTAAAAAAAAAAATTTTGTAAAAGATAAAAATAAAAAACCAAAAACTTGGTTTTTTGAATTTTTCACATGAATTTTGGGGTGATGTGAAAAAAGTGTGGATACAAAAGTTTTAGATCTTTTTATTATCTACAACTTTTCCATTTGACTTTTTTCGATAGGACTCTTAGTTTTGCCGGGAATCGGGAAAAACCGTTTTTTACCCTTAAAAACTCACCCCCATCCCCTTCCCAACCTCAGATCGCCCGTAATTTATGTTTCCTTTCCTCCTTTTCTAATGGGTTTCATTCTATTATAATTTTTTTTGGTTTGAAAAATTATCGACCCTGGACTAATATTTGGTCCCATCCAAATAATTTGCCACTAACCTCAGATGGTACGATCATTGCCAGAATACCAGCAGAATATTTCCGAAATATTTGGTGTGTACATTCTCTCATTCCCACTCAAGTGCTTGAACAATAACTCATGAGAAAACAGGTCCGGACTAACAAATATTCAGCATATTCTTGAGTTATAAAAAACACTCCGTACCTTTGATTGTTCAGAATATTATATTCAAAAAGTGCATGAAGAGCCGAACCAAATTGTGTTCACACCATTTCTTTAATTCACTTATGAGATCTTACATTTAAGGCATCTGAGGATAGTGGTAAATCATTTTGATAGGACGAAATCAGTGAAAGTCCATCACGTACTCAGTTTGATATCCATAAATCACTCGAAATTTCACCCAGTACTAACAAAAATTTTATTTGTGATTCCTTGGCCACCGCAAAAATGTATGTATCATAATACTCTGAGCAATTCTTATAATTTTCTGAAATTTTATTGCCTCTTTGAGACTCAAAATTCGATTTGAAATCTTACAAAACATGGAGCTTGTTATTCTAAAGTACAAAATCATTCGTAAAACACTTTGCGGGAAAGTAACGAACACACCCTTTTATTAATTGCTCTTCATCAAATATTCGAGGAATATTGTGAATATTTTGTTGGTAATGGTCCAAAATAGCAATTGGGAAAATTGATGAAACACTACCATATATCTCGCTCATAAAACTTCCCAAGATCCCACATAGATGGTTCATTCTGAACCAGCTCGGTGAACTCTATATGCTATGAACTAATTTTCGATAAGATATTATGATGCATTTTGTTGAAATCATCGTAAATCTCATGGAGAGTATAAACATATTCTAGAGACAGTGACATGAGAGGTTTGAAATTGACTCCGACTATTGAAATATCCATTTGTCACATGATCTTTCTCTTTGCTTGTGGAGATTACATACTAAGGCTTCCCATATTTTGTTCGAATACAATTTCTATTTCTTCTGAACGATTAAATGGAGATGATAAGTTGAGGAACATATTTCGCCCATAAGAGACTACATGTCAAGTAGAGATACGCATAAACCCTGCAATTCCTGTACAGTTTTTTCGCCACATTGAAAAAAATGTTTCTTTCAGAATGTAGTGCAACTACAAGCAGGGCACATACGAGGGCATACATTATTGTCGAAGGGTGGTCGAGAATATTTTGCCTTTCAAGAAATACCATATGCAACACCACCAGTGGGAAAATTGAGGTACAAGGTGAGACAATATGGAAAAATATATAATCATGTTATCAGAACTCGAATATTGAAGAAAATTCGGAAACGATCATCATTAAAAATAGTATAGACTTCTTATTCAGGAAAGGGGGTTGTGACAG
Source organism: Plagiodera versicolora (assembly GCA_037013635.1). Classification (NCBI taxonomy): domain Eukaryota; kingdom Metazoa; phylum Arthropoda; class Insecta; order Coleoptera; family Chrysomelidae; genus Plagiodera; species Plagiodera versicolora. The sequence goes on from CM072981.1 coordinate 1,775,342, forward strand.
CTCGTCAGATAGTTTTAAGTTTACTCGTAATTTCAGTTGTGAGATGCTATGTTTGAAGTGTACGAGTGTGAGAGAGAAATAACAAGAGTATGTACGGGGGTACGCAGGTATGATTCTGAGGGATGCGAGCGTAGGTATGAGGAGTGGGAAAAGGGATGGGTGTGTAGGGTCAGTTCTTGAGCAGCATTCAACAAATACGTGTCATTTATCTATCACTGTATTGAATAAACCTACTTTACTAGTAAATAGAACTTTTTATCCTATCCAATATCAAGGATATCACATCAATTAATGTTGTAAATCATTGCTAATTAGTTTCTCGCTCACAAAGTTAATCAGATTTTCATCAGTGAACTTGATAATTCCATTCAACAAATCATCAAATTTGTCCAAACTCTCTTTCTTGAGGAAATAGACTCTCGATATCATTATACAGGAGATTTCGAACATTGAAACGGATAAAAAATCATTTCAGATGCAGGAATGCATAGAATTTTCAATAGAGAAAATTGCAGGCACCTTATATTCGGTCACACACAACATCAATTATTTCAGATGAAGAATGATTACTCATTTTCAGGTCAGAAGTGTTTTTTCTTTCATAAATAGAGAGAGTTGAATGCTGTCGAAGTTCATTTGAATGCTACATGTTCTATAATATCTGCAACTAAAATATTCAATTTCGATACGGAATATTCCAAGTAGTCAAATCAAATCACTTGATTATCCTTTTCACAGTTCACAGATTGTATAAAGACTCATCAATTACATTCAACTAACTAAAACTAAATTAAAATTGTTATTCAAAAGATATCATTAAAAAATTCATTCACGTTATAATATCATCTCTCAATCTCAAGAAGTTTTGAGTAGTTTTCAAAGTTTTTCTCAGATATGCAGCTCTTTATCGATATGGGCAGATGACGGCGACATACTAGTGATATGCAGACATGTGTGGGTGATGCTTATATCTGATTTATGTCTAGTATTGTAATAATGTTTACTCGAATTCAAAGGAAATTCATATATATATTTCAAAACATAGCTCATAAATAAAAAGGTACGGTAGTGTAAGAACTTCATAATATCTAAAGAGATCCTTACAAGAACAATCCGAAGGCTCGGAAGCAATACTTCGCATCACACGCTTCTGTCATATAAATACCTTGGTGCAAAAAACAAAATTTCCTCAAAAAGCAATGCCATAGCGCAGGCGTGATTCAAATTGGGAACAATAAAATGATATTGATTGTTGGTTACTAAGTATATGACGTAAATTCCTCATGAGGAGTACTCGACAACTTCCCGACAATATGTGTCTTTTAAAATTCAAGTCTATCTAAATGAATGCCTAGAAACTTGATGCTATCTGTTTGGATCAGTTTTTCATTACATATGGCTATGCTCATAGGACCACGGCACTGTTGTGGCAACTGAAAGAATGTCAACGTCTCAGAAGCATTCAAAAATGAAGAGTTTTGTGGAACACAGAACACTATCACATTCTCTTTCCACATACTTGCTTGGTCCATCAGAAACAATTATAGAAGTGTCGTCAGCATACAAAGTAAATTGAGATGAACCATGTATTTCCGGAACTTCATTAACATACAGAAGAAATAGAATGGGGCACAGAACTGACCCCTGGGGCACCCCTATATTAATAGTGGAGTAATCAGAGTTTTTCGTTGCTACTGAGGGGAGGCTGTCATTAGTTATAGTGACAAATTGTTTCCTATTTCTGAAAGGAGATGAGATCCATTGTACAGTTATGCGGATGCCACAAATTTCATACCCATAAAACTTGCTGGTATAAAAAATCTAGATCAATGCAATGGAATGCCCTGGTGAGATCACAGAAATCCCAACAGGGCACCCACCGCCATCATTTCCTTTCATGAGTTCTTCATTAAACGAGTGAATCGCTGTATTGGTGAGTTGAATATGTTTATATTCTCGTTTCAGGAAGCTATTGATCCTGAACCTTGGGTTGGAGTATTAGATACCACGAAAAATACAAAATTGTGCATACAGAAGATGCCTATTTTTGATGACCAAACACCAGATCCAAGAGAAAACGAGGACTGCTTATATCTGAACGTATTCACTCCACAAGTAAGACTTGAAATAAATTCGCAGCAAATTTTCAATAACTGCAATATGACATTGGGAAATGAATAATCAGCATATTTGAAGGTATACAGTGCTTCTCAAAAGTCTCCTCCTCCCCTCTTATCTTTGGAACGATTATACATAAACAAGTGAAATTTGAAACTGAACATTAAAGGTTGTAAACTGCCCTACTAAAGATGATAGATGACGAAATCATCAAAGATGACGTCACAAGGCCATTGTGACTAATAATTTTAAATGGAACCCTACGGCAAGCGACACCTCTTTTGAAAGGTATCGAAAAAACCTATTCAATGATACTTATTTTGTTTGTGTTTATTGACGTTTTAAAACAACGTATTGTTGCAGAATGTGAGGCTGTTTCCGCAGACACATTTGCAAAAGTACGAGAAGAGTTTTAAAATAGGATGTTTTACTGTCAGGAAGTAAATGGAGGTCACTTCAAGCAATTTCTTCGGGTAGATACTGATTCTTAAGGGGGTATTCTGGTCTAGAGCTCTACTTTTTGGGTATTTTTCAAACTAGGATAAAGAAAATTAAAAACATTTTCACTACCCAATTTTTCATATAATATTTATTGATTTTTGAAATATATAAAAAAAATAAAAAAAAGTCAAGGATTCATCCAATGACAGGTCGGTGAAGTGGGGGTTGCTAGTCAAACAGTGCTCCCTGGTTGACATGATTTCAACCCTTGTAGTCATCTAAATCGAACAAACAAAAAAAAATTCACAAAATGGCGTCTACTTAAAAAAAAATTACCCCTGTTTTTCGACCTTTACGAATTTTTGAAAAATACTGTCGCAACTCAGACTCGCTTGGCAATAAGAGGGGGTTTTTAGTTTTTACTCATCACTCAATAATTACATGTATTCTCAAATAAATCACTTGCTATTATCATCAAAAATACATTTTTAATATAAAAAACAAGAATTCAGAATAAAAAAAAGGAATGATGTTCATAATCGTGAAACATAAGAAAAGTATAAAATATACATAAAAAGACAACGTTACCGTAATAACTTACATAATGGCCAACCAAGCCGAAAGAGGGGTGAAAACCATCGTCGTGAGGCAGGGCTTCCGACCAAGTCGCTTCTTAAACGGATGAATTCAATTCTACTAGAACTCACGAGTTCTTGAGAAGTGAATTAATCGAATGATAATAATGCTAATGACTCTGAATGCATGATTCCCGATATTCATACAAATCTAAATGCTTAATCAGCAATTTACCTACGACTTGTTCGGAGACTCGCATCGAAAGATCCGATAGCATGATTTTGCCGATCTCATGATTTCCATAAGGTGAATGATTTTTACATTCTATAGAAATTAAACAGGAAATATTATGTACTAAATGTTTTTGATCAATGGCCAAGATGAACGAAGATTCTGCTTATGGAATTTACAAAAGGAAATCATCATCTTATGGGGATCATGTTTAATATTTGACAATACTTCGGATTGAAATTTTTCAAAATCCTTAGCTCCAGTGATAAAGAGATGTATGAAGGAGATTCTCACAAAATTTCAAAGGAATCGGTCAGATAGAACTTGAGATATCGTGTCAACCACTTCAACAAAAGGAGTTCAGAGAAAAACGCGTTTGAAGTTTGAGAAAAATTTCCAGTTAAATAACTCAGATAATCATGTTTAATACTCACTTTGGATTAATCGGCGATCCCATATCCATAAATTGGACCGTACTGGTAGTCAGGTATATATAAAAACTTGAAAGGGTATACTACGAGCTCAAGTCGGATACAAGAGAATTACTGGAAAACATCTGCCATTCATTGTGTGATCGCTCGGCCGATTTAAGTACCGCGTCACAAAATCTACTGTTTCTCTCAAAATAATTCGATTTTTGAAAAATCCTCGAGAGCACATTTTTGAAAGTCTAAGCTTTGAAAATATGCAAAAAAAATTGAGTTTTTCAATTTTCTAGACCAGAATACCCCCTTAAATCTGTAATTAGTATCATACTGAATGGAATTGAAATTTTAATATTTACCAATGAGCCATTGAAACTGCCATAAACACAAACAAAATTAGTATCATTGAATAGGTTTTTTCGATACCTTTTAAAAGAGGTGTCACTTGCCATTTAAAATTATTGGTCACAATGGCCTTGTGACGTCATCTTTGACGATTTCGTTATCTATCATCCCTAGTAGGGCAGTTTACAACCTTTAATATTCAGTTTCCAAATTCACTTGTTTAGGTACAATCGTTCCAAAGATAAGAGGGGGGAGGGGACTTTTGAGAAGCACTGTATAGGTTGATGAAAGTATAACTGTTTCAATTAATATATCATTACAAAGTCAAACAATGAATGCCATGATTAACGGTCATTTGATTCAAGAAGAAAGAACACGTGAGCGAGAGCTCTAAATTTCAATGAGTGTGGTGAAAGTAAATATAAACCTTATAATTGACAGAGTTATATTCACGAGTTCACAAGAGAACATGGGATATTTCAAAATTATTTGAGGGTACTCAACATTTCTCATACATGGTGTCCCATGACTCCTTGTCCTTAGCTTGAGACCATATTTCTTGAACAATTTGAAATCAAAAGTGCCCTTTGAACATTGAATCAAAATCATACAGTCGAGGAGCTATAAGCAATATTGAATCAAAGTCTGTGATATCGTACTTTTCGTGATTTTTTCATATTTGATCGAAATTTTTGTTCAATATACCCCCATTGGCTGCTTTTGAAAGGAATGAGTATAACAGTATTTTATCCAATATAATGCCAACGATCACTGAAATAATGATTTGATTTCTTTCTCAATGGTTCTAGAACATCTTTTGGAAATTGGGAAGAAACTCGAATTCTATTCCAAAGTACTGAACGAAATTTTTTGCATAGTTTATGTTGAATCTGCAACCACTGCACTGGTTGGTATAATCAATGATTGAACTCACGGGTAATAGTTCGAGTTCACATCGTTGTTGTCATCATGATTGTCTATATCATCAATCATCAAAAGTGGTTGCAAAAACTCACGTTCACCTCGCCATACTATAAACTAGATCATGTTGATATCGACAATCCACACACGAAAGTAACTACTCGTCTCTACATAACATGAATCATGTTGTAAACAGTTATTTTCCATTACTCTAACTGCGATCGATTCAATATGTTAGTTTTCAATATGGTACCTTGATAATGATGAATTATCGTTGCGATATTCATGTATAATCCCGACTGATCCGTCAGATATCCCCTTGTAGTTGCCTGTGAATAAGGACAGTCCTCTCATGCCAGTCGTTGTATACATCTATGGTGGCATGTTCCAAAGCGGTGATCCAACAGAATATGATTTCAGCTTATTCTTGGAAGCAGATATAGTTGCTGTTACTATGAACTACCGTGGTGGAGCATTGGGTTAGTGTATTTAACATTAGATATCCATACCGATTGATAAACAATTTATCGATTGATGAACTCACCATTTTTTTATTCCTGATGTAACCGAACTTGTGTGGTTAGGTTTCCTGACTACAGGAGATGGAGTTATTCCAGGAAATCTAGGATTAAAAGATCAAAACCTATCCTTGAAATGGGTGCAGAGGAATATACACCTATTCGGTGGTGATCCTGCAAAAGTGACTCTGGTAGGTCATAGCTCTGGAGCCATTAGTGTAGGATGTCACTTGATCAGTAAAAGATCGAAAGGTATGTTGAAGCAGTCTCGATTCATCAAGAGCTTATCCAGAATGATAGTTCAGATCCTAGAGAAAACTACAATAATATTATGATTGAACTGAATGAAAAATGATATCATAAAAGGTAGAATAGGATAACAAGACGAAAAAATATGATGAAATGAAATAGACTGAATAGATTGGAAACGTCAAACCAAGTTGTTATCATGACGATTGTGTGTCTGTGTGCTTTTGAAATTGTTCAATTGAAGTTATTCGATATTTTGATATTCAATTTTGGATAATCAATTCATTCGATAAATTGGAATAATTATTTTGAATCAATTTCACCAGCTGCGAGGTCAGTTTTGCTATTATTCAATAGGAGGAACTTCCTTATCTCGTAAGTTTTCCATATCACTATATCTCATCTCATAAAATGAATAATTATTTCCTTGAAAAATCATCATTAACGAAAATATCATTCAGAAATGTTAATGGAATTATATTACTTTTTTCTATCAACTGTTTCGACTGTCAATTACAAAAATTGAAAAAGGATTCCTCAATTCTATTATTTATTTATACATTCATTTATTTATTTATTTATTCATACACTGTTCTACTGTTATTTGATGATAATGTATTCCATTTTTCACACCCGAAAATAACGTACATCCAGTGAACAAATAACCATATAATAATAAATATCACAGATTCGTTGAGTTACTCATACTGAACTTTGTATACTCACCAATACTCACAATTCTACTTGAAAAATTTGTCAAAATTCGATCAGAATTGAGAAAAAGTCTATAAGAGTAAACCAACCTAGAAGATATACAGTGTTCAGAAATACACAACAAATGGAAAAAATCTTTACTCATATCTTTTAAGAAGACAAAAATTGCTATCAATTCAGGCTTGCCTCAAAACCAATTTAGCCCCTATCAGATATATAGATTTTCAGTTCCTTAAGAAATCGTCTATTCCAAAATCTTATAAGTTATATTTTCCGAAAACTAAGAAATATTTTGCAATCTCAACGTGTCCTCCGTTCCTTTCAATATACAGAATGGTTTGTCCATACTAACCCCTCATATTTCGCAGAAAACTGTTAAACAGTTCCTCTGATATCTGTGATTCATTTGCAGAAATCAATCAGGAGGTTTTGGAAGCCATTTGAATTAGAATCAGACATTTATGAGAGATGATTAGCTAAAAAAGTGTCGTGCAACAATATTCTTACGGTTTCGCACAACAATCACTAACTAACCAATTCTATGATATGTGTAGATCAATTAACATTTATCAATGGTATTGCCAATAATTACATCGCTGATGTAATCCTAAAGAACAAATGGTGTTTTCGAATCAATTCCTGATATACCATATATGTAATTGTTCGAAAAATTTCTACACATCGGTTATGGAAAATTTTTACGAAAAATTCAGTCTTTTCTCACCTTCACATCATTCAATGGCCTTCAGGAAATATATTCTTCGGAAATTTCATCCAAAATGTTACTTACTGATCAAAAACTATCACTCTAAGTTTCCTAAATTTGAAATAGGCGATTTTTGAAGAAAGTGAAAATCACTCGGTATATCCGATAGGGGCCTTGGTTGATGACAATTTCTATTCGAAAGAGTACAAATGAAGATTTCAGGAACTTGTTATGTACTTTATGAATGACACTGTATTTGATTATTCGTTGAGGGTTTTAAAATTTCTTAAGATGTTTTCGATTATCGTTGATGAATAACATTCTCCTCTACTTCTGAATTCAGTAGCCAATGAATTATTTCGACATGAAACCTATGGTTTCAATTGAAATTTTAAAAGGCTGATTGATGTTTCGAAAATAGTTTCAGATGCACAGGGTGCTGCATTTTACCGTGATAGCAAGACAAATATTTTTTTCAAAAGAAACAACCAGTTTATTTTTTGGCCATTGGAATGGTTTCTTCGTTCCCTATACGGTACCAAGTTATTGATTATTTCGACAAAATGGGGAATGATGCAGACTCTGATAGAAATAACTGTAATTGAGCTGTTCCTTCACAGATCTGAATTTCATCTAATGAAGTGACGTAGAAAATACCAAAGTAGTCGGTATTGTTCTGATCAGCATGCATATTCATACAGGGTGCCTCAAATGTTACGTTCATTTTCGTTCACTCCGATTTGAGTTTATGCGAATTCTTCGAATGTATATTAGTTTGTCTTCGTAATATACATCAAATTACCTATCTGAGGATACCAACGTGCTATATGTCATACCTTACAGTTTTGTGATGATTTGTGTTTCTCAAATAATTCTTATAGAATTGAGAAATACCTGTTCAGTTTTCCGAATGTTAATCTAGGAAAGGCATAATTTACACTCATAATACATGATCAAAATGTCGTCCATCCTGTTCTACACATTTTTCTAATCTCTCCAAAAAGTTTTTTCTCACGCTGCTCAAATGAACAGGAATAATTCTTTAAAATGCCTCACGACTTCTTATTTTCATGTCCCCCCATGTTGTAGCAGCTGTCGAATACACCTCCGATTTCACTGTACCCCAAAGATAAAAATCTATTGATGTTAGGTCCGGTGACCTCAGCAGCCTCTATAAACATACATATATGCTGATCAGAACAATACCGGCTACTTTGGTATTTTATACGTCACTTCACCAAACAGGATTGAGATCTCCGAAAAAACAGCTTGATTACAGTTATGTCAATCAGAGCCTGCATCACTCCTCGTTTTGCCGAAATAATTGATAACCTGGTACCGGCTTATTGTGGCTGGAAAACAATTCAGTGTTGTATAGGGAACGAAGGGACCATTTCAATTACAAAAAAAAATAAACTGGTTGTTTCATTTGGAAAAAATATATGTGTTACTATTACGGATAACTGCAACACCCTGTGCATCTGAAACTATTTTAGGAATATAGTTGAGAGTACACCGACCTTCGTAAAATTTGCATTAGAATTATACCCTCAACCTTCAATTGCTGATCACAATGCCATTTTCAATATGTATAATATATTCTTCAACTTTTTCATTTCAATCACATGAAATATCGACTGGAAACTTCAAGTTCTCAAGCTACAGTTTACCAGAATAAACTAGAGTTAATCGAACACCTTACATGTGCAATTAGGAAATTCGTTTTTCATCGTGTTCCGACATTGATGATATCAATTATTCAATTTTCTTTCAGCGCCTGATATTCTATCTCTGTAATCGATACTTAGATCATGGAGAATTCTATGATATAAAAATCAATTCATCACTTCACAGGTCTCTTCAGGGGGGTTATTATGCAGAGTTCTTCTCCTCTGAATCACATAGCGGTGCAAAAGGACCCAAGATACCGAGCTTATGAACTGGGCAAATCATTAAGTGGAGATTTTACCTCACAGAATACTTCAGAGGATTTATATAAGCTCTTGATGAGTTCATCTGGTGAAAAAATATGTAGAACCAATATCGAGGTGAGCTAAAAGAATCCTCAATATATCAATAAATTTCAAGAAAATGGATTATGATTATAATAATGAGATATATCAAAATACATCATCATACATCAAAATGCTTAGAAAATTCGATTGAATATGCTGGAGACTCATAACTGATTATATAAGGTTCACAAAAAATTCTGAGAAATATAAAATTATATCAAGTTTAAAGGTACTCCTGATGAATATTTTCTCCCGAACATATCAACATGTTATTTTGAAATTTTCAGAAGCAATAGCGACTGTGGATACTTTAGGGATTGTGATATGTGCAAAATATTCATTGAACCCTCAATATTCATGGGTCAGTTGATGCATATCTCTGAAAATTGATCTTTTCATGAATTTTTATTCAGAGAAATTTGAATAACTCAGAAACGCTCAACTCTAGAAACAGGGTATAATACATGAAATTGAATAAAATTATAGAAGAGATTCAAAAATCATGGAAAATATAGGATGTTCTATTTGACGAAATGAAGATGGCGTATTTTTCAGAGAAACCAGAAGTATCACAACAACTGAAATAACTTCTGATGGAACTCTCGCTATAGCCATCAAACTTCGAAGGTTTATCATTTGCGATAGTTGATATGAAATATGTTATTTTCCATATTTCACAAAATCAAAAAGGAACTAGTGATTTTGTTATATTGAATGATGAGGGTAGATATCAAAAAATATCATTCTCAGCACTCTGACAAATATTTCTTTTCACGGTATACAAATTACATTTTGCATTATATTCATCTGATCTGTAGCGTTGGGAAATATTTCAGATTCCTCCTCACTTGAATGGAGTTATGTTGGGAGTGTATCCACTCTTGTGGGGTCCAGTCATTGAGGATTCTAAAGATCCCAACGCTTTCCTCAATGGGCCAATGCACGAAGACGTAGTCAAAGGAAATGTGAACAAAGTTCCCCTTCTCACGGGTATAACATATGAGGAGTTCACAGGTTCGTTAGATATTCGACATTGTATTTGTTGGTTATTCTCCTTTTACAAAGCATAATTCAATTCGCGAGAAATACATGGCAAACATAAAGAATCTCACGCTTAATACATTTCTCCATGTCATTCAAGGGTTGAAGCGGTGCCACCTACTCTTCCGAACATTTTTATTAAGGAGTAAATACAATAATGCAACTCAGAACAGGCGAATTCTAATACGTTCTAGTACGTTCAGAACGCCATTTTTCGAAAAATGTTCGTCCAAAAATAATAAGTCTTGTACCATTGGATCCCCCTGCCCATTTGAAATTCTAAGGGTAACATATACCCCTCCCAAGGGATTGAACCACGAGTGCTACAAATAGTTCTTGGAAGTGTCCTACTTGCAAATTAATTCGATCTGTTTTCAAGATTCCTCATATTGTTTACTGGTAGGAAGATATTAAGGGTGAGAAATTTTCAAATTGACACCCTATATAAATAATCCGTAACAATTCTATCAGATGAATACTTAGAGCAATTGAATACGTACGTACTTATTACGTAATTGTGTACGCGAAATACGTGTTAGGTATTACCTTAAAGTATCCGTAATGATTATTTTTGCGACTGACCAGGTAGTAGTTAAAATGTAGTCGACTATTCTGAGACTAGGAAAGAATCATTCGATGAAAAAAGTATTTTTATATGACATCCGGTACCGTGTGACCAAGAGAGACATTGCTGAAAAACAAACTTACAAATGAGTCTTGAGCCGATTCCATTATTCGTAAAATAAAGCGTATGATTTATAGCGATAGAAGACCTACATCAAAGCTGAATAATAAATCCGAGCAGCTGTAAACAATATGAAGTTGTACAATTGAACAGAATAGAAGTGAACATTGAATGAAGAAAACATATATACAATGTATCCACACTATAAATATAGACAGAAATATGGGAATTTGATATCATCAACCAATTATAATGTGAATTCTCTATCTTCAATGGGCCAATGCACGAAGACGTAGTCTAAGGAAATGTGAACAAAGTTCCCCTTCTCACGGGTATAACATATGAGGAGTTCACAGGTTCGTTAGATATTCGACATTGTATTTGTTGGTTATTCTCCTTTTACAAAGCATAATTCAATTCGCGAGAAATACATGGCAAACATAAAGAATCTCACGCTTAATACATTTCTCCATGTCATTCAAGGGTTGAAGCGGTGCCACCTACTCTTCCAACCATTTTTATTAAGGAGTAAATACAATAATGCAACTCAGAACAGGCGAATTCTAATACGTTCTAGTACGTTCAGAACGCCATTTTTCGAAAAATGTTCGTCCAAAAATAATAAGTCTTGTACCATTGGATCCCCCTGCCCATTTGAAATTCTAAGGGTAACATATACCCCTCCCAAGGGATTGAACCACGAGTGCTACAAATAGTTCTTGGAAGTGTCCTACTTGCAAATTAATTCGATCTGTTTTCAAGATTCCTCATATTGTTTACTGGTAGGAAGATATTAAGGGTGAGAAATTTTCAAATTGACACCCTATATAAATAATCCGTAACAATTCTATCAGATGAATACTTAGAGCAATTGAATACGTACGTACTTATTACGTAATTGTGTACGCGAAATACGTGTTAGGTATTACCTTAAAGTATCCGTAATGATTATTTTTGCGACTGACCAGGTAGTAGTTAAAATGTAGTCGACTATTCTGAGACTAGGAAAGAATCATTCGATGAAAAAAGTATTTTTATATGACATCCGGTACCGTGTGACCAAGAGAGACATTGCTGAAAAACAAACTTACAAATGAGTCTTGAGCCGATTCCATTATTCGTAAAATAAAGCGTATGATTTATAGCGATAGAAGACCTACATCAAAGCTGAATAATAAATCCGAGCAGCTGTAAACAATATGAAGTTGTACAATTGAACAGAATAGAAGTGAACATTGAATGAAGAAAACATATATACAATGTATCCACACTATAAATATAGACAGAAATATGGGAATTTGATATCATCAACCAATTATAATGTGAATTCTCTAACGAGTCAATATATCTAGGGTTCATTACGGGACGATATTCATTGCTTGAATATTTTATTTAATTCTCGTATTTGATTGTCGATTTTCTGTTGATGATTTGTACGTACGTTTTTTTTTTGAAATAAGCGCATAGTTACTCATAACCGCATCAATATTTGAGGATTGCACACCCAATCGATACTTCACATGAATGAATGAATCGGAATCATGATTATTCTGACTATTGATAATAACCAACCAGACAAGAAGCATTCAAAACAGATGTGGACATGTTAACATTTTTCATCGCCATCCAAATACTATTTTCAACCATCGGAACGGAAAATTTTAATTCAAATCATTCAAGAAGTTTCAAATACCTGAATTTTCATCGATGAAATTTTCAAGGTAACAATTCTAGGATATAACGTTCAGAGAAGGACTTGATCATACATTTACATACAAACCAGCATGAAAATGTATGGAACATGAACATTGACTGATCGAATAATGAAATTGCTAGTACAGATATTCGATATCGTATGTATTTGGATATAAAATATACATGAACATCAGTAGAATTCTCTGAACTCGGTTCTACTGTTATCTGGTTTCGGATTTTCAATAAAACATCCCCATCGGTTACATGCACTGTTAATGTACTATCAATGGGTGTGGCGAATAATAGTTCCATGATAGATAATAATTTCATATTCCAATACTGAATGATGAAATAATAAAAAGCCTGTCGGTAAAATATTTTTGAATTTCAAACGATCATTTTCGATATAATAGTAGAGATTATTTGATTGAACCACAACTTGAAATTCCACCACATGAAAAAAATAAAGATCCTATTGTAACATAATATACATTTTCTTATGACGCTATTCAACTCCGTGGTCATGGACATACAAGGCTCTTTTGAATTCAGATCTTCATGATAACACAGACAATTGATGTAAAATATCGCCAGATGAAGAGAAAAAAAACTCAAACTCAAACTCCTGAAGTACAACTATTGAGAACATCGTTTTCCAATACAACTTCTCCATTCTCACACAAAGAATCTGCTGGAAGCTTGAACGTTTTTATTATTGAACCTTAGTCATGACATAGATCCGAATCTGAATGATTCCGAATACAATTTACCAATTCCAAAAACAGTTGAAATATCAATGTTTTTTCTAGGGATTGAGATCAAGAAGCAATTTCAAGAAGCAGTGGACGATAACATCACCAGTTTGGCTTATCATGATGCCAATATCAAAGTAGAAAATCGTCTTCAATACGCTATTGATTTGAAACATTTCTATACAGACGTTCCTTTTGCTGAGAATAAGACGGCGTTGTATAAGGTGAATTGTGAATTCATATCCAAATGGTCTTATCATTTAGGGTTTCTATGGTGAATCCACTGAATACAGTGTGTCCCAGCTAAGACTTGACACTCCTCTAACCTTCGAACTCGTGGAAAAAGTACCCCATATTTCGGAATTTTCAACGAAACTACTTTACTTTTTATACATGATTATAAAGGGAATTCAATCCCAAATACAGCAGTGAACTGAAATTAAGGATCGATCGAGTGTTATTGAAGTTGAAAACTAAGCTTTATCAAGGATTTTATAAATGTTATTATCGTTAGAAGGGTTCATGATTTTCTGTCAAAAATTGTTCAGAAGGTGGGACAGACAGTTTTATACAAAAAAATATTGTCATGTGTTTTTTATGCGCATATTTTTGTTTACGTCTTAGTAATTGATGTATTCGAAAACTTATGGTTGATACTATACAAGGAAGAATATTCATTGAAGTCGAGTATTTTTCAATGAGATTCACCTAAAAAAACCACATCATATCAGTATATGCTTCCATTGATGAATAAGTTCATAGAGTCGGGATCAATGATAAATAAAGAACAAGAACGAGAGAAGCCTATAAGAAATGGAGGGGTCACTGTTGGAGTTGTAGGTCATGCAGAGCTAGACAATATTCAGTTTTCGAGACAACTTGGGACTATTTCCGAAGATTCTGAAAGCAGCGTACATCGAATTCTGAGAGGAGCAAAATCCCATCCTCACAATATGCAGAGTGTACAAACATTACATGAAGATGAATCTGTTAGACGTACAGGTTTGTGAAATCGTAAATAAATTATTGATTGGTTATAATAATTACTTCAACAATGTTTGCTTTCCTGATGAATCTTTGTGAACAGGAGCTACGTGAATCCGCAGAGATAATCATCCACGAACTTTCTGAATTTTCGAACACTGAATGTTTGGCAAGTTTTCTGGGATTGTAGGTCCATTTTTTATTGAATGTAATCTCAACGAACTGAGGTATCTTAAACTTCTTGAGACAATTTTGAACTCCAGGATGACTCCGTTACTTGAAGTAGGTCTCAGCTCACCTTTCAACGAGATAGAGATTCTCCACATTTTGTTGCACTTGTACGTCAACTTCTGAATGAAAATTTCATAAGGAGATGAATTGAATGACGGGCTAGATCTCCTGATTTATCATTTGAAATCCATAGTTTATATTACGCAGCCAACTTCTCTGATGATATACGCAGGAGAATTGTTCTGGACTGTCGAGCAGTGACTCCAGGAATGTTGAGCAATGAAAATCTCTTGATAAAACCCTTCAAAAAATCTCCTTCAGAATGATGTATCACAATTGAAGTAGTTCCATTCAAAATTCTGAAGTGGGTGTTTAGAATGAGGTGGTTGACGACACAGTGATGATGAAGTTGTTGGAAGTGTTCCTCCTTGAATAACAAAATTGACGGGTCTGAGCGCTTTTGAATTTTTAACGAGTTTTGAGGTTAGGGGGATGACAAGTTTCAGCTGGGACAGACACACTGTATAATACATTCAGCACTTCCGTCATTGAATGCTCACTAAATTAATCGCAATGAATGGTGGAATAGAGGACATCACGTGTAGGTTTTCTCTCATATGAGCGCATGAAATAACAAATTAAAATAAGAAATAAATTGTCGAACAGTGCCTGAAGTATGGTCAAGACAGGAATTAATGGATCTACAATCGTAAACAGTGAGTAAAGTGCATCTAATATAGTGAACAACCAAATCAAACTGAATGATTTCTCATTTAAATTCGATTCCAAACTTTTTTGTTTCAGTGTGTTTGTACCTCACATATTCTAAATTTTTAAATAGATTAACCCAGATGAATATGTTAAAACCACTCCCATGAAATGGAAAACTACATTGAAAATTATGAATTGAGAACAGTTGATACAGAAATATTATCCAGCCTAGTAGAATGTAATGAAGTCGTAGAAATAAATAACGATGAGGCAAATTTCAAGATAATTCACAACAACATGAGGAGTATAAATAGAAATTTCAACGACTTTTTATGTTACTTGCAACAACTGGAAGATAAACCAGAAATTATTGTTCTTACTGAAACCAGACATATTCAGAATCTCAATTTATATCACATGAATGGTTTTAACATATTATATGAAGGAATGTACAATCAGATGCCATTGTTCTGACGTTCGTTAAGTCGGATCTTGAGTTCACACATGAAATAGTGAAGTTTAGCAACGAAAACATCATGATTCTTCGCAATATTCATTTCAATAACAAAAGCTTATCCTTATCCTTGCTATGTACAAGAACTCTCCCTATTGTTGTGAACTTCTTGTAAATTCTTTGAAACATACTTCACACAATGTAAAAACAGGGCGGATTATTGCATCTTCCTTGGAAACATAAATATTGACATATTGGATGGGAATATAGACATTCCGACAGTTGAATGCCTAAATGTCATGGGTAAATTTTAATTAATATCTCTGATTAATGAGCATACAAGGGTGACAGTAAATATAAAATCCTATCTGGATTATTTATTCATAAGAACTGCAACTGATACTGATTTCTTACTACCCATAGAACTGAAAGAGTCGTGAACAATGGTGAAGCCGTAGACTATATCAAACTTAGGGCGCATCTTCAGGGATCAAGTATATCGTGCAACTGATGTAGAATCTGCAACAAAAACTTTTATAGAAATCATGAATAATGAAATTTCAGAATGTAGCTATGCAAAAAAAATCTGCACATAAAAAAAGAAAGAAATATGGATAGCTGAGGAAATAATTGATTCAATAAATACTACAGACATAATGTATCAGCAATATCTACGCAACCCAAATGATGACAATTTAAGAACTAAGTACAAACTCTTCAGAAATAAATTAGACAGTACTATGAAAAAGGGACGGACTACTTTCTACCGAAAAAATATTGAGGAATGTAAAAGTAATATTTCAAAATTGTGGGAAACTATGGGAGAAATTTGTGGGAAGAAAAAGACAATGAATAAAATAACAAAAATAAGTATAGAAGGAAGATCCACGAAAAATATTTCCGAAATTGTTAATAATTCCAATAATCACTACATCAATACAGGTGAAAAATTAGCAGGCCACATGAAAGCTGACCCAAATTATAATTGCATGAGCAGAAATATGTAAACTCATGTGTCGATGTTTCTATTTTCCTCTGATTCAACCGAAGTGAAAAATATAATATTATCACTGAAAGGCAGTGAGGGTCGACGGAATTGAAGCTGAACTTTTGAAAAATACAATTTCATACAGAATTGAACCATTGGTATATTTAATAAATAAATCTTTCATTGGCGGCATTTTTCCATCCACGCTAAAATTGCCACAAGTGATCCCAATCTATAAACTAGAAACTGTAGTGGGGAATTGCAGCAAATGAACATATACTATTTGAAATTTATCCAAGCTATCGGAATCTTCATTTTATTTCATCATCAGGACACTAGAACCGATTGGACATGACAAATACCATGTATAAAAAAATTTAAACATCATACACTTACATCTTCTGCGAGAATGTATACATAAAAATAGTTGGACATTTAAAATAACTAAAATACACTTATATATTGTATTTCTCATAGTCACACACAAACTGGAAACAGTTCACGTGATGATTTCGATTTCGTTTATTGACTTGATCAGAAGTTGCATAGTATTTTTTATATATACATATACAGTGAGGACCAAAAGTCCGTCGCCCCCACTGTAACTTCTTTATTCTACATATTACAAAAAAATGCTGAATACATAAATTGTAGGGTTCCATTCGATCTCCCCAATGGTTTAAGTTTCATTTATACAGAGTGTCTCAAATAAGCACGGTGACTTGGAAGTTAATTTTTTTAAGTGGGACACCCTATATTTCATTGCATTTTTACATTCTACGTTGAATTCTGAACAAGTTTGATAGATGGTTTTTTATCAAAAAAGTTAATAGTTTTGGACTTATGAACACTTGGTAATAATTATTTATGTGTCAAGAAATGCATGGTGGACATGTCGAACATCTTTTGAAATAGATAAAAACTCACCGTTTCTAGTTATAAATTAGAATATCTCTTCAGTTTCTAATGATTCTCGATCTGTTCTCGAAGTGTTCATGAGTCCAAAACAATTAACTTTTTTGATAGAAAACATTTTATCAAACTTGTTCAGAATTCAACGTAGAATGTAAAAATGCAATGAAATATAGGGTGTCCCATTTAAAAAAAATAACTTCCAAGTCACCGTGCTTATTTGAGACACTCTGTATAAATGATACTCAAACCATTGAGGAGATCGAATGAAACCCTACAACTTATGTATTTAACATTTTTTTTTGTAATATGTAGAATAAAGAAGTTACAGGGGGGGCGACGGACTTTTGGTCCTCACTGTATATTACTATGATATCATTTTCTGGAAGAGTTTATGTAAAATTATTCGCTCATACGATTGAAGAAATATTACTGTTTCTTCTATGAATGCATTATAAAATCAATGATGTGTACACTTCCTGTGTCAATAAAGATTATTATTACTATTAATCACAAAAATGATTTCAAACATTTCTTGAAACTTTGACTGATTATTTAAATACAAAATATTCATAGTTGTATGTCAAAACAAAATTCTCAACCTATATCATCTTGTATATACTACTATGATATTTAACTTCATTCGAATTCTCCAAACTATTTTGATTCGTGAATCAATATAGATCACACGATTATTGAAAAATTATTTCAAATCATCAGGTGAGCGTCTATCAAATCATTTCTAAAATTTGAATAATGCTTTCCATACGTAATTGGAAAATATTATAGTTTCAATATCATGAAATTGGACATATGACATGATGATATCTATACTAGGTGCATGATGAATCTGTTTTCTATTTGTGGTGTTTCTACTCGTTTTGGAGTATTCATAATTCAGACAGGGTGTACCAAAAGTCAACTCAAGCTGCAATCGGGCAATATACCTAGTTGCGTTTTTAAAACCTACGGACATTAAGAAAACCTTGACAGTTTTCTCACTCCTCTCATTACAGATCTGAACTTTTCCGATCATGTTTTCATGGGATGCTGCATATTGTGTGTGTGAACTCTTGTTCAAAATGTTCAGCTTGAAAGAAAATATCACTTTTTCCCCAGCCAAATATTCGAAATCAACATTTTGCCTGCAGGACCGTAATCAGAGAAAAAATTGGCGTATTTGATAAGAATTCCAGAAAGGTTCAATATTTGCTTAAATATTTCTTGACTTCTGAACAGTTTCTTCTTTTGCGAAAAAATCATATTTCTTCACAAAATCATATACTCACTTGAAAATTATTGTATCGCACTGAAAGCTCTACTGAAGACTCTTCATTGAGTGAGATGGAAAGAGTATGAGTGAGAGACGCTAATGTTTCATTTGATTTTATTGACATCACATTATTTAGTGAATCACAACAGATGTTCAAATCGCCTTCCTCCAGGCTCGACATACTAAAAAAGATTGCCTCATCAAAAGGGCGAATCGTCTGTTATATTACTAAAAAATTCAGCTGGTTCCGTCAATATTTCCTTGGATGTTATTGAATGATTGAATATTATGTTTATTTTCCGAGAAAGAAAAACATTTTATTCGAATAGCTGCCATGACATATTCAGTCTATTTATACTTTGATGAATCAAAACACGAGTATAGCCATTGAAACATTTTAAATTCTGTGATAAGGGTCAAACTTGTTCGAAAAGATGTTAAGTGTTAATTCCTTTCACTTCCACTTGATGAGAAATAAATATTCACGATGTCATCAGATATATGCAATGTTGATAATTTGTTTTTAGGTTATTGGTGATGGTTTGTATACCTTTGGTATTATAGAGCATGCCATTCAGCATAGCAAGTATTCAGATACTTACTTCTACAAATTCTCATACAAAGGTCCCATCAACGGAGTTCATAATCTCATCAACAAAGAAGAAGGTGAGATAACAGACTGATTCGTTTGATGAATTCATGTATTATCATCATATCCCTATGTAATGCTTCCAAGTTTTCAAGTCTCCAAAAGCACTAAAGGTAAGAGTGTTCGTCTGAAACAGAGGTTCCCAACCTCGTGCCTGCGGGCACAATGGCATCCGCGGAACGATTCGTATGTGCTCGTCACTATTTGACTGATTTTTTCTTAAGCGCCTAGCTAAGTTCATTGAATACGATCGTATGAGTCCGATATTGTATGTATGAGTTCCTTTGTTGACAGTACTTGTCGCAACTGGACCAACGGCGAGTCGTCCCGATTGTTTCGGCGATCAATGGTTCGGCGAGTTCAGCGTTTTCGGCGTTCTCTCGTGCATTTCCCACATATGAAGAAGATGCTAGGTAACAATGAATTACACGGGTCATTATTTATTAAGCATCTCCAAGTGTTGAAAAAACAGTTTAAAGAGAGATTCTTGCAGTTTAGACTCATCGAGCCAATTGTTTCCTTCTGTATCAATCCCAATTGCAATGGCCGCATGTATTGCAGATTCGCGGGAAAATGATGATAACACAGTTTCATCCAGTTCTTTGTGCTCTTTCCAAATATCCTATGAGATTTCGAGAAATCGAAGATGTTATTTTGGGAGATCCAAGATTATGTTGGATTTTTGTTTTTCGGGACCTGGATTTCTCATGCGAGTTAAATTTCAATTTATGAAATTAACGTTTTTAAAAAGATTTCTTCCAAGTTCATTTGACAAATTCGAGTTTACAATATGTGTGTATTCCATGAATTCTAGAACAAGATCAGTTAATAATATAATATCATTGTGGGCTGAAAGATAGATGAAAGCGTTTGCAATGTAAGCATCTTGGCGGCGCCCATGGTGAGAACTTGCTGTGTCCGCTGTCTCTGCCATTGTTATACAATAGGGTATTGTCTATATCAAATCATAACTACTCCATCCCCTGGAGAAGTTTTGTGAGGGACGAAGAAAACTGAAGTCTCCTTCGCTGGTTTCTGCGGTGTTTTCTTGAAGCAGGTGAAGATATGGCGGTACTTGTAGCTTACGATAGCTATTACTATCGTGATGATATATACGGGGGCTGTCCAAAGATGACTGTGGTTGGGGGCTTCTGCGATGGTTAAGGGCTGCAGATGTTCGTGTTCGTTCTGTATTCTGTGAAGTTCGTCCAGTGCGATTTTTTCTAGATGAATTGGGCTCAGATTTTTCATTGGCTCGCTGTTGATGGTCTTGATCTTTGGTAGGGTTAGCGGTTCTTCGTGGACTACTTCTTTGGTGTTGACATAGCTGTCTTCGGGGGTGTGGAATTCACATCCGGGTGGTAACCCAATTAGATACGTTCCTTGTAAAACTGTTATGGTAGAAGCTTGGCAATTGGTGGCAATTTTTGTTGGATTGGGAAAAATGCCAATATAATGTGCTTCTGTTAATTGCTCAATAAGGGTAGTGTTGATCGTTATCGGAGTTTGTTGACATTGGGCTTCTTCTTCGGAGAGTTGGAGAATCTGCGATATACAGTCTGGTATTCGTGATCTATACTGTATAGATGAATCTTGACAAAGGTAACCTGAGTCGATTTTTCCGCATGGCTGCTCGGTGTACTGATGTAATACGCTATTTATCGTCAGATAAGGTTTGGGTGGTATAATGGTCGTAAGATTATTATTTGGGATTGGAAATAGGTGATAGTGAGTGAAATCTTCTGGGATGAGGAGTGGAAGATGTAAAATGAAAACTATCATTGATTTAGAGTAGTACGCATCGATTGATATGATGTCGTAATATTTCAGCAATTCCTCTTCATTGGTATAGAGTAATTGTCCTTCTGAATGATATTGAAGCATTATTTCGATTATTGATTTCAATTCGTTGGTCTTTATAATGCTGTTATGAAGAATGTTAGTTCTTGCAAAAGTTATTGCGTTCTCGAGATCGGTGAGGAGTTGTAATATCAGTTGTAGTGAAAGACTTAATTGATCCAAGATATTCCTTGTTTGCATATAATCATTAAATTCAAAAACGAATTTATTCAGATCAGATCGAATTGTATCGATTTCTCTGGCGATAACTTCCTGATTGTGAGTTATTAACGTCATGGTGTTATTGAAGTTTTCAATAAGTCGAGTTGTAAGTGAGACATGTTGATTTAGTCGTTGTACTACATTCTTTTGATTTGTTTGTAGTGTCATAATTGCATTGTCGTATCTTTCGGCATCTTCTTGGTCTAGATTTCCAGATATTGCTTTAATAATGGAGCCGAAGGCGTTAATTAAACCTCTTTCATTTCTATGAGATGGATAAATCGCTTGGAATTTTCGGTATACTGCATCTAATTGATAGCGTAAACCTTGGTCGAAATTTTGTAAACTGATGAAATATGGTTGACTTAGTCCGTCTGCGATGGCTGCAGTGACTTTTTCATATTCATTGTTCAGGGCATCGATTTCTATAGCTATTGGTGTGAGATTATAGTAATGTATGAAATCGTGTGAACTAGTTTGTTACGTTTTTCTGTTGTTTTCGTATAAACTTTGGTATTGGTTTTATACGTAATTGGTGTCTCTCTCGTTTGATTTCGTTTTTCGATAATTTTCTCCTTGATTTCGGCTGTTTTTTGATTGATCTCTTTGTAAATTGCTTTAGCCTTCTCTCTATGTTGTTGAACATAATTATTCATCAATGTTTTTTCGATGTCTATATCGAATGGGTCTAATGGATCTAGGTGTCCATTCAAAATATCAATTGGTTTTTGTTTGGTAACTGAATGTACAGAATTATTGTATCCTACGATCGCATATGGCATGTGTTCTTTTACATTGAATTTTGGATTTTGTCCTTTGATAGCTCTGAGATGTTCTATTAGAGTTGAATGAGATCTTTCGATCATTCCATTGGATTGAGGATTTTCTGGTGTTGTATAATGAATTGTGATTTTATGAGTATCGATGAAATCTCTCATAAGTCCGTTTTTAAACTCTGTTCCATTATCTGATGTTATTATTTTAGGTAATCCATGATGTGTTATAAAAATGAGAAGAGCATTTACTACATTTATCGCATTTGAACCGTCGATAGGGTATGCTTGACCGTACTTGGAGAATGCGTCTATAATCGTCAAAAATTTCTGTCCGTTAGCCTGAAATGTATCAATGTGAATTACTTCCATTGATTTTGTCGGTGTTGGAGTTATCATAAATTTGGGTTTTGCTGGTTTTCTATCATATCATCTTCGTCTCAGTTGAATTTCTGTTTCATTTATACCTCTGTGGTTGGTTTTTCCTTCGTGATAGTTTCTTATGATTTTTTGTTGTCTCTCTTGATTAGAAATATCTTCTAGTATACGGCTACATTTCACTAGGTCGTATGCAGTGTTTTTGAAAGTTCTTTGCAATATTTCACAAGTTACTTGATAATATTCGTCTTTATCAAAGTATATTGCATGTTTAGTTTTTGGTGGAATGTACTCTTTGAAAAAAGTAATTATTTCATTTTCGATATTATTAAGTCCTATCTGTGCATGTATTCGTTTTTTATTAGGGAAGATTTGTTCTAAAATTGGTCCTATAGAGTTGAAATTAACAAATTTCAGTTGTACTTGATTGTTGTAGTAATTTAAAGGTTTCTCTGATATTGGAATATTTAGAGTTTGATTTTCATTATTCGAATGTATTGTGATATCACTCGTATTCTCTGGATTTTCATCCGCTGTATCAGTTTCAGATGTATCGTAACCTTGACATAGGTCATTTCCTTCGTCAGCTGTTTCTGCAGACGATGTGTCGTTGCGTTCGGGTAGGTCAGTTTCTGTGTAAGATACTGTATCGTTCCGTGAAAGATTAGGTTGATTGTCCAATTGTTCGATGTTCACGTCTGTTTGTATATCGGATGGATTGTTATACATTGATGCATCGTCTGTGTCTTTTGATTCTGAAAGTGATTCGTTCAACTTTCTTACATATTCCTCTAATGCTTGTAATTCTTTAGTTTGAATTTCAATTCGTGATAATGCGTCTGCATTCTGATTACATTTGCCTTTTTTGTAGGTGACTTCGTAATCAAACTCTTCTAGTTTGAGTCTCCATCTAACTAATTTTGAGTTGGCATCTTTTAAAGAGGATAACCATTGTAATGGTCGATGGTCAGATAATATTTTAAATTTTCGTCCGAAAAGATATGGTCTGAAATATTTCGTTGCCCATACTATTGCTAGCATTTCCTTCTCTATTGTGGAATAGTTTTGTTCGGTATTGCTGAGAGTTCTCGAAGCATAAGCTATAGGTTTATCTTTACCTACCGGTCCTTGGGATAGTATTGCACCGATTGCATAATTGCTCGCATCTGTAGTTAGGTTGAATGGTTTAGAGAAGTCCGGGTATTGTAGTAATGGTTCGTTTGTTAGGAGATTTTTACAAGTTTCGAAGCATTGAATGAATTGTGGCGTGTGTTCAATTTTTGCATCCTCTTTAAGACATGCTGTCAGAGGTTTTGTTATTTTGGCTACATCTTTAATGAATTTTCGGTAATACCCGAGAAGTCCTAAGAATCCTTTTATTCCTTTTGGTGTTCTGGGAATCGGATAACTCAAGATAGCTTGAATTTTCTGAGGGTTTGGTCTCATACCTTCAGGTGTGATGATATGTCCTAAGAAAGCAACTTCTCTCTGTAGGAATTCAGACTTATCTAACTGAATTTTCAAGTTTGTTTCCCTTAGTCTTTGAAATACTTCAGCCAAATTAACCATATGCTCTTGTAAAGATGTAGAATATATTATAATATCATCCATATAAACAAGACATATGTGACCTTGAATTCCTCTCAAAACGTTGTCCATTACCCTGCTAGAGGTAGCTGGAGCATTTTTTAGACCGAATGGCATTCTGACGTACTCGTAATGACCATGTTCCACATTAAAAGCTGTCTTTTTAATGTCTTCTTCTGCCATTTCTATTTGGTGGAATCCACTAGCAAGATCGAGTGTCGTGAAATACTGACATCTTCCTAATTTGTCTAGGATGTCTGGAATGTTTGGCAGTGGATACCTATCGTCGATGGTTTTTTCGTTGACTTTTCTATAATCTACCACTATTCCCCATTTAATTTTTCCAGAGGCGTCCGGTTTTTTGGGAACGACCCATATTGGTGAAGACCAGGGTGAGTTACTAGGTCTTATTATTTGTTGTTCTAACATTGAGGTGATTTGATTTTGTACCTCCTCTTTATGAATGTGCGGATATCTGTACGATTTCGTGTAAACAGGTATCTCGTCTTTAGTTTTAATGTGATGTTTCACCTGGTTAGTGAAAGTCAAAGGCATATTAGGTTTGTGAAATATATCTGTGTATTTTTTGCATAATTTAGTGATGTGAAATTTTTCTTCTTCATTGAGATGATTGGTTCTGATTAGATTTTCGATGTCAATTTCTGCTGATTCTATTGGATTTATCTCGGCTGTTAATAGATGGAAATCTTCCAAATGTATTTTTGGACTGTTTATTGGTTCTGATAGATTTAGTTGTAATTTTGTATCGCTGTTGTTAATGAGTTCGGCCCAAGCCATTTGATTACATGCTTTGGTTAGGGTTTCCTTTAATAAAGCACCTTGTATGTTTTGTTGGGGTAGAATGATAGATCCTTCATTTTCTTTAACGGGGAGTCTAACACGTGTGACGATATGAGGGTCTAATTGTACAGAGAAAAATTGTTTTTGATTCGTCTCATAATATTGTATCGGTATTGTAGAGTGCTGTGTTATCAGCGTTGAATTTGGAAAATCGAGATGAGCTTTCAATAATTTGAGATTGTCCAATCCTATCAGTCCGTCGAAAGTGGTATGAAATTTGAAAAGATAAAATTCGTTGAACTATCATTGAATTCTGGAAAAGTTGGAATTTCTGCACTATGGTCTTGAGAATAATTTTGAAAAATTGATGACACAACAAATGGTTCATGTTTAATGCACTCTTTGTATTTTTCAAAAGCAATTTCAGGATTGAGGAAGGATTTTGTAGCTCCTGTGTCTATTAAAAGTTTTAGTGGTGGTTTGAAGATGGTAATGTAAGGTAATTCTTTTTTGTCACTGAGACTATGTATTTCTACTATATCTCGTGGTTTTGAATGTGGTCCAACTGAAAATTTTCAGTTTGTTCTTCCGCCGTTACTACTTCAAAATTGTCTTCGTTATGGAAGTCTTCGAATTGTTCTTGAAATTCGGGGTAGATTTCCTGATCATACTCATAATCTTCGTTAAATCCGGGATCTTGATGTTCTATATTATACATTTCTCCGGAAATGTTTCGCTGAGGGCGATGTTGAAAATTATTTCGGGGTGGTCCGCGATATTGATTTGATGGACCTGCCGTATTTCTTGTATTCACACTCATAGGAGTTGGTTTTGTTCGTGAAGTATTTTTGGAAAAAATAGACATTGGGGTGGCTCTCGGTTGAAATTGTCCAGAATTATTTCTTGGTGCCCAAACATTTTGTGGTTTTCCAAAGACTTGTCGATTTGTTGAAAATTTCTGTGCTTGAGGATTATTTCCTCGTTGTTGTATGTTAATTGGTCCTTGGGGAAATGATGGACGTTGTTGGAATGTTGATTGAGGATTCCGAAATGAATTTTGTGTTTCCGCTCTGAAGTTTCTTTGAGCTGGTGCCTGTCTTTTATCCGATGTGAAGTTTTGTGGTCCGTTATTTCTTTGTAGATAACGTATATTATTTTCTTCTTGAATATATTGCATTGCGATAGCTAAGCTAGTAGGTCTCATTGCTCGAATTGTTGAGCCTAGTGGTTCTTTTAATCCGGCTAAGAAGGTTGTTAATGTTTGTTGTTGAAAATATGCCTTCTTACTTCGTTTCACTACATCATTATCGTTATGAATGTCTAAGTAATTTGAAATGGTGTTTAACAGTCCCATGCATTTCTCGTAGAACTGAAGTGGTGATTCGTTTTGTTGTCTTAGATTGACTAAATCTCTTGTTAATGAATTTTCGTCTCGTTGGTCGTCGAAATTTTGAATTAGTGTGTCTTTGATTGAAACCCACTCGTCGCATCCGTAAATTGATACAACTTCTCTCACTCTGCCTGTTAATTTGTTAATGATTCCTTGCAAAAGTATAACATTTTGTATACTATTTGCGTTGGTTGGGTCAAAGTAGAAATTTAGTAATGTCGAAGCTACTCTGATGAAATCGTAAAGTCCGTTCGGATTTCCGTCGTATTCTGGTAGAATAGACAAATTTTTGATATCGAATACTGGTCTTGCCATTGTGTTTTTTTCAGATATTGTTAGTTTTTTACTCAATAATTCACTCAAATCAAAGTTTTCACTGGTATCGTTGGGGAAGTTGAAAGAATAGGAGTCTGACATAAATAGGTACTCACAGTAAGATAGTGATGATGACCAATATCATTGCTTCTTCTGCTGCCCTTTTGCTTCCTTGGTGGTAAGCGGTGATGCTTTCTTCCAGGGATGAGATTCTTGAGATCGCGAACAAACGCTTGAAAACGACGAGGATCTTTTTTTAAAAAGACTCTTTCGCGATCCTACCGACTGCGCCAGTTAAATTTCAATTTATGAAATTAACGTTTTTAAAAAGATTTCTTTCAAGTTTATTTGACAAATTCGAGTTTACAATATGTGTGTATTCTATGAGTTCTAGAACAAGACTAGTTAATAATATAATATTATTGTGGGCTGAAAGATAGATAAAAGCGTTTGCAATGTAAGCATCTTGGCGGCGCCCATGGTGAGAACTTGCTGTGTCCGCTGTCTCTACCATTGTTATACAATAGGGTATTGTCTATATCAAATCATAACTTGCGCTTGAATGGAAGAGAACGTGTTTACAAAATATCTAAGGAAAATAGTGTATATTTCGCTAGTTACGATCCTGCGAACAAATTCACAAAATCAATAAAACACCCTATATCTCGCTTATAAAACTTCTGAGACCCCACATATATGGTATTTTCAAAACCAGCTCGGTAAACTCGTTTCCTGAAAGAATACCTTGTTCATCGTTGCGCATTATTTTTGGAAAATGTTACGATGATTTCATCCTCAATTTCCGATGAAGCACTCAAAATAGAATATTTCCTGTAGGACTCAATAAAACAGCCCATGTGGATGAACTACCCCTTTTATATTCGTACCGATTGAATCCCCATGTTACTCCATCTGCAATGGATATTTTGATGCAAAAACGAATCAGGAAACTATGGACGAATTTCGTGAAATATCAGTGAGTATCAGTGCATATGAGATAGATATTGAAATGTCGTGATCAGATAAATTCCCTCATTCATATTTATATTCATTGATATTCATATTCATTAATATATATGTCCATATTCATATCCACTTGAGCTTTCCACAATTATCCAAATGAATTCAGAAACTCGATAGATTTCTAGTTTTCATGTCATTTGATTTGTTGAACCAGTTCACTTATCGATTTTTTTTTAAGAAACCCTACTCCTGAGAAAGATCCTCTGTTCGAAAATGTGATATGGCCCAAAACCACGTCGGGAGAAATAGAATTCTTCGATATTGACGAAAAAATCATCTTGGGAAAAAACCCGAGACTATTCAACCAATGGAAAGCCCGCTTCGAGAAATACATGGAAAAACCTCGCATAACTTATCACTGAGTGTGATTGTTCGACAACAGGTTCCATAAATCAGGAAGATACTACCTCAGACAAACTCCAGGAGTCCAATTCCTATTTTATATGAACTGTTCTGAAAAAAAAAAAGAATATGTTGATTTTAGTCTGATTACTGTCATATTTTTTTATTTATTCCACTATTTGTGATTGAGAAATACTCATTAACGGTGAATGCTAAAGTTTCTCGAGAAATTATATAGTTAAATCTTCAGATCTTGGATCAATGACAAAAATTTCACACGAAAAATGAAAGACACCCCAAAGAGATAATGCGGAAAGTATTGTATAATGTTGATCCTCGATGTTTCAAAGAGGTGACTTTCATCTACTTGATGGGAATTTCAAGGAATAGTTTATTTTTCTTTATGATTATCATTTCGAGTTCTTTTCCTCATGAGTGTGATTGGATGTTTGGATTCAGGAAAGGGAGAAGCACGTCGAGGGCAGTGCTCGAATTAGTTGACTTCATAACTGAAGGCTTTGAAAAAAAGGAATCAACACTTGGTATATTCCTCGATCTGAGCAAGGCATTCGACTGCGTGTCTATTAATATTTTATTGGAAAAGCTGAGATTCTATGGCTTTGTGGGCATAGCACACAGTCTGCTCGCATCATATCTAAATGAGAGGAAACAATGTGTTTTATATAATGAAGAACTCAGTAGCTTACAAACAATCCTGAACGGTGTTCCACAGGGGAGTGTCCTTGGGCCACTACTTTTTTTGATTTATATCAATGATTTGCCAAATTCAATGACAACGTTCACAATGATGTTCGCCGATGACACTTCCTTCGCCATTCGGAAAAACAATGATGAAGATTCATCAGAACTAGAAGAGCGAGTTATTCAGAAAGCTACGGACTGGTTCAATGCGAATTGACTGGGTGTGAATGAAAACAAGACCCAAACAGTTTTGTTCTCGCTGTCCCACAATCCCTCAGATAATGTGAAATGCCTTGGTATAACTATTGATTCGAAGTAAACTTGGAAACCTCATATTGACAAACTAGCAAAAAATCTATCATGCAAGGTTTATGCGATCAGACAGATAAAAAATTAAGTCAGTAATGAAGCTGCCCATACCGCGTATCATGCAATGTTCCATAGTTCTTTAACTTACGGATTGTTAAACTGGGGTACATCCGTTCATATCCCGAGAATATTTACAATTCAAAAACGGGCAATCAGAGTTTTAGCTGGAATAGCTCATATGGAAAGCTGTAAGAATTGGTTTATAAAATTCAATATATTAACTCTGCCATCATGTGTAATATACTGCAATTTGACATACATTGAAGAAAATTTACAAAAGTTTATAACAAATGGAAACATCTATTCGTATGATACTAGGAACAAGAATAACATTAGAGCACCAAACCAGCGACTAGAAATAACAAGGAGAAACAATTCATACATATCATTGTACAACTCACTGCCCCAATCGATGAAGAATGCAACCCTCACTAATTTCAAATGGAAGCTGAAAAAACACCTCTCGGAGAATGCTTACTATGATTCGTCTGAGTTTAGCTTCAGTGAGTGACTGTCTTCAAAGTACCGTTCACATTTATGGATTTATTTATTTTATCCTGTGCTCGTATCATATACAATTTTACTGACTGACTATCGTCAATGTTAATCTATGTTTTACATATTTATTCATTTTCATTTTGTGTACGTATCATGTACATCTAACTACTGACTGTTTATACATGAGTATAATATTTTAACTGTAATTCACATTATCTATATTATTTATACTGTGTTGTTTTGTATGTACCTATATTACTGACTTGTCATAGCACTAAGGTGTAATAATTTAACCAATAAAATCAACCAATCAATCAATCAATCAATCGATTTTATGGTAATATATTTGAGTTTTACTTTCACATCGGATTCAACTACCGAAACAAATGGACGATATAACTATGATCAGAATAGATCTCAAATTACATAGAAGGATCTTGATCAATTCCATGGAATATATCTGAAATACGTAATGATTTTGTATTATACTTTTAGGTAGCATCCACTTCTGCATTGAATGTTGTTGGACATAGTCATAATTTGAAGTTATATGCTCTTTACCACATTTTATGTTTAGGTTCGGTTTCGTCTCATTGTCTCACCTAGATATTGAATAATAAACGTTTGAATATATCTTAATGTGCTTTTCAAACAATCAATATCGTTAATTTTCTGTTATATTCACTATTAATTTATCCGAGTTATAGTGCACTCGATCTTACTTGGACGATAACAGTCTTGCAAAAAATAATTTTATTTTGTTTAGTCATGATGGATCTACAAGTCTCCAACTCATTTACAATCGAATATGTCTCAAACAGTATTTTCCAGAAGTTTATTGATTTTTCAGGAATGTATCTTTGGTAGATTGATCTTTCATAATCGACTTTTTCATATATCCAACTTCTCAAGAATATTTCCATTATAGGGCCTAGCTTGCCAAGATTTCGATATCCATATCGAACATTCTACAATAGTTAAGTGTATATACAGATTCGTTATTCCATATTCTCCTTCGGACATACCAATTGTTCTCTTACTCTTGAGATTTGAACCTAAAAAACCTTATTCTTTTATGAAGATAAAACAACGTAGAGAAGGAAAATAAAAATAGTCGGGGGAGTCCAGGGAGTATTTCAGATCATTCCTAGATTATTTGTTTTTTTTGTTAGGTTGGCCACCTCAGTCATTATAACACTGATCTTACCATCCGTCCGTTGTTGTTTATTTTGTGCTCTCTGACTAATCGTATATTTCGAGTGGTTTAAAGTGCACCAGTCTACTGAAATCATTGAAACCAGAGTTACGTACCAGGCCCAACCACTTGAAGCCTAGGCGTCATTTTCAACCACTTTAGATTCCAATATTCAGCTTATTTTCTTTTAACTCTGCCAGAGGCAGTCGATCTGTATTTTTTATTGAATAAATATTTAATAGGAAGTGAATCTCTCGTTCTAACTATTTAACTGGCGCAGTCGGTAGGATTTGTACAGTGTGTTTAAAAGTAATTTTCACACGTGAGTTTCAACCCCTTGAGTACAAATTCGAACACAACTCATCGAGGGAAAATCAGAACGAGTTGATGAGCAGACGACCACATCCCTGGAGAGCTAACTACGAAGAATCAACGAAGAAAGAATTGGAGACTACACTGATTTTGATCATCAAAAACTTTTATGTGCCAAATATTCCTTTTTGCCTTCATTGAACCCTCAGAATAAGGACTTCGGTGAAGATATTTTAGTACCGTCCCTCGAGGACATTTCGCTGTCTATCCTAGAGAATTAGTTCAAGAAAAAAATAATAATAACGAATGATCCATAAACAATATTATTAACATTTCGAACAAAAGATAAAAAATAAAATACAAGGTTAACTGTAATCAAAAATGAATAAAATAAATAAAATTTACGCATAATTTATGAGCGAAATTGACGATATTTCAGAAGGAATTTCAATTCGCGAATTTTATTCATATAAAACAAATTTTTCTGACATGGTTCCACCAACAGCAAACCAAATGAATTGGGAACTTTTCAAATCTAGAATTAATAATCTCAAACCATTTGATGGTGATAGTAATGCTTTAAATACATTCATTAATAGATGTGATGCTTCAGTCACCACCTATTCAATTTACAATGATCAAATTTTGAATGATCACCTTTTCGAATGTATACAGGGTAAATTGATAGCAAAAGCAAAATTTATGATAGGAAACCGCAGTGAACTAAACACCTGGAACTCCCCAAAAATCGCTTTGAAACAATGTTCCGCTGATCGTAGAGATCTAGACTGCATCGTTCAGGAATTAACCAGAAGTCGACCATATAAAGGAGAAGATCTACTCAGCTTTGGAAGTAGACTTCAATTACTCAGAAGCAATGTTGCTCAGAGAATAAGTAATGATGTTGAGTTACATTCAGAGCAAAAGACTTTTCAAATTTCACATTATGACAAAGTTGCTCTTAATACATTCCTTGCAGGATGTACAGGTATCCTAAAAAATAATTTACATCTAAAGAAACTCACCTCTTCAGACGATGCAATAGCATATGTAAATGAATTTCAAAACTTCGAAAATATGTATGGTAATATGCGAAACGATTCTGGAACACAATTCAGTAATCATAAACGTAACTTTTAGGCAAATAACATTCAAGCACGAAGAAATGACTATCCACAAAAACAGTTTCATCAAAATAATGAGAACTATTCGAATCTCAAATTTGTTCAATCTAATTTCAATTTCAATTTCAATTCTTTATTGATCCATTAAAACGAGCTTGAAAAAGCAATTGGACAAGTCAGTACATATCAGATACAGATATAAAATACAAATATATAACAAACACATTCATAAATAATAAGAGGTTTATAAATAATTAGGTGAGTGAACAAAGCAGATGAGAAATAATACAAAACATTTTTACTAATGTAGGTGAGAAAAAAACTTATCGATTGTATAGGGGCTAATTTCAAAAAGTAGTTGTTTTATTTTATGTTTGAATACTTGGTCCTTGGTTATAATTTTGAAAAACTCCGGAATTGCATTATATAATCTCAGCCCCAAAACCTCAAACGAGTTCAGACGTAGAGATAAACGTGTTTTGGGTATGTGAAAATCATTTCTGATGCGGGTATTATATTCATGAAAAGATTGGTTTCGTTTAAAAACCTCTTTATTTTTATGGATGTTCAACAAAGCTTCCAGAATGTAGAGACCTGGTAGAGGCAAAATGTAAAATTTTTTAAATAGTGTTCTACACGATGATGTTTGTGACGCGTTTGCAATGGTTCTGATGATTCTCTTTTGCGTTACAAAAACAAGAGAATCATCAGAACCATTCTAGACCACCACACCACACCAATCTAGACCACAACCTCCTGAGAGATACCCGAAAAATCGTTTTTGTACCCCCTCAGGACGTATTCAGACCGAGTCAAATTTCACCTGAACAATTATCTCAACCAAAGCCAATGTCAACAACGACTGAAATGTCATATCGACCATTTCAACAATATTCTCAATAAACCAGACAAAATATCAATAATAAGCATCAATGTAATTTCCATAATAATCAAAGCTTCTTTCAAGCAAATCGGAAATCGAATTCTTCATCAGAAAAATTGTATTTGAATGAATTCAGCGAACCTTATTATAACAATAATCAAGTATATGACGAACGTCCCTCTGAAGAGGAATACTACCCTGAAAACGATTCTTATAATCAAAATTCATATGTAGTTCAAGCTGTTGATAATCAGCCACGATTCCAACAAAACCAATGTACTGACAATAAAAATCCTAATAAAACCGATTTATTAATTAAACATCCCAGAAAGCACATTGATTTAGTAGAAACAAATCTTTTTACAAGCAACGATCTTGCTTATATTGAAATAAACAAACCAAATATCAAACTACTCAGGTAGTTAGTATACAGGTAGTTCTAAATCAATTATTGAACCTTCCATTATTGAAAAATTGTATCCGAATTGAATATATAAAACCGCCATTGGAAGTAATAATGTTAGATATCAAGCTTCGATTCCAGCATTTCCAGAATTCCATACAAATGATGAAATCAATTTCATTTTGTTCGACTTCCATGACTATTTTGACGGAATATTAGGACTAACAGATTTGAATATTGATTTAACTAATGAGAGATTAATTGGTAACTATATAAACATACCATTCAAATTTAGGCAACCTACAGATTCTAGTTTTTCATTCTCATACAATCAAGCCGATTCAAATGCGATTGAAACAATACCGAACTTGATGATAACATTCTTCAAGTATTACCAAAACATCAACTGAGACAATCAAGAGTCGATATACAATCTGATTTTCGTATTTCTTCACCTCATGTAATTGACAAATATCCCGGTTTAGAAACAATTGATAATTCTCTGGAAGGTAGTATATATTCTATTGTAATTCCGGAACAATTACCAAATACCTCCAAAAACCAAATAATCAATACTACTGGCGACACAAATAAAACTAAACATAAACGGAAAACTAATTTTCGGAAGCCATATAACTCAATTCAAGAAACTAAGGGAAAAACTCAAGAAATCTTCATATCAAAGATAAATGAAAATTGTGATGACCCCCCAGACTTCATGAAACAAACGATCGCCCTACCCAAAGACAAACCAAACTTAAGGAATATCAAAAATCTCGAAAACACAGGAATCAAATTGAAATATAATGAAGGAAAATACCTCAAAAATATTGCAAAAAGGCAAAGGACTCGAAAAGAACATTTTGTACAGAAACACAAAAAAGAAATTACTGAACTTATACCTTCTAGTTCACGTACTTCACGTACAATATATCAATGCAGACAACCAAAACCATTATTAACAACCCCATCTTAACAATGAAACCTAATTATCCAAGATCATTTATAGTGAACATTTGATATTTTTTTCATACTCTCTCTCTCGAATCATATTGAATAATTGGTCAAAAAACCATATATACGTTCGAAAATAGGAATTATACAGGGTGGGGCACCACATACGACACGGTCTCTGTAAACCAGACCATTGAATATATCGGAAATTTCTTCTCCTCATTATCTGTATATTCATTGAGGCTGCAAGAGAAAATTATTTTGGAGTATACAGGGTGGCTCATAAAAGTGTGACATATCAAAGTTGGGTTTTTTTAAATGGAACACCTGGTATTTTGTTGCAGTTTTGGATAGTTCAGGGAAAAATAATACGATTTCATAGAAGGTACCATGTACCTCACGTCGACAATTTGAAATTTTCAATATAAAACTATATGTATACTTATGTTGAGTTCAGTCACCTAAAATACATAAAATTCAAAAAAAAATATATAAAAATTCTAAATTAGTCAATATTACATCACAATAGGAGATACATAGATAAAAAAATGCCTGCTTATATCTCAATCCATTGTTTCGTCAAAATTGAATTCGAAATATTCTTCTAGAGAATAGAATGTATTCTTCAACAATATTTTCATGATTGCTGCCTTTAACTGTTTGGTATGGGCATTTTTCAGTGCATTCGGTAATTTGTTGAAAATTTTGATGGATGTGTGATTAATTGGCTGTTGAATTTTTTTCAGGCGGTGATAGGGAATGCTCAACGAATTTCCATACCTTGTGTTAGGAGAATGGTAGGAAGAATTTGAATAAAGAGACTTTTCATTTTCTTTCACAAACATCACACATTGTAGGATGAATACTGAAGGTTAAGATGCTGAATTTTGCAAACAAAGGTTCACAATGTTCTCGACAACTGGCTTTTGCTATTATTCGTACAACTTTTTATTGTAGTTTAAATATTATTCCACTTTCTACGGAGTTTCCCCAAAGAAGAAGTCCATAAGAAAATGTTGAATAAAAGTTACTGTAATAATATGTTAATGCGGTATCTAGAGTAGTAAATTCTATTAGCTTCCCAAGTTGATATACTATTTTATTTAATTTTTTAGATAAGTAGTTGGCATGCTCTTTCCAGTTCAATTTTTTGTCAATATGTATACCTAATAACTCAACGCTATTCTCTTGACTACCGTTTGAGAACAAAGGCTCGCTTGTTTTTTCTGTGTTTAGTTTTAAATTATTTGTCGAAAACCATTCCGAAGCCTTTAGATTAGATTAGATCAGATTAGATAGGAGGCTTGCTATAAGTTAAGCACCTCGACCTATTGAGATCTATTGTGCCCTCCCTGTATTTAGAGCTCCTCTGTGAGCTCCAGTTGCTTTACCAACTTCCAGAGGCTATTAATGTTCCTCATGTAGCTTTCTGGCTTGGGTTTTTCAACACCCAGGCACAGAAACCGGCACCTTGCCAGTCCCTCACAGTGGCACAAGACGTGCTCTGCCGTTTCCTCCTCTTCGAGGCGGAACCGGCACTCACTGTCCCCGGCCACCCCGACCCTGCAAATGTGCTTTCGGAGTCGGCAGTATCCAGTCAATAGGCCTGCCGTTATCCTCAGCCTGGTACGGCCGAGGTTCAGTAGGTCTGCCGTGGTTGCATGCGAGGGTTCTTTTATAAACTTTTTCGCATGCTTCTGGCCAGTGGAACTATTCCATGGGGCTAGAGTTTCTGATAGCAACCACTCTTTAATGGTGCTTTTCCTGAGGCTTTTGAATACCCCGCAGTACGGTTCAGGTCCAATGATGACGGTCTCTGACCCTTTTTTGGCCAGTGTATCCGCCTCTTCATTCCCCTTCAGCCCTGAGTGTCCCAGTACCCATACCAAAGTGACATTATTCTTGTCTGATATGTTGTCTAGGGCATTCTTGCAGTCCATCACATTTCGTGATGTTATTACCGGAGAGGCTAATGCCTTCAACGCAGCTTGGCTATCTGAACAGATTGCAACTTTCCTATCTTTTAGGTTAAGTTTTCTAATCTCTATAGCGCAGTGTTCGATGGCAATCGTCTCGGCCTGAAACACCGTAGCGTGTCGGCCCAGACTAATAGCCATCTTAATATTTTTAGATTGTTCATACACTCCTGCTCCAGTGCCGCAAGACATTTTGGAGCCGTCTGTGTACCAGATTGAGTGAGCGGACACTGGAATCTGTTTTTTCCATGTCTCCCTTTCGGGAAAGAGGACGTGAAATTTTCTTTCGAAGCGATAGTGAGGCGGCATTTCATCACTAGGCATACCCAATATTGGGTCTGCCTGGATTTCCTCCCTCAGTTTTCGTTGGGTTGAACCATGCCCGGATATAATTGGTGATTGTCCTTGCATGAGTCGACAGATAGTCTGCCTAGCTGTACCTTGTACATATTTGTGTAGTGGTGGAAGATTGAGTAGGGCTTCTAATGCTGCAGTTGGGGTCGTACTCATTGCTCCCGTTATACTCAGGCATGCTAGCCTTTGAGTTTTCTCCAGGAGCTTTTGTGCCTGCAGCTGCGTTGTTTTCGTCCACCAAACGACTGACCCGTATGCTATTATCGGTCGTACGACCTGCGTATATAGCCACATGGTCATTTTTGTGTTTAATCCCCAACTTTTACCACAGAGTCGTCTGCATCTGCCTAGACAGATAGCCGCTTTCTGGGCAGTTTCATTAGGATGTTGATTCCACGTAAGTCTTTGGTCGAAAATTACTCCCAAATACTTTGCTTCTTTAGCATATGGAATCTCCACGTTGTTTAATCTCAGGGGATGTAATCCCTCAAGATCTCTCTTTTTAGTAAAGGGCACTACAACTGTCTTGGACGGGTTTATAGTGAGACCCTCTCCAACACAACAGCAGTTAACCTTGTTTAGTGCTATCTGCACCCGATCTGAGACTGTGGTTGGGAATTTGCCTCTTACCACAACTACTAGATCATCCGCATATCCAAGCGAGTAAAAACTCTCCCTGGATAGCGTTTGTAGGAGGTCGTCAACCAGGGCTACCCACAGTGGAGGAGATAAGACTCCCCCCTGCGGGCAGCCCCTAGTCGTTCCCGCTGCCATAGAGTAGACTCCGAGTTCTGAGAAGATACACCTAGTTTTAAGGGTCTCCTCGACCCATTGGCAGACAACGTTTGGCACTCCTCTTCTTTGTATTGCTCTGACCAGGGACCCAGTTGAGGCGTTGTTAAACGCCCCCTCCACGTCCACGAACAAAGCAATGGCCATTTCTTTATCATCAATTGACTTCGAAATTAGCCTATTAAGGTCGTCTAGCGCAAGGTCAGTAGACTTGCCTGTTTGGTAGTCATATTGATACTGGCTAAGAGGGTTGTCTTTTAGTGCCGTATCTCTTATGTACCTATCGATGAGTCTCTCCAATGTCTTTAGGAAGAAAGAGGAGAGGCTGATGGGTCTGTATGCCTTAGAAGTGTGGTTATTGTGTCTACCTGCTTTAGGTATGAACACTACTTTGACTTTCCTCCACGGCCTGGGTATGTATCTCAGCGCTATGCTGGACCTGAAGACCCTAATGAGGTGGGGCATGAGTAGCCCTTTTCCCTTTTGTAGGAAAGCGGGGTAGATTCCATCCGGTCCTGGAGACTTGAACGGTTTAAACCCCGCCAGCGCCCACTCGAGTCTTGCAGAGGTTACTATGGTTTCGGCCACTGTCCAGTCTGACCGGTCAGGTCTGTAATATTGATCCGATCGATCCCACTGATCACCATCCAATGGAATCGAACCCGGGAAATGGGTGTCCATAAGGATGGCTAGAGTTTCCTCTATAGTTCCCGAATAGGTCCCATCGCTTTTTTTGAGGGTAGCTATTTGGCCCGTAATACTATCTTTGGCTAGTATCTTATGGATTCTTGCGCAGGATGTGGTGGTCTCCACATCCTCACAGAATTTCTTCCATGAGATACGTTTCGCTTTTCTTATTTCTTTATCATACTCGGTAAGTGAAGTCCTGTATCCATTCCAGTCTTGATTGTGTTTAACTCTATTGTAGAGTTTACGTACTCGCAACCTCAAGGTTTCCAAAGTATCGTTCCACCAGACTGAATGCGATCTGTTTTTGTTCGATTTTGTTCGGCAATTGGCATCAAATGCTTGCAGAATCGCAGCATTGATCTCCTGCGTCACATTATCGAGATCTACTCTGTCTTTGACAGATTTGTTTACCGTATCAAGATTTATCCTCAGGGAGCTTGAGAATCTAGCCCAGTTGGTTTTCCTAGGATTACGGAACTCCTCTCTTTGAATTGAGGGAGTGTCGATGTCAAATCTGATGTGCCTGTGATCAGAACACGATGGCTCATCCGACACGCGCCAGTTTTTGACGTAATCAATCGTACGAGGGGAGCATAGAGTTAGGTCTAGTACTTCCTTTCTTGTACGGATAACGAAGGTTGGTTCGTTACCTGAATTAGCTATTTCTAACCCTTCACCAGAGATAAATTCTAAGAGAGACTCACCTCTGTTGTTCGTGTCGCTGCTTCCCCATTCTGTGTGGTGTGCATTTGCGTCACATCCTATTATTAGGTCGAGGCCGCGACTCCTGCCATAGGCCACTGCCGCCTGGAGGGCTGCTGGTGGGCAAACGTCCTCGCCAGCGAAGTAGGCCGAGCATATAAGCCAGCTTCTGGCCCATGGTTCTTGCAGTAAGGCCACATCCAAACCATCTTGCTCAAATCTCCTACATACCACCGCCGAAGCGGCTTTGGCATGATGGAGATTTGCCTGCAGGAACGTGACTATTTCTTGGGAGGTCATGTTGGTAGTGAATGTGGTATGGTGGGAGATGGGAGAGGTTGAGGAAGTGTATTCCTGGTCCCCACCGTGACCTCCGGGTCAACCTCCATTTCCTCCCCTCTTTTACCCCCTTCCACTGTTATTAGGGGGTCCGGCTGCGTGCTCTGTGCAGGCTTGCCTTGGACCTCCCTGGTGGGGCTTGCCTCGATCGGGGCCACTGGTACAGTGGTCCCGACCTCGGTTGGCCCTTCGTCCACCCCGAAATCCGCCTCAGGTTCAGCCGTTACGGCCTTGTCCTTCTGCCGGAATTTCAGTCTGGAGCCCAGGCCAAAATAGGGAGCCATACCCAGACCCTTAAGGGCCTCCAAAGAGCCGCCGTCCATCGAAAACGTCCACACTCGGCCGTTTCCAGACTTCGAGCTTCCCCACGGAGTCCACAGGTCCGTGTAGAGCCCCCCATTTGCTACACTGAGCCTGGCCAGAATCCTGTCCTTGCTCAGTGCCTCACCGTCTTCATCTGGGACGAAGACAGTGCACGCTATGGGTTTGGGAATCTCGCTTCCAACCAACACCCGCAAGACTGCGTCCTTCCATGGTGTCAGCTGAGGAACGGTTTTCCCTAGCCATTCTGCACTGACACTGTCAGCACAGGTTAACAGCAGATGACCCGGCCTATGTGTCAGCTTGAGGAAGCGGATTTGTGGTCCGCCCCTCCGGGGCACAATTTGGTCGTATGCTTTTAAAATGGCCTTTTCGACCAATTTTAGCTGCCCAGCGTCCAGCTGGACCGCAGGAAAGCCCTCCGCGGCGATCGCAACCTTAACGGAAGCAACCGCATCCTTAAATGAGGCTGGTTCCACTCCAGAGTCACTTTTGGCTCTATTCGGTGCTTCTTTCCGTGGAGTGGTGGACTCCGACCTTGGCCTTTTGGGCTTTCGGGCGTTGTCCTTCGAAGTGGCGCAGGCTTTAATGAAGTTGTCTCTAATGACAGACTGTTTAGCCTGCAAGGGATCAGCTCCGCCTTCCACCAGCTTCCGCACTTTGTAGCGAGCTACCGTACCAATTTTAAAATTCCTTAGAGTTTCCTCAGACATTTGGCTGAGTTCCTCCAAAGGATTTATGCGATCCGCACCCGCAGATTTGACGCTTCCGGGTGCGGCTGCTTTTGTTGACCCAGCATTGGTGCTTGAGCCTTCGTGCCCCTTCTGTGGGGGCCTGGGAGTGGTCTTGGGTAGCTGCCCAGCCCTAGGGCTTCGGTAGTACTTCGGACTAGCCGTTTTATTTTTATTTTGTTTATCGGACATAAGAGTTCCCACGAAAAGCTAGGGATGGTGTGGTCCACTCGAGCAGAGCCCCGCATGCCCGAGTAAGCCTAGATACGAGGGGGTGTCGGCCTGTTCCCCCAAGAAGAACGCTAGCGACCGGTTATACTCTACCGGCCATTCAGCTTTGGCACGTTGCTTCTTACCTTAGCTCAGGGGATTTTCTGTCAGGGTTTTCTCCCTTAGCCTGGTTTGGCCCGTTTAAGCGCCGGCTTTTTTTGCCCTACACCGTTGGTGTTAACCAGGGTTCACGACGTGGACGTGGTGTTAGGACTTGAAGCAATCACTACGTCCGTAGTTGTGGGCATTAACCTGTGTTTTATTCTCTCCCCAGGTCCAGACAGCCTGGGGACGCACAGATACCCTAGAGCTTCCATTTGAACCCCTTCCGAAGCCTTTGCTATTGTTTCAGTATTTCTGAGTTCTAGGTTCTTAATGTCAGGGCTTATATTTAAAATTGTAGAATCATCAGCATATAGTGTCATTGCGTCAGCTTTTAAATATTTTGTTAAATCATTTATGAAGATAATAAAAAATATGGGTCCCAATATTGATCCTTGGGGAACTCCAATATCTATTGTCATTATGTCTGACTTCTCGCCTGATGATAGAACCCCTTGCTGTCGACTGTGCAAGTAGGAAGCGAATAATTCCAAGGCAGCACCCCTGATCCCATAAAACTATAATTTTGCCAGTAGGTATTCATGTGTGACGCAATCAAATGCCTTTGATAAATCCAACATTGTGGCACACGAAAAGTTATTTTTATCAATCGCATCCAGGATTTTTTCTAAAATGGATATTATTGTCTTTATTGTTGATTTATTACTGCGGTAGCCAAACTGCTTTTTTGAGAAAAGTTCTTTATCTTCAAAATATGAAACTATCCTAGATTTCAGTAAACATTCAAGAATTTTTGAAAGAACAGTAAGCACTGAAATGGGTCTAAATGAGTTAACTTCGTTATGATCGTTTGTTTTTGGGATCGGTACTACCTTTGCAATTTTTAGTTTATCTGGAAAAATGCTCTGTTCTAGACACCTATTAAAGATGTTACATAATATTTGAGCCAGTTCATCACACAGATGTTCAACTACCCCTACGCTCATATAATAATAATGATAATAATAATAATAATGTTTATTCAGTAATAATGATACACCAAAGTGGAAAGATTCATAATATGTACTAATATTTCATGAATAAACAGAAAACAATCACTGAAGCTGTGAATACAGCTTGTGCGTGATAAATCAAATTAATTCTATAAGAGGTTTAAACAACATGAGTAAGATATATATAAATATAGGACAAATACAACACTTCAAAACATAACATAAAGTATAAAATTAAATATGTATAAATATGATAGGTGAGTATTGTTTCACATAGAATATACAATTCTGAAATAGCATAGTACCTATGTCTTTTGAGATGCCTATGACGAGAGGTTAGTGGTATGATAATCATGTGTAGAATATAAGAGATCAAATTGTTGCATTCAATTTTCGAAAATCTCGTGTATTTCAGCACGGAAGTATGCTGAACTAAAAGTTTGAGTTCTCTTTAAAATTTTCCAGGGTACCTCGGATGCTTCTTTTGTGGCGGGTTTCATGATTGTGAATGTAGGTGATCAATTCGCATATCATACACATCTCTACTATTTGAGTTTTTCAAGTGTCTTCTGATACTTTTTATTTCTTCATCTGTCGTAGGGCTAATGAAAAAAGAAAAACAGGGAGAAATATGAATATTTTGCAGTGCATGCATAGAATCAATGTCACTATGAGGTATTGAGTTAACAATGTTTTTTCCCACATTGACAAAAAAATTGTTGAAATGTTCGTCAGAAATATTTATTTCATTTTTGTTGATATCCTTTCCCGTCTGTTGGTTGATCAATATCAAATTGCTTTGGATTTGTTGTTTGAGTCATTTATGAAATCTTTATTCGCCTTTCGTTTGGCATAATCAATTTCTTTTTCATAATGCGATCTAGTTTTTTCATAAAGATCATTTACCTCCTGTGACTTGACGCACTGTTTTATAGTGTTCACAGCTTCTAGTTGACTTCTCATTTTTTTCAGATTTCCATCAAACCAGTTTATACCTTTTACATTTTTGCATTTGATATTTTTCCGGGAAATGATTGTGGAATTTGTCTAGGAATATCAGAAAAAAACTGTTAAATAAATCATTCGCATTCTCAATAGTATGAAGTTCGGTCCAGTTAAACTAAGATATAGTTTGTTTGAACTCATTTAGCTTTTGTTGAGTTATGAATCTAATTTTTTCAATTTCGATATTTTGCCTAGGAATATCTCTTTTCAAAGTTGCTAAGATGCCTGAATGATCGGATGGACAAAAGTCATGGACTTCAACTAGTATGTTGTCCATTATATTAGTTATTGAATTATCAATACAAGTTCCATTCTTTTTGGATATATGTGTTGGTGTTGTTACAGAAATTTCTAGATCAAACGATTCCACTAGGTCCCTGAACTCCCTTGAACAAGTTAATTTTGTATTATCAATATCAATATTAAAATCGCCATTTATAATGAATTTCTCTCTATTATGCAGTGTCAGACGTTGAAGCATTAGGGAGAACATTTCATGGAAACTTTTCACATTTTCAAGAATAGGTGATCTTTATATAGTGATGATTACAATGTTGAGGTCAGTTAACTTAATAGCAGCAAATTCGAAAACTTTTTCCCGATATAAATCTTCAAACTTTCCCACCGAAGTGGTTTTTATGTAATTCTTCACATAGATTACAACGCCACCGTGTTCAAGAGAATTTCTACAATTAGAACTGCCTACCTTGAAATTATTCAAATATGAAGATGATATTTCATGATCTCGTAACCAAGTTTTTGTGAAGCACCTAATGTCAAATTTCTTCCTTCGGAAATAGCTTCAATTTCATTATATTTGTTTCGTATACACTGAATGTTATTATAGAAAATGGTAAGTGTAGAAACATCGTCTATGTTGTTATTCTTGATTTTAGTTCTTCTAATTTCTTCAGATACTACAACTTCTGCGCCATCAGCTGAGGCCGGCGCCGATATAAAAAACGTAAAATTGCAGCACCACATGGCCGTATATTGGGGTCCATTGCTTGTTTAAAGTTTTCACTATAAATTGACACCTTGAATGACGAATAGAGATCAGGTCTCCTCGAATTCAAACTTTCGCATTCGACCTCGGGAAAATGTTCTCCAATACACTTTTCCAAAGTCTCCTTCAAGGTTTGTGGACTGACTCTACATACGTGCAAGTCAATGTATCTGAGTACCCC
The DNA here is from genome assembly GCA_037013635.1 of Plagiodera versicolora. NCBI lineage: Eukaryota > Metazoa > Arthropoda > Insecta > Coleoptera > Chrysomelidae > Plagiodera > Plagiodera versicolora. The sequence goes on from CM072981.1 coordinate 1,819,508, forward strand.
CCCAAAAACATCTTCTGATTTGTTTTTTCCAATAATAATATTCCTTTTTTGACTTCGTTTCCTTTCAACTTTTTTCCATCTTGAGGGATCGGAGTTTTGCCCTCTCTGCTTGCCTAAACCGATGATCTCATTCATTTTCATCGCAGTTTCTGATTGCAGCAATCCAAAAGCCACGGCCAACTTTTTTATTTCTACGGAATTCTCTGGTCTACTCGTTTTAGGCAACAAGTTTTTCTGAGGTTCCTTGTGATTAACTTTTTCGTTGTTGTTTTTTGCTACTGTTTGCCTTTTTTCGGAACTCGAACTTTTTGTTGGCGGTTCCTTTTTATCAATTTGAGGTGTGCACGACTTTTTCAGCGCATTATTTTTGGCCACTAGTTCTATTTGCTCGTATAATAAATCAATCTTTTCTCTGAGTTCGTTGATAATTATATATTTTTGTTTGAATAGATAATTAACAATTTGAACGTTTACCGTTTCCTGAGATGTAAGGTCGTCGGTGGCATCTTGAAAAAGTCCTTCATCGTCAGTTTCTGGTACCTTTGGTTCACTTTGACTACTACAGCAAATTATTTTGTCCCCATCGGTGGGAATCACAGTTTTTGATAACTTAGCACAACTGTTATGCATTATTAAATCACATTTAATACACTTTTTGCCAGTTGAAGCAACATTTTTGCATTTTCTATAGGTTTTTTGAGGAGCGACTTGTTCGCACGTCTTGCCATAATGCTGACTGTAAGAAGTTTGGTGTCTGACTGACTATCCAAAAGAAAGTAGGTATGAAAAAATGTTCGTGAACCACTTGAGGGTTCCATCCCTCGTCTCGGGTTACTCTGGATTGCGTCACTTCGGCTTATCCCTGTAGGATGGGTGGTGATGATATAATCCACGAACCAAGAGTTGTTTGATAAGTTGAAAGCGATAGTAAACAAGAACTCAATTGAAATGAAGACCTAGAAGAAAAATATTTCGAGATTGAGGAAAAAATACCATTTATTGAGCGAGCAAATGGGAAAAATGATATCGTCATATTCGGGATAGAAACAGATTGGGATAATCTTTTGAGAACTACCTTAGGAAAACTGAATGACATCTTTAAATGCAACCTGGTAGAGAGGGATATAAACAACATCCGTCTCATTGGCAGAAAAAACACCATAGAGAGTTCATCCCAAATCTTCAAGAACAAAAAGAATATTTAAACAGTTATATGAACTGAAAGGCACTGACATCTATATTACGAAAGATCTACGACAAAATAATTCACAACCAACTCCAATGAGCGGTATTTCACACGCTACCGCCCCGCAAAGTCAACAACGGAGAAATCACTTTCAAAATAATAATCAATCTCGTAATTTTACATCACGAATCGCATAGCACTAATGAAAGAGTACTAGCTTTCATTAAAATCAGTAACCCACCAATAAAATTATTGATAGACACAGGCTCAACCAGATCATTTTTAGACCCAAACATAGCAGAAAAATATTTTCAAAATTTCATATACGAAGAACCTTTTTCAGTTTCAACTTGTTTCAATACTTCTCAACACAAATTAGCCATGAACATCCGTGCTTTCCATGAATTTCAAACGAATAAAGAGATCAAGTTCTTTCTTTATAAATTCCATAATGTATTCGATGGATTGATAGGCATAGACAATCTAAAACTATTAAAATCCAATTTAGACTTGATAAATAACAAAATCCTGACACCAAAGTCTACAATCGACATCCATTATTTTAAATCCAACCCTGTCATTCTATTCGTGAGAATAATTCCCAAACAATCAACGATTTCAACAAACATTCCAGTTGACCTTCAAGAAGGCGATGTGCTTATTCAGCCTCAGGAAATTCTATCTTGTAAAATCCCCGAAACACTAACATATGCGAGTAACAACTTAGCATGTGTCGAAATCCAAAACCCTACAGATAACGATATAAAATTAAATATGTTATACCCTATTAAAACTACACCATTACAAAACAACGAGACGTATCATCTCGAAGAAATTCGAAATTCCCAACATGAACGAAAACAATTTTCAAGACCATTTCGAAATTTTTTATATCAACACTTTACGTAAAATCGACAAATCAGACGTAATAAAATCAATTAGAACAGATCACCTGAATAACGAAGAGAAGGAAAGTTTGATAAAAGTTTGCAAAAAATATTCAGATATATTTTATAAAGAAGGTGAACCTTAAACATCTACAACCGAAATTAAACACGTCATAAAAACGAAAGACGAAATCCCCGTGTACACAAAGTCATATCGATACCCTTTTGTACATAAAGACGAAGTCAAATCGCAAATGACAAAAATGCTACAACAAAATATCATTCGTCCAAGTAAATCACCTTGGTCCTCTCCAATTTGGATTGTACCCAAAAAGTTCGATGCTTCAGGAAAAAAGAAGTGGAGGATAGTTATCGACTATCGGAAGCTAAATGAAAAAACCATATAGAGGATAGATACCCCATTCCCAACATAACAGATGTTCTTGACAAAATTGGCCGCTGTCAGTACTTTACCACACTAGACTTAGCGTCCGGATTTCATCAAATTCAAATGAATCCCACAGACATTGAAAAAACAGCATTTAATGTAGAAGGAGGACATTACGAATTTTTACAAATGCCCTTTGGTCTTAAAAATTCTCCCTCAACCTTCCAACGATATCTTGACAATATATTAAAAGAACACATTGATGAAATCTGTCTCATTTATCTTGATGATATTCTCATCTATTCAACATCCTTACAAGAACACATGAATAGCTTAAACAAAAATTTTCTAACTCTAAAAGAAGCAAATTTCAAAATCCAAATGGATAAATCTGAATTTTTAAAACCAGAAACTGCATATCTCGGACACACAAACGAAATCGAAAACATCGTCGACAAAGAGATCCAAAATTACATCGACATTTGTAACAGAAACAGAGATCCGAATCAAAGAGATGAAGAAATTGAATCAGTTATAGGTCAAATAAACGAACCACCCAACATTAGGGATTTTGACGATATAAACACTATTCACACAAGTACAGAAGACCCTGTTCTAACAATACCCATATCAGAACATCCATTAAACAACTTCGATAATCAAATAAAAATAACTACAGTTTTTCACTCACAAGCTCTACCAAAGTTCAAACAAATTTTTCCAACAAAAAACGAACTATAGCACAATTAAGTTTGGACAATATTGAACAAAACATCATTAAATTCGTAAAAGACTACTTAGATCCGAAACTCAAATACGCCTTATATTTCGAAGACGAATCGATAATAATAAATAATAATAAATTTTATTAGCCATTTAGGTACAGTGCGTACATATGGTAAGTCATACAATACATAAATCACATCATGATACAATAAAATAAAACCATATTGTTGGTCATTGAGTATAAATAAAATAAATAATGATCATATGCATAAATAAAATCAAAACGGACAAGACCACAGCACAACACAAGACATACTCAAGAGTGGAACGATCATCAGCATGAATAAAATCACAACCTGAACACAAATGAACCACGACCATACATAATTAAAATCATTGAACTGAAGTTTTATCACGGAACAAGTAAGATGACAGCACACTACAAGTAACAAATTAAAAGTAAAATAATTCACAATAATGGATCATCCAAATATTCTTGATGAGAATAGTAACCCTTCTCAGTCAGCAAACATTTTATTTTGTTAAAAAATATTCTGTCACATTCAGAATTTTCAATTGCCGTTGGCAGTTTGTTGTAGAAACTCAATGCCTTGTAGAGAGGAGAATTTTGGAATTTCGTGGTTTTGTGGTTTGGTGTTTTTAGGTAACCACCATGGCGCGTGCTGTATGTATGCGAAGAAGCATTGGTATCGAAGGTGTTCAAGTTGCTTCTAATATATTTCAAACATTTCAAAATATAGATGGATGGGGCAGTTAACAATTTCTCCCTTATAAATATTGGTTTGCAACTATCTTGATAGTCAATGTCAAATATTAATCTTATGATACGTTTCTGTCCTATAAACACTCTACCAAAATCTCTACCACATCCCCATGACATTAGGTTGAAAGAGATGTGGGAGTATACCATTGCATAATAAATGCTTAATAAACTCTCCTTGGCTACACATGTTTTCATCTGCTTAATTGCAAAGAGAGCTGAATTCAGTTTCCCGCATACGTGACCGATATGTAGATCCCAGTCCAACCTCTCATCTAGAAATGTTCCCAAGAATTTTACATCTTGCGACATAACTATTTCATCCATAGCTTTTATCTCACCAGGCATATTATCCTTCCTATTATAAAACCTCATAGAAATTGATTTTGCTGTATTTAAAATCAGTTGATTTCTGTCACACCATGAAGTGAATGAATCAATGATTCTGCCGACATCCGTCAATAGTACATCCGGATCAGGACCAGCAACTGTAATTGTTGTGTCGTCAGCAAAAATGGTGATGCAGCAATCAGTTACGTGTTCGGGCAAGTCGTTGACAAATAGCACGAATAGTAGGGGTCCTAAGACTGACCCTTGCGGTACTCCTAATTTAACATCACGCTCACTCGACTTAAAAACGCTATTTCTCACAGTCATACTACGTCCATACATATATGATTTCAACCATGCCAATAAATTACTTGGAAAAGCGAGCATTTGCAACTTATTATTAAGAAATTCGAATGACACCGTGTCAAATGCCTTTGACAAATCGAAAAACAGACTAATCACACAATTTCTGGAATCCATTTCAGAGTAAACAAAATTGAGAAACTGGAATGATGCCGTTTCCACAAAATGATTTTTTCTAAAACCATGCTGGTTACCACATAACAAGTTGTTAATTTCCAAATAATTCACTATCCTAGCAGTTACTATTTTCTCATATAACTTCGAGAGTGAGCTGACTAGGGAAATTTGTCTATAGTTGTCTAACTCTGTCTTATCTCCTTTTTTGAATAAGGGAATCACTAGTGTCCTTTTGAACTCAGTCGGAAAATATCCCTGGATGTAGGACTGGTTCATTAGGTAAGTAAGGGGATATTTTATCAAATCTATTACATTCTTAATAGTGATTATAGAAAGTTCATCTATCCCAGATAATTTTTTATTTTTCATCAAATTTAGTGAGTCAATTATTTCTGTCTCTGTAATAGGTCCATTCTGAAACGGGTAAATGACATCAACATACAAACTGGTGGTACAGGGCAGAGTTATGTTTTGACCGAAGTGATCAGCCAATGTTGATTGAGCAGCCCCAGAAAAGTGGTCAGCAAATAATTCCGCAACCTCATGTGGATCTTCAACAATATTGCAGTTGTGCTTGAGAGTGATGGCATCCCCGCCACAAGACGATTTCTTCTTTCCTAACTCAGAGGGAATCAAGTTCCATGTCTCTTTTGTTCTATTCTGAGCATTTTTTATTTTATTGGAAAAGTATTCGGTCTTTGCTTTTCTGATTTCAGACTTGTGTTCCTTTAACCTCCTTTTATATATTTCTCTATTTACTGGATCGATTTCTCCAGAAGTTGTTGTTAATTTGAAAAATTCTCTTAGATAATTTCCCTCTTGGATAATTTCTTCAGAAATCCAACCATTTTTACGCTTTTTTGCGATAACAGGCTTCATTGGGCAGGACACATCAAAGCACCAATAAAGCGACTCCAGGAAATAAGAAAAGGCTTCGCTTATGCACATGTTGCACAACGTCGGAAACCAATTAATATTACCCAATCTAGTTCTGAGTTCGCCAATATTACCACGGTTGACTTGTCGTTTCCTTGCTATAACATTTTGTTTATTTTTAATTGCACATACCTCCTTGCTGAAGGTCAATAAATGGGATAGATGATCAGCAATATTTGGTTGGATCAATTGACAGTCGTAAGTAAGATCCGAGAAAGCAGTCAGCATATAATCTATACAGGTCCGACTTGTACGACCATCTGCATTTGCGAAAATTCTAGTTGGGCCCTGCATATTGGCATCCAGTCGAAACGAACTGAAACAGTCAATGAGAGATTTAGTGTTCAAATCATTCGATAGATAGTTAATATTGAAGTCCCCACACAAAATAATATTGTGGGACTTTGTCTCGGCAATATTGAGAGCCTGCAGTAGACAATCGAGAAATATGTTGACATTTCCATTTGGAGGCCTATATGCAGTTATAATTACAATCTTTGAGGAATCTACTTTACAGCAAATCGCACAGATTTCAATTACACTTTATCTGGATAATTTATTAATTGCTATTATCTCAGTGACATCAATGAAACTTTTGGCAAGAATACCTGCACCTCCGCGTATATGCTCCTCTCTACAAAACATTGCCGCCACACGGTAGTCATATAAATAAACATCTCTCAAGCAATCACCTAGTTACCCAGTGTTCAGATAAGCATACAATATCAATATCATTATTTTTCAAAAACAACTCAACCAAATTCAAATTATTTAACAATCCCCTAACATTAACATGACAGACTTTAGTGATACACGACCGCCCTGTAGATGTACTGTAGTTAACTGTCGCTAGAGGTCTGGAGCTACTTGGGAGTGTCGGGAGCACAAAAAAGTACCAGCTGTACTGGGTTTTATATTTGCATTTAGTTCCGCATTTTGTAGTTCTGACATTAATGATATATTCAAAGATGGATTTGATTTGGTGTTCAATTTTGGTAAGTTATCAGGTGCTGAAGTATAAACTGACTGAAAATAATTATGGATGTGCCTCACCAATGCCTTGGACATAAGCCATTTCGCTGAGCCCGTAAAACCGTGCCCATCTCGTCTATAGTGCCATCTTTTCAGAGTAGTATTACACTCAAATACATTGCCGCATTTCTTGGCCTCAAACATGTGTTTCTTCAATTCTAGATTATTGTTATACAAAAAATCATTATCACTACTTCTGCCATATTTAAATGGATTTGTTATGACAATGAGCCGGGGCTCCAACAATTTCGCCATCAGTTCTGTGGTTATCCGCCTGTTATGTAAATTGGGCCAAAATATAACAGAGTCATTTTTGTTATAATTCTTCGTATTATTCAATACAGTGTCAGCCAGTTCTCTGTCGCTTGCACCGGGTTTTATCGTTGATTCGATGATAAATTCTTCCTTTGCTAGGATCATCATGTAACTGGCCATTCCCCTACCCTTGTGGTCAGAAATGAAAGCAATTCTCCTTTTTCTTAATTCCCCGTTTACAGGGTTTGTAATTGCACCATGTAATATTCTATTATATTCTGTTTCAAATGCATTCGGCGTTTGTGTTGCAATGTCCTTAACAAAATCATCTTCTACACCAATGGGCATATTGTGTAGTGGATTGGTTGAAGTGGAAATATCACATCTCTTTATTTCATCCGTTTGTATGCCCATATTATTTTGCTTCGTTCGGTTTTTGTTCATTTCTTTTTGTAGGATAAGAATCTTATTTTGAAGTTCCCTTATCAGAGACTTTTGTTTTTCAAGAATCTGACTCATTTCATTTTCTGTGTTCGTTGCTTCTTGTACAAATATTTCATGTTCGTGTCGCAGTTTTTTGATGAAATTGTCCCTAATTAATCTCTCTTCATTTAGGTCACTAATAGATTTTTCGAGTCCATTTATTTCTTGTAAACCAGAATTATTATAACTGGTGTTTGATACCTCACAACACTCAACTTTATTTCCACTTAAAAAATGTATTTTACACTTATTTTTTGCTATACAGCTCTTATGAAGAATACCCAAACAATTTACACATACATAATGACTAAAGATTTTTGATTTACAGCATTTGAAAGCAAAACTTGTGGAGCACTGCAAAAGCGCGTCCTGACTGTTCGCCATAATAATATCTCTTGATTCCTAAATTTTGCTCAACTGTTCAGAATACTTTTAAAACCCCATCGTATGAATTCGTTAGATGCACAAAAATTCTCAAAGATGTAATTAGAGAAGACGATCAAAACCAAACTATAAAACAATATCACGAAGGTAAAACTAACCACCGCGGTATTGCGGAAACAGAAAAACGAATTCGAGAAAATTATTATTGGCCCAAATTAGGAATCGATACCCGATTATACATTAATAATTGTGCAATATGCCAAATGGATAAATATGACAAAAATCCACCAAAACAACAATTTTCTTCAACACCAACAGCTTGTCAACCATTTGAACTTGTTCATGTAGATATTTATCAAATCCGAAACCAAAAGTTTTCAACTATAGTAGATGCTTTTTCGAAATATGCTCAAGCATATCCACTTTCTCATAAAAGCGGAATTGAAATCGCAAATAAACTAATCACATTTTTTGGAAATCATGGTATTCCAAAAACAATAATCTCAGATAACGGTTCTGAATTTAAAAATGAAACTCAAAAAAATCAAAGTTCATTTCGGAACACCAGACCATCATGAATCTAATTCTATAATCGATCGATTCCACTCAACAATCACGGAAAACATAAGAATACTACAAAGTACAAGTAAAGAACAAAACATAACCAATTTAATGACTTACGCCATTCTAGGTTATAATCATGCAATCCATTCAGCAACAGAAATGAAACCTATTGATGTTATAACAGGCCATATTTCCAACTCAGACCCATTCGATATTGATTTAGAACATCGTATTCAAAGCGTGTACATTTCAAATCATAAAGAGAAAACTAAAGAAATGTATAAGACTTTAAACCAAAGGTTAATTGAACAAAAAGAAAAAATCATTGGGAAACGAAACGGAAATCGCGAAACCCCTTTAACGTACCAACCAGAAGACACTGCTTACAAAGAAACAAGTCCTCGTAATGAAGGACTCCCCAGATTTAAAATCGTAAAAGTAACCGCAGATGAGAACACCAAAATTCAAACTTCGACAAATAGAAAATTTCATAAATCAAATATAAAACGTCCCTTGTTTCAGGTCCGTCCTGTCATCGATCCTGTGCCAGGAAGTTCAAATACTCCCTCTGAATAAAAATCCCGGCATACTACCCTTCAAATTAGGTACTTGTAAAGTTAAAAAAAAATCCCATACTTTTATTCATTACTTTGATTTACCAATACATGACGAAATACTAACTGTATCCAATCAATATATACAACTTATGATCGCTGTACACAATGGATTATCCAACCCTCATTTTGCAGAACTATCAGCAATCAATCAATCAATAAACATCCAATTGCAATTAGCAATCAGAAAATATAACTCGATCACTCCAGAAAAACGAATAAAAACAGGCTTAATAAACGGCTTAGGCAGTAACCAAAATGATATAATTGTGAAGATAAATGATCAAATTTCACTATCCAAACATATAATTGAAACATTCAACGAAACGATCACGTTATTAAAACGTAACGAAGATGTAACGTTAGATAGGATTAATAAAATATCATCGAAACTATCAACATTCGTATACGACTTCAATCATTACTTAGAAACAAAAGGTGCTTTCGAACAACTCAGCTCAACACTCAATATAATTTTACAATTATTGACAGACGTAGAAAATGCCATCACATTTTCTAAATTAAACATTGCTCATCCAAGTATTATCAATATTAATGAATTAGAAGTACTGATCAGACTCCTAGCAAACCAACACTTGCCTGAAAACTTAATATTTGGTATTAACCCAATCGATACTCATAAATACTACCATGTATTAGACATAGGCACATATCAAAAAGAAAGCAAAATAGTTTTTGTAATCAAGTTTCCTCTCGTTTATCCTGAAACTTATACCCATTATCATTTATACTCCATTTCAACTTCAGATCAAAATACATTGATTCCACCAGCACCTTATCTGATTATGAATGAGATATATTTTCAATATACCACTACACCATGCGTCTACCTATATGGAATGTACTACTGTTTATCCATCGACCTACTTCTTGGAAACACCAAAACAGACTGTATTTTCCAAATACTAAATATCAACACCACTCCTTCCGGATGTGCAAGAATTTCAATCCAAATAGAAAAAGATATCATTGAACAAGTCAATGACGCCCACTACATTGGAATATCCACGAACTCAACAAGAATACAAATAATATGCAAAACCACCGACATGGTCACCCTAACAGGAACATATCTAATATCACTACCCCCAGGATGTCTCTCCTACGGATACCTATCTGAACGAAGAAACAGAACTGCAACAACAGCCTTTGCTTCTTCCGGCCCTGACCTTGCCAAAGAAAATTGAAATCGAGCAAATGCAACCATTGAAACTCCAAGACATCCCACTCGACAAGCTAAATGAACTTCAAGTAGAAGCAAGCAGAATTACACCTCTACAGACAGCCAAGCAGACAACAATAGTGCATGCCTGGACAATCCCCCTGTATATTTGCATCATATTGTTTATTTGTATTTTTATTATAGTCAAATACAAACACCGACTATGGAGAAGAAATTCACCAAGCCACGCCAGAGACAATCAACCCAGTACCTCAGACTACCCTATCCAGTTGGAAAGAAAAACCATAGTTTTTCATCTTCGAGGGGAGGAATTATATTGTGAAGAATTGCAGCCTTGCAATCCTGAACCCGAGCTTATGCTGACAACACAGAATGCACTTCGTCCAGCAAGATGCATAGGAGGGCAGTCTGGCTCCAGCATCCACAAAATACACATCATAATAATTGTATTAACCAAACGTAGAAATAAAGTTTTTAAAAAGCAACTTTGCTTGACGAGAAACATAATTCGCGTTTGCGTCGAGAACATTATTAGAAAGAGAAGAGAAAAGAAAATGAGTCAAATTGAAAAAGAAGCGCTGTCAATTATATTTGGACTTTGTAAATTCAATCAGTATATTTGGGGTCGACAATTCACACTAGTGACAGACCATAAAGCGCTTACAACCATTTTTCACCCTCAGAAAGGAATTCCACAGTTTTCCGCGAACAAATTGAGGAGATGGGCGGTAATTCTGTCCAACTACCAATACAAAATTGAATTTGTTAAATCAGGAAAAAATTGTGCCGGTTTTTTATCGCGGTCACCCATGGAAACTGACGAAAAAGACATAGGAAATGTAGATCTAAATTATGTAACATATTTTTCTGAAAATGATAATTTTCCAATGAATTTTGAAACTGTAAAAGCAGCCACGTTGAATGATAGGACCTTGTATGACGTAAAAAAATATGTGTGTAATGGTTGGCCACATAAAATTGACTCTGATGAAATTGTTTCTTTTTTGAGCGTAAAGAAATAGCTTACTGTAGATTACGATTGTCTTTTATGGAACAATCGATTGATTATACCCAAAGTTTAACAAAAAAATATTTTGAAAGATTTGCATTCCTCACATTTGGGTATAGTCAAAATGAAAAGCTTAGCCCGGTCATACTTCTGGTAGCAGGGGGTAAGACAAAGACATTGAAAGAATATGTCGGACCTGTGAGAATTGTATAAAGCAATTTTGGACGGTTGACCTTTTCCACCCGGAATTTGGCATCGCGTACACATTGATTTCATGGGACCATTTCGCAACAAGCAATTTTTAATAATCATAGACGCATAGACTCTATAACTTCAGCAACCATTGAAGTTCTCAGATTAGTTTTTGTAAGATTAGGACTACCAAAACAGGTGGTTTCGGATAACGCATCAACATTTCACTCAAAAGAATCTCAGGATTTATTGGCAATGAATGATATCACTCACATTACATCCCCACCGTATCAGCCATCCGCAAACAGCGCAGAGGAAAACTCGGTGAAAACAGTAAAAAATGGCCTCAAAAACGGTTTGGGAAGCAATAAAAGTATTTCGCTGAACAAAGCTCTGGACAATTTTCTTTTTGACTATAGAAATACCGCTCATTGTACAACGGGTTTAAGTCCAGCGGAAGTAATGTTCCAAAGAAATTTGAGGACACGTTTCGATAATTTTAAACCTCAAAAAAACATACAACAGCCGACAGATATTAAAAATTGCGTCCTAGCAAAGCAGGCAACAAAAACATTATTATGGAGGAAGAAGATTTGTAACTTTTGAAATTGGAGAAATTGTAACTGTGAAAGATTATAGAAATGTTCAACACCCAACTTGGATAGAAGCTGTCATATTTAAGAAAATCGGCAAATCTACTTATATAGTACGAGTCCCAGAGTAACACGATGTGATTTGGAAAAGACATATCAACCAAATACATAGATATCAGTTCAAAACTTCGAATATTACAAAAAATCATACGGAAAAAGTAGATTTGTTGGTTGAAGAAAACATCAACGATAATTAAGAAATAGTGACCAGTCATGAACACAGTGACAGTTCTAGTGCGGTTGAAAGACAAAAAATTAAACCTATTGGTAGACTTGTATATACAGAACTATAATTCGAATTGAACAAATCTGTCGAGTTTGTTTTCCACAGCAATCTTCGAAAAAATGTTTATTATGAAATTTCGACCATAATTTGAAATCAAAACATGTTGTGTAGTACATTGTCGAAATCAGGGAAAAAAACTGCATACAGAAATATGAGAATTCAATATGGCGTCCATAAAAAAAAAGAGTTGACTGTCATTTGTTTCTTTCTTCGTGTGTGCAAAATTCCGTTTTTCAGAGATATCTTGAAAACCAAAGAAAATTGGTCAGATTTCTTTCCAGATTATTTATTGATTAGTACCAGAATGCGCAACTTTGCCCTTATTTAAGCAACATCGTATCTCTCAAGGTAACCGAGATCCCCATGCTCAACCCCTTCAGTCCCAGATTATTATGAAGGTAGAAAAAAAAACAATAACGAATGTTTCGTGATCAGAGGTCATCTTAGGATCATCAGAGGGCAGGAGTTGAACACTACTTTTACTATTATATATTTCAGGAAGTGTCCCGCTCGGTGGACATCAGGACTCAAGAGTAATACAATTGTTTCAGTGAACACTTTTTTTATTTGAATTATTATTTCACAAATGTATGGGTACGAATTCATTTTCTGTGAAGGGAAAGAAAACAGTTTCTCTCTTCCAGAAAACAAAGATGTAAATTACACTTGTCACAAAAAACATGGATTTTTTTCGTGCATTTTTCAAATTGACATCGAGTTGCTTCTTTTTTCGAATCATAATTGGGCATATGATCCAAGCGATCATGACGAATCTCCATAAATAGTCGCTTTCATTCACTACAATAATGTGTAGGGGTACCTACGAACTTGGAGATGCATCTGATGGACGTCCTCTCTTTCGTATGACCGGAATATTCATCTTCATGAGAGAATATGCCAATTGGAGACGAAAGTGGAACAAGTCTAATGCTTTTTTCTTAGGGTTTTCTTTATTCTCATCGGTATAGTGTTGGAGGTATTCTAACCAGCTATTCACTATAGCTTGACATTATTGATATTATTGACAATATGAAGATTTTCACATGCATCTTTTAAGGCCCAATGTCCTTTGCACTGGACATACTTTTTTGGTAGGTTATGTACAACTCATTTCTCAATAATTGCAAACTGTATTCATTCAATCACATTCAATGAATTATATTCAACATTCAGTTGAAGTATAATCATGAACTCATTCGAATTATAGCGATCACAATGTGATAAACTTACCCTTGTAACGACGCGATGAGGTAGCCATGATTCACTTGTTATGCTAAATGGTATATTTTGATTGAATTCGAAGAGATGGCTTGGTAGTACGCAGGATACTGCAGTAGGAGATCCTAGTGAACTCGTGAAGCGCTTGAATGATTCACACATTACACAAAAGATGTTTTATTCGTGGCAAAATAAATGTCCATACCAGTGGACATAGGGACTGAAGGTAAGCTCGAATTACGGACACCCTGTATATGTGTTACCAATTTATTATTCATAGAATATTCAATCTAATGTTGAGTTCACATCTTTACAGTTTTCATTTATTATGTCATGTAGAATCCAAATGAGAGTTGGATATTTCACGTTTTTGAAGAAAATAACCTGATAATTCGGATATAATGAAGATTTCAAATTATTCAATCATTACATTTCCCTTTGCTTCGAATGATTATTGAATTATATTTCGATCCTTGGAGCTGGTGGATGTGGATTGAATGTAGCGAAAAAATAAGGAGAAGTAGTTTTCATGTCCCTCTATAAGACCCACCCACTTTTGGTTCTGGCCGGCCATTCTAAATAAAAAAAAAACTAAATCATTTTCGAGCCATACAATGAACTATATTTCTATCCGTGGAGCTAACCCCTTAGAGTAGATGGAATGAAAAAGAATTGTGTCCATTTATAGAACTAACTAATTCTTGTTTTTGGCTGTGTCAGAGGCAACCCAAAAAATCAATCAGAACAGATGAGAATCGGGTCTATAGTCTATTTCAGCTGGGTTGATACCTGTGACGCGTTGCCAGATTTTGCCGTGATGCCACATGTTTTTCACTTTTTCAGTGATGCTCCGAATTAACTCCCAATTGAAACTTGGGTATATAATCATATTTCATAAAAACTGTTGAACCATTGTAGGATCGTAGTGAATAAATATCCATGAAGATTCTTTACTTACCTTTCGAATAAAATCCAATAAAAGTAAAGGGCTCCTGTTATCCATTTCGTGTTAAAAATGTTCTAGCAACCATTTTCTGGACATCTCTACTCAATATTCTCAGCATTTTGATATTATTATTATTATTGTCGACCTAGTGTCGACTGTGGAGTTGGGGCACGTAGCGCCTCCAGACGTATGGGTAATCCCTTGACGTCCCTCAGATAGTTGGTGGCTCTAATCGAAGATCTCCCCCCAAAAGGTCAGGATATTCCTGATAGTGCCTTCCTCGCATTGGAATCCCTCTGGATCTGGGTTGCCTAGGTGAAGGCGCCTCTTCTCCATTACTGCAGGGCATTGGAAGATGATATGCAGTGAAGTTTCATCTCCTAGTTCACAGAATCTACATAATGGGTTTTCTTCTAATCCCATTCTATGTCTGTGCTTCCGCAGAGTACCGTGATCGGTCAGAATACCGATGATCACTTTTGCGTTCTTCCTACTCAGCGTGAGTAGTTGTTCTTCCCATTTCTTCATTTGATCTGGTCTAATGAAGATATTGGCTATTCTGCACCCAGGGGCATTTCTCCATGCCTCCCTGCGCTTTGCCGCAGTCCAGTCATCAATCTTCTTCCTGATGACTGTGTTGCAAATTCCAGTTGCCGGTTCTGGTCCTATAAACCTCTCTAATCGCGCTAGTCTGGCCAGTTCGTCTGCAATCTCGTTGCCCTTTATCCCTTTGTGACCCGGCAGCCACATCAAGGTTACAGGTCCGACTTCGGCCAGGCGATTTAAGGTTTGATAACAATCGTACACCAGTTTTGATGTTGTGGTGTACCCCTCAGCATTTTGATAAGAATATGATGAAATTAAGCTCTTGAAAGAACAAATTCACAAGAATCGCAATGAAAGAACAATTCGTATGTAAACAAACGATTGTAGAGATTCGCTCCAAACAATTTGGCATCGTTGCAACGATGCCAAATTGTGATTAGAACATTTTTAACACGAAATGGATAACAGGAGCCCCTTACTTCATTGGATTTCATTCGAAAGGTGAGTAAAGAATCTTCATGGATATTTATTCACCACGATCTCACAATGGTTCAATAGTTTTTATGAGATATGATTATATACCCAGGTTTTTATTCGGAGTTAATTCGGAGCATCGCTGAAAACGTGAAAAACATGTGGCATTACGGCAAAGTCTGGCGACGCGTCACAGGTATCAACCCAGCTGAAATAGACTATAGCTGAGTTCGTGAAATAATATTCGACCGTGGTGGAATTGCGCGGCTTGGAACTGGCCGGCCGGGAGCTAACATCACCAACGTTCAAATTTCTACGTCGGCCTATCAAAGGTCTTGCATTCATAAAGTGTTGCACTGGTGTTGCACTCGGCACACGAATGTGTCAATTGTCAAATTTCATTCTTTCTGTCTTGGATTCCATTTTGAATTATCGAACTAAAAGTGCTGATTGCTGGAAGCATGTCGGCAGATTAGTGTGCGTAGTGTCCTTCAACATCATTTGTAGTTTGCAAATTTTCAATATACGTGGCCTATTTTATGCTGAACAAATATGAGCATGCATGGACAAGTGAGTATGATATTATTTCTTTCTAGAGTAAATATATCTATATTCAGTATACACCCTCCCAGTCAACCAAAAAAGTAACAGTAAGTCGCAGGGAATACCCAATAATATCACATTGAAGATCATCATGGAAACCTCTCTGGGTTTTACATGGGACTTCGCTTTGTGGATATCAACATCCACATATTGTTATCGTTGCGAATTCCCCAAGTTAACTTTCTTAATGATTGAGTGAAACATATAAATATAATCGGGAGATTCAGATGAAGTGCACATTGCTTATCTCTGTTCATATATTTCGAACATAGAATTTGCGCTTGCGCAGTGCATAGCAACAACACGTGCATACGAATGAAAGTCAAGGAACAAAGGAAAGGTGAAAATAATATATAATGATCTGTGTGGTGCGAATTTAATGGTTGGTTGAATTGTTGGTTTTGTGTGCAGTATTTTGAAATACTTTTTGTTGAAAAGAATATCAGCTCTAGGTGCATGTAGGTATACATTCTCAATGGCAAAATGATGCTCATAAATGTGCAATTGGGAAGGTGATGTCCATTGAAAAGCAATGCTTTTGACCAAGATGGACTCCTCAACCGTTTTGTCGTATCATTATCAGAATTCAGTATCAGAATATTGAATGATATTTCATAATGTCATATATGTATACACTGTTTATAATACTCAGAAACATCTACCTCTACAATAAAAGCTGAATTTAGAAATTTTCAATAATTTGATTAGGAATATCCCAAGCAGCAAGCTGACGTCATAATGACGTCTCTTTTTGGTATTTATTGGTCCGCAACGTCATATTACCAAAAAATGACGTGAATACTGACGTCATTTTTTGAACGTACTGTAGACGTCATAATCAGGACGTTGGTTTGACGATATTCTTACGTCATTATAGAACGTTGACTCATTGTTTTATATTTTTGCATTTTGATGATTATTCCAATGATCCTCATAGGTTCCTGAATATTTTTCATCGAAATGCAAAAGTTTACCATAGATACCTTAACGTGTGTATAGGCAAGTGTACATTGTAGGTACAGAATGGAATCAAATTTCTCTTTAGGCGAATAAACAGACGCAATATAGGTATTATTATTCAACCACAGACCATCTTTTATGAGGTACGTCTGATTATCAACTCATTGAAAAACAGTTTGAATTTGGCGCTTCAAAACAAATCGTCCATTATTTGTTTGGCGTTCGGCAATCACCGGAGTTATCGGTATCGGACAAGTTCGGCCACAAGCCAACACGCAACGTTGACGACGCAACACGCCATTATCACAAAATTTTTGAGGTTGTTATGTATTCGATTTCGATTGGAATTTCCTATTGATTACAGAAGTCGATTTCCGACCGTCGGTTGTGAATTGTGCATTTCCTTTACTAGTGATTTGTAAGGTAAGTTTAATTTTTGGTCTATTGGCGTATTATTGCATGTATTGGATACTCATCCAGAGTATCAAAACCCTATTCATTATAAAGTCCAACGCACACGACGCTTGTTTTGCTGCTAGATAGCTTGCTAGAATTTGCCGCTGGTTCGAGGTTGGGTGTGGCGCTGGGTGCAATGATGGCTCCCTTGGTAGACGCGACGAGTGTTCCTAACCTCAACAGTACCATGGACGCTCAAATACAACAAACTATTGCTGCTGAAATAAATCGACGTAGGAGAGCAATTATCTCAATTCTCTCCACCAGTGATATTCAGTACTTTCATTAAAATGAAGATATCAAGTATAACTTTGTTACACGTACCTGATAATCGTCAATGTTTGTTTTACCTAATACTGGCTCAGTTTCATTGAATATTATCAATAATATAAAAATTATGAGGATACCTACCGCGATATTTGAAGGTAAAACTACAATGAGAGTAAAAATAAGGAATTTAAGGAACCAAAACTACATGAGTGACAACAATTGATTAGCAATAATTTTGAGATGGTGTCATTGTGGTAATTCGGAGTATTTGTTGCATACAAACACGGTTCTTCTTTGTATGCGTCAATTAAAGCATTGATTTGCTCCGGAGACCACCTTTGCGACATATTTTTCTAACAACGGAGCAGGAAAAAAAGGGAACACGCAAGCAAGCCATCACGAAAAATAGCACACGTTCTATCACCGACAGCCAGCACGCGACCCCGCAGAGCAGCCAGCAGTGACGTCACTTTCTCGCAGCGCTGCCAGCAGAGTAGCCAGCAGAGGGCCCCGCAAGCAATCCAGCAGCAAAACAAGCGTCGTGTGCAGCGGGCTTGAGTGTATTTTGTAGTTTGATGTCATGTACTCAACACTTACCATGATTCCTGTAACTATATCATGATGCTACGTTATTTTAAGGCTTTTTCCTTTTTGTGAAAATAATTGTATCCTTAAGGTTAGTGTGCTGATTAAACTCACTAGGATTTTTTTCGAGATACTGAAATGATTTGATGAAAAATCAAGAAACATGATGAGAGTCCAAATTAATGTGTTAATACTGGTGAAAAGAAGCTTCTCATCAGTGAATCTACCTATAGAAAAAGAAATAATCTTAGTTATATATACACAATTCACTTATTTTGGTTAACTGTATAATAAATAGAGTCGACTCTTCTAAGCTATGAAAAATCTTGGGATGAGTCTGCACAAATAACTTTTTGTTAAGACAATTCAAGGTACTTCTTTCTTTCTTACTCTTCCAATGGTTTTTTCCTACATATCTGTTGTAACTGGAGGTAATCTGGAAGACAGAACTTTCAACAATTTGTTCGACCAAATGAAATTTTTAAAATACTATCACATCTGTATATTTTTGAAATTTGTTGTTTTATTAGTTCATGAATAATAGTAGAGTTTTCATATATCTATTGGTCATTAACCATCAAATTACATATATTTTTCAACAATAATTTTTTATTTCTAGAAAGTTCCTGTGCCTTGGGGATTTCTACTCCTCTCACATCCCCAACAAGTGGAACAAGTACCCCTACATCAACTATTCACAATAAAATTTGGCATTTTGTCTTGATGATATGAGCTAATCAATTTTTGATTTAATTCATATGTTTTGAGTTAACAATTTTACTCTTGATAATTGTGATCCTCATAGGTCAAAAAAATAACTCCCTCTACTCAAACTGTTATTTTAAATATATAATATAAATATATATTATATTCCATTATATCTTTATTATATCAGTTGATGCCAAAGGAACATAGATTTTCGTTCTCTGATTTTATTTACAGACCTTATAACATCATAGATAGGATATTGATTTGTATATACACTAACATCCAAATAATATGAGCTTGAGACTAGCAAGTGAATACAAATAATTTTGAACTAATATCAATACATTGTTATGAATAGAGCAATGCGTTATTTTGAAGTCAGTTGAGCATTATTCCTTAGTGATGATCTTATCGTTAATATGACTTCAGGGACGACCCATTAAAGTCGAAATATAACGTCATAATGACGTTACAGAATGACGTCTTTGGTCTGTGACATAATCACGTCATCCTACCGTCTTTATGGCGTCATTCTTTTCGTCAGCAGAACGTGTCTGGTGTCGAAAAAATAACGTGAAAATCACGTCAGGTTGCTGTCTGGGATAACATGATATGGTTTCAGCATAAGTGTACCTAACGTGTTCAAAACAGTATCAAATTATAGAAAAAAAACAACTCAATTTCTATAAATATTATTTCCAGTTGACAGCGGCAATCCATTATTTGGATAATCATAGTATAATAATGTGATATGGTAATAATCATGTAATATCTAGTTTTCCTCTTTTGTTTTTGTACCTTTGTTTCCGTGTTTTGTGAGTTGAACAAAGGTTTTTGTCTGTGCTCTGTGTCATTTGTCTTTCCGCCGTGTTTTTGACTTTTTGGCTTCCTGTCAGGTCTGCCTCTGCGTGCCATTGTTTAACAAAATGTCGCCAGGTATTGCAATAGTGTTCTGCAACCTTTGTCCTCTTTCAACCTGTCATTTCTGTGTCGATCGTGAATTTTTGAATTGATGTGGTCTGACCTGCAATTCATGTATATTGATATTTTTCTTTTTCTCCACGTTAGTGCTTACACAGCTTCAAACCTTGGCCATATGTCTGCAATGTACTTTCCTTTTAGGATTTTCTCATAATACAGCTGATGATGTACCTATGTAGGTCCGAAACATGTACTGTGTGAAATATCATATATAAAGATTTATTGTGGGGGTGACTTGGAGTTTCTCTTCCCAGTATTGATGATCGTTACTCCACTTAGAGCTACCAATGGACTTTTACTTCAGATTTTATAATAGTTGTTCAGTTATTTTCCCTTAAGAATGAAAATGAGATTCAATATGAAGTGCAGGCATATGATGTGTTTTATTGCTGGTTCTGAGTATACCTACTGGGTGGCTCACGACTAGCGCGACGGAGATTCATAGCGAAACAGGCAAACTTTTGAAGTTATTGTCACTTCAGTAGTTTATATATTGATAAAGGCCACATTTCCAAATTATATTGAAATATACAGGATTTTCAGGAATGTTTTGGCATATCAAGATTATTTTCTATTTTCTATTCATCTACTATTTTTTCCTATGGAACACCCAGTATTTCATTGTATTTCCAGATTCTCCCTGGAGAGCTGATTTCAACGATCTATCATCACAGAATTATACAATAACTAGAATGCGCTTCAGGCTGCGCGTAGTGGCACACCCATGGAGGCTGCCATTGTTTTTTATGTCCTCCTCGCAGTAGCGTAACAATTCCAGTGGTATTTCTTGGAACGGGGAATAGGGTATTTCACAAAAAATTAAAATGCGTGTATTGTAAAACCGAATATACAGGGTTATGATAAAGTAATGCACAAAATTCATAAAACGTACAACGATCACTTTTGAAAAAAATGCAAAAACACGTCAAACTGTTCTTTTTATTCCGCATCTTTTGACCTAAGTTACAAAAATAACACGTCAAAGTTGTCAAAGTTATGACGTCATCAACAATTTTTTTTAATGGGAGGCTAAGATTTTTATCACATTATGTGATAGAGCTTGTGTTTTTACACACGGGAAAAATAGTTGCGGTAGGGTTCACAAAAGAAAAAAAACGAGAAGAGGAATGAAATAAATAATAAATAATCCTTTTTCTTTCGGTTCAAAGATCCATAATAATAAAACTGTGGTGACACGAATTGTACGACTGACACTGTCAAACCGTTGTTTTAGTAAAACAATTGAAAAAATTTATAAGAACGAATGTTCTTACTAGATGATTGTAAGTTTGACCTCTTTTTATAATTGGTTATGTTATTTCGTTTTTTATTCTTTTTCTCGTTTTTTTCCTATGTGAGCCCTACTGCAACTATTTTTCCCGTGTGTAAAAACACAAGCTTTATCACATAATGTGATAAACACATAACATTGAAATGAAAACTTGCTCAATATTTGCCTCACATCTTTATGGAAAACACTGATGGAGTTTCCTAATATTGCTATGGAACGTATTGAATTTCTCCAACAGTACATTTAGTTGAAAAAAGAAGGTTGGTGGCAATTCGTATTCTTTGATAAGATCTGGATATTTCAGAATGGAACTCCAAGACATTCTTGGCAAGATTCTAGTGTCAAAAGTATGGAAATATGAAGTTTATGAGATTCAAGGTATTCAGAATTTGAATATCAGTTAGAGGGTGTATTGAAATTATGTTGTCTATCAGATTCATTGTTTTGCATGCTGGTTGTTCGGATGGATTCAGCTCAAAATAAGGCAGCAATTCAAGAATGACTTACTCACAATGTGATTTATTCTGGTTATGGGATGTTGCAGCTGCACTTACTTACTAATTGCGTACAATGGACAGCCTAAGTCTTGACGTCACAAGCTTAGAAACCTTTCCATACAAAGCGTTCAGTTCACGTTTTTGCTTCTTTCAGTTGAAACTAAGAATAAAATTGTTTGTATATGGTGATATCAAGTTCTCATCGACTCATTCTTATAAAAATTCTCATGGAGAAAACAATGCAAATATTTCTTTGTTTGTGAAGGTTTTTTATGGACTCCGCCAATTTTGACATCGCACTCAGGTAGTCCATTGTAGGCCATATACTTTATGATACATGTAATATATTCTTTGACTTTTGACAAACCAGTCCTAATAAATAAATAGCCGAAAGATATGGATATCAAGATCTTTGATTCCCACCTTACATTTGTGTTTTTCATACAATTGACTTGATGTGAAATATAAAGATGTGTGTACCTAGTGAATTGAGAGACATTTGAATTTGAATGTATTTTTTGTTGAAATGTAATGATGTGTAGCGTTTACAAAATTAGCAAATGCACTAATATCTTTGTCCCACAAATAAATCAATTTATAAATTCTGGATTTTTTCAGAGTTGAACATTGATTGGTTTTGAAATATGGAATCATCGAATGAGAAAGAAAGAACAGATGGTCATTTTCAGATAGCATAATGTAGTTCCTTTGAATATTCGACTCAATTCCTAACATGAGAACAGTCCGTTTTATCATTTGAACCATTCAACGGTTATTCACAATCAATGGAAATCCAAATATAATGAATATATTTCATCGGTCGATAACACTTTCAAAACATGTGAAAAACATGTGGCATCACGGATCAATCTGGCAATCTGACACAACTATCAACCCAGACAGAATAAAGAGACTATACAGTGCATCTCAAAAGTCCCCTCCCTCCCTCTTATCTTTGGAACGATTATACGATTATACATAAACGTTTATTGACGTTTTAAAACAACGTATTGTTGCAGAATGTGAGACTGTTTTCGCAGACACATTCGCAAAAGTACGAGAAGAATTCAAAAATAGGATGTTTTACTGTCAGGAAGTGAATGGAGGTCACTTCGAGCAATTTCTTTTAGTAGATACTGATTCTTAAATCTGTAATCAATATCATACTGAATGGAATTAAAATTTTGATGTTCACCAATGAGCCATTAGAACTGCCATAAACACAAACAAAATTAGTATCATTGAATAGGTTTTTTCGATACCTTTTAAAAGAGGTGTCGCTTGCCGTAGGGTTCCATCTAAAATTATTGGTCACAATGGCCTTGTGACGTCATCTTTGACGATTTCGTCATCTATCATCCCTAGTAGGGCAGTTTATAACCTCTAATATTCAGTTTCCAAATTTCACTTGTTTATGTATAATCGTTCCAAAGATAAGAGGGGGGGAGGGGACTTTTGAGAAGCACTGTAGACACAGTATAATAAGAACCAGTAGTCGCAGCTCTGTCGGAACCTTTGATGTTTGTGTCCCACACTTTCATTTTTTTTGGACCACTGCGCATCATGAATTTCCCGCTGGGAGTCGATTAGTCAGAGTTAGACATTTTATACACTGCTCAACAAGTCAATAATAGATATATACTGCTCAACAATAATGAAAATTTTATTGAAAACTAAAGGGTTTATATAGTAAGTGATATGGAAGTATATATTCATTTCTTGATTCTATTGAAAAGTGGTATGCGGGGTTGAATATTTTTTATCACAATGGACAGCCTAAGTCTTGACCTTACAAGCTTTACATTAAAACCTTTCCAAACGAAGCGTTCATTTCACGTTTTTGCTTCTTTCAGTTGAAACTAAGAATAAAATTATTTGTATATGGTGATATAAAGTTATCATTGACTAATTCTTCTGGAGGAAACAATGCATATATTCCTTTGTTTGTAAAGGTTTTATGGGCTCCGCCCATTTTGACGTCACACTTAGGTAGTCCCACGATCATATACACAGTTCTGGCAACTCGTATGGTGGGGGGTGGCCCAAACATTGAGGAATTTTTTGTGGTTCTCATGTTTCGCCACCTGCAGCGCTGTCCTCTATTGTCACTTTGTCAGCCAATCACAAATCAGATCCGATCAGCTTTTTGAAAGTAGGAATGGTTTTTATTTATTCGAGAGAATTTTGCAAGATATAATATTTCTGTCATTGATTTTTTTCATCATTCAAGTCCTAACTCTTTGTTTTGTTGTCAAAGATTAATCACGTGATCAAACCCCTAAATCCTCCTGGCGGATAAGTATAGCAACTTTTTCTTCAAAAATGGTGCCACCCCCCACCACTCGAAAAAATTTCGCTGAAGTTAAATATTACCATTGAATAATTATTCAGGTAATCATGACAAATGTACTGTACGAGATAAAATGCCAATATATGGAAGATTTCAGGTAAATTAATGATACTGGTTCACACAATTCTTATTATTACACATGCCACAAATTCTCCATCTGTTGAGTCGGTGCATTGATAGTGGTAAATTCCAAGAAAATGGATTAACCTGGAAACGGTGTAATTTTTCAAGGCAATTTACGGCGCATCCAAATACCTCCCGCTAGGAGTGGATCATGCGCACTGGAATTTCATACCACGAATTTGACAGACTGCGACTACTGGTTCTTATTATACTGTGCTGTAGATATCTTTCAGGACTAAAATAGAATCAGTTAACTTACATCTTTGTTGAGGTTCATTTCTATGATGTTGCGGATATTCTTCATTTATCATGTGAGTGGTGAAATAGTGATGAATTGAAGAAGAACATTAACACGTACCAATAAAACTATTGAAATCAAGCATGACATACCATTGTCAGATACTACAAATAAAGAACACATGTGGAATGCTGGATTCATAGGTTGAAAATTCTGTCGCAAACTATGATTGGCATTTGACATAATGACAACAGGTGATACAAACAGGTGGATGGTACAACTGTTATGATTGGGAGTTCTATCAATTTCTTTAAAGAGTACACTTGTTTTTTTTCTGCTGCACACTCCAATATTTCCAGTTAAATCTGCTAAAAATTCTGTTTAAGGTGGAGGTTACTTGATGGACTATGAACTAAATCGTTTAAAACATGTTTGGACAAGGACATGCTGCTGTAGATCTTACGCTCATAAAATGATCTTTGGGTATTTCGTAAAATCTCATGTCTTATTCATGTGCGATGTAGTGTTCATCGAAATAAGTTCTTCAATATGGAATACATCAGCCAGTTTGTACATGGGATCATCATAAAGCAACATATTTGATTCGAAGATTTTCGAATATTGGCGAAGACTTGAAGAATCTAAAACATCTCTGAATGACAAATACCCCTTTAACTCGTGAGAGCATTCCAAAATGGTGAATTGCGTGAGTGAAAATCGTAAAATCCAACAAAAACCATTCGCTATTGTATGTGTCGCCATCAGTCATCATACAGGAGAGACACACAAGCGCGTTGTTCCCCGAGAAGATAATATATCTCACTACGAAATAGACGCACCATAAAGGAAATGCGAACATAAATCGCAATAAAATCTCATGGAGACCTAAGAACTCGTGAATATACCCGTACAACTTTATTTTCACATTTGATATTTCATATGGTGGCTTCTGTATCTGCCACATGCGGAGTCTCTACTGCTATAACGACCTCGTACATCCTTTCCGAAACCGAAAAGAATATCCGGGCTATATTGAGCAATTGTCATGTACAGAAACGAATTGCTTCACCAGCGAAAAATGGAATGTATATTTTGCATAAATCCTTGAAATGAACTCGGCTGCCGCAAACTAGTTTTTACATAATAGTATTCAAGATTATTTTTCAAAGTAAAACACAAAAATTTCTCTTGAGCATATAACAAATGAGAGAATATATACAGGATGGCCCAATAGTGTGTGGAAGTGGAACTACTTACTTGGGTATTTGAATACAAAAAACTGTTCCAGGTAAATGTTGCTGTAAGTATACAAAACACCAGCGACTAGTAAAGAGATATGCTACATCGTACTCGTAGAGCTTTCAAAGATCGGATACATTATTGTATGGAAGTGAATGGTGGTCTTTTGATAATTCAGATGTGTGATGTTTTCATTAGTTCTTTCTTGATTTGTTGTCATTTCAATTCAAATTATTTATTCTGATCCTTGTATTCATTTCATCACAGTTGCTTTTATTCTCATTTGATTTGGTGATTTTGAACACGATCAACACTCAATTGAACTTGATATCCAAAGATTGCTTGATGAAAACGTGGAAATTTTCAAATCGTAAAATGAAAAGGCAATTTTCTCAAAAACAAGCGATTTTAGAGGGTATATCATATGGACAAAATTCGAAAGCATAAATTAGTCCTACTAGATGATGGAATAATATACTGGGTGTTTCATTTGGAAAAATGAATTCATCGTTAATTGAAATCTCCTGAAAACACCTTGTATCAATAACTGGACTTCTACTGTGCTCAGACATTTTAACAATCCTTCATCTTCGTATTGACCAAATATGAGCACCCATTCATAATTGTGAACGTTTTTTTGACACCATTTATGTTGCACAAAATATTGTGGAATATTCATAATTTCCGCTCCAGATTGACAACGTTGCAAATTAATGGAAGAACAAAGATGGTATTGGATACAGAATTTTACGCTGAGTTCAACGGTGAAAAAATATTGCAACGTTTCTATTCACTAAAACACTGGGTTCGATTTCTATACACTTTCATTTCCACTGATACGATTTATTTACAATGCGACTATAAGCTCAATTATCAACTGATTGCCTGCGCCTCTGTTCTCGGACCTTTATACCTGCACGCTCCTCCAGAAGTTTCCTGGCGGAACGCGAACATTTCAGACCTCGCATCTCGAACGTTCATGATCCACGTCACCTGGAGTGGGCGTAGCCAAGCCATAGGCGTATCATTTCGTTACACTGCTCCTTCCTTAGTTCTGATCGCCCCGATCAGAAATTCTCCATGTGGCAACCACTGACGTCGGCTCTTGATGGCGAAAGCTGCAGGTGTTTCCGGCCCTGCAGAACCCTCAGAGAAAGAAATACCAGTCGATCGTCTTTGAGGGACATACTCTTTTCGGGTTGAAGCAGCACACCGTGATCTGTATGCCTGTGTCTCGGAAAATTACTTCTATCATGGTCCTCACGATCTTTCAGTCCAGGTTTTCTAATCCATGGCCAATTCCAGGTAGAGCCAATTTCTTTATGTCATAATGGCAGACGCCTTTCCTTAGGTCTACTAACGTGTACCATATATTCTCGTAGGTTGCTCTTTCTATCGATAATTTCTTAATTATTAGGTAGAATAAGGATCGGTTGCCATCTTCTAGTCGTAGTGCTCTTCCTACTCTGGGCATTTGATCTCGCAATTCATCCAAGCGGCTGAACTTCTTGCGAAAGACTGTTGCAATTCCTTTGCTCATTCGGAGATCTTGAGAGACGCAGTGTGCAATGGAAACATCTCCTGGAACTGTGAAAAGATCTTGCTGAACCTCAACGGTCACGCCAAGCCTGATCTTCCCCCTGCTTGCGTAATCCGACATGAATTCGGTGTAACTCGGTTGGAAGTCGTCACTGTTTGGCCAACATATGGTGCAAGACGATTTATGTGAACAACTTTCGGCTTCCCTCTTGGCAGCTTTTCGATTCGATAAATCAGGTCATTAATCCTCTTCTTGATCTCATACGGACCTTCCCATTATCTTCGGAGCTTAGGGGAAAAGCCTCGACGTTGTCGTGGATTATACAGCCAGACAAGATCACCTACTTCGAAGGTCCCCTTCGCGGAACGGGAATCATAGTGTTTCTTCATCCGATCACTGGCTATCTGCATATTCTGTCGGGCAAGGTCGTGGATGTCGTTCATCCTCAGCTACAATTCGTCCGCATAGCCTTCACCGGCCACATTCTCTTCTGATGGTTTACGGCCGAATTCCAGATCACATGGCAAGCAGGCAGGGGTCTAGCCAGTAGTCTCGTTGATAGCCGATCGGTAGGCCATCAAAAACAAAGGAATACACTGGTCCCAATCCCTCTGGTGTTCTGATACGACCTTTGAAAGATGTTTGGCCATGGTCCCATTCATCCTCTCAACCATTCCATCCGACTAAGGGTGCAAGGGTGCTGTTCTGGTCTTCTCAGCACCAATCAATTGACAGATTTTTTGAAAGAGAGCCGATTCAAAATTTCGTACTTGGTCTGAGTGGATCTCCAAAGGAACACCGAATCGGCTGAAGAATTCTTTGACCAGAACATCGGCAACTGTGGAAGCCCCTTGATTAGGTATCGCATAAGCTTCAGTCCATTTCGAAAAATAGTCCATGACCACTAGGATGTATTTATTTCCAGCATCTGTTACTGGAAATGGACCAGCAATGTCGAAAGCTACTCTCTCCATTGGACTACCAACATTGTATTGTCTCATGGGCGCCCTCTTCTGGCCAACTGGACCATTCCCCGTTGCACACAACTCGCATTTCCGGCACCATCTTCGTACGTCTTCTTTACAGTTCACCCAATAGAACGCTCTCGAACCTAAAATCTTCGTAATTCCAAAGTGTCCTCCAGAAGCACCATCGTGTAACTGACGCAATACCTCCGACACTTTACTCCTAGGTACAACCAGTTGCAACCTGGACTCCGTACCATCTTCGTTTTCAAATCTTCTGTACAGAAGATTATCTTTCAGTACCAGACAATCCCATCGGCTCCAATACGATTTTACTTCTGGACTACATGCGCTGATATCTTGCCAGGACGGTCTTTCCTCTTGAAGCTTCCAACCCAGAACACGTTTCAGACACGGATCGTTTTCTTGAGCGACTCGTAATTGTTGAGGTTGCCAATTATCACTTTCGATGGTGGTTCTTCGAATATGGCAAAGTCGTTCATCTAGCTTCGAACAATGGCTGCAATTCTCACTGCATGGTCTTCTTGATAGGGCGTCAGCATTTTGATGGATTTTTCCTGCCCTGTGTTCGATGTCATAATCATATTCCTGCAGCCGCTCTATCCACCTTGCTACTTGACCCTCTGGATTACGGAATTGCGGAAGCCACTTCAAGGCTGCGTGGTCGGTTCAAAATAGGAACTTTCGGCTATACAAATATTTATGAAAATGTTCGCAGGCCTTCACTATGCCTAGGAGTACTCTTCTGGTAACATAGTAGTTCCTCTCTGATTTAGACAAGGCTTTACTAAAGTAGGCTTAATATTTCTTGTCCCTCTTGGAGCTGAGAAAGGACAGCTCCCATGGCAGTATTGCTTGCATCCGTGTCCAAAACAAATTTTCCAGTCCCTCTGGGATGACTCAGTATCAGTGCATTGGTAAGAGCTCCTTGTAGCTGTTCAAAAGCTCTTTGACATTCTGCATCCCAGAAGTATTCTCTTCCCTCCTCCGTTAGCTTTGTTAAAGGTTTAGCGATGTTAGCAAATCCTTTGACGAAACGCCTGTAATACGTACACAGGCCAAGGAAACTTCTGATCTCATGTTTATCCTTGGGTACTGGCCATCCTCGAATTGCTTCTATTTTCTCGGGATCGGCTGTTACACCATCACTAGATACGATATGGCCCAAGTATCTAACTTCTCGCCGAAATATGTGACATTTCTTGGGGCTCAGTTTCAAGTTGGCTTCACGTAATCGTTGAAACACTTCCTTCAGATTCTTGGAATGGTCGTCGAATGATCTTCCAACTACGATTACGTCATCAAGGTACACCAATCATGTCTGCCATGTTAGCATCCTCAAAACTGCCTCCACCAGCCTCTCAAATATGGCAAGAGCATTGCATAGCCCAAAAGGCATGACCGTGAATTGCCAAAGACCCGATCCTATCGAGAAAGCTGTTTTCTCCCGATCAGCAAGCTCCATTCCTACTTGCCAGTAGCCACTTTTCGAATCGAGGGTAGAGAACCAACGGGACCCGGAAAGAGTATCCAATGTCATCAATTCTGGGTAAGGAATAACTGTCCTTTTTACTAACTGCATTGAGTTGGCGATAGTCAATACAAAAACGTACGGAACCATCCTTCTTCTTCACAAGGACAACTGGCGAGGCCCACAGGCTATTCGATGGTTCTATAACACCTTGTTTGCCCATATCCTTGATAATTTCTTTCGCCTCCTCCCGCTTTGCCCACGGAAGTCTTCTCGGCTGCTGTCTTATTGGCTGAGCATCCCCAGTATTGATTTTATGGGTCACGACGCTGTTTCTTCCTTTGTCATTTTTATCGATGGCAAACACATCTTGGAATTTTTCAAGCATGGCTCTTACTCGACGTGTCTGTTCTCTGTCCAGATCTTGACAAGTATTAATGACGGTGTCTACTTGCTCCTTTGGGTTCTTAGATTTCGGTGGTTTGTCGGTTGCAGTCACACAGCGGATCGACGAAACAGGAACACACTGTCCTACCACAGTTCAGGAATTACATCTCCAACCCTCACTAGAGCTTTCGCAGTCAATAACTCATTGTTGCCCACTTCTTCGACCATCCTCAGACTTCCTTTCCTACAGTATCCCTCGAGACTGGTCATCAGAATCTTCTCACTATGGCCGGGTATAGTTACATCACTTGTAGTTAGTAGGCGGACTACATCTTCGTTGTCTTCATGAAAAGGGAGTTTGTCACCTTCGACCTTGAGAACTCCTCTGTGTACGTCCAATACGGCTCCAAGTTTTCTCAAAAGGTCCATACCCAAGATTAACTGGTCAGAAATCTCAGCGACCAGTATGTTGTGCTTGATAGTGGTCTTACCAATGGAGACTGGAACATTAACTTCGCCATAGACTTTTATCCTTTCACCGTTCGCCGTTCTGAGGTGTGCTGTTGCTGGCGACATTCTGGAATGATCTCTCACTATTTCCGGTCGTGCAATAGTTCTTGTTGCACCAGTGTCTATCAAGAACAACTCATTCTCTCCGTCAATCCGACCATCAACATACAGGCTATGGGCTCCACCAGAAGATGTTACGTTGACGGTAACTACAGGGGCTTCAATTCTCAAGGTCGACGATCGCCTCCTCATATCGACCTGTTTTAGTTTTCCGACTGCTGTATGGGTTTCTGGCAATTGCGACGAAGATGACCTAGTTCGCCACAATTCCAGCATCTGGGATCTCGTTCCTTGGAAATCGTCTTCTGGATAATTTTCCGAACCATATCTTCCAGATCATTCTCTTCATTTTTCTCGCCAATGGTTCTAACTCGATGACCTTTGGAAGTTTGATTGGCCGTTTCATGCTACAAAGTATTTCTTCCAAGATGTTGTCTGAAGCTTCAGGGTAAGCTTTCACTTGCACGTTGGATTCGGCTGCGCAGTTGTGCTTTATAAACCTGTTGAAGATGGGCATCTCCTTAGCGTTTCTCAAGTTGGTTGAACAAGGTTTGATAATATTCTTCTTGGCCCATAGGAATCGATCTTAAAATATCCGCAGCATCGCCTCTTAGAGCCGCAGTCAAGAAAACAGCTTTTTCTTCTTGAGTCCATTTATTGGCCGTAGCGATGGCTTCAAATTGTCTGAGGTATACGGACCAAGATGACTTCCCATCAAACGAAGGCAATTTGAATCTCAAATGATGTTTTGTTTCTTCACTTGTCCATTCCTCAACTTCCTGACCGGTACTAACTGCGGTTTTATCCATATCAGTAGTTGGTACTTGTACTGCTGAGCCACATTTAGTTATCAGACTTTCCTGCTGTTTTTTTTTTCTCTTCTAGTCCATCTACGGTTTTATGCATTTCGTCGAATATTCTAGAAACTTCTTCATATCGGTCCACTTTCTTTTTCGAAATTTCATTGATCCTATCAGAAACTTTCCCGAATTTCTCATCAGTTTTTGTAGCAACTTCATCGAATTCTTTGTCCAATTTCTCCAGTTTCCCATCACTTTTTCTGGAAACTTCTTCCAATGTTTCATCACTTTTTTTAGAAGCTTCTTCTATTTTTCTCATGATGTCCGCCGACAGGAATTCAAACGTTTCTGGATCATCTCCATTGTCCGAAAAAACACCAATCAATCGTTCTTGTAGGATTTTTTTAGTTTCACTACTATCAGCATCACGTTCCTCCAATTGTTCACGCAATTGTTTCACTGAGAGGTCTTTCAACTTCATTTTGGTTTATTTACGATGCAAAACAGTACCGAAAACAAAAATTATCGCTCAGAACTATCGTTCGAAAATGTCCTGCTTCCGCTACAAAAGTTCGATGTCTTTCATTTTCCAAAAGTCTACACGTTTCTTTTTCCAAGTCCACACTGTATTTATTTTTTAAATTTTAATCCCACTCATTGACACCACTGCAACGTTTCTATTTTCCAAAACTCTGGATTCGATTTATATACACTTTTATTTCCACTGATACGATTTATTTACAATGCGACTATAAGCTCAATTATCAACTGATTGCCTGCGCCTCTGTCCGCTGACCTTTATACCTGCACGCTCCTCCAGAAGTTTCCTGGCGGAACGCGAACATTTCAGACCTCGCATCTCGAACGTTCATGATCCACGTCACCTGGAGTGGGCGTGGCCATGCCATTGGCGTATCATTTCGTTACAATATGTAGGGTGTTCCATTTAAAAAAGCAAACATTATGTTGCCCCGCTCAGGCTATCTCAAAATATTTTAGGATTGTATATCTGAGCAAATTTAGCAACATTCATCAGGAACATTCTTTTGTAGTACCATTCCTAAGTGAGTAATTCCACTTCCACACACTAGTGGGCCACAGTATGTACAGAAACTCTTAATACATAATACGATCTGTAAATTGAGAATTTCAACATAGTTGAATTAACTGACACTCAATTATTAAATTTTTAATTCCCGAGGGTCAGCGTTTCATTCATCCCAATTTTACTAAAAATAATGGAAACTTGTGTTTTTTAACCACTCTTGATTATTTCAATATTTCTGTTCGTAGTAAAAAACTTATTAGTCGGAAATCTCACAAGGATAAGCACTAAGACCATCAGAAAACGGATTGGTGATTATGAAACACTCTTCAATTCATAATTCTTCGGGAAAACTGATTTCTAAAGCTTTCTGGTCACAAGTTCAGAAGAAATGGCGAACAATCGAAAACTTTCGATTTTCTGTTTATTACAGATTTCACCATATTCCATCCAGATTATTATTCAGCAAT
This sequence comes from Plagiodera versicolora, assembly GCA_037013635.1. Taxonomy (NCBI): domain Eukaryota; kingdom Metazoa; phylum Arthropoda; class Insecta; order Coleoptera; family Chrysomelidae; genus Plagiodera; species Plagiodera versicolora. Next base: position 1,852,652 of record CM072981.1, read on the forward strand.
AATATCCATAAAAAAAATTACAAGTTACACAAAATAATCTCTTTAAAATATGTATGAAGAAAACCAGACTCTTTTCAACAACTTTACTATATGAAGAAGCAGATATATTCAATATAAAAAAAACTATTTATTTACCATTCTCTACTACACATGCACTCAAAAATAGAACCAAAAATAAACACTAAGAAACAGCACCAGACCCGATCCGTCACGAACCTGTCTATAGATGTACCACTGTTTTCGAAAAGCCATGCACAAAAATTCATTTTTTTCATTGGTCCAAAATTGTATAACTTAATGCCAATCGAAACAAAAAACATTAAAATTAAATTTATTTTCAAGAGAGGAATAAAAAAACTCATCAATGCAAACAATATCAGTTTAGAAGTAATTTGATCAACTTATCATTCAAATGTGCTCTCCTTTGATTGATACTGGGAAACATAACACAAGCACAGTAGTGCTTAGATGGTTTCCTATCAATTCGGGGATACAATATTATGATTATATTAATTTTCATTATTGTTATTATATGCATACTGTAATTGTTTCATAAGAGGTTATATTGTAATTTGTATTGTAATTTATTAGATTATAGATTATAAGTTATGCCTATGCCCTTGAATGCACTACTTCTGGAATCGAAAAGTTTGAACTTGACACAGTGAGGAAAGTCAATCAACGTGACGTTTTGAATTATCAATGTTCAATTTTTGTAAACCTGTGATGTAGATACTGTGGTATGCGGCGAATTCTAATCTCAACATTTTATATGCCGGAAATGAAGATTTCTGACGTAGTTGATGTATGTCGCGCCTGGAAAACTTGTGTTCTGAACGAAATAATACTTCAAGTGAATTACCTAATTAGTAATCAAATAATGAGTGATAGGTAAAGAAAGAAATTTTTATGAAGATGTCACTTGGGTGTTTAATGAAATGGTTGAATAATCGTTTCGTTTTCTTTTTGTTTCTATTAGTGTACTCCCCAAATCGTTTCATTCAAGTAGATATCAATACACAAATATTACTTTTCTTCATAAAGAAATTGGACTGGATAAAATTCGAAAAATAAAATGTAGGTTCTTTCAGGCCTTAGTCTCCTCTACGAAACTCTAAACTGGGTTTAGTAAAATGAATTTGAGGCTAGGATTGTTTGTCAATTGATTTTCGGTCATATTTTAACTTGAAGAATGTTCAGGAGGTTTACAATTATTCTTGTTCGTTGTAAGAAATTCGCATCATGCCAACTTCATTTTCAGGCATATGAAATGTCATGATTTATAGGTTGGCAAATAATTAGTCTGACATCAAACACTCACTTTTCCATCAACTTGTCTGAAGAAAATAAGAAGAATAGTGTGGACCAGGTTTAGAATTTTGGAAAAGAGAAATTCAACCTGACATAGGGAAAGTCCATTTCAGGGCAGAAACTGTTGATCTCGAAACGAGGTGAAAAAATCGGATTTTGTCGGTCTTATTCTTACTCACCCTGTGAGTTGGTGTTTTTGTGATGATGATCACGATACATTTGAAATTCACTCACAATGGCTTGTGAGCTGACATCAATTCTTTAATGGGAAACATTCGAGGAAATTGATTGACAATGAGTCAATAAAAGGTGCAACTACCATGCTGAAAAATAAGCATCGACTTCTCCATTGTAGTTAATAAAGCCAGTAGAATGGGCCATAATCACGTTATCCTGAAAGGTTGCCTCGAAAATGCTCTGAATAACGTCGTTTAGTCCTCACGATACATCCGAACCGAACTCAAAGCCATTTAGTCTTTCATCTGACACGTCTGATGAGTCTTTTGTTTCTCGACGATGAGAGGTACTTGAAGCGGAACGTCGTATTCTCTGTGGAAACGGGTTCAATGAAGAAGTAATTTCCGATAGGGCGTTTATTGTAGATCTCGTAATTTCTCCTTGATTCCAACTCACCTGCCATTCTGGTATATTTCGAGGTGAGATACAGATGAATAATCATAATATCATATTTGAGAAAAACTCAACATCATGGGTATTTTGGAATGATTCGTATCGCCTAGAATACACGTGATGTTGAACTCCAAATTATTCCTGGAATAAAACACCTTTACATAACCTCAGACCCGTAGGATCAGCAAATAATACTCAGAAAATGTACCCACAATAATCCAAATAAAATACGAACATAAAATCTTCCTGAAAACAGATCGACTTCCTTCTCTCTCGAGATTTTGGATAATAATTTTCCATTGATTAATCATGAATGAAATCACCTTCATAATGGAAATCGAATGATAATGAAATCGATTATTCAATAGTAAAATTGAATCTAGTAGCTAATTGTATGGTCAAGATAATAATTGAGGAAAGAAACAAAAAAATATTTTGAATCGATTAATCAATAGAAAGCAATCAATGAGAGATTCTTGCGTCAGGTGTAAAAATTGGATAAAGTATTCCTAAGATCAGGTGAGGAAAAAGTAGTATAAAAATGTGGAGAAGTTTGCCTTTCACCATTTTCAAGATCCTGAGTAAATAACGTTCCGACTTTCTTGGAATTCTAGAATAGTCGGGTATGATATCTACCTGTGAACAAAATGATCTCTTAAAAAGAAAAAATCTATTTCACGATATCTTTGAATATAATTCGACTCTGAAATAATTTGTGAAAAGAAATCATCAACGTTTTTGGTAATTATGATCACTTGAGTTTTCTCCGAAAATATCGATCACATATTCAGAATATACAGGGTGCCCGTAATTCGAGCTTAAGCATGGGGATCTCGGTTACCTTGAGAGATACGATGTTGCTTAAATTAGGGTTAAGTTGCGCATTCTGGCACTGATCAATAATCTGAAAAGAAATCCGACCTATCTTCCTTGGTTTTCAAGACATCGCTGAAAAACGGAATTTCGCGATTTTTGTTTTTATTTTTTCAATGGAAAACCGATCAAGTTATCCATTTTCAACCGTAACATTCCCATAGCAACTTTTTGCGAGGAATTAGGAAATAATTTTACATTTTTTCTAGGACACGAAGAAAGAAACAAATGACAGTCAACTTTTTGTTTTCTTATGGACGCCATATTAAATTTTCATATTTCTGAATGCAGTTTTTTTTTCTGATTCCGACGATGTACTACACAACATGTTTTGCTTTCAAATTATGGTCGAAATGTCCTAATAAACATTCTTTCGAAGATTGCCGTGGAAAACAAACTCCCCAGATTTGTTCAATTCGAATTTTGACAGTTCAGTAGTCTTTCCACTTTTGTGAATTGCAATATGCCATTTTCCAATGAAGAACAAAGGCATATGTTGGAAAAGTATTATGCTTGTCATCGAAATGTTCAAGTAACAAGTGAAACATATCTACAACGTTTTCCTGAAAGACAGCAATCAAATACTGGATATTTCCTAGGTCTCCATAGAAATCTGGGCCGATATGGTTCATTTTGGCGATACAGACATAAATATCGCGAGAGAGCTAATGAATATGAAGAAAACATATTACAAGCGGTATGTTCTGATTTTCAGATTGGATTTCAGTTGAGATATTATTCAATATCGCTTAGGTCCAAGAAGATCACTACATATCAACGAGACAGGGTTACAGAATATTCGTCGGAAATGTTTCTTAATAGGGTTATTGCGAATAATGGTGATGTACGTTGGCCAGCGCGTTCTCCAGACTTATCACCCTTAGACTACTTTTTATGGGGAACAATGAAAAATGAAGTTCATAAAACTGTACCAGTCGATATAAATGACCTTCGGCAACATATTATCGACTCTTGGAGACAGATCAGGAGACGAAGTATCGAAAGAGCAAGTGCAAATGTGAGAAAACGTGAGAATTATGTGTACTGGTGGGAGGTGAACAGTTTGAACAGCTTCTCTGATTATTCATATTTTGCTTTCATTTTGTTTGTTCTGTTTGGTTCACATATTATACCTGTTTATAAAAAAAAATAATTCAACATATCCCTCTAAAAACTACTGAACTGTCAAAATTCGAATTGAACAAATCTGGGGAGTATGTTTTCCACGGCAATCTTCGAAAAAATGTTTATTAGGAAATTTCGACCATAATTTGAAATCAAAACATGTTGTGTAGTACATCATCGGAATCAGAAAAAAAAACTGCATTCAAAAATATGAAAATTCAATATGGCGTCCATTAGAAAAAAAAAAGTTGACTGGCATTTGTTACTTTCCTCGTGTGTTAAAAAAGATATTATTTCCTAATTCCTCGCAAAAAGTTGCTATGGGAATGTTACGGTTGAAAATGGATAACTTGATCGGTTTTCCATTGAAAAAATAAAAACGAAAATCGCGAAATTCCGTTTTTCAGCGATATCTTGAAAACCAAGAAAGATAGGTCGAATTTCTTTTCAGATTATTGATCAGTGCCAGAATGCGCAACTTTGCCCTAATTTAAGCAACATCATATCTCTCAAGGTAACCGAGATCTCCATGCTTAAGCTCGAATTACGGGCACCCTGTAGATATCCCTACACGGTTTTATTTGCAGACATCATGGAATCTTATTTCTAATAACTTTCGTATTCAGCTGCTTAACTCAACTACCGATAAAACTCAGCTGATTTCACAGAAAGGAGCGATCGTCCAAATTAAAAGAGTCTCACTAAATAGATCTCGCGATCAGTTAGATTGATTGGAAACCGTTTAGCACCAAGCGACTGGATAATTTTATTCCACGGAATGAAATCAAACTGCGGCACGGTCCAATAACAAATGTCAATGGGTTCGTCCAATGAGACATGCGATCGTTTGTCTCCTCACCGTGACAAATACGCATTGCCCAACGTTGCGTGATGGTGTCTCAAAGATAATTCGAATGACTCGTATATTCCAGTCCGATACTATAGTCTATAATTATATTGTGAGTATAATAACATTCAATTACTGACATTTCAACTTTTGTCATGCTGGGGTTCTTTGTCAATTTTCAACTTATAGTATATTCAAAGAGTCAAAACGGATACACCTTCTTAATAAATATCGATCAGAACATTGATGATGAAAGTAAAAGGGTTATACTGAAAATTGATATCGTACATTAGTGGCAAAAACTCTGCTATACTCGATAAGTCCCCTGATTGTATCTTACAATCATATCCAGGAAGATATAACCACAAAAACTTCATCGTGTCTTACGTCGTTTTAGATAAAGGGTATCCTAAAATCGATGCAATATTCGATTTTGCCGCCATGTATGCATTGAGGTTTCGCCAACTCTGAAAGAAACGAGTCGACAGCTGACAGTTTGGGATTAGTGAAATTTACACGATAGTATAAAGTGTCTTTATCAGTATTATTATCATTATTGTTATTATATATATATATATATAATAATATGGATATATAAAAAATAATCTACAAAAGTAACTCGCTTAGCATAAAATCCTTAGATTAATTCTATGTTGATTGCAAAGGTACCCTTCTAGATTTAAGATGAGAAAAATCGTTAATCACTTCTTCAAAATCTATGGTATTGAGAATATTGTCATGATATACATTTTTCAAAATCCAATTTAGTAAAACACCAAGTATAATTCTATTCTTAATTCAATTTCATTATTGTTATAAACAAATCACATATTTACAAGTCCATGATAAAAGTAGGTCAGTAGAAATTATATTATGAAAAGTATGTTATCACAAGCAAGAGAATAACTAATGCAATTTTGCTGATGTTGCGGATTTATAATCATAGATTTAATAAAAGTAATTGAAGACGACTTTTCGAGGAGTCTTCGGGAGGTCTCCTCCTGAAGACTGAGTTCTCAACATTTTCGTGTATCTTAGGGTAAGCATTTATATTTCTTTGTATTTCTTTGTATCATTGAATCTCTCTTGAATAATGTACCATCAAAATTATAATCAAATTATATGTTTTGTTCCGTATTTAATTCTGGAATTGAGATCATTTAATTTATATTTCCTGAGTACGACCCAAGCGACAAGGGGACCCCCAAAAAACACCCCTGTACGCGACAATATCACATTCTATGAACATCAGCGACAAACTAGTTAATCTCTCTTGAAGCATTGTACTTCTTAATTCATTTTTTATTCGTTTCAATTTGGAGAAGGAGCGTTCTCCGCTGCAGTTAGTTATCATCATGCTTAAAAATATTCTCATTGCAATTTCTACGTTAGGAAATGTGTCTTCAATTTTGTTTTGCTTTGATAGATTATATACTTCCTGTACACTGTTAGGTGCTTCATTTTCACTCTGAGCATTTTTTAAGTATTGTTTTAAATGTTGACATTCTATTTCTAACTCTTTTTCATTTACATCTTCGTGATAGATTTCAGTAAATTCTTTGCATCCTTGTCGTATCTCTTCGGAATTCAGAGTTTTTAACTGAAAAAATAAACTAAAACGTTGACTAACGGTCTCATATGAACTTAGTCGCTGTTTTAGATGAACACTCAAGGTATCGATTATTGGGAGAAAGGTTTCTACGTTGAATCGCTCTTTTCCATTCAATTGGACTGATGGCGCAGAGCCGTCAAAAAAACTCTGCCGAGAGCTTCTACGTCTTGTTCTTCGAGATAGATCCTTGTAGTCAGATTCTGGGTTCTTTTCTTTGGCAGATGATTCGAAGTTATCAAATTTATCCCTGAGGTTAGTAATAAAATCATAAAGTGAAGTGAACAAATTGGTTGCAACGTCCAGTGTCATTGTTTCTTTCTGAAGATAATTACTCGTTTTGTCTATTCTTTCCAATATACAGCTCCAGATTTCCGTCAGTATAATAAATTCTAGATTTCTCATTTTTCTAGACAGACTAAGGGCTTCGTCTCTAGTTTCTCGTGCCTGTTCAGTATCGTTTGCGATGGTGATTAAAGCTTCTATTATTCGTTTATAACCCCCATGCAAAGCGCTTACTGCATCAGCTCGGGCTGACCATCTGGTTTGGTAAAGACTTCTAACAACTTTTTTTGAACCTAAATGTTCTGTTAACATATTCCATCTGTGGGTAGAGCCCGAAAAAAAATTGTACACTTATTTCAAAAAACTGCGATGCCTCCGGTACACATCCAGCAGCATGGACACCTACCAAGTTTAGTGAATGTCCAGCACATGGTATTTTTCCTTGATTCTTGTTTGTAGACCACTATACTTTCCCGACATATTTGAAGCATTGTCGTAGCTTTGTCCTCTGCAATCTTTTATGGGAATATCATGTATCTCTAAAAAAATTAAGATAGTCTCCGCTAAATACTCAGATTTATGCTCTTTAATAGGTATAAATTTCAAAAACCCTTCAACAGGAACACAGTCTTTTACGTATCGAATGATGAAAGTTAGTTGGTCAATATGAGACAGATCGGGAGTATTGTCAACGCTAATGGAAAAATATTTTGCTGATTTAACTTCATTTATAATTTTTTTTTGAACCTGTTTTCCCATTACTTCAATAAACTCATTACAAATATTTGCTGATAAATAAGAAATGTTACCCTTTCCAGGATTCCCAAATTTTTTTAAGTGATCTGCAAGAAATGGATCAAATTCACTCAATAATTCCACACAACCCAAATAATTTCCATTGTTTGGAGATCCTAGGATTTCATTGTCGCCGCGGAACGGAAGCCCTCTCGATGCCAAAAATTTTACAACAGCTACAATCCGTTTAAGTATGTTTCTCCAGTAATCCACTTCCTTTTGATGTTGAGATAATAAGTCTATATCTACTCTACCAACCGCTTTACTTTGTGCCAGATAAGTCATCATAGATTGCTTATGCGCTTGGCTATTTTCATGTGATAAAATTATGTTATTAATATGCTTCCAATCATTACATCCATTCTGAGAGCAAAGATTAACATCAGTTGGGTTAAATAAGCAAAAGTACCTGTTAAAGACTGAAGCATTTTCCGAAGGTCTTAAGTGGTTTTTATGTTTTATGTCCAGTGCAATAAAATTGATTGAAGAATGAATTGATTTATTTTGAATAGTTTGAAACATACATACAGCCACATATTTTTTACATCAATAGATATTTTGTGTTTCCCATCACTGACCCATCCGTCAAAAAGTTCAAGCTATGTTGTACAAGGTATAGCTATGCGCATGCGGCAAACCAAAGCTAATAAGCGTAGGTATTGTAGTAGGTCATTATCATCAGATTTTTCGAAATTAATGTTTTTCGGTAATACCTAAATATCGGTTATCATTTGGTAATCTGCCAGAAACTAGGGGGCCCCATTCGATAGTGGGGCCCTGGGCATGTGCCCATAGTGCCCAGTGGAGAAGAGGGGCCTGGTCACTTCGCATATTGTTGTCAATGCACGAACCTTCGAGTCACACTTGTGGGTTTTATGCCAGTTTCCATTGTCCATCAATGTAATTACTTCTGACCTAACATTCTTCAAGTTTTAATAACACTGATGATGATCACATCGTTGATCAAAATATGTTTGTACTTTTTTAAAAATTGAAGATTACCTTCTATTATGTTGAGAAGAGTTTTCTGTCATTCTTTTCAAAATCTTTTACTCCACTTTGGGCTATCGACTATATCCGTCGTATGAAGATGAAGTGATTTATTTGCCTTTTTAGCTGTGTTCGGAATATGTTCTGACCAACTTAAATCGCTAGTTACAGTGTCACCTAGGTCAACAATATTTCAAACATAATGGAAAATGGCAGGCGCAGTACGAAAATTGCATACGAAATATGGTCAACTTCGTCAATTATGGAGAGATTAATTGGAAATTCCAGAAGACAGGATCCGTTGAAGACGCCAGACACATTGGTCGTCTGAAAACAAACAAAAGCAGAGTGGTGGTGGTGAAAATCCAGAAACCTTAATCGAGAAAAAAGAATTTCAAGAAGTTCTCTACAGCGTATACTCACTCAAGATCATGCTCGAAAAATAATTTTTTTCAATAGCAATCAACAAAAGGATGCTGATTTCTCGAGTAAGATAATCCCAAGCGATCATCAACTTGATGAGTTTGTTAATGGCTAGAACTGCCGCTTTTGAGGATATCCATACATCCACAACGTGTCACTGAACGGTGTGATTTGAGCTGGAGGCATACTTAGATAGATACATAGATTTATTTCATCATGAAATGTACAAAATACATTTATGACAGGTCCAATGATATACAATTATTTGTGAAATATAGTATGATGTGTGGTTAAAAGATAGTGTATGAATACGAAGTGTAGAGATGAAAATAAGATGTGTAGATTGAAAGAAATATTAAGATAAAAGATATTGTATAGATAAAAAACTTTAACATACATATATAGTCATTCTTATGGTGGATAAACTGAATATGAGAATCAAGTAGGCAGGGTAAATTGTTTCGATTCAGTGAGTATGTGGCACCTGGGTTCCTACATACAGTCAGTATACTCCTCAAGGGAATAAAATGAGTTTTCAGTCAGACATATTTTGACTGATTTTTTGAAGTTGAACATATACCGTATGGGGGCGGCCCTCAGAATAACCCCATGGTAAATCCTGCCTGTCGTAAGAGGCGAATAAAAGGGTAACCTTAGGTGGTAGATGGTCTCATGATGCTCTCCCGGTGAAATACCACCATATCGACTATGTGCGCTGTGAAATGGGTCACCCCATGTTTTAGCGTTCAGTCTCTACCTTCCGGTCTCCTCTCTCTCAATCCTCTTTTCCCTGATTAATTTTGAAAAAAAAGATGATTAAGTCTCCTAGATTAAAACATTCCGGAAGCAAAATACCTCTCCATTCGGATTTCCGAGCGAGAGGTACTCGAGGGGACTCATCTCTGAAAATTAACTTTTGCAACATCCGCGGTCTCACCTACAGTTGGAGAAGCCGGATATTCTGGCACTGACGAAAACACAAGTAAACTCGTCTTCCGACAGGGTCCAAATGCTTTGTCCTGGTTATGAGCTCCATTCTCGATTCAGATTCAAAGGTGAAGTTTGCCTCTTTGCTAAAGCTGATCTTTCATGCCGGCATGTAGAGAGTTTGGAACCTGAAGACTTTGATGTGATTTGGTTCAAGCTGGCCGATACCAAACTGACCAAATTCCTTCGCTGCCTTTACCTCTCACCTAATGAAACAGCAAAATTGTGATCATGGGAGACTCCAATGTACAAAACGCAGCCTGGCTCAAATTCTCCAACAAAACAGACGATGCAGGTCGTCGAACTGAGGCCTTCGCCATCACGTATGGTCTTGAACCACTTATCGAGCTACCACCCCGCATCCCGGATGTCATCAACCAGTCTGCCAATACTCTGAATCTTTTCCTCACCACCAACCTTGATTTTTATAGAGTAAAAGTTTGTGCCCCACTTGGAAACTCTGACCACACCCTCATCTCCTGCTCCTGCTCTTTCAATGTACCATCGAGCAGCACATTACCGCCCCGTGACATGTGGCATTATAACTCGGCCGACTGGGAAAGTCTTCGTATGTTTTTCTCAGCGTTTCCATGGAAGAGGGTTTGTTTTTCCTCAGAGGATCCAACACGATATGCAGAGTCAATTTATGAAATCATCGTGTTGGGGATGCAAACTTACATACCGAACACCGCAAGAATAACATCTTCCAATAAGACCTGGTTTAGCGGAAGCTGCTCTAAAGCAGTCGCTTCCAAACAGGCAGCATTTCATCGATGGCAAAACAATCCGAGCCCTGAGACTAGAGCAGTGTATGTGGAGGCTGGAAACATATGCAATGAGACAATCAAGCATTCGAAAGATGCTCACAATGCCAAAATAAGATTAAAACTAGTTGAATGTCCTAACGGATCACGTTCATTTTGGTCTTTCGCCAAAGCTGTGGGGAAAAATTTCAATTCCAGCTCGTTTCCTCCTCTAACCAAGGAAGATGGAACACTAGCCACGCCTGCCCAGGAAAAAGCCAACATTTTTGCCCATTTATTTGCTGGCGATTCCACTCTGGATCCATCGGGAAAGCAACCCCCGAACATAACATCTATTGACAGTCACATGCCCGAGATCACATTTCGGCAACGAACTATCCTAAAGATTTTGTTGGGTCTCAACACCGGCAAGGCCTGTGGATCTGACGGAATCCCACCTATTGTTTTCAAGAAATGTGCCGCAGAACTAACACCTATTCTTTGCGAGTTATTCAACCACTCTTACAAATTGGGAATAGTTTCGTCCAACTGGAAAATCGCAAGAGTATAACCAGTCCCCAAAAAAGGCAAAAAGACCCTACCTAGCAACTACAGACCTATCGTACTGCTGTCTATTATTTCAAAGGTCATGGAGAAAGCCATTAGCATCGAGCTCATGAAGTATTTGGAAAACTCAGGAATCATCAACGATAGGCAATATGGTTTCCGTCATCAAAGATCAACTGGTGACCTGCTTGCTGTCTCACATATATGGCAGCTTTCTATCAAGAAATATGGTGAAACCTTATCCGTGGCACTAGATATCTCCAAGGCATTCGATCGAGTCTGGCACCAGGGACTCCTCACCAAGCTTTCATCTTATGGCTTGCCTCCCCAGCTATGTTCTCTGCTAACTAGTTTTCTCTCAGGCAGATCACTCCATGTGGTGGTCGATGGAGTTTCATCTGACTATCTAATTAAAAATGCTGGTGTTCCGCAGGTATCAATTCTATCACCAACACTATTTGTACTCCACATCAATGATCTGTTGGAGGCGACTTCATGTCCAGTACACAGCTTCGCGGATGATAGTACCCTCCTTACTGCCTTCTCTTCCAGGGCTCCAATACCAGCCCGCCAAATCAAAAACGAACGAGGAAGAAATGTTAACAACATAAATATGGATTTGGCAAGAATTCTCGAATGGGGATCCAAAAACTTAGTGGATTTCAATGCAAACGAAACACAAGCATGTCTTTTCTCCAAAAAAGCCGACCTCACAATGCCCAACATAAGCTTGTCAGAGGTGACCATATCTTTGAAGTCATCCATCTCGATGCTTGGTATAACTATCAGCAATAACCTTCCTTGGGAAAGTCATGTGAGATCAATTGCTAAAAGTGCATCCCAAAAACTTGGTTTTCTGTTTCGTGCCAGGAGCTATTTCACTTCCAGTCAGCTGCTCACGATCTATAAGGCACAAATCCGACCTGTCCTGGAATACTGTTCCTATATTTGGAGTGCAGCACCTAAACATATCCTGAAGCTGCTAGATTCTGTCCAAAAAAGGGCCATTCGTCTCGTCGGCGATGCTTCGCTTACTAACTCGCTTACTTCTCTGGAACACCGTAGAAGGGTTGGCGATCTATCTCTATTCTATAGATATTTTCATGGGCGGTGCTCCTCTGAAATATCAACAATCGTTCCTCCTTTGGCGGTCTCTTCGAGGTTAACCCGTCAAGTCCAGTCTTCACGCCCTTTTGTGGTTAATTTGGTGACCTGCAGAACATCTTTTTTAAAGACTCGTTCATCCAACGAACAGCGAGGCTCTGGAACACATTGCCCAGGGAGGTATTTCCCGAGGCATATGACCTTTAAAAAGAACACCAATTCCTACCTCCTTTCCCTTGCTTCTCACGATGTTATCTGAACATTACAGGATGTCTCCTTTCGTGAGAAGTTTTATATAAAAAAAAATCATGTTTTTTATTTTCGGTGGGAGGATATTGTAAAGGTTGTGATTTAGTGAATTGTTTCAACACCCTTGTAGCTGCCATCATAGTTGATCGATCTGATCGAGAGCCAAATTGTGAATCATTCAAGAAATTGTTAACTTCAAAATACTTGGT